>CM066031.1:1345760957-1346960957 GCA_033557465.1 Ichthyophis bannanicus | reverse complement strand
AGGAAGATGGCAACATGTTCGATCAGACGGGGCTACTTCCGATCCATTTCCTCAAACTCAAGGAGTGCCTCAAGGATCCTCCCTATCATCCTTGATGTTCAACATATACATTCAACCCATCTGCAACATCATCAGATCGTTCAACGTGAGTTGTATGCTATACGCCGACGACGTACTGTTGTACATGCCGATTTCACTTGACTGCCCAAACCTTACCCCTCTGATTACATGCTTCAACACCATATCCGATTGGCTGCTATCACAAAATTTAAGAATTCAACACAAGAAAACTGAGGTGCTTTTCATCTCGAGAAACCCTAATTTCACACCACCCAGTTGTTTGAAGGTACACAATGCCGAGCTACAAGTGAAATCAACTATACGTTACCTTGGGGTGACGTTGAACCAACATCTTGACATGAAGCAACACATAGCGAACACTGTCAGAGCGGTCTACTTTAAAATTCGATCCCTCAGACACTTACGCCCGTTACTCGAACCAGATGATTTCCGCACCATTTACCAAGCCCTCATCATTCCTCATTTCGATTTTGCAAATGCCATCCTTCAAGGACTTCCCCGAGCAACCTTAAACCCCTTGCAACTAGCCATGAACAGTGCAGCACGGATACTATTCGGAGCCTCAAGGAGAGAACACATCACACCTCTCCTGAAACAGCTGCATTGGCTCCCCATTCAAGCCAGGATCAGTTTTAAGACCTTGCTGATGACGTTCAAAGCTATCAAGGGGCTATCATCCCCCTCTCTCTCTGACATCATACAATCGCCCGCCCCCTGCAGACTAAGAAGAACTGCAGAGACAGCACAGTTACTTACCTGTAACAGGTGATCTCTGGGAACAGCAGGAATTAGTCCTCACATATGGGTACGTCGGAACCGACGGAGCCTGCGCGGGAAAGCTCCCCAGCTTCCTAGAATGGAAGCTTTTGGGACCTCCCACTGCACATGCGCGCTGCCTTCCCGCCTTCCTGAACAGCTCTCCTCAGTTTCGAGTTTATAGCTGAGACAATAGAGAGAGGACAGGAAGACAGATAGATAGAAGATACAACTCCTAGGGGAGGTGGGTGGGTTGTGAGGACTAATTCCTGCTGTTCCCAGAGATCACCTGTTACAGGTAAGTAACTGTGCTATCTCCAGGAACAAGCAGGAATAAGTCCTCACATATGGGGACTCCCTAGCTGAGATGCCTGGGAGATCCCCCTCCAAGGGTTCGCCATCTTCGTATGGATCTCAGGCATCCATCCTGGGAAGGTGGGCAGGAGTTGTCTAAGAATGGAACAGGTGTTTGAGGACAGCCTGGCCAAACAAGGCATCCCGGCGGGAGTCCTTGTCCAAACAGTAATGGGCTGTAAAGGTATGAACCGAGGCCCAGGTAGCGGCTCGACAGATCTGATCAATGGAAACAGAGTGCAGATGAGCCATAGAAGTTGCCATGGCTCTCACATTGTGAGCTGTGACATGGCCTTCCAGAGAAATGTTTTTACTCTGGTAAGCAAAGGAAATACACTGAGCAATCCAATTGGAAAGTGTACGCTTGGAGACTGGAAGTCCCAAATGTGAAGGATCAAAAGCCACGAAAAGTTGAGAAGACTTTCGATGTGGCTGAGTCCTATTAAGGTAAAAGGCTAGAGCTCTTTTACAATCCAGAGTATGAAGGTTCCTCTCTGCACTGGATGCATGAGGAGCCGGAAAAAAGACAGGTAGATATACCTCTTGATTAAGATGAAAAGGCGAGACCACTTTGGGCATAAAGTGGGGATTCGTCCTAAGGACCACCTTGTCATGATGAAATCTTGTATAAGGTGGATTAGCCACTAGAGCCTGCAGTTCGCTGATGCGGCGAGCGGAAGTGACTGCAATTAGGAATAGTACCTTCCAGGAAAGAAATTTCAAGGAGGTAGAAAATAACGGCTCAAAAGGTGGCTTCATAAGCTGACCAAGCACTAGATTCAAATCCCATGCGACCGGGGGGGGGTCTGATGGGAGGTTTAGTGAGAGTCAGGCCTCTCATGAATCTTGCAACAAGAGGATGAGAGGAGATAGGTTGTCCATTTATAGGTTTCAGGGATGCTGAAATAGCACTTAAATGGACTCTTACAGAATTCGTCTTAAGGCCTGCATTGGAAAGATGCAGGAGATAGTCTAAGAGGGAATTCAAAGGAAGTGCCAGAGGGTCAAGGCCCTGCTGAGCACACCAAATGGAAAAACGTTTCCATTTGAAAGCATAAGACCGCCTCGTGGAAGGTTTCCTAGAGGCATGAAGGATATCTTTCACAGGTTGAGAAAGATTAAAGTCTTGAAGACTTAAGCCTTCAGTAACCAAGCTCGGAGATGTAGGGATTTGGGGTTTGGGTGCCACAAAGTCCCCTCCTCCTGAGACAGAAGGTCTGGTGCAGCTCCTAAGTCCAGGGAGGATCCCTGGGAGAGCTGTAGAAGCAGAGGGAACCACACTTGGCGTGGCCAGCGTGGAGCTATGAGGATCATAGAGCCGTGATCTCTCTGGAGTTTGAATAGAGTCTTGGGAATCAGCGGAATGGGTGGAAAGGCATATAGGAACGCCTGACCCCAATGGAGGAGAAAGGCGTCCGTGGCCTGAGCTTCCTGACACGGAGTCCTGGAACAGAACCGGGGAAGTTTGGCATTCCACGGACTTGCAAAGAGGTCTATGTCCGGGGTCCCCCATTCCTGAAAGATTCTGCTTATCTGGTCCACATGTAGGGACCACTCGTGTGGCAGCAGAACTCGACTGAGCCTGTCTGCTCGAGAGTTTTGAACTCCTGGAAGATACACTGCTAGCAGATGAATTTGGTGCTCTCTGGCGAAGGCCCATAATCTGAGAGCTTCGTTGCAAAGCGACAGAGAGCCCGTCCCTCCTTGTTTATGTAAAACATGGCCACCTGATTGTCTGTCTGAACCAGGACAGTCAGGTTGGCAAGGAGGGTATAAAAGACCTTGAGGGCAAGGTAAATTGCTCGCAGTTCCAGGAGGTTGATATGAAGGGTGGCCTCCTGTGGAGACCAAGTGCCCTGAGTGGAGAGAGTTTGCAGATGGGCTCCCCACCTCAATTGGGAGGCATCTGTTGTGAGGGTTGCTTGGGGTAGCAAGGGCTGAAAGGGAGCCCCCAACAACAGATTCTTGGTGGATATCCACCAATGGAGGGACCAAGACAGACGGTTTGAGGTTTGTATTTGGTCTGAGAGTGCTCCCGACGCCTGAGTCCACTGGGTGGCCAGGGTCCATTGAGCTGCTCTCATATGAAGACGAGCATAGGGCACCACATGTACTGTGGAGGCCATATGGCCCAGGAGGCGTAGCATTTCCCTGGCTGTCAAGTGAGTACTGGACTGGGCTTGGGAGGCCAAGCTCAGCAGACGCTGACCCCGAACCAGTGGAAGGTAGGCTCTTGCAGTGGTGGTGTCCAACTGGGCCCCTATGAATTCTAGAGACTGAGTAGGGCTGAGTTGAGACTTGGGAAGGTTTACCACCAGTCCCAGATACTGCAGAAGGCTCCTTGTGCGGTCTAGGGAAATCTGGGCCTGCGACTGAGTTGGAGCTCGAATGAGCCAGTCGTCCAGATATGGGAATACGAAAATCCCCATGCTTCTGAGAAATGCGGCTACGACTGCCATGCATTTGGTAAAGACTCTTGGGGCAGAGGCGAGACCGAAGGGAAGTACTCTGTATTGGTAATGACTTCCCCTGAACAGAAAGCGAAGATATTTTCTGTGGGATGGATGGATGAGTAGATGTGTATACGCATCCTGCAGGTCTAGAGAACAAAGCCAGTCCTGACTCTGAAGGTATGGAAGGAGAATGCCCAAAGAGAGCATTTTGAATTTCTCCTTGTACAGAAATTTGTTCAATTCTCTCAGATCTAGGATTGGTCTGAATCCCCCTGTCTTCTTTGGAATGAGAAAATAGGGGGAGTAGAAACCTGACCCTTGTTGATGAAGAGGAACCTCTTCTATGGCCCCTTGGGCAAGCAGAGAAGAGATCTCCCGATCCAACAGGGCTAGGAGAGGAGATGGAGAATTGAAGGGTCTCACCATGCGATGGGGAGGAAGGTTGGAGAAATGAAGTTTGTAACCCTCTCGGATGATAGAGAGGGTCCATTGCTCTGTTGTGATTTGTTCCCATCTGGGAGCAAAGTGAGCTAACCTTCCAGGTATGGTGAGAGGTTCTGGTTGGTCCAGAACCAGGAATGGCAAGTTCTCTAGGGGCAAGTCAAAACCCCTGAGGGGGTGGAGCCTGTTGAGCTGCAGTAGCTGCTGCAGGCTTTGTTCTTGCTTGTTTCGTTTGCTGACGTTTAGCCGCAAAACGAGGTTGAGAAGATTGCTGGCCAGTATTGGAAGCATATCTGGCCTTCTTATAATAAGACCTCTTGAAAGACTTCTTCTTAGTGGGAGTAGAAGTGGACTTAGAAAGTCTCTCTAAGGTGGCATTTTCAGCGTCCATTTGAGTGGCTTTAACTTGCCACTCTGCACCGAATAAGTTCTCACCTGTACAGGGCAGATTCCGTAAGCCATCTAGAACCCAGGGTTCCAGATCAGAAGCCTGGAGCCAAGCCAGACGTCTGGCTGCAATAGCAATGCCAGAAGCTCTGCTGGCTCCCTCGAAGGAATCAAAGGCAGCTCTGTTGGAGAACTTAGAAACATCTGAAAGTTGTTTCACTACAGAAAGGAAGTCCTCCTGTTTATCCTCAGGGATAAAGGGGGCAAAATGCCGCACTTTCTTGGCAAGTTCCCCTAGGAACATGCCCATATAGAGGCTGTAGGAATTAATCCTGGCTATAAGCATACTAGCCTGGAAGATTTTCCTACCAAAAGAGTCCAGTGTCTTACATTCCCTTCCTGGAGGTGTAGAAGAGTGCCTTTTAGTACTCTTGATCTTTTTCATTGCAGACTTTACCACAATGGAGTGGTGAGGCAATTGAGTCTTCTGAAAACCAGGAGAAGGAGGGACCCGATACATGGTGTCCAACCTACGGGAATAAGGAGACAGAGTTAAAGGGTTCTCCCAGAAATCCATCAATTGTTCCTGAAGGATTTCATGGATAGGCAGGGTAACTGCTTCTTTAGGAGACTTAGAGTATCCTAAAATATCCAACCTTTTTGACCTTGGTTCCCTTTCAGAGGAGGTAGTGATAGAAAGGCCTTTAGCCATTTCTAAAATAAAGTCCTGAAAGGACAAATCCTCTGGAGGAGACATTCTCCTTTTTGGAGAAGAAGGTTCCTCAGGAAGGTCAAGGGAGAGCTCTGCAGACTCATCAGAGGAGCCAAAATCCTCAGAGGAATCGGTGTATTCTCTAGTTTCCTCCAACGCACGATACGCATACCGATCGGTATCGACATCGGGCGTACCGGGTATGGAAGCGGTATGGAGCGAAAGCCCATACGGTACCGATTTGCGTTTAGAAGAGGAAGGCCTGGGTTCCGGCATGGCGGACGATACCGGAACCGGGCCCGGAACCGCTGGAAGCGGTACCGATGGCGTTGCAGCTTTAATGAAAGCCATGACGGCCTGCTGCATGGATTGGACAGTATTGCCCATAGACGCCACGGCTGCCTGGATGTCGGTACCGGTATGGGCCGGTACCCCAGAGCAGTCCAACAGGTGATCTGTCGAGGCCGTGCCATCGATGTCAACCTGTAGCCCCTGAATTGGCATTTTGGAAGGCAGAGCTTCCCGCCGGGGCTGTTTGGCTGGGGCAGGGTCCTCAAAACTAAGAGCCTCTCGATGCTTTGAAGGAGATTTGCCCTTTGAGGACTTGCCCACAGAAGGTTTGGTTACCTGAGATCCATCCGGAGATGATGACCTGGATGACTGTGATGTTGGATTCTCTGAAGCAAACAGCACATGGAATTTGTTGGCCCGGTTCTGCAGCCCACGCTTAGACATTTGGGAGCAGGAAGGGCAGTCCGGAATGGAGTGGTCAGGCCCCAAACATTTAAGACACCATTCATGGGTGTCTGTGACTGATATTACAGCAGTACACTTGGTACACTTCTTAAATCCAGGGGCTGGCTTCTCCATGTGGAGAATTCAAGTAGGCCTGAAGGCCTAACTGAAGTGACCAAGTGCTGAAAAATAATAAAAGAAAAGAAAATAATTTTTCAAGAAAGAAAAAGGAAGACCGGCGATACCGGTATCGGTATGGGAAGGCAGGTACGCGGTCTAAAGAAACAAAACAAAAAACTACAATTTCTTCAGCGGTGACAGGATACACGACCTGCTGGCTCCGCGGAAAAAGAGAAACTGAGGAGAGCTGTTCAGGAAGGCGGGAAGGCAGCGCGCATGTGCAGTGGGAGGTCCCAAAAGCTTCCATTCTAGGAAGCTGGGGAGCTTTCCCGCGCAGGCTCCGTCGGTTCCGACGTACCCATATGTGAGGACTTATTCCTGCTTGTTCCTGGAGATCAATATGTTATCTATACCGAAGGAAACAACAAACTGCACCAAAACAACATCCAACCGAGCCTTCAGTATTTGCGCCCCAAGTCTATGGAACACCCTACCACCACACATCAGAGCAATCCCCAACCTGAGCCAGTTCAGGAAGGCCCTGAAACATTTCCTCTTTATCAAACACCTCACTTACAGCCCTGAACCCCAGCCACTCTCAGATAGTTCGTCCCCAAAAATGTAAAACACCAAACAGGAGCCTTTTCCATTGAACTTCTTATGTATATAGTTCACCTTTGTTCTCCAAGTTCCTTTATATAGTTGATACTTGTTCTCCAAATCCCATTCCCTGTTCAATGTAATGACCAGACATATGCATTTTGTCGGATGTTTTTTGTTACATGTAAACCGCGCTGATTGCAAATTAGTGCGGTATATAAGAATTGTAAAATAAATAAATAAATAAATAACTTCCAGCTGCATGGAGAGGAAGAGCACTTCTGAGACTGCTGGTGCATCAAATGCTTCCATGGCCTTACCGGGGCATTGAACCCTAATGCGCGCGATAGGGAGATGGCCAGAAGAACCAGCATCAAGTCCAATATGCCTATATCGGCTGCACTGCTTGTGATGGCAATGCCCTAGGCATCAAAGCGCCTGCCAGTTGTGTGGCCAACACCAACACCATATGGGCCTGGAGGGCTTGAAGAATTCCTCCAAGACTGCAATCTCCAAAGGCACTGGGACTGGAATTACAACTTCGGCCACCAGCTCCGGCGCCCCTGTAGGAGAGTCCATGACAGTGGGGACATTGGGGGATTCCTGATGACCCTCTAGTACCCTGGATGACTATTCCTCTCATTGGGGTACTTCAGCAGTCCTCTCCTGGCCATTGCTCTCCACGTCATGTTGGGAAGAGCTCAGATGCCAATGCATGCTGACCTTGGCCCAGTGCTCAGAAGCCCCCTTCGATGACGATGGGGTTGATGAAGTCTATTCCAGGTGAAGGTAGACAAGATCCTTTACTTTGGGGCACTGTGGCCCCGAGTGCACTTGGGCTCCTCTCAATGCCGATGCCTCTGCAGTGCCCGAGGACGCCGGGATTAATGCCGGGGTCCAATATGCAGAATCTATTGGCCCAAAGAGAAATTCCCACTGCTTCTCCTGACCTTTCGGGCCCCTTCTTGTCATTTGCAAGCACAGGTTACAAGAGGCGGGCTGGTGGTCGGGGCCCAGGCATTGAAAACACCAGTACTGCCAATCTGTGACTGAGATGGTCCGGGAACACTATGTGCACTTTTTAAGCCCGCTTGCTAATTTCTGGGACATGTCTAGGAACATGGCCATTGCAAGGTCATATGGCTCGATGGTGCCAGTCACGGGAAAACAAGAAAGAAGAAAAAAAGGACAAAAATACAAAAAATGAAAGTGACTGCACTGGGGCCGGTGCTATCAATGGCAGGCGGTGAAAGCTACATGAAGAGAGGACCCCCAAAGGGGCAAAAATGAAAGAAGCTTTTTACGGCTGTGCAAGAACACATCCTAGGGGCTCCACAGAAAAAGACTGGAAGGCAGACACGCATGCGCGATGGAGCCTCCCAAAAGCTTCCAACAGAAGCTGCAGAGTATTCCCATGCGGGGCTCCATGAGTGACATCACCCATATGTGAAAACTTATTTCCTGCTTGTCCACGGAGAAAATCCCATTCAGAAAAGAACATTAGTTGAAGCTATTCTGCTACTTTTCCTCTGCAGTGTCTCCTACACTGTTTGGATTGAACATTAATAACATACTGCATACTTAGGAAATAGAGTGTGAGCAAAATGCAAAGTTCACTAATCCCCAACAATTCACTGACAAAATATGAATGCAACATTTATGCGCCTTCTAGATTTTGCAGCAAATTCATGGTTAGTATACTAACAGCAACAACAAAGGACCTTTATCCATTATTCCCTCCACCCCAATCCTGTCTCTTAAATCTTTTTTTTCTCCATAAAGAATTATCATTGTTTCAATTCTGATGCTTTTTTGAAATATATGATCACATGAAGTCATTTTACAAAAATAAGACACTATGCCTTAATCATGATTAAAAAATGCTGATATCGCCATAACTATTAATCACACAAGATTCTCTACCTGCCCCTGAAATCACAAGCTAGTCTTCATTACTCCATTCAAAATTGGTTCACAGTTATCCAGAAAGAAACAGTATGTATCAGAACAGATTTATCCTGTAGTTATCCCAAGATGATATAAAATTATCCCATAACTTGGAAAGTCTGCTTCCAGCCCCTTCAAGAGGCACCATTCCAAGTTTGTGCATTAGCAGCAGCAAGATTCCATTCCATGCAGCCAAAACTGGTGCAATCCTCAGGCACACTAGGCAATTGCCTAGAGCAGGCCATGACAAACTGTGTATGGATTTAGGAGCCAGCTGCTGTGACCATCTCGCACCCCACTCCTCCGCTGTCTCCATTCTCCACTGATGTTTCTCCATTTGCAAACTCATACATGTCTGGGGAGGGTGAAAGAATTTGAGAGATGATGGTGCATCTTGCTATGGTAGCAGGGACTGTATGAGGCATGTTTAGATAGAAATATGTAGATAGCAAGTGTGTGCATGTGTGGTGCAGAGATGAGGTATGCATCATGCGAATGTAGTGTGTGTGTGTGAGTGTGAGTGTCGTTGGGAGGCGCTTGTACGTGTTTTCTGGAAGAAAGGGCGATACACCTTTTGGCATGTACATATTGTGCCCTTTTGTTCCCTTGCATTCATTCTTTTAACTTCCAACACCTTGCCCTCCCCCCTTCCAATCCCTCCCCACTGTCTGTTTCCCTTCAAGACTCCCCATCTTCCTCCACCTAGCACTCCCACACCTGGGAAGGGCTTTCTTTACAGCACAGGCCAGACAGCAGTTCAGGAAAAACAAAGGCAGTTTTTATTCTGTCCCAGCTTGTTAAACCTCCATAAGCTGGTTCTCTGGCCCTTCCTCCAGCTGCAGTTAAGGTTCCTACCTCAAACTACTTTGCCCGGCTTGCCTTGGAAGGACTCTCTCCATGGGCCTATCTCCTTCCTGCAGTCTGCTGGGTTCTTAATCTCTCCCTGTGAGCCACACCCTCCCATCTTTGAACTCTGGGCTGTAGACTCTCTTAAAGGGGACTGTTGATAATCCCTTTAGAAATTAATGGGTAACACTCTACAGACTCCATCATACACCTTCCCCTTCAGCTCAACCATGCCCTGTTGAGCACCTGCCTCACCCAGGACCTCCACCTGGGAAAGAAAATCTGTGTTCAGGTGAGTCCAGCCAGCCCTATGTCAGACCCGAAACTGGTGGGGTTGGAGACTCAAAGATCACCGCATAATATGGCCTTTGGACTCCTTATGTTGAGCCAGCCACTTGAGCAGATGGCGATCCATTACCAGTGTAAACAGATGGCTGGGCAGGTAGTATTTGAAGGTCACAAGCGCCTACTTGACAGCCAGGGCTTCCTTCTCGATCACCGCATAATGCTGTTCCCGAGGAAGCAGCTTCCTGCTGATGAATGCTACAGGATGTTCTTCACCCCTGACTTCTTGGGTCTGACCTGCTCCTAGGCCCACTTCTGAGGCATCAGTTTACACAATAAATGGTGGAGAGAAATCAAGGCTAATCAGGATGGGTTGAGAGCACACTGCCTTCTTGAGGCGCTGGAAGGCCAGGTATAGGTCCAGTGACCACTGAATCCATTTGGGAGCTCTCTTCTAGAGGAGATTGGTTAACAGGCTCTGCCACCTCCTCAAAATTAGGAATGAACCAGTGGTAATAACCAATCAAGCAAAGGAAGGCACAAAGCTTGTTCTTCAATTTCAGGGTGAGAACCTGGGCAATGGCATCCACCTTCCATAGCCAAGGTCTTATCTACCTAGGGGATGGCCATCAACCCGCCTTCCACAGGCTGGTCAACACAGCTTGCACTTGGGTTAGATGGGTGGTCCAGTCTCTGCTGTAGAAGACAATGTTGTCAAAGTATTCAGCCGCATACTCCTTGTGCAGCTCAGTATTTATTTATTTATTTAACTGCATTTATATACTGCTTTTCACTGGGTCAAAGCGGTGTAACATAAAAGGGGGGGCCAGAAATCAGTGTAGGAGGGGCCTTCACCAGAGGGCCAACATTGATGATTCAAACAGGTGGAGAAGTCTTAGGGAATAGACATGGGTCTCTTAGAGGGTAGATTGGGATTTCGGTTGCGGGGTTGTGAGATGTCAGTGGAGGTTGCTTGGATCTGGTCCAAGATATTCCAGGAAGAGGATGGTTTTTAGTTGGCTTCGGAACGCAGTTGGATCAGCGGTGTTTCTGATTTGGCTTGGTAGTGAGTTCCAGAGGGAGGGTGCATATAGTTCGAAGGCTCTGTTGCAGGTCCGTTGGTTGTATTTTGTTCGCTGATAGGGGATGGTGAGGGTGTTGTGGTGGTTTGTCGGGTCGTTCTGTTGTGGGTGGGCTGGGGTAGCAGGGAGCGGAGATGGGAGATCTGTGGTTGATGGAGGGCTTTGTGTATAAGCAGGGCAGCTTTGTATTTGATCCTTGCTTGAAGTGGTAGTATGTGTAGTTCTTTTAGTACTGGGGTGATGTGGTCGTGTTTTTTTTCTTTATGGATGATCCTCGCGGTGGTGTTCAGGGCAGTCCGTAGAGGGTTGATGTGGGTTGCAGGGAGTCCATGATAGATTATGTTGCAGTAGTCCAGGTGTGGGAGTGTCATGGCCTGCATGACAGTTCTGAGGTCTTGTGGATCTATGAGTGGTCTGAGCCGTTGTATTGTTTTTGCTTTGTGGAATATTGTCTTTGCAGTCTTTTTTATCTGTGGGGTAAATGTGAGAGCTTGGTCTATAGTGATTCCCAGATACTTTATTTGGGGTTGAATCTTTATTTGGGTGGTTCCTAGTGTGATGTGAGATGGTGGGGTGAAATCTGGGTCCTTTGTTGCTATAAGGGCTTCAGTTTTCTTGATGTTGATGGTCAGATTGTTTCTTTGTAGCCAGTCAGAGATCTCAGTGAAGCAGTCTGATAGTTGTTTATATGTCGGGTTGGTGGTTGTGATTGGGGCGTAGAGCATTATGTCATCTGCGTATATATGGTAGTTGATGTTGTGGTCCTGTATGATCGAGCAGAGTGGTTGCAGATAGACATTGAAGAACATGGTGGACAGTGTGGATCCTTGTGGCACACCTTGATGTTGTTGGAAGGGGGGGGAGGTTGCTGTGTTTGTGCGGATTAGTTTTGTCTGTTTGTTAGGTAGGCAGTCAACTAGGTGTAGAAACGTGGCAGGCGCCCCATGTAATCCAAAGGGCAGTACTGTAAACTGGAACAGATCTTGCAGTGTCAAAAAAACAGTCTTCTCTTTGGTAGCCAGAGTCAAGGGCACCTGCCAGTATCCTTTGGTCAGAGCCAAGGGCAATATAAAGTGTGCCCCTCCGAGTCACTCGATTAGCCTATCTATTCTGGGCATGGGATATGCTACCAGTTTAAAAACTGCACTGACCCTCCGGAAGAATGCAGAATGTGATGCTTCCATCAGGTTTAGGAACCAAGACAATGGGTAACGTCCAGTCATTCGTAGACTCTTCTATAGCTATAGCCTAGGGCGCCTCATATCCTTGCACCGGCCTTGCATACTGCTACCTCACTTCATCTAGGATTAGGAGTAACACAGGAAATATTTGGCACTAGATGGGAGACTTGATAAAAATACAATGCTTTACATGTGTCTGAGCAGCTTTACAGGCTTCAGCATCTGGTTGTGTAGCACTTAACTTTTAAAATGAAAAGTGGAAATATGGAATATTGACCAGAACTAGAAATGCAAACAGTTAAAGTTGAGTTAAGCAGTTGAAAGTGCCTCCAAAATGCATAATATAAACAAAGCGTGTCAGGTGTTTAATGTTTAAATTTTTTTATACTGCAAATACTGAGCAGTTTACAAAAGAGATATACACAATTTAAAAAAAAACCCCACACAATACAATAAGACTTAGATGTTACATGATAGAACAACCAACCTACCTTTTTATTTTAGCATAGTATCTACTATAAACTCTGCTGCTAATAAAACACCATAAATCTAACTCCGAATCAATGAAATCATAGGTGGGGAATGGTTAAAGAGAGGGCAGTTATTTAGCCTCTCAAATACTAAAATGAGAGAACACACCATAAAACAAACCATCAAAATTATTATTTCATACAGTACATAATTAAGTTATGAAATCTTTTGTTGGAGGATATGGTCAAGGTTACTAATACAGCAGGGTTCAAAAGAAGACAACTTTCTGGAGGAAAGCTAGTATGTCACACAAATGTTTTGTTGCATTTTGTTCCATCTCCTTAACGGTGAGCTTCATTTTTGATTTCTAAAGTCTCCCTCCTACATGCCTCCCTGACAGCACCAGCAACATCCATACCTCCACCCTTAGATCACCCCAGCCTCAGCATGAACCAATTCTTTCAAGATTTCCCTCTTCCCTGCTACCAACGCACATCCAGCCATCATTTAATCCAATCAGCAATGCTGGACTAGACAAAATTCTTAGCCAACTTAATTCTACCACCTCACCTATGGAGTTTCAATTGTTACATTTCCATATTTTGTGTATGATTAGCATATTCCTAAATCAAGGTTCTCTTCCAACATTATAGAAATCAGCATCTGTCTGACTGATCCTTAAAAAAGGCTGCAAAGTTCCTTTATCACCCAAAAATTATAGATCAGTCATCGCTATACTTTGTTGCAAAGACTGTAGAAAGAGCAGTGTCCCTACAATTAAGAGATGTCACAGATTAAAAAGAAAAATCTTACAGCCCTGGCAGTCAGGATTCAGGGAACATTATAGTAACAAAATATCCCTCATGTTCATGCTTAGCAAAATTAGAAAATCTTTGGATTCAAGCCAATATGGCCCTACAGTCTTCCTTAACTTAACAGCAGCATTTGATCTTATAGACCATCATTTACTGTTACAGTGTATTTCATCCATTGATATTACAGGAACTGTCTATAAATGGTTTAAATCCCTTCTGTCTCATTGCATATTTTTTATTCATGTCCAACCATTCTCAACCCCAGCTGTCCAAGTTATGCATTACAGAGTCCCTCAAGGATCCACCCAATCTCCTTTTCAATTTATTTTTAAGTCCATTAAAATTGCTTATTCAGAGCCTAGATTTTTTGAGTCATTGGTTTGTGGACAATAGTAAGCTGATAGCCTATTTAGATATGCATTCTCCCAACCTCCCCTCCTTTAATGAGTGCCTTCATACTATTTCTCAATGACTGATTGATCATCATCATCGGGCCAATGCAGAAAGCCAGCTCTGAAGTTGCACGTCTGTACACCTCTATGCAGCACGATAGCGCACGACTTCAGCACCAGAGAAAGTAATCCAAAAGCATGCGCAACTTTGTGCTAAAGTTTAACGTGTGGCTAATTTGCATGTGTGCCCCTTTCTGCATGCTGGCGCTGAAGTTACGCGCTATCAATGCGTTGCATAGAGGAATACAGAGTTAATAGCTTGCGACTTCAGAGCTGGTTTTATGAAACAGGGGCACTGCGTGGCTAATTTGCATATGCAGCCCAACAGTATTTTGTCAAACTTCCCCTCAGATGAGCCAGGCATCAGAGAAGGCCCCGTGCCCCTGACAGAAACCAAATCCCTGGTGGCCCAGCAGCCCCGATTTCCTCACCCACTCACCCAATTAAAAATATCCCTGGTGGCCCAGCAGTCCCTCACCCCTCACCCAGTACCTTTACAATGGAGCGAGAGTGTTTCCCACATGCTCCCACTCCTGCACCGCCATCTTAAAAAAATAAAAGGCGCCTGGCCCCGCGTGGTGCATCCTGGGATGCACCGGGCAGGATCAGACTGCCATATAAGGCACTTTCATGTTCAGATCCAGGCACCACCATTTTTCAAGACAGCAGCGCAGGAGCACGTGGCAATGCTCCTGCTCTATTGTAAAGGTACTGGGAGGGAGGTGAGGGGATTGGAGGCCTTTGGGCCACCAGGGTTATTTTTAATTGGGTGGGGGAAGGAAATCGGGGCCACTGGGCCACCAGGGATTTGGTTTGTGTCAGGGAATTTGGTTTCTGTTGAAGTTGATTTTTCAAGAATTCGGAAGAAATTAGATCCATGCAAAATGCAATGTGTGCCTTCGAGTCAGTCCTGACTCCTGACGACCCAGAAGCTCCTGGGTTTTCTTGGCAGTGTCACCAGAAGTAGATTGCCAGGCCTTTCTTCCGAGGCAATGGAGGGTTAAGTGACTTGCCCAAGGCCACAAGGAGTGCTAGTGGGAATCAAACCCTGGTTGCTTGGTTACCAAGCCAGTGTTCTAACCACTAGGCTACTCCTCCACTCCTTAGATCCATAGGGGAGGTAATATTAAGTTGGCTAAGATTTTTGTCTAGCCCAGCATTGCCAATTGGATTAATTACTGACACTTCACCTCAGATGAGCCAGGCATCAGGGAAAGCCCCCCAATGCCATCAAAATACTGTAGGGGGCATGGTCAAGACGCTTAAGCCACCTCAGACCCAGGTGTAGCGATATTGGAGCTTCGACTGGTTAGAAAATCTTCTACAGGTTTCTCTGCATTGGGCGAAGACAATATTAGCATACCCTTTTAATATGTGCAGCTTATTTGGCTATAATTTAAGTATGCTTGGCATTACTGTGTGCGCTTGCTTTTCCTTTGCTGTTTACTTGCATGTCCATCTCTCTTCTGCATTTGGCCTGTCAGAGCTTGTGCTTATAAGTTGTGTTATCTTTGCACAAAGGGCACGTTGGTCTTTCTGCATCAACTCACATAACCCTCTTATGTTTAACCCTCTTAAGTCAACAGTAATGTGGATGACAGATCGTGCACCTCCATCAATGACAGCACCTATCCTGTCTGACAACATACTCTCATTACATTTCTCTTTAAAAATTCAAGGATTTCACACTCATTTATCTTTCAGGACACAAATTTCTTCAGTGGTATCCTCATGTTTCTCATTTCTTAAGTCAATTAACCATTTCTTGATAAAGCTGCATTAACAATCTTGGTTATCTCATTAGTAATTAGTCACCTTGACTACTCTAATGGACTCCCTTTATTAACTAACTATTAAATAATTCTAACATCAAAATACGGCAATCAACACACATTCAGAGAAGTTCAACCATGTTACTCCACTTCTTAAAGATAACCACTGACTTCCTATATCTTACCATATCAAAGTCAAAGTTCATCTTCCAGCTTATAGGTCATTCTACTCAGGTCATTCTCTTTATTTATCAGATTTATTCATTCCTTATGTGCCATCCAGGTCTCTCCGTTCTCAAGGCCAAAATTTGGTCATTATTCCCATCCAATAACTCAACTATTCATGAATTAACCTGTCATTCAACATTTTTCTTCTTAGCCCCCAGTCCTCTGAAATTCCATGCCTTCATATATAAAAGGACAAAAATGTCAAATGTTAAAAACCAATTTTTAAGCTCTAAAAACTTATTTTTATAAGTAGCTTATGGAATAGACTAGGCTGGATATTGTTTCCATCTGCTGGAATTAGCTCTTTACTCCCTTTACTGTTCCCTTCTATCATCTTGACCTTATGTGTTTTAGTTATTTTTGTATTTAAAATTTTTATAACTTCCTGACTATTTTTCCATTTATGACTTTGTATTATTTCTAATATACATGTGTAAACTGCTCCATTTCTTCAAAAAGCAGTATATTACGTTTTAAATCACCAATTCCAGATTCTTCAACCACCAGACCACCTGGGTCATGTCCACCCTGTACTTCTCCATGGAGTCAGACTGAATCAATCAGTCATCCGGGTACATGTGAACCAGATTCCTTGTTTGTACAGGAAGGTCCCCACAACCATCATGATCTTCAAAAAGGTGTGAGGTGTCATGGTCAGACCAAAAGGCAAGGCACAAAACTGAAAATGGCAGCCTAGGACATAGAAGTGGAGGAAACACTGATGTTGTTCTTGGATTGGAATATGGAAGTACATTTCAGAAAGGTCCAAGGTCAGAAACTCACCTCACTGGACAGACACAATGACCAACCTGAGGGAAAGCAGGGACTACTCTTAGCTTGACAATTACCACCTTCAGGTCCAGAATGGGTCCAGAAGACCTGCCATTTTTGGGCACCATAAAGTAAATGGAATACTGCCTGTGACCTTGTTCTGAAGAGAGCACGGGTACAATAGCCTGCAAAGAAACTGAGAATCCACTAGTCTGACGTGATGTAAGTTCATGCCAAGTAAAACAGCCAGAAATGCTCCCCAACTACCTGCCTTTCGGAAGGGACCCACTGGATCTCACTGCAAAGGTTTTAATGGTCCCAAGGAAACACCTGCTGAGTCAAGATCACAGGTGTCCCTGAAAGGACTGATCATTCTTGGGTTTAGACCCACAAAAGGAACAAGCTGTACCAAAATTCTTTCTAGCCCTAAAATGACCATGCTGAGCCCTATGTGATGAACCCATGGAACCTCTGTTCCTATCTTCCCAGAACCTCTGTTAGCGAGTCTTTTCAAGATCTTTGACCAACTTCTATAGGTCCTCCCAAAGAGCAATCTGCCCTTAAAGCTGCAGCATCAGCAGACCAATTCAAGAGCCAGAGCCACTTTCAGGACTCCAGAGCCACTACTACATGCTTATAAGAGATCATGATCAAGTCATACAGGGCATCCATCACAAACACTCCAGACTCCAAAACTTGCTACCTCTGGGCTGGCTGGTAATTACTAGATCCAGCATAAGAGAGCTTGGGTTACCAGGTCTGTACAAAGTGCTATCTGACTACAAAAGGCAACGTCATGAAGGCGAGTACCACCTTTCACCTCCTGCACTTTGTCACTGCCATGACCAAAGCATACACCTTAGGGACCCCAAAAAAATCTATTCCATCTCCCCTGAGGATAAAGGGATATGGCTAAGCCAGGACCTTAGTACCCCAGCCCCAGCGTCTCTCACCGAGAGAAAATGAGCTTTCACAAGGGCTCAGGGAGGAGGAAAAAGCCAGAGGGATGTTGCAATCACTCCATGATAGTATCCATTTATGGAAACCTCCAGAGAAGGCCCCTTAAAGTGCAGAGCTGTCATGGCATCCTAAAGGCCCTCCCTGTGAAAGAGTCTTCCCTTCTGGTGGCAAATGGGCTAAAGCACTCCTGTCCTTCATTTTAGCCTCTTCGTTCCTCTGAGAGTCCAGTCCAGCCCTGCCCTCTCTAGGGGGAAGCCTGGGAAGAAGAGGGCAGGGCTGGACTCTCAGAGGAACGAAGAGGCAAAAATGAAGGACAGGAGTGCTTTAGCCCATTTGCCACCAGAAGGGAAGACTTTGGAAGTGGGTAGTAACATAGCTACCAGAGTGTGAAAAAACAGTCCATAAGTTGTTTCAGAAGCTGCTGTTCAAGTGGCTGAGAAAGGGCTCTGGGGATTCCAGAAGACCTTCGGGTCCTGCAGGCTTCAGCATGCTGCTGCATCACCATACTCCCCTTTAGCTGGAATCATGCAGACATCCAAGATGGTCCCATTCCCGTCAGCAGAAAAATCGTGGGAGCAGCAGTAGAGGCAGTAAAATCAGTAACAGGTCCCAGGCCCCCTGTGAGGGTGTAGGGAGTTCCAACATTGCTGAAAAAATGTACCCCAAGGCTTCTCCATCACACTCAGGGCAATAAATGATAATTAGATCTTACCTGCTAATTACTGTTCCTGAAGGAACGACAGTCCAGTCCCTTACTTCTGGGTTACGCAACCCTTCCAGCAGCTTGGAGGCTGAGCCCAACCTTTTTGGGGATGGAGCGGTATAAATACCACTGGGACCACCCCCCAACTCCAGTATTCGAATGAAAAAGCAGACATAACTAACTTCCAACCATAACGAACCTAACATAATACCTCAAGGAACTAATACTCCAACTTGTTGTTTTTTTTTTTTGGATGGAATAAGGGAAGGAGAAGAGGAAAGGGGGGGGGGGGTAGCTGAGTCTGCTCGAGCCGGCTTTCTCCTGCCCTTCCTCTTGCCGAACCGGGCCTACGTTCGGTCCGATGCTCTTCCATGAACAATAGGCCTTAAAGTTCGCCGGAACCGGGTGGGATCAGGGACTGGACTGTCGTTCCTTCAGGAACAGTAATTAGCAGGTAAGATCTAATTATCATTTCCTTATCGTCACTCCAGTCCAGTCCCTTACTTCTGGGATGTACCAGAGCAGTTCAATCTTGGGTGGGTTCCGGCAGACCGGACTGAAGAACCGCTAAACCAAAGCGAGCGTCCGCTGAACTCTGTACGTCCAGTCTGTAGTGTTTGGTAAAGGTATGCAGCGAAGTCCATGTCGCTGCCCTACAAATATCCAGCGGGGGAACAAGGCTGAATTCTGCCCAAGAGGTGGCCTGGGCCCGGGTGGAGTGAGCCCGCAGACCCGCAGGAACTTGTTTCCCTTTCAGGATGTAGGCGGAGGCAATCGCCTCTCTGATCCACCTGGAGATAGAGGCTTTGGCCGCTGCCTCCCCTTTGTGCGGACCCCCGAACTGAATAAATAGACGGTCGGACTTTCGGAAGGGCGCTGTGCGAGAGAGGTATCGCTTCAGAATCCTCTGGACGTCTAGGAGACTAAGTTTGCTATCCCTACCTTCGTGCCCCTCGGCCGAGAAGGCCGGAAGGGTAACTGTCTAGTTCACATGAAAGGGAGAGATAACTTTGGGCAAGAACGAAGGGACCGTGCGCAGAACCACTTTGTCTCCGAGGAAGGAGAGAAAGGGGGGCTGAGAAGACAGCGCCTGTAATTCCGAGACCCTCCTGGCCGAGCAGATGGCGACCAGAAAAACTGCCTTTAGGGTTAGATCCTTTAGGGAAGCCTTCTTTACTGGCTCGAAGGGTTCCCCGATCAAGGCATTTAGCACTAGGTTGAGATCCCAGGGGGGGATGACCGACCTCCGCTGAGGACGCAGTCGTCTCACCGCCCTTAGGAACCTGGAGACGTCCGGGTGCGCCCCTAGGGGTTTGCCGCGGACCTTGCCCCTATAGCAGGCGATCGCCGCCAGCTGGACCCGTAAGGAGCTGTGCGACAGCCCCTTGTCAAACCCTGCTTGCAAGAATTCCAGAACCTCCGGGACTGAGGCCGAGAGAGGTTTCCGACGGTGCTCCGCACACCAGGCTTCGAAGATGCGCCAAACCCTTACATAAGATAGACAGGTCGAGCGCTTCTTAGCATTCAACAGCGTCGAGATTACTGCGCTTGAGTAGCCTCGTCTTAGGAGCCTCGCCCTTTCAATAGCCATGCCGTAAGCGAGAATCGATCCACGTGAGGCATCCGTACTGGGCCTTGCCTCAACAGATCCCTTTTGCAAGGGAGCCGCCAAGGTTGGTCGGCGATCATCCTCACCAGATCCGCATACCACGGGCGGCGGGGCCAATCCGGGGCTATGAGGATTATCAATCCTTGGTGGGACTCCACCCGCTGGAGCACCTTTCCGATCAAGACCCAAGGGGGGAATACATAGAGAAGGCCCTCCGAGGGCCACTTTTGGGACAGGGCATCTAAGCCCTCGGACATTCTTTCCTTCCGCCTGCTGAAGAACCTGTCCACCTTGGCTGAAGAGAACCGTGCCATGAGATCCATGACTGGGAGACCCCATCGGGTCACTATCTGGTTGAAGGTCTCCTGTTCCAGTTCCCACTCTCCGTGGTCTATCCTGTACCTGCTGAGGAAATCGGCTGTGACGTTGTCTTCGCCCGCTACGTGCTGGGCGGAAAGTGCTTGCAGTCGGACTTCGGCCCACTGGAAAAGGGCGTCCGCCTCCTTCTCCAATGCGGGACTGCTGGTGCCTCCCTGGTGGTTGATGTAGGCCACCGCGGTGACATTGTCGGAGAGAACGCGAATTGCTCTTCCTTGCACTATCGTCTTGAAGGCCTTGAGTGCCAGGGTGACGGCCCGCAACTCCAGTCTGTTGATGGGCCATTGTGCTTCCAACTGTGTCCAGAGACCCTGGACGAACTGGTCCTCGCAGTGCGCTCCCCAGCCTGACAGGCTGGCATCCGTCGTCAATACTAACCACTGATGCGGTTCGAGAGGCATCCCGCGGTCCAGATTCCTTGGGCACCGCCACCAGTGTAGGGCCTGTTTGGTCCTCGGAGCGCAGAGTAACTGCATTGACAGAGGCTGATGCTGGGGTGACCAACGACGTAATAGTGCCCGCTGCAACGGCCGCATGTGGGCCCTGGCCCATGGCACTACTTCTATCGCCGCCGCCATAGTTCCCAGAACCTGAAGATAATGCCACGCCGTGGGATTTCGTCTGCCTAGAAACAGCGTGACTAGAAGTCTTAGCTCCCTTGACCTTGAGTGAGAGAGGAATACTCTGCCTTTGCAGGTGTCGAATCTTGCCCCGAGGTACTCGAGTTCCTGGGAGGGAGTCATCCTGCTCTTCGTACGGTTGATGACCCATCCCAACTCCTCCAGAACCTGGATCACTCTGGTCGTCGCCGCCTGACTTTCCTTTTCCGACTTTGCCCTGATGAGCCAATCGTCTAGGTAAGGGTGCACTAATATTCCCTCCTTCCGGAGGAAGGCCGCTACTACCACCATCACCTTGGTGAATGTCCTGGGAGCCGTGGCTAGGCCGAAGGGTAGGGCCTGGAATTGAAAGTGGCCTCTTGGCACTGCGAATCTCAGGAATTGTTGATGTGCCTTCCTGACCGGGATATGCAAGTAGGCTTCCGTCAAATCGAGGGACGTTAGGAACTCCCCGCCCCTCACGGCTGCTATGACTGAACGTAGGGTCTCCATCCGGAAATGTGGTACTCTGAGGCAACGGTTGACCTGTTTTAGGTCCAGGATCGGTCGAAAGGACCCTTCCTTTTTTGGTACTACGAAGTAAATCGAGTACCGACCAGTGCCGAACTGGTCTGGTGGTACTGGAACTACGGCCCCTAAAGCTATTAGTCGATCGAGAGTTGCCTCTATCGCCGCCCTCTTTGTAGAAGAACCGCAGGGGGACTGCACAAATGCTGGCAGTATTTGTTTTGCAAATTCGAGAGCATAGCCTTCTCTGATCACCTCTAGGACCCATTGGTCGGACGTGACTCGGGACCAGGCGGGAAGAAACAGCCTTAGGCGTCCGCCCACCGGCCGTCCTTCCTCCTGGACCCCCGTCACCTCATTGTTGTTTTCTAGGTCCCAAGAAGGAGGAGGAGGAAGCCCCAAAACCTCGGCCTGCTCCACGAAACCCTCTGTATCCTTGACCCTTCGAGAGAAAACGGCCCCTGGGAAAGGGGTTTGGCCTGGCTGGGTGGAACCTCCGCGAGTCTCTTGGCTGGGTACACGGAGCTAGGAGGCGCCCTTGTTTTGGCCTATCTTCCGGGAGCCTGCCCCCTTTAGACTCACCCAGGTCTTTAACTAGCTTCTCTAAATCCTCCCCAAATAACAGTTTCCCTTTAAAGGGGAGTCGACTTAGGCGTGCCTTCGAGGAAGGATCCGCTGCCCAATTCCATAGCCAAAGATAACGCCTAGCCGCCACCACCGAGGCCATGTTCTTGGCTAGGCTTCTGATGAGGTCATACTGACTGTCCGCCAAGTAGGCTGTACCGGATTCCACCCTAGCCGAGTTGGCCTGTATTTCACCCGTTGAGCCCTCTGCCTGGAGCTGTTGGGCCCACCGTAAACAGGCCCGAGCCACCCAAGCTCCTGACACGGAGGCCTGCAAGGCGAGAGCGCTCACATCAAAGGCTTGTTTCAGGAGCGCGTCTAACTTCCTGTCTTGTGCATCTTTTAAGGCCGAGCTGCCCTCAACTGGGATAGTCGTCTTCTTAGTAACTGCTGATACTGCTGCATCCACCCTGGGAGATTTCAGCAGTTCTTTATCCACCTCTGGAAGAGGGTAGAGGCGAGTCATGGCTCGGACTCCTCTTAAGCTTGATTCTGGTTGGTCCCATTCTTCCTGGATCATCTGGCGCACGACTCTGTGGACCGGGAACACTCTTTGGGATCTCCTAACGGCCTGGATTAAGGGATCCTCTAATGCCTCTTCCTGGGCTGGCATGTCTGATGTCACATTGAGAACCTTCAGGGACTCATTAATTAATGCCGGGAGCTCCTCCCGACGAAAAACCCTCACTATCCGTGATTGATCTTCTTCCGGGATTTCCCCCTCTTCAAGCTCCTCCTCTTCCTCGTCCAAGTCCTTTAGAGAGCCATCCTCCTCTGGGGTACCCTGAGATAGGGACCCTAGAGGCTCCTCCCCACTAAGACGTGGGCGCTTGGGGGGAATACCAGAATCCGGAATGGTTGCCCCGAGGGATCTTGCTAATTTGTTGTCCGCTGGAGGGGCAACCTCTTCTGACCCTACGCCCTGTTTACGTAGGCAGTAGGCCTTGTGAAGTAGGAGGATGAAGTCAGGAGAGAAAAATTCTCCTGTCCCCCCAGCACTAGAGGAGGGGGGCAACGGTGGAATAGAAGGAGGAGGCAGGTCTGAGGGAGTAAGTAGAGAGGGGAAACTGGGATCCCCCTTCGCCTTCTACGGGGTCTCCTGACTCATGAGAAGTCTGTGACATGGTCAAGTTAATTTCCTGCTCCACTGAGGCAGCCACTGCTGCACAGCTCCTGCAGATTCCTGCCTCTGCGGAGGTGCCCCTGCGCGTACCACAGGAAGGGCAGCGAGGTTTGGATGCCATGACTTAGTGCTGGGGAATCCCACCGTGAGCCCCCAAGTCCAGGCAATATTTTCTCCCTGGAGGAAAGCCAAGTAACTAAAAGCAACTTAAACCAGATCAATGAATTAAATTGCAGTTAAATAATTAAAATAATTAAAATAAAGTAATTAAAATAAAGTAACTAGCTCAAACCACAGCACAAGGAAGAACTAGGCAATGCAATCGCTAAAAAGGTAATTAAAATAAAATAAAATGAAAACGCTAAGAAACTGAAGCTAGGCAGAGTACTTGCGATTATGTTGTTTTTTGCTGGCTGGACTATCCGACTCAGCAATCAACCCCGCCGGCTCTACACGTGGTAGGCCTCGCCACGTGGAGCCTAGACGGGGGACCGCAAGGCCGCTCTCTGGGCCGGAGGAATCCAAACCGGAATGCAGCTCTGAGGCAGGAACGGCCCTCCTGAGAAGACCGACGTTGAAAAGCTGCTCCGCGGCCAAGCGGGAGAACCGGCGCTCGCCTCCACGTCCTCTTGCTCAGGGACGGTCTGGCGGCGGGAATGGGCCTGCGGTTTCACCTCAAGCGCTCAGCCACCGGGAGGGCTTCGGCGCGAGGTAGGACTAGCTCGGGAGAGGGAGGGCAGGAGGCAGCCGATAACGCCGCAGAGGTATCCGTGCCCGGCAGGACTCTTCACTGCAGCCTGCAGCCTGCAGCCTGCAGCCCGCAGCCCGCAGGAGGGAAACACAACTCCGATGTCCTTGCCGACCCGGGGGGGGGGGGGGGAGGGAGACGAGTGAGCAGGCAGGAAATTAAAGGGGCAGTGAATCTTAAGAAATAAACAAATAAGAAATGAGAAATAAAGGAGAAAAATCTAAGTAAACTAAGTAAGAAATATAAAATATAAATAAAGGAAAGACTCCAGTAAGCCCTAGGCTTACGGAACCCTCCAGCTGCTTGGAGGCTGAGAATACTGGAGTTGGGGGGTGGTCCCAGTGGTATTTATACCGCTCCATCCCCAAAAAGGTTGGGCTCAGCCTCCAAGCTGCTGGAAGGGTTGCGTAACCCAGAAGTAAGGGACTGGACTGGAGTGACGATAAGGAACAGCTAGCTGCACAGCTCACTCAACAGGAGATGCAAGCAGCACATCTCCATGCACCTGGCTTCACAGCAGAGCTCAAGTGCGGTCAAAGAAATAATGCACAAAAGGCAAAATCCTAACAAAAAAAAAAACATGATGTAAAAACAACCCCGACCAATGAAGGAATCCCTGCACCTGTCATGATGGCTGGCTACAGGAAAAGAGGATTGTTTTCTTTTTGATGCAGTTTTATTCAAGCAACAATGACAAAGATACAAAGAAAGAAACTGGACAAATATGAAAAATAAGGGACAATAAGCATAACATGCAGTAACAGGGCAGTGAAAGAGGAGGGGGGGTTTGAACCAGACTTACCAAGCCCCTACCCCCACAGGCCCTGGTGCAGTCCGAGGAGCTGGGGGCCTCTGGAGGACTTGAGGCCCAAGTCCCGGAAACTGGCCAAGGAGGATCGAACACCTGAGGAATGGGACCAGGGATTTTGATCGGCACTAAGGACTTACCTGAGGCCGATGGCACTCTGAGCTCAGCTCGACACCTGGGGACTCCCCTGCAGTTAGGGGACTAGTTGTTGGGGCAGATTATGCAGACGAACCAGCCATCACTGCCTGCTGCAGGGCCAGGATAGCAGAGATATTCTGCTCCAGGGCCACCATTCTGGTTTCCAAACCAGAAAGCTCCTCAGCTTTTGGTGCAGGCACAGAGGATCTCGGGCCCGGCGCCGGCACTCTCGCGAGTGCATCCTCAACGAGGACTATGGCCTTGAGGAACCTTGCACCGTCTCCGCTGACCGAGGAATCCTTCTTGAGGACATTGGTAGGGCGCTGCTCGGGGCCACCCAAGTCCCTCCGAGGGGTTTTTCTGGGTTTCTCTGGTGGTGCCTCGACAGACATAAAGGACTTTTTCTTCTTTATATCGAGGTTCAGGGTCTTCTTGGAGGAGCTGCCACTGTGGCGGGGAAGTGCTGGGCTTGGAGTTCAGCACTGGGGAGGTTTGCAACTCAGACCTCTTTTTGTTGGTCTTCGGAGTCATGGCCTGGCACAGGTTACAGGTGCTGCTGTCATGGTCCGGTCCCTTGCAGCGAAGGCAGCAGTCATGGGTATTGGTTACTGACATGGTTTGACTGCTTCGGTCACATTTTTTGAACCCACCGGGAGACATGGTGGGAGACACCCGGCCAGGGTTGACGACCACCTTGCGAAAAAGTGTAGTTACTCACCCGTATCAGGCGTTCTCCGGGAACAGCAGGAATCAGTCCTCACATATGGGTGAAGAAAGCCTTTGGGAGATGCCACCAAGCATGCATGGTCCCCTTCCCGCCCAGGGGTGCCATCTTGCTCAGTAAAATGACATAGCTGAAGATAGCAAAATAAAGAAGGTAAAGAAGCAACTCCAAGGGGAGAAGGGAGGGTTGTGAAGACCGATTCCTGCTGTCCCCAGAGAACACCTGTTACAGGTGAATAACAACGCTTTCTCCGGGAACAAGCAGGAAGTCAGTCCTCACATATGGGACTCCCCAGCCACAGGCTACCGGGAGACCCATAGCAAAAACTGGGCCCCCCAAAGGGAGCCGCAAGCAGCAGCAATTCAGTCTGGTGTACAGACTACAGTAAGACCCCTGTGTCCGATGAAAGCAACACTCCGGTAGCCTGAACTCAGAAGGGCCGGAGGGAAGGAGGTGCCTAGACCCCGAAAATATTACGGAGCACAGCCTGGTTGAAGGCGCTATCTTGTCGGGATTCTCTTTCCAGGCAGTAATGAGCTGCGAAGGTATGGACTGAAGACCAAGTGGTGATCTGGCAGATGTTCGCCATCAGGACAGAGCGCAGATGTGCCATCGAAGCCACCATGACCCGGACACGGTAAGCTGTGATGCGACCGTGCAGCGGGAGCTTTGCCTGCTCATAGGCAAGGGTAATACAGTCTGCCACCCATACGGACAGCATATGCTTAGTCACCGCTTCCCCCAGCATGCCTGGGTCATAGGAGACGAAGAGCTGGGAAGCTTTGCGGTGGTCCTGAGTGCGTTGGATATAGAAGGACAAGGCCCTCTTACAGTCCAAGGTGTGGAGGACAGTCTCCACCCGACTGGCATGAGGTCTCGGAAAGAAGGTAGGGAGTACCATCTCCTGGTTGAGATGGAACAAGGACACTACCTTCAGGAGGAATTTAGGATGCGTACAGAGCACCACCCTGTTCTTGTAAAACCTGGTGTAGGGCGCTTCAGCCACAAAAGCTTGGAGCTCACTAACCCTGCGAGCGGAAGTGAGTGCAACCAGGAAAACCACCTTCCACGAAAGGTAGCGAAGGTGGCAAGTAGCCAAGGGCTCAAATGGTGGACGGGTGAGCTGCCCCAACACCACATTGAGGTCCCATTCAGTCGCTGGAGGGCAAACCGGGAGCTTAGATACGAGCAGGCCCCGCAAGAAGCGGCCCACCAAAGGGTGGGCCGAAAGGGATTTACCATCCACCAGGTGGTGGTGAGCCATCAGGACACCGAGGTGCACCCTAATGGAAGTAGACCTGAACCCGGTGTGAGAAAGGTGGAGAAGGTACTGCAACACCATAGCCACCGGGAAGGAGAAAGGATCAGCTCTTCACTCTGCACAGCAAGCTCAGAACCTATGCCATTTGAAGGTGCATGCCTTCCCGGTAGAGGCCTTACGGGAGGCCAGCAGAACATTCTCCACTTCAGTGGGAAGGTGGAGATGGGCCAGGGCTACCCTCTCAGCAGCCAAGCTGTAAGCGAAGGAGACCCCAGGTTGGGGTGTAGGAGAGAGCCCCCCCTCCTGAGATAGAAGCCCCAGGGCAGTTCCCAAGGGGTTGGGGGCTTCCACCGCCAACTGCAGGAGCAGCGGGAACCACGGCTGCCTGGGCCATCGAGGGGCTATCAAGATGAGTGAGGCCTTGTCGTGGAGGGTCTTGAACAAGGTCTTAGCAATCAGCAGCGTTGGAGGGAAGGCGTACATGAGGCCCCCCAACTATGGAACCAGAAACACATCCACCGCCACCCTGAAGGGGTGAGCCTGCCGAGAGCAAAAGCAGGGCAACTGGAAGTTGTCTGGGCTGGCAAACAGGTCCATCACGGGTTCCCCCCAGAGTCTGAAAAGCCGGCTGGCTACCGTGGGGTCCAGCTGCCACTCGTGTGGTCAGAGAACCCTGCTCAGCCTGTCGACTAGTAGGCTGTCCTGCCCGGGCAGGTACACCACTTTGAGGAAGATCCCCCGCTAGACTGTGTAAGAGCAGAGGGCCAGCACCTCCTGACAGAGGGTACGTGACCCCATGACCCCTTGCTTGTTCACATAGAACATGGCCACCTGGTTGTCCGTCTGGACCAGGACGATGGCTGAAGACTCTCAGGGCAAGGTGAATATTATGAAGCTCCAGGAGATTGATTTGCTGAGTGCTCTCGTCTGGCAACCAGCTGCCCTGGGTGCAGAGACCCTCGCAATGGGCTCCCCAGCCGAGTAGGGAGGCAACCGTGGTGAGGACAATCGATTGCCCTGGGCTTTGGAAATGTATGTCTATTTCCAGGTGCTGAGACAACTGCCACCAGACAAGGGTGTCCGCTAACTGGCGGGTCACCCAAACTCTGTCCCTGAGGTGGCCCGTGGCCTGGGACCACTGGTCCCGGAGACACCACTGCACCGTTCTCATGTGGAGACGGGCGTCTTGAGTGACGCTAACCGTAGAGGCCATGTGCTCGAGGAGGCATAGAAAATGGCAGGCAGACACCGAGGGATGGTTCTGTATGTCACGGGCCAGAGATCTGATGCGGTCTGCCCGGTCGGTGGGCAAGAAAGCCTTTGACTGGTGGGTGTCAAGCTTTGCTCAGATGAATTCAAGGCACTGTGTCAGAAGGTGGTGTGATTTGGGGTAGTTTATGACAAAGCCCAAGTGCTGTAGAATCTGGATGGTGAGAGCAGTGGACTGCTGCACCTCGGACACTGTGTCCCTTTTACGAGCCAGTTGTCCAGGTAGGGGAACACAAAGACTCCCTGAAACCTGAGAAAGGCAGCCACGACTGCTAGGCATTTCGTGAACACTACTGGGGCAGAAGCAAGCACAAATGGGCGCACCCTGTACTGAAAGTGCCTCCCCCCCCCTACTACGAACCGCAGGTATTGCCTGTGGTGTGGGTGGATTAGGATGCGAGTTGTCATGATGCGGGCACTAATAAAGTTGGTTTTAAGAAAAGAAATCCTGTTTTAGAAGAACTAGATGTGCAGTTACCTCCAGGCACAGCTAGAAGGAGCAGGAACAGACCTACTAGACTTAATGAACCTAAGCTCACTGATGACCTGCAGCTGAAAGGGAACCAGGAAGTCAGCAGTAACGGTTCACTTTATAAGCCAGAGCAGAATGCTTCTGGACAGCAGAGAGAGCAGAGGAGGCAGTGGAATGAGCATATGAAGCAGCAGGAGCTGAGGAAGGAGGAGAAAGAGGAAGAAGGAACTGGAGCTGGACTAGAAGGAGAAACAGCAGAGAACCCTGGACGCTATCAAGGACATAAGCCTGATTGCTGTGAAAGAAGCCAAGCTGGAAGCTGGAGGAGAAACAGACCTCACAAGGTGGGAAGCCAGAAAGCCCAAACTGGACCTGTTGTGCAAGGGGAGTTTGGTGGAAGTTGCCCCAAGGTGAGAGGGTCTGCCACACCTAGTTCCTATACTCTGCCTGTTTGTAACATAGAGAGAAGAAAGCTAAGAACCAGAGAGGGAGGTTCTGACAGAAGCTTATCTCTAGAGGATCATTGCCCAGTTTCACCTATTCAGAGGGAAAAGCAGTTTTATAAGCAACGGAAGTTTTTACTCAGTGAGCCCAGGTATGAGGCATTGAACATTAACTGTAATGATTGTACTGCTAAAAGCTATGCTAAAAGAAGGATTCCTCCTAAGGGAAACAAGAGTCCAGACTGGTTCACTAAACTACCGCCAGCCTTAAGAGTCCCTGGTTATGTGAAGCCAAACTCCCAAGTGGTAGATTACCATGCTGGAATAGACAGGGACAGTGAAAGCCCTTTGAATCAGTATAGGGGAGAGGAATTGATGGAAGTGGATTCTCCCAGCACTATTCCCTCACCTTTGCCTGAGGAAATGGAATGTGATTGGTGCACTGCCTATGCTCCAAAGTGTGCATGCTCCACAGAAGAATAAATGAAATAATTTGATGTTTATTATACTGAATATTACTTTGAAGAAAAATGGTAATTAGGCCTTACCTGCTAATTGCTGTTCCTGAAGGAACGACAGTCCAGTCCCTTACTTCTGGGTTGCGCAACCCTTCCAGCAGCTTGGAGGCTGAGCCCAACCTTTTTGGGGATGGAGCGGTATAAATACCACTGGGACCACCCCCTAACTCCAGTATTCGAATGAAAAAGCAGACATAACAAACTTTCGTAACCGAACTATATAGCTATAACACCTCAAGAAAATTGACTATAACTAAAAACTCTTTTTTTTTTTTTTTTTTGGAATGGCATGGGAAAGGATGGGAGGGATGGCCCCGGACGGAGGGGGGGTGCCGGGGCTAGCCGCACCTGGCCTGGGTTCGTTCCGATGCTTCCGACTAAACAATACTCTTAACTTCAGCCGGAAATGGGAGGGATCAGGGACTGGACTGTCGTTCCTTCAGGAACAGCAATTAGCAGGTAAGGCCTAATTACCATTTCCTTATCGTCACTCCAGTCCAGTCCCTTACTTCTGGGATGTACCCGAGCAGTTCAACCCTGGGTGGGATCCGGCATACCGGAACGAAGAACCGCCAGGCCAAACCGAGCGTCCGCTGCACTCTGGACGTCCAACCTGTAGTGCTTGGTGAAGGTGTGGAGGGATGACCAAGTCGCCGCCCTACAGATATCCAGCGGAGGAACTAGGCTGAACTCCGCCCAAGAGGTAGCCTGAGCCCTCGTGGAATGTGCTCGCAGGCCCACGGGAACTTGCTTCCCCTTCAGGATATAGGCGGAGGCGATTGCCTCCCTGATCCACCTAGAGATGGAGGCCTTGGCCGCCGCCTCCCCTTTGTGCGGTCCCCCGAACTGGATGAATAGGCGTTCGGATTTTCTGAAGGGCGCTGTGCGGGAGAGGTAACGCTTCAGGGTCCTGCGAATGTCTAGTAGGCGAAGCTTGTCATCCCCAACTTCCCGCCCTTCCGTTGCGCAGGCCGGGAGGGTAATTGTCTGGTTCACATGGAAAGGGGAGGTGACCTTGGGTAGGAAGGATGGAACCGTGCGCAGCACCACTTTATCCTTGAGGAAGGACAGAAAGGGGGGCTGCGAGGACAGCGCTTGTAGTTCCGAGATTCTTCTGGCCGAGCAGATGGCGATAAGGAAAACTGTCTTCAGAGTTAAGTCTTTTAGGGAGGCATTCCTTAATGGCTCAAAGGGATTCCCGATTAAGGCATTTAGTACAAGGTTAAGGTCCCAAGGGGGGATGACTGACCTTCGTTGTGGTCGTAGCCGTCTAACTGCCCTTAAAAACCTTGCGACGTCCGCGTGGGCCCCTAGGGGCTTGCCTCGGACCTTGCCCCTGTAGCAAGCGATGGCCGCCAGCTGGACCCTTAAGGAACTGTGGGCCAGACCCTTGTCAAACCCTGCCTGCAGGAATTCCAGGACCTCCGGAACCGAGGCCGAGAGTGGTTTCCTTCGGCGCTCCGCGCACCAGGATTCGAAGATGCGCCAGACCCTCACGTAGGAAAGACAGGTCGAGCGCTTCTTGGCCTGTAGCAGAGTCGAGACTACTGCCCCTGAGTACCCTCGTTTCAGGAGCCGTGCCCTTTCAATAGCCAGGCCGTAAGCGAGAACCGATCCACGTGTGGCATCAGTACCGGGCCTTGCCTTAATAGGTCCCTTTTGCAAGGGAGCCGCCACGGCTGGTCGACGATCATTCTCACCAGGTCCGCATACCAGGGTCGGCGAGGCCAGTCCGGGGCTATGAGGATTACCAATCCCTGGTGAGACTCTACCCGCTGGAGTACTTTTCCGATCAGAGCCCAAGGCGGGAATACATAGAGAAGACCCTCCGAAGGCCACTTTTGGGACAGGGCATCCAAGCCCTCGGACATTCTTTCCCTCCGCCGACTGAAGAATCTGTCCACCTTGGCTGACGAGAACCGTGCCATGAGGTCCATGACTGGCACTCCCCACCGAGCTACTATTTGCTTGAAGGTCTCCTGTTCTAGTTCCCACTCCCCGTGGTCTATCTTGCACCTGCTGAGGAAATCGGCCGTGATGTTGTCTGTTCCGGCCACGTGCTGTGCTGATAGCGCCTGCAGATGGATCTCCGTCCACTGTAAGAGTGTGTCCGCCTCCTTTTCGAGAGCGGGGCTGCTGGTGCCTCCCTGGTGATTGATGTAGGCCACCGCGGTGACATTGTCGGAGAGGACGCGAATTGCTCTTCCTTGAACTAAGTTCTCGAGTGCTTTGAGCGCCAGGGTGACGGCCCGCAATTCCAGTCTGTTGATGGGCCATTGCGCTTCCAACGGTGTCCAGAGACCCTGGGCGAAACTGAGCTTGGCAGTGTGCCCCCCAGCCCGAGAGGCTGGCATCCGTTGTCAACAGTATCCACTGAGGGGGTTCGAGAGGCATCCCGCGGCCCAGGTTCCTTGGGTTTCTCCACCAGTAGAGTGCCTGTTTGGTCCGCGGAGCGCACGGTAACTGTCGAGAGAGCGGGTGATGCTGGGGAGACCACCGCCGCAACAGAGAACGCTGCAATGGGCGCATGTGGGCCCTGGCCCATGGTACTACTTCTATTGCCGCCGCCATTGTTCCCAGAAGTTGAAGATAATGCCACGCCGAGGGGCTTCTTCTGGCTAGAAACTGAGAGACTAGGAGCCTTAGATCCCTTGATCTCGTTCGTGACAAGAAAACTCTTCCGCTGTTGGTGTCGAATCTTGCCCCGAGGTACTCGAGTTCCTGGGAGGGAGTCAGTCTGCTCTTCGTACGATTGATGACCCAACCCAAGTTCTCTAAAACCTGGATTACTCTGGCCGTTGCCGAGAGACTTTCTTCTTCGGATTTTGCCCGGATTAGCCAATCGTCCAAGTAAGGATGAACTAATATGCCCTCCTTCCGAAGGAAGGCCGCTACCACCACCATTACCTTGGTGAATGTTCTGGGAGCCGTGGCTAGGCCGAATGGAAGGGCCTGGAATTGAAAGTGGCCTCCTGGTACCGCGAATCTCAGGAACTGCTGATGGGACTTCCTGATTGGGATATGCAGATAGGCTTCTGTCAAGTCGAGGGAGGTTAGGAACTCTCCTTCCCTTACGGCTGCTATGACAGAACGTAGAGTCTCCATCCGGAAGTGGGGTACTCTGAGGCAGCGATTTACTTGTTTTAGATCCAGGATCGGCCGAAGGGAGCCTTCCTTCTTTGGTACCACGAAATAAATTGAGTACCGACCCGATCCTCGCTGTTTTGGTGGAACGGGGATCACCGCCCCGAGAGCTAATAGGCGTGCGAGAGTTGCCTCCACCGCCGCCCTCCTTGAAGGAGAGCCGCAGGGAGAGCGGACAAAGGCCGGAGGGATTTGTTCTGAGAATTCGAGAGAATAGCCCTCTTTGATCACTTCTAGGACCCATTGATCGGACGTGACCCGGGACCAGGCGGGAAGGAAGAGCCTGAGGCGACCCCCTATCGGTTGCCTTCCCTCCTGGGCCCCCAGTTTCTCATTGTTTTCTGGAACCCGAGAAGGAGGAAGAGGCTGTTCCGAATCCTCGGCCAGCTCCCCGGAACCCTCGGTAACCTTGTCCCCTTGAGGGGAAACGGGTCTTGGAAAAGGGGGCTGACCTGGCTGGACGAAACCTCCGTGGTTCCTTAGGCTGGGTACGTAAAGGGGGAAGAGAGCGCCCCTGTTTTTGTCTGTCTTCTGGGAGCCTGCCCCCCTTTGACTCCCCCAGGTCCTTAACTAGCTTTTCCAAATCTTCGCCAAACAACAGTTTCCCCTTAAAAGGAAGTCGGCTCAGGCGCGCCTTAGAGGAAGCATCTGCTGCCCAATTCCGTAGCCAAAGGTAGCGCCTAGCCGCCACCACCGAGGCCATGTTCTTGGCTAGGCTTCTGATTAGATCATACTGACTATCCGCCAAATAGGCTGCTCCGGATTCCACCTTAGTCGCGTTGGCCTGCGCTTCGGCCGCTGATCCCTCTGTTGACTGGATCTGTTGTGCCCACCTTAAGCAGGCCCGAGCCACCCAGGCTCCTGATACTGAGGCCTGCAAGGCAAGAGCGCTGACGTCAAAGGCTTGTTTCAGGAGCGTATCCAATTTCCTGTCTTGAGCATCCCTTAGGGCCGAGGCTCCCTCCACTGGGATAGTGGTCTTCTTGGTGACTGCTGATACCGCCGCATCTACTCTGGGGGACTTCAGCAGTTCTTTATCTGGCTCAGGGAGAGGGTAGAGACGAGACATAGTTCGTACCCCTCGCAGGCCTGACTCTGGTTGATCCCATTCCTCTTGTATCATCTGACGTACCACTCTGTGAACCGGGAAAACTTTCTGGGACCTTCTGACGGCCTGGATTAGGGGATCCTCTAGTGCCTCGTCCTCTGTTGGGGAATCTGAGGTAACGTTGAGGGCTTTTAGGGACTCGTTGATTAGAGAAGAGAGCTCTTCTCGGCGGAACACCCTGACAATGCGAGCATGGTCCTCCTCCGGGATCTCCCCTTCTTCCAGCTCCTCGTCTTCCTCCTCTAAGTCCCTTTCGGAACCCTCCTCCTCTGGAGTGCCCTGAGACAGGGGAGGGAGAATCTCTTCACTCATTAGCCTGGAGCGCTTGTGGGGTATCCCTGAGTCCTGACCGCTAGCTCTCCTAGGCTTGTCTAATCTGGCTTCTGCTGGCGGACCTGTATTGCCTGGGCCAAGCCCCTGCCTGCGCATGCAGTAAGCTTGGTGAAGCAATAGGACGAAGTCTGGGGAGAAGAGCTCTCCGGCCCCTCCCTCCAGCGTGGCACGGGATAGAGGGGGGGAGAGAACCTCTGTGCTAGTAGCCGGAGGTAACTGAGCCCCCCCTTCGGCTTCCAGGGCTTCCCCAGGGACCTGAGGTGTTTGTGACATGGTCAAACTGATTTCCTGCTCTACAGAGGTAGACGCTGCCGCACATGGCCTGCAGACTCCTGTCTCTGTGGGGGTGCCCCTCCGTGTGCCACAGGATGGGCACTTTGCCTTGGTGGCCATGCTTTCCCGTCGGCTCCGAAGGCTGTGCTTAGTGGCAGGTCTAAGCAATTGGCTGTATGAGAAAAAAGGGGCCCAAACCCAAAACCAAATTCCAAATCAAGGCAAAGCAGGGAACCCCCTCAATGGGAAGGGACTGAAGCTTATCCTGAGAAGCCTTAACCCCCAAGGCCCGATTATTTTTAGGAAACAATCCTATAAACACCTTTTTAGCTGAGACAGTAAGAAATTAAATAAAGGTAAATAAAATTAAAAACAACTTTTAAAACAATTTTGAGAATCGCCGTTGAAAGAGTCCAAGACCCCTTTGTCCCCTAAGGGAAGTACTTGCGGTTTGCCGGTCCTGGGCCTGGTGCAGTGTCTACCACCCGGAGGCTCAACACGTGGTAGGCCCCACCACGTGGAGCCTGAGCCGGGGAGACTGAGTGTGCTCCTGGCGCCTGGCGGAGCTCCGGTGCTGAGTCCGGCGCTGATTCCCCCTGCAACACGTGTGCGATCGCCGTCTGATCGCACCGTGTGGAATTTGAACTCCGTGTATCGTGCCGTTCGCCTCCGCGGTCACACACGTTGGGCCGGGACGGGCAGGTCGGCGTTGCAGCCTCTAGCGCTCAGCCACCTTCTGGGCTTCGGCGCGAGGCTGTTTCCCCCCAAGGAGGTAGCAATCGTCACCCTGGAAGCTGGGCAAGGCAGAGCACCTCCTCTGTGCCGCAGATCCGCAAAATGCTTTGCGAGTGCCGGGTCCGGTCGGGTGGGGGGGGGGGGGAGGGGGAAGGTAAGTCTTAAAGGAGCAGAGCTAAGGAATCAAGGTAACTAAACTTTCAAATGAAATAAAACAAACACTTAAGCAAGATTAAGCATATTAAATTAAAGTAAAATTAAAGTAAAGTTAAATTAAGATTAATAAGTGAAGGCAGGACTCCAGTAAGCCCAAGGCTTACGGAACCCTCCAGCTGCTTGGAGGCTGAGAATACTGGAGTTAGGGGGTGGTCCCAGTGGTATTTATACCGCTCCATCCCCAAAAAGGTTGGGCTCAGCCTCCAAGCTGCTGGAAGGGTTGCGCAACCCAGAAGTAAGGGACTGGACTGGAGTGACGATAAGGAACCTGCTTTAAACTGTGAAGTAACAGTTAACTAGCCAGTGAATATTGGTACCTTTTAAAACAAAGGACTGTTTCTGTTATCTAAAATATCTCTTAGTTGAACCTTGCTTTAAACGGGGAATAAAAGCCTTTATTACCCTACACTTGGACTCTTTGTTCTTTAACATCGCTACCTAGTGGCGTATAATCTTTGTGTCACCGGCAACCGAGTGACAGAGTATAAGCATCCTTGAGGTCTAAGGAGCATAGCCAGTCTCCCTGCTGGAGGTAGGGCAGCAATGTTCCAAGGGAGAGCGTGTTGAACTTCTCCTGCACCAGGAATTCGTTGAGATTGTGCACGTCAAGGATGGGCTTTAGGCCCCCTGTCCTCTTTGGGACAAGGAAGTATCTGGAGTAGAACCCCTTGCCCTGGAGGTGGTGGGGCACCGGTTCTACCGGATTTTCCTCGAGAGGACCTGCCAGTTCCTTCAGAAGGTCCCGGTGGAGAGGAGACCTGGGGGGCTCTCCCGGAAAATAAGGAGGCATCTGGGCCAAGCAGAGGGAGGTAACCCTCCCTGATGACCCTCAGTGCCCAGGCATCAGTAGTGATGATTACCCACCTCAGGGCATAGAGGGTCAGTCGTCCCCCTGTGGGCTGATGACCTCCTTGGGGTAGAGTGGCTATACTGGAGTAGTCAAAAACTCCCCCTGGCTGGGTTGGAGGCAGTGCCTGGAGCTTCAGAGCCTTCTGCTTAGGCAGGTCATGCTCCTGTCCTTTGGCCTGCTGCCCTTGTTGGGGGAGCCGGAGAGGCCTGAAAATGTGGGCAGTTACGGTAAGGAGCTCCCTTCCTCGGGTAAAAGGGCTTTTTACCCGAGGCCTTCCGTCGGGGAGGGGCAGCGGTCTTCTTGGAGAGCCTGGTCCTCGTCATGAACTCTCTTTCTCCAAATCGGCAGCCTTGTCTGTCATGGGCTTGCCAAAGAGGTTTTCTCTCTGACAGGGGACAGAGACCAACTTGTCCTGGATCCATTGCTCAAGGTTGGATGACCGGAGCCAAGCCTGGCGGTGCGCACCAATGCCTGCTGCGGCTATCTGGGCCGCCGACTCTAACCATCATAGGCCGCTTGAGACAAACTTGGAGCAATCACGGATGGCCTTGGACAGGCTCCTGAAGCACTGCAAGGGTTCCTCAGAGAGACCGGCCGAGAAACCGGTGAGTTCCTTCGCCAGATCCCTCAGGTACATGCCCATGTACAGCTGGTAGGCCTGGACATGGCAAATGAGCATCGAGCCCTGGTAGCACTTCCTGCTGAGGACGTCCAAGGTGCGGACCTCCCTCACCGGGGGGGGGGGCACCGAGAAGTGCGTCTTCTGGCTCTTCAGCCGACGCATGGCCGACTCCACCACCATGGAGCTGTACGGCAGTTGTGACTTCTGGAAGCCAGGGCTCCGGCGGACTCGATACATCAAGTCGAGCCACTTGCTTACTACCAGCACCAATGCTGGAGTCTCCCACATGCGGAACATGAGCCGTTCCAGGATGGGAGGAATGGGCACAGTGAGCGGTTCCCGAGGGGGAGCCTCGTACTGGAGGATCTCGAACTCATCAGCCTGAGGGTCCTCCTCCGACTCGGTTGGGAACACCAGGGCCTTAGACAGGTCTTTTACAAAGTCTAAGAATCCCATGTCCTCTGGCGGGGACCTTCTTTGAGGTTCCGAGGCTGGGTAGTCCTAGGGGACGTCGCGGGGTCGACAGGTATCTGGGAACTCGTCATCCTCCGTCTCCCACTCGGAGTACTCCTAGGAAGACTCAAGGGTGGGCTGGTCTGCAGACCTCGAAGGGCCCGAGACTGCACAGTCCGTCCCCGGAGGGGACAGTGGGGACGAAAACAGCCCCATCGAGCGGGACACCGAACATGACCTCGGCTGAGGATCGACTCGAGGCCGCAGGACCTCAAGGATCGGCTCGGCCTCCAGGGACGACTTCGACATCAAACGCCCGGTGGTCGGGGCGGGGGAACCGGATGTGCCGGACAACAGCACCCGCTGCTGGTCCAAGGCGGCAGACAAGCTGTGCTCCAAGGCCGCCATTCTACAGCCTTCAGTGCGGACACAGAGGAACTCAGGCCCAATGCCGGCTCCCCCGAAGGGGAATCCTCAATGAGGATAGCCTCCGAGGATTAAGGCCGGTCCACCATCGGATCCTTCCGAGGGACCTTTGCCAGCTGCTCCTTCTCAGAGCCCTCGGGTGGGCGTCTGGGGCTGTGGGACCGGGCCGAGAAGAACCCTGTACATCGGAGCCATCCAAGGACGCCGCCATCGAGGGTTTCTTCTTCCTTCTGTGTTCCCTCAAGGAGGACCCCCTCTCTGAGGACCCATGACAATGCTCGGATTCGGAGAAATCCTCCTGAGACATCAGCGCCTCAGACGAGGCCCTGGCCTTCGGAGGCAACGGGGGAGTCAGGGAAAAACTTATCATGCTGCTGCTGGCGGCACTTCAGGGCCTTGGTAGACATCCGTTTGCATAACTGCAGGTCGCCAGGTCATGGTCCGGCCCAAGGCAACAGAGACAGCAGTCGTGTGTGTTGGTTAAGGACATAAGCTTAGCTCACCGATCACACTTTTTGAAACCGCTGGTAGCCATAGGGGAAAAAATAACCCCTGCGAGGTCGAAGACCCTTTGAGCTGCCAAAGGGGAAAAAAGGCGCGATGGTGCCCAAAAAGACCACACCACACAAAAAATGGTAATTACACTTACCTGGTAATTGTTCTTCCTTGAGGGACGACAGTTTAGTCCTCCACCTCTGGGTTGTGCACCTCCTCCTGCAGCTTGGAGACTGGGCATGTCACAAAAAAGTGACATCACTGCATGTAGCCTGCTGCTCTGTCCCATCATCCCCAGTGAACTATTGACAAAGCACACTTAAAGGAGCAACAAATAAAGTAGCTAATAAAAACAACATTCTCAGAGAGACCACGTGATGTGGTGAGCTCGCACGGACGTGTCCGGTCTGAGCTCTGGGCCCCCCGACCCCTAAACTGTGATAATCCGCCGTGAAAAGCCCCCACCTGCTACCCCCGTGTGAGAGACGACTTGTTCTACCCCTGGCACCGATTCTAATTTCCTGATCGCCATGGCTTCCGCGGCTAAACTCGGGCGCAGAGAGAAGGACCGTGCCGCCGGGACTTCCAAGATGGTGAAATCCCCCCCGAAGCAGGCCGGGTCCCCTACCTCACCGGCCCTGACAGCTGAGGTCTCGGCAGCGGTGGCCAGTGCGCTGTCAGGGCAATTTGATGCCCTGCACACTAAAATGGACACGATCCAAAACTCTTTGGAGGCGCTGGGGTCCCGCATGCAAGAGGCTGAGACCCGGATAACTCAAAATGAGGACAGCCTGGCGACACTTCAGCGGGAGCTTCGGGCGGCGCATAAGTTGGCCCTGGATCAAGCGCTCAAACTGGACGATTTAGAGAACAGATCCAGGCGGAATAACTTGAGATTTCTGGGTGTCGCGGATTCCGTACCCGACAAAGATCTCCGGGGGTTTGTGGAGGCTTTGGCGACATCCCTGCGACCTGAGGCAGACGCACTCAGCCCCATCGTAGTGGAGCGCGCTCATCGGATCGGCCCTAAGCAATCGGCAAATGATCGCAGGCCTCGGGTGGTCTTGGCGAGGTTCCTTAGCTTCCCACAGAAGGAAGAGCTGCTTAGGACTGTTCGCCAGAAAGGAGTGGTAGAATGGGAGAACATGCGCCTTCGAGTCACACAAGACTACTCAGCCGCGCTAAGCCAACGTCGAAAAGCCTATGCCTCCCTCTGTCAAAAACTAATAAACGCTGATATTCGTTTCCAAGTACAATATCCAGCGCGCCTGGTGATCTGGCAGGAGGGGACACGCCGGAGCTTTGATTCAGCAAGTGAGGCTGCTGCCCATGTGGAGAAGATCACAGCCCCCGCGACGGACTTGAGCAACTCGCCCAGGGAGTGAGAGGAGGCTCCCTGCAGCAAGGAGAAAGGGAAGATCGTTTCACCCACCACACTTGTATGCACTGAGCGCATCTTGGCCCACCCTTGTCTCGGTTGCAGCTGAGAACTCCAAGGGTGTGGGGCTGGTCTGCCGTTCTGCCCTCATAGTTATATTTTTTGGAGTTCACGTACTGCCTTGAGGGGGAGGCCCTCGATCAGCGCAGTGGGGGAGTGCAGGCCCCAACCGTCCCGGTACTGCTCGTGGGGATGGAAGACAGCGGCCTCCCTCAGGTAATTTAGTTGCCCTTGGACTGAAAGCCTGGTGCTGAGGGCAGAGGAGGGTTTTTATACAGCCATTCTCAGGCAACTATGTTACTATGTGCTGCTACAAAGTTTGTCCTGTTTTTCTATGGTCACGTTTACTGTTACATTATAGCTGTTTGGTGTCGGGCAGACAAGACACTTGCTTAGGCATCCAGCTCTACCTAGCCAGCCTTTTCCGGGATGTCTACCTCACTGTCTGGAGCGTCACCTGAGGGGTCCGAGCATATGAGATACTGGGGAGCAGTTCAGACCACCGAAGTCTGCAACGGACATTCGCAGTTGCCAGGAACAATGTGCTTCCGGGGTGATGGGGGCCCCTCCCTTCGGCTCCCGTCTGCCCCCGACGTTAATATCTCACTCCCTATAACCCCAAATAATGGACGTATCATGTTTAACGCTTTTATTTTTTGGACCGACGAGTTGCTGCAGTGATTGGTCATGTGGGGTATTTACCTCTGTTCCCCATCCCGCCCTCCCCCTTCAGATGTATATGTATGTGCTGTTATGCGGTGCTATCACTGGGGTACTGGGGGGGAGTATAGGCGGGATGGGGCTAGGCGGGTCGTAAGGGGGTTGTGAGGGGGTTCTTTTTGGCAGGGGTGGATGGTGGGGGGGGAGTCTGGTTATCGGTGGGGGGGGGGTCCTACTCACATCCTTAGGTCTCTAATGGGTAGGGAGAGGAGTTCCATGGATTGGGGGAAGGGGAAGGTGGGGCGAGGGCAGGGGAGGGCGGGGGGAAGTAGAGGGGGGGGGGTTGGGTACAATAAGGGGCGGGAGGAAGGGGGGTAAAAGTGTATGGTTAACCAGGAGTATTTCTCCATCTAGGGGGGGACCTCAGGCTGGGGAGGTTCGCCCACACTATGCTAGCCGGTTTGTGTTGCATTTGCTAAGTGTTTACTATCCAACCTGAAGATCATTTCCTGGAATGTCTGCGGGATAGGTAATCCTCTCAAGAGATCAAAAGTGCTACAAGTTTTGGCGAGACTGAAATGCGATGTCGCCTTGCTGCAGGAGACCCACCAGACAGCCGACGAACGTGTCAAATTGCAAAGGACCTGGGTGGGGCAGAGTTGGGGAGCCCCTGCTAAGGGTAGAAAGGGTGGAGTGGTCACACTTATTAGTAAAAAGATACGCTTTGACCTAGCTAAGCAAATTGTTGACTCGGATGGACGCTACCTTTTGCTGTATGGCCATTTGGAGGGCAAGCCGATTGTTCTTGGGAACCTGTATGGCCCTAACGTTTTAAACCGTGCATTTTACGCCCGCCTGGCGTCCCATGTAGAGCAGCTACCTGATGCTCCTTTGATATTAGCCGGAGATCTGAATGGGGTCCTCGACATAGACATGGATACGGTTGGGGCAGGGGGTGGACGAGGGCGGGCCCCTACCACGGCTACACTTCGAGAGCTCTGTCGGCGCTTGGGGGTCGTGGATCCATGGCGTTTATTACACCCCCTTGAGAGAGACTCCACTCATCACTCGCGGGCTCACGGGACTAGTGCCCGCATAGATTATATTTTGCTCTCGGAAGGAATCTTTTCGCAAGTGGATGAGGCGCAGATTGGTCCCACCGAGGTATCGGACCATGCTCCGATCTGGGTGGACTTAACGTGGGGAGTGGTGGCTGCTACGACGCGTATTTGGCGGTTCCCCACAGGTCTTGACCGTGATTTGGAATTTCAGGCCCATTTGCGTTGCTGTTGGGAAGATTTTATGGCCCATCACGAAGTGCATGCTGCTGATCCGGAATTGCTTTGGGAGACTGCTAAAGTTGTCCTGCGCGGTAACATTATTGAATATGTGGTGCGTAAGCGTAGACGTCTAGCACGGCAAATTGTGCATTTGGAAAAAACAACTGGTCAGGGCGCGTCGCCGTTGTGCCGGTGACCCCTCAGGGGTTAACCGTAAACGTTATTGGGAACTGCAAGTATCGCTTAATGAACTTATACATCAGCGAACGAAAAAATCTCATTTTTATTACCGGTATTGTTTATACCAGTTTGGGGATAAACCAGGCCGTCTTCTAGCTCGCTGCCTACGTGGCAGTTGTGGTGTCCGCTCAGTAGCCGCCTTGCAAGACGAGGCAGGCCACTTGCATAAAGATAACCGGGCTATAGTGGGGCAGTTCCGTTCCTTTTTTCAACAACTCTACGCGCGACGAGCGGGCTCTATGTCCCGAATGCAGGATTATTTGCGAAAACTGAAGTTGCCAAAGTTATCCACGGCACAGCGGGCAGCCCTGGATGCCCCGATCACTATAGAGGAGGTCCGTGGCGTTATCCGGAGGGCACAGTGTTGTAAAGCGCCCGGGCCGGATGGTTTTGGGGCCGAGTTCTACAAGGTGATCGAAGACGTGGTTTCCCCAGTTCTCGTGGACACGTACGGTTGTAGGGCACGGGCCGGGCGATTCACTTGGGGATCGAACCATGCCTATATTACTCTCATACCCAAACCAGGCAAAGATCCTACTCGGGCGGCCTCTTATCGCCCTATTTCGCTCTTGAATTTTGATATGAAGATTCTGGCAAAAATATTGGCGGATAGATTGGCTTCGGTGCTCGATGGTCTGCTCCACGAGGCACAAGTGGGTTTCGTGAAAGGGCGCTACGCGGTTCGTAATTTACGGAAGATTTTGGCATCCTTAGAATGGGTCCGGGAACGGGAGCTGCCTTCTCTGCTGATCAGTTTTGACGCTGAGAAAGCCTTTGATCAGGTGCACTGGGAATATCTGCAGGGTTTGTTACCATATTATGGACTGGGAGACGCTTTCCGCAGTTTTGTGACACTGTTGTACGCGGACCCGACAGCGGGTATCCTCTGCAATGGCTTGCTCTCCGATCCCTTTCCTCTCGAGCGGGGTACACGCCAGGGTTGCCCGCTCTCACCTCTACTTTTCGTTTTATCCTTAGACCCGCTGATACGGACTGTGGAGGAATCCGCGACCATATCGGGGGTGCAGATTGGGGCAGTGGGTTTTAAAACGGCCGCCTTTGCGGACGATATATTGGTTCATCTCACCTCTCCCCAGCGCTCCCTACCATTTCTGTTGGATGCCTTCTCACTTTACGGGAGATTTGCAGGGTTATGTATCAACACAGAGAAATCTGAGGCCTTAGATGTGGGGGGTTCACTGCGGGCTCGCTGGTTGGGCACCTTTCCCCTGCGTTGGGCGGACGAGGCTTTCATCTATCTAGGTATAGCGTTGACTAGGGTGCCCGCGACACTGTATAAGACAAACTTTGATCGGATGTTTCTCAAACTCCGGGCGCAATTGCGGGCCTGGATGCCGCTGCCTCTGTCTCTGTTGGGCCGGGTGGCGGCCTTACAGATGGTTATACTTCCACGCTTACTCTATTGGATTCAAACCCTCCCCGTGTGGTTGTTGCGGCGGGACGTGATACGTCTCGAGCGGGAAGTCCGACGTTTCTTATGGAAGGGGGCCCGAGCGCGCATACCGCTCTCTCGTTTAAGGGGTGGCTGGAGGACTGGAGGAGTGGGTGTTCCGGATTTTTGGAAGTATGCACTAGCTTGTCAAGCACGTCATCTTAGTGACTGGCTGGGGGACACGGCAGTGTATACCCCCAGTGAGTTGGAGCGGGCCTTTATGGCGCCACATGCCCTCGAAGCAGCCTTGCAGCTACCCGGGGCGCAGTTACCGGCTCGGTTGACCAAGAGTGTGCTCTTACAGGCGATGCGGCGCACTTGGCAGCAGCTAAATAAATTTTGGGGCAGCAATCCTGCGGTGTCGTCTTGGTTACCACTTCGAGGCAATGTCCAGTTTACCCCGGGTTCCGATTCGGCCGCTTTCCTGCACTGGGAAAGAGCTGGTATTGGCCGCTTGGGGAATGTAGTGGATCTGGCAGGGAAGTGTAAGACATGGGTGGAGCTTTCTGCGGAATACGGTTTGAATCGGTCAACTTCCGGTTTTGCTTATGCCCAACTGTCCCACTACGTAGGCTCCTTGTCCCCGTTGGAGCTCCGTGTGGAGCATTCGACACAGATTTTGGAATTTTTCGGCTTGGGCGCAGAGAGCCCCCCGTCTATTGCCGACCTAAAAAAGCGTTTGGATGGCCTTGTACACCCGACGGACTTTTTAGCTGTGGAGCAGGCATGGGCACGAGACCTGGGGCGGGCGGTTGACCCGGGTTCCGTATCGGCCGCTCTATGCCAAATTCGATGTTTAGCGGAGGGGACCCGTTGGCGGGAGGTGCAATATAAGTCTATCTTGCGTGCCCACTTCTCCCCAAGGAGGGCGCTGCGGAGTCATCTTGCCGAATCCGGCGGCTGTCCTAAGTGCTCGTGCTCCTTAGCTGACCTGGGGCATATGTGGTGGCATTGCCCGGCGATACAATCTTACTGGCAGCGTATCGGAGATTATCTTGGTGGACTCTTGCGGCAGCGGGTTACTTGGACAGGGTTATTAGTGGTATTGGATTGCCTGGGACCACTCCACCCTAAGGGGCGGTGGGAGCGTTTTCTAGTGCGTAAGGCTTGTCTGGTGGGGAAAGGACCTATACTCCATCGGTGGAGAGAGGCAGCGGCCCCTACATTTTGTGAATGGCGCAATAGCTTCCATCAGCTTATGCTTTTTGAGCGCCGCCGTGCACTGGGATCCCCCAAGCGTTGGGCCCATTTTCTTTTGGTCTGGATGCCCTATGTTCAAAACTTGAGCCCTATTGCCCGCAGTGCGGTGCTACAGGTTGGATAGAGATACTCCTGGTTCAGAGTATAGTGGGGTTTAGGGGGTGGGGGGGGAGGGAGGGGGGTATCTAATAGGCATAGTTTTTTTTTTTTTTGACCGGATTACTTGCCTTGTTTGAGATGCCTGGCCTCCGGCGTTGGATCAGACACAACCACGCTGGAGGGGTTCTGTCATGTACACTGAATTAAAAAAAAAAGTTTTTTGCTGTTGTTTGAACCTGTTGAATGTTTATACGGTTTGTTTCATTTAATAAACAGATTATACAAAAAAAAAAAAAAAACAACATTCTCAGCGAACATATAACAAACACTCTATACAAGAAACATTCTCGTCCCAGAAGGTAGGCTTTTCTTCTTGTGTCCTCACCTTCCACCTGCACCAACAGATAGATCAGAAAAAACCAGATGAAACAAGGAATTTTAGACACAAAACCAGATACCTACAAGTAATCTCATCCTTCGGCCGGCTGAACCTCCACTGCTTAGCTCCATACTACCCCGGGTGGGAGTGAGGACTAAACTGTTGTCCCTCAAGGAAGAACAATTACCAGGTAAGTGTAATTACCATTTCCTTATCGGTCCTCTAGTTTAGTCCTCCACCTCTGGGATGTAACAGAGCAGTACTCATCGGGCGGGACCCTTCCAGCCAGCCTGCAACACTGCCGTCCCAAATACCACATCCTTAGCTGCCAAGACATCCAGGCGGTAGTGTTTACTGAAAGTGTGAAGAGAGGCCCAAGTAGCCGCCCTACAAATTTCCACAGGCGATACCAAACTATGTTCCGCCCATGAGGCCGCTTGCGCTCTAGTAGAATGAGCTCGCAACCCAGCTGGCACCTGTCGCCCCGACAACAGATAAGCCAAAGCAATCGCCTCTCTAATCCATCGAGAAATGGAGGCTTTCGCCACCGCCGCCTCCCCCTTACGGACTCCACCGAACAAAACAAGCGGTCGGATTTGCACAACTCCTCTGAGACCTTCAAATACCGACGCAACACTCGCTTTACGTCCAAACAACGCAATCCCCGGTCCGTCGCGACATCTCCTAATGAACTCAGCACCGGAAGGGTAACCGTTTGGTTTATATGAAACGGAGAAACTACTTTGGGCAAAAAGGAGGGAACCGGATGGACCACCACCTTCTCCTTAGAAAAGGACAGAAACGGTTCTCTACACGACAACGCCTGTAATTCAGAAATCCGCCTCGCTGAGCAAATGTCCACCAAAAACACCTTCTTCAAGGTTAAATCCTTCACGGACGCTTGCTGTAAGGGCTCAAAAGGCTCCCTAGCCAGGGCTGCCACAACCAAGTTGAGAACCCAAGGAGGAACCACAATCCTACGAGAAGGACATAACCTCGTCACTGCCCTGAGAAATCGCAACACATCAGCATGTGCCCCTAAGGCTATACCCTGCACCTTGCCTCTATATCAAGCCAGCGCGGTTAACTGAACCCTCAAAGAGCTGGCCGCCAAGCCTTTTTCGAAACCGTCCTGCAGGAAGCTTAAAATCACTGCAATGGACGCAGTCGCCACGCGCACTTGCCTCCTGGAACACCAATCCTCAAATATGCGCCAAATGCAGACATATGTCAGAGACATAGATGACTTCCGATCCTTAAGTAAAGTCGCAATGACTGCTCCTGAATAACCTCTTCTCTTTAAAAGCGCCCTTTCAATGGCCAGACCGTAAGCGAGAACCGATCCACCTGAGGCATCCGCAGCGGCCCTTGAAGTAGCAGACTGTCTGACGTCGGCAATCTCCACGGATCCCCGTTGAGAAGAAGCATGAGGTTGGCATACCACGGGCGCCATGGCCAGTCCGGAACCACCAACAGCACTCTTCCCGGGTGGGCCTCGATCCGCTGTACCACCCGACCTATGAGGGCCCACGGAGGGAATACATAGAGAAGACCTGACGCAGGCCAGGGTTGCAGCAGGGCATTGATCCCTTCCAACATCCTTTCTTGACGTCTGCTGAAGAACCAACTGGCCTTTGCTGAGTGGAAGGTCGCCATATCATCCATGATCGGCGGCCCCCACCTGTGCACCACTTGCGCAAAGATCTCCGGATGCAATTCCCATTTGCCGGCATCCACCTGGACTCTGCTGAGAAAATCCGCCGTCACATTGTCCTTCCTGGCAATGTGTGCCGCCGAAATCGCTAGCAGCCGAAGCTCGATTCACGCAAAGAGATCCTCTGCCTTTTTTTCCCATGGCCATACTTCATGTACCACCTTGTCGATTGATGTAGGCCACCACTGCGGAGTTGTCCGATAGCACCCTTACCGCCCGACCCTGCACCGTTCCCTCGAATGCTTGCAATGCTAACACTAATGCTCCGAGTTCCAATCTGTTGATTGACCATGTGCTCTCCTGAGATGACCACAGCCCCTGCGCGAAGATCTCCCCGCAATGTGCTCCCCATCCCGCGAGGCTTGCATCCGTCAATGGTATCCACTCTGGCTGTTCCAGGTGCATCCCGGCCTTCAACGACTCCAGAAGTAGCCATCACTTCAATGCTCGAACCCCGAGAGGGCAGGGCAGACGTCTGCTCAGCGGGTCGGCCTGATGAGACCAGCGGTGAAGCAACGACCGCTGCAACGGCCTCATATGAGCTCTAGCCCAAGGCACCACTTCCAAGGATGCCGCCATCATACCTAACACCAAGAGATAATTCCATGCCAAAGTAACCGGAGTAGTCCTGAACTGGCAAACTACTTGCTGTAGGGCATGGACATGCCGATCGGGCAGAACCTCCGTTCCCCTCCGAGTGTCAAATAGAACCCCGAGGTACTCGAGTCTCTGGGATGGAGTAAGATGACTTTTGCTCGCATTGACTACCCAACCGAGCTTCTCCAAGAATTTCACCACTTTGTCTGTAACTTGTACGCTCTAGGCTCTGGATTTTGCCCGAATTAACCAATCATCGAGGTAGGGATGAACCAAAATACCTTCCTTTCGCAACGCCGCCGCTACCACCACCATGATCTTGGTGAACGTTTGCGGTGCCGTTGCGAGACCGAAGGACAACGTCTGAAACTGATAGTGGCCCCACGGCAGAGCAAAGCGGAGAAACTTTTAATAACCTGCTCTGATTGGAACGTGTAAATATGCCTCCGTGAGATAGAGGGATGTCAAGTACTCTCCTTGGCGCACAGCCACAATGACGGACCGCAACGTTTCCATTCTGAAATGCGGTACCCGAAGACAGCGGTTCACCCCTTTTAAATCTAAAAATCGGACGAAGCGACCCATCCTCCCTTTGGCACCATGAAATAAATTGAGTATCGACCCCTGCCATAATCTTCCTTGGGCACCGGGACGACCGCACCCAAGCGCAACAGCCAATCCAGCGTGCACCGGACTACCTGCGTTTTCTGCTACCCCCTGCAGGGCGACTGTACAAATGAATCCAGCACGGGCCATGCGAACGCCAGCGCATAGCCCTCCCAGATCATTTCTAACACCCACTGGTCAGTCGTTATTTGGACCCAGGCAGGAAGAAATTTCCGAAGTCGCCCACCTATCGGCAAACTTCCTGCCGGGGTCCCCCTCAATTCATTGTGACTTTCGATTGGCTGTTGAGGCTGCTGCCGCAAAACCTCTACCTGCTCCCCGAAACCCTCGAAACCCCTGGGTCCGAGGAGCAAATCTTCCTCTTTGGAATCCGCCCAAGCGAGAAGTCCGAAATCTCCAAAAATCTCTAAAGGAACCCCGAAAAGCCGATGTAGACTGCCCCTATTTGGGCTTATCCTCCGGCAACCGACCACCTTTAGACTCCCCTAAATCTTTTACCAACTTATCAAGATCCTCTCCGAACAACTTTCCTTTGAAAGGGAGCTTACCGAGACGTGCTTTGGAAGAACCGTCTCCCGCCCAACTCCGCAACCACAGGGATCTGCGAGCGGCCACAAGAGACGCCATACCATTAGCCAGGGCTCTAATTAAGTCATAATGAACATATGACAGATAAGCCGACCCCGACTCCAGGCGGTCCAGCTCCCTCAGACCTTCTTGCTTCAACTGAGTAGACTGCCTTAAACGCTACGACCATCAAAGACAAGCTCTTGCCACCCACGCCCCACAAATGGAGGCTTGTAATGACACCACTTTGGCTTCAAAGGATTGTTTCAGCAAACCATCCAACTTTCTATCCTGCGCATCCTTCAAGGCCGAGCTGCCTTCTACCGGAATAGTGGCTTGGTCACCGCTGCATCAACTCGCGGAGACCGAAACCTGTCCTTGTCTTTATCTGCTAACGGATACAGTCTATTCATAATGCGAACACCTCTGAGGCCTGCCTCCGGCTGATCCCACTCATCCTGTATCATTCTGTCAACTACCTTGTGAACGGGGAACACCAGCTGCGTTTGTCTCACTGTCTGAATAATCGGGTTCTCCCCACTGTCGTCCTCCACAGGCTGTTCCGTGGCGAGCTTAAGCGTCTGAAGGGACTCTGTGATAAGCGCTGTCAATTCCTCCCTTTAGAATACCTGAATAATTTTGGCCTGATCCTCTGGGTCAGGGATCTCTCCTTCCTCCAACTCTTCATCTCCACCTTCCAGGTTGACGTCGTTCTCCTCAGACTCATGTCCCTCCAACTCAGAGATCGAGGGCTCCCGAGTCCTTGCTCGCTTTGGCGGACACGAAGAACTCTTTCCTTGCCGGTGCAGACAGAACATCTGATACATAATTAAACACAGTCAGGACAAAAATCCCCGGTCTGGGGCCCCGCAGGCAAAGGACCTCCCGACGGACCAGTGATCGCCTCGAACCCGGCCACTGGCGTGAAAGACTGCAGCTCCTCCACGTCCATCGCCACCGAGACCCCTTGACCCTCCTGACCTACCTTAACTTCCATTTGCTGCTCCATGCTGGTAGACACCTGCGTACAGCCCCTACAAATGCCCAAGTCAGCGATAGCCCCTCTACAGGTACCACACACTACACATTGCGGGCGCAAGGCCATGGCCTCAACTATTCTTTGATTCTCCTCCTGTATATTTTCTTTTTTTTTTTTTTTAATTCAAAGTATGCTCCAATTATCTGCTTCTCTGTTTTGTTTTGTTTTTTTTAAAGTACAGCCCCCCCCCAAAAAAAGGGGACAAAATACAAAACAATCCAAAAATAAAAGAAACCTAATCTAACTGCTCCTTATCAGCTCTCTAGTGAGCCCAGTACCTAGGCTCACTACGTCCGCCTGCTGCATGGAGACTAGACACACTACGGATGATGGGACAGAGCAGCAGGCTACATCCAATGACGTCACTTTTTTGTGACATGCCCAGTCTCCAAGCTGCAGGAGGAAGTGCACAATCCAGAGGTGGAGGACTATCCTGAAGGACCGATAAAGCACAGTTACTTACCTGTAACAGGTGATCTCTGGGAACAGCAGGAATAAGTCTTCACATATACATCTTGGGTATCGTCGGTACCGACGGAGCCTGCGCGGCTCCCCAGCGTCCAGTAAGAAAGCTTTTGGGAGCATCCCACAGCGCCTGCGCGCTGCCTTCCCGCCTTTCCCAACCGCCTCTGAAGCTTGAATAGTGTTTTGGGAATTAGGGGAATTGGTGGAAAGGCATAAAGGAAGTCTTGACCCCAATGAAGGAGGAAGGCATCCTTGGCCTGAACTCCCTGACACGGAATTCTGGAACAGAACCGGGGAAGTTTGGCATTCCATGGACTTCCAAAGAGGTCTATGTCCGGGGTTCCCCAAATTCGAAAAATCCTGGCTACCTGGTCCATGTGGAGGGACCACTCGTGTGGAAGCAGAACTCGACTGAGTCTGTCCACCCAAGAGTTCTGAACACCTGGAAGATATACTGCCAGAAGATGGATGTGATGCTCTCTGGCGAAGGCCCACAGTCGCAAAGCTTCGTTGCAAAGCGACAGAGAGCCAGTCCCGCCCTGCTTGTTTACGTAGAACATGGCTACTTGGTTGTCCATATGGATGAGGACTGTCCTGTAGGGGAGCAGGGAATGGAACACTCAGAGCTAAGAATATTGCTCTGAGTTCCAAGAGATTGATATGCAGAGAAGTCTCCTGTGGAGACCAGATGCCCTGGGTGGAGAGATCCTGCAGATGAGCTCCCCAACCCATTGGAGAAGCATCTGTTGTCAGAGTTGCTTGGGGTAGCGACTGCTGAAAAGGGGACCCCAGCAACAGATTTGGAGGGGACTTCCACCACTGGAGAGACCAAAATAGGCAACTGGAGTTTGCTATTTTGTCTGACAGGCAACCTGATGCCTGAGTCCATTGGGTGGACAAAGTCCATTGAGCTGCCCTCATGTGAAGGCGAGCATATGGAACCACATGCACGGTGGATGCCATGTGGCCTAATAGTTGTAACATTTCTCGAGCAGTTAAATGGGACTTTAAATGTATCTGGGAGGCTAACTGCACCAAGCGTAGGCAACGGGCCTGAGGGAGATAGGCCCTTGCAGTTGTGGTATCCAGCAATGCCCCTATAAACTCCAGAGACTGAGTAGGGGTGAGATGGAATTTTGGGATATTTATTACCAGTCCCAAATACTGAAGGACACGCATTGTGCAGGTTAGACAAATCTGGGCCTCTGACTGGGATGGAGCTCGAATGAGCCAGTCGTCCAGATATGGGAAAACGAATATTCCTAGAGTGCGTAGAAATGCAGCTACTACTGCCATGCATTTCGTGAACACCCTTGGTGCAGAGGCCAGACCGAAAGGAAGCACCCTGTATTGGTAGTGCTTTCCTTGAAAAAGGAACCTCCTGTGTGTTGGATGGATGAGGACATGGGTGTACGCATCCTTGAGATCTAGAGAACAAAGCCAATCCTGACCTTTCAGCGCACGTACACAAAATAGTCTTTCCACAGATTGATACTATTTATTCACTCATACATGTCATTCTCCAATACGATGTAGACATTGGAGTATATAAAGGCCTTTATTAATTGTCCTTCGGTTTCATAGATGAACAGAATTTGTACACCTCATATACAAGACGTATACAAGTGAGTTAAACCCATTAGGTTAGTAGACCCAATGGTTTTGTTTATCAGAAGTGTTAGGTTAAAAAGGTTTTAAACATATTAAGTGCCTACTACTGCAGTGATTAGATCGTTGGTTTTAAATCATGTCGTGTGATCTCCGAGTCTAGTCAAGTCTCGATGGTACATTTCATATAGAGCTGGCACTTAAAATAGTCGTACACACTATAGAGAGTTAGGCTGTATTGATTTCTAATTTACATGACAACAGCTATTTTACTAGATATTATTTATTTATTCATTATTATTATTTTTTTACCTGTCATTTTTTTACATGTCAGTTTTTAATGTTCTGTAGATATCAGAATACATTAAAGTTTTTAACAATTCTTTTCCGGTCTTATAGATGAACAGAATTTGTACAACCCATGTGCAAGACATATACAAATTGAGTTGAACTAATCAGGTCAGTAGACCAAATGGTTATGTCTAGCAAACATGTTAGGTTAGTAAGGTTCTATATTCAATAAGTGTTTAACACCGCAGTCATCGATACAACATCTAAGTAGCAACATTTTAAAGTTTGAGAGCAATCACAGCTATTATATTATATCATGGTGGGATTTATCAATACCAAATTCCATATTCAATACATACAATTTGAATAGCGAATCTCCACGAGATATCTTATCAATACTATACAAGATAATAAATAAAAACAAGGTGTAATATTTATCTTATTATTGGTTTAATTTTTTAATCTTTTCATTTTGTCATTTTTATTAATTGTTATTATTACTCTTCATCCTCATATTGTATATTTATAATTCATTTATTCAGTTTGTCCATCACGGTCTTTTACCTCATGTCCTGCGTTTGTAGCTTTTTATATGGAGCATTCTGTGTTATCAATTAAGAATCTTAATATCAATGTATAGATGTCATTGTACTTAAGTACAAATTTTTAACGTTAAAAGATCACATCATATCATTATTTGTATATTTATTAATTTTTAGTCAAAAATATTTATTTGGTGTCTGACATTCATTTAACTATTTATTTATATGTATCTTAACAAAGTATATTATTGTTTGTCTTTAAGCCATATCCCCCCTGATGAAGACAGTAACGCCGAAACGCGTTGGGGTTTTTACAAATAAAGGTTCTTGAACATCCAAACCTTCGTCTCTTGAAAGAGGAAGGTAAGACAGAGTTGCAAGAGACCGACTATGGAGGAAGTCTCTGACAGGTGAGATGATATATGCCAGTACAGGGAAACAACTGTCCATTGATAGTTGTTACCTCTCTTTCCTTCAAGAGGAAGAGGAAACTGATAAGTATGGGCATGATCATCATAAGACTTCTAGAAAAAAAAATGTCTCATGAAGAGATATCTAGGTAGGTTAGGATAAATTTAGTGCAGATACTGCCAGTGAAAAAGGCAGACTGACACCCTAACCACCAACCAAGAGGGACAATGAACTATTTGAAACCCTGCGACTGCTGGGTTTGTTGACCCTGTTGATGTTGTGGATTCTTCAGACTAGGGCGATGTTTCCCCTGTTTGGGAACATCTGTATGATGGGCAGATGATGGGTAAAACCTTCTCCCCCTAGGGGAAGAAAGTTTGGTAGGACATTTCCTACCAACTGGGAAAGAAGAAGGCGTAGAACAGCCTCTGGAAAAAGGAAAGTCAGTGGATAACTGAGTAACCTGGAGTAAAGACTCCTTGTTGAAGAGATTTTCTCCAGTGCAAGGAGTATTTCCCAGTCTTTCTTGTGCCCATTTGTCCAAGTCTGAAGCTTGAAGCCAGGCTTTATGTCGTGCTCCTATAGCCACAGCAGAAGTCCTGCTAACAGACTCAAAGGAGTCTAGGGTAGCACAAGTAAGAAACCTAGAGATATTTTGAGTTTGACTAACCAGTGAGGAATAGTCTTTACTCTTGGGCTCTTGAAGAAAAGGAGTCAAAAGATATAATTTCTTTGTGACCTCCTCAAGAGATAGACCCATATAAAAAATATATGAGAGAATTCTTGCTGAAAGCATGGATGTCTGGAAGGTTTGACGTCCAAAGGCATCTAGTGTCCTAGACTCACGACCTGGTGGACAAGAAGAGTGCTTTTTATTACTCTTCACTCACCTCATTGCTGATTCTACCACAATGGAATGATGAGGAAGTTGAGTCTTTTGAAACCCTGGAGAGGGGGGCACCTGATATAGGAGATCAGTTGCTCTGGAAGGTGGGGGTACCTTTAAAGGAGCTTCCCACATTCGTAGAAGGAGATCCTGCAAAGAATGATGCAAAGGAAGTATTATATTCTCTTTTGCTTTGCTAGGAACAGAGAAGTATTCTGTATTCCCTTGTGTAGGATCTTGTCCAGGAATAGGAATGTCAAGTGATTTTGCCATATCCAGGAGGAAAGTCTGGAAAGAAGGATCCCCAGAGGGAACTTCCCTTGGATAGGCTAGATCTGATAAAGAACTAGCGTTGGCACCGAGGGATCTATTCAAGTATATAGGAATAGAAGATCCTGAATGGTGCAGTATGGGATCCTTAGATGGTGGTCGCTGGTACTGCAGGTCAGAACCAGCGACAGTCGGTAACAGATCGTCCATGCTAGGGATCGATTCCAAACTCGGCATCGAGGGAAGCGAGCCTGACGAGAGAAGCATGGAAGGTACCGACAGCAATGGTACTGTGGATATCGGTACCGATCTCGGTACCGTATCTGATACCGGTGGATGAAGACCAGCCGGTGGCAACTCTAACGGTATCAGAGGAACCAAACGTTGCGGATCCGAATTATCGGAACCGAGTCTTCGGTACCGACGGGAGTCGGTACCAAGGCGAGTCGGTACCCAGTCCTCCAGACTGGAGATCGATTCCAGACTCGGCATCGAAGGAAGCGAGTCTATCGATGCATGTCTGGAGGGTACTGACGTCGGTACTAGTATCGGTGTCGGTACCGATACTGGAAGGTCGATCTGGAGCGTATCCACCGGCCCCGCAGGTACCGAGGATGCCAGACGACGATCCTTGGTGAGGAATGTTTCATCCAACACCAGTGCTGATGCCGGGGTATCGGTACCGCTCGAAGCGGATGCCACCACCGGGCATGGCTCAGGTATGTTCTGTGAGGGGTGAACCTCAGGAACAAACTGAAACCCCACACAGGCTTTGGAGGCCGAAGACTCCCACCGGGGTTTTGAAGCCAGTGGATTCTCGAGGACAAGGCCATAGGCATCTCTCTGCTGTGCATGAGAAGTGCCGCTCGAGGACTGGCTAGTCTTAACAGACTGTTTTTGGGTTACCTGATCCTGTGTAGAAGAAGATATGGTCGGTGCCCTGAAGTTGGAGGGGGACCTTGTGTCGAGGGGAACTCGATGTTGAAAACTTCTTCTCACAATACTATTGCCCGAGGGCTCCGGAGGAAAATGGTCAGGACCCAAGCAGGTTAGACACCGATTGTGAGTGTCTAAAAATAAAGTTGTACCGCCACAGTTTGTACATTTCTTGGGGAAAGTGGCTGGCGGTTCCATGAAGGAAAATGGAGAGGCCTAGAAGGCCTGAGAACCGTGAGACACTAAGGAAGAAAAATATATTCCTTAAAAAGGAAAAAAATTGTACAAGAAAGAAAAAAAAGAAACACCGGCGGTACCGGTGGCGTCGGGGAGGCAGCCGCGACCACAAGAAAAAGAAAAAATAAAAGAAGAATTTTCTGCGGTGACAGGAGGACGTCCTGCCGGCTCCGCGGAAAAACGAAAACTGAGGAGAGGCAGTTGGGAAGGCGGGAAGGCAGCACGCAGGCGTGTTGTGATGCTTTCAAAGGCTTTCTGATTGGACGCTGGGAAGCGTTCCCACGCTGACTCCGTCGGTACCGACGTACCCATATGTGAAGACTCATTCCTGCATGTTCCTGGAGATAGGAAATATTGGACCATTCAGCTGTAACTGTGGTCTTTGTATTAGAATTCAATAAGAACATAGCACTGAAACTCTTTTTCCATTGGAAATAGGATTTGGGTTTTTCCAGACTTACACTGTTCAACACAAAAAAAGGTAAATGTTATTCTTGAATATGAAGCAGGTGGTCTTGGACCTGGAAGCTAATTTCCTATTGAAATTTTCATATAAATATGTTGTTAAATTGCATTCTGATGTTCTATATGTTATGAACTACAGCATAACAATTAAGTAATTTCCTGGTTGGTAGACAGTCTGCCTAAGGAAGGATAAGATCTTTATAGAAATGTGCGTTATTTTTTTTCTTTAGGCATGCTAGCTATTTCTCATTCATTTCCAATTGTTTTAATTCCAGGTTATTTCTTATTGGACCCCCTCCTCCATTTTCCTTGTTTTCTAAACATTACAGGTCTCCTGTGAGCACAGGAATTGTTTTCATTTGTTATTTCTTTTTCTTACAGATTTGGTACTGTGTTAATGTTCTATTTTGCTTTTTCATTTTTAGAATTATGTTAATGGAAAAGTCAATAAACAAAAAATGTTAATGCAATCTGCTTTTTCAGAGAAATAACTCCAAAATACAGAAGATCCTCCCCATTCGCAATAGGCAGGAAGGAGATACTAGCTGTATATTTCTGCCAGTAGTCTGCAGCAGCGTATTAAGGCCTGATTTACTAAGATTTTGCTTTAGACAAGATATGGGAGAAAGGTCTTAATAAATCTAACCCTAAAGGTGATATAGTAGACCTCCATGGGGTTCTCTTGCACACTCTCCCCCCCCCCCCCACATCACCCTTCATCTTCAGTGGTAACAATGGGCATGGGGGGGGCAGGGGGAATGGTGAAAGAAGCCACCAACTGAGGCTTCAAGTTTTACAGCTGACTCCTGAAATCAAAGAAAATGTGATGTGTCTTTCCCCACCCCCTTTTATGAACAGATAAGTCCTGGAAGGGTGCAATTCAAGCAAGTTAATTTTTTTTTTTATTTATAGCTCCAATCCATTTTAAATACTTTGGCTTAAGCTCTTAAAAGTTTTGTGGTTGCTTGTTACTCCATTTAATGTATGCTTTATTTCTCTGTAAGACTTTAAAAAGCAAGATATTATGATGCAAGAAAGAAAATATTTAGAAAACTAGGGTGCCAGCCAAAATTCATAGGAATCAGTGGAAAAATGCTGGATTTCCCCTTACATTTCTCCAAGTGTTTTTTTTCAGTGGGGAGAGGGGGTAAAGGGCTGCTTTATTTTGGTTGGTCTTCCTTTTATTTCCTTTCTGCTCATTTTACTTAGAAATGCAGTTCTGACTACCCCAAGATCAATAGGGCTGCAACTAGGTCTCCTGATCAAATATTAAAGCAGCACATTTATACTGCAGCAGGGTTATGATCACTTCTCATTATATTCATCTTTATCTTCAAAAGCCTTCTTTACCTTGCTCATAAATGCTACTACATGATTGTTTTAAGGTCCACCTTTGTCACTCTTGCAAAACATCAAATCATACTAGTTTAAAGATGCTAAAGACAAACTGTTGAAGCTGAAGTAATAGTGCAATTCAGTTTTGCTCACTAAAGAATGTCAAGTGCCTAGATGGCATTAAATGCTAAGAAACCTTCCTTATCAAAAGGCACCCACTGTATCAATCTCACCAAGATTTGACACCACAAAATAAAGACGACACACTTTCTGGTTGTCTGTTCCTTGGACCTTGCATAGTTGGGGAAACTTCAAGGGCAGTATTCACAGGACGATGGGGAAAGTCCCAGACATTACTTACCTACTGACCAGATTCAGGGTGCATGCATACTAGAGGAACCCGTGGTTGCTGATCCCCCACTGATAGCTATAATGGCTGGGCTAGATAGGAGCATGCTAAATAAGAGGAAAAAACGAAATTAGGTCTTACCTGCTAATTGTCTTTCCTTGAGCTTTCTCCGGGCCAGTCCAGGGAAAGGTAGGGTTGTCAATCCCCTATAGCAACTGAGGACTGAAGACTTCAAGCTTTCTTGAGAGGTGAAGCCACTCCCCCTTAGGGTTATCCAGCAGTCTCCTTCTGACAAAGCAACTAAATAGAAAGAACTGACAAAGAGTAGATTAACCCTTGAAAAAAACTGATAACAATCTATAGTTCTTGAAAAAACGAGGAAGCTAAGAAACGCACTTCTCCTGTTTTTTGTTTTTTTTTACCATTTACAATATAGAAATCATAGCTTGGCATTGAGTGTAAGCGCGAAGCCCCAAAGCTGTGCCCCTGTAGACTAACACGCAGATATGATGAAATGCTTATGGATATGCCAAAAATATACCGCTCGTAAAAACCTATAACAGGGGTGGGACCCTGGACTGGCCCGGAGAAAGCTCAAGGAAAGACAATTAGCAGGTAAGACCTAATTTCGTTTTCCTTATCACTTCTCCGGGCCAGTCCAGGAAAAGGTAGGGCAGTACCAAAGCAGTACCTAAACATGGGAGGGACCCGCCAAACCTGCGATAAGAGCCGAAGCCCCCACTTGCGCATCGTCTCTGGCCTGAACATCCAAGCGGTAATGTTTCGTAAAAGTATGCAACTAAGACCACGTCGCTGCCCTGCAAATATCCACCGGCGGAACAAAAGCAAACTCCGCCCAGGAAGTCGCTAGAGCCCGAGTGGAATGAGCCCTCAAACCAACCGGCAGCGAAACGCCTTGGGTAGCGTATGCTTCCGTAATGGCTCTGCGAACCCACCGAGCAATGGTGGACTTAGACGCTGCGAGACCCTTTCGAGGACCCGTATATTGAACAAAGAGCCTGTCCGTTTTCCGAAAAGGTTGCGAAACCCTAAGGTACGTCTTTAGGACCCGAGCAAGATCCAAATGCTTGAGGGCACGGTCCATAGGAGAAGTGGGGGCATCAGAAAAAACGGGCAACGTGACAGATTGGTTAATATGAAAAGTTGAGAGCATTTTCGGTAAAAAGGAAGGAACCGTTCTTAGCAAAACCCGTTCGGGAAGAAATTGCAAATAAGGTTCCTGGCAAGACAAGGCCTGCAAATCTGAAATTCGGCGTGCCGAACATAAAGCAACCAGGAAGGCTGTCTTCCATGAACACTCTCGGAGCCGCCGAGAGCAGAGGGAAGTTAAAGGTGACCGGGAAAAAAAGCCTCTAACACTACATTCAAGTCCCAAGGAGGCACGATAGAACGCACGGGAGGACGGATAATCTTTGCTGCACGCAAAAAAACGATGTACATCCGGATGCGCGGAAAGACGGCGATGTTGCACTGTACCTCGAAAACAGGCAAGCGCGGCTATCTGAACCTTAAGAGTACTAAGAGCCAACCCTTTGTCTAATCCATGCTGCAGAAAGAGTAGTAGCTGAGGTAAGGTAGAAGACATAGGAAGCACATTGTGTTGACCACACCAAGTCTCGAAAAGACGCCAAACCCGCACATATGCCAGAGAAGTCACCGGCCTCTTTGACTGAAGTAAGGTAGCCACAACAGAGCTCGCATACCCTTTCCGTTTTAAGCGAGCCCTTTCAAGAGCCAAGCCATAAGTAAGAAGCGTTCCACTCGTAGCATGAGAATCGGACCCTGATGTAACAGATTGATGCGGACTGGAAGAGGCCACGGCTGATCTACTAAGAGGCGAACGAGATCGGCATACCAAGGCCGACGAGGCCAATCCGGGGCTATGAGAAGCACCATCCCCCGGTGTCGCGCTATGCGCTGGATAACTCGACTCAGCATCGGCCAAGGAGGAAAAACGTATAAGAGAGAGCCCTGTGGCCAGGGCTGAACGAGAGCATCGAGCCCCTCGGACATGTGTTCTCTGCGCCTGCTGAAGAAACGGTTGGCTTTGGCATTGCTGCACGTCGCCATCAGATCCATTATTGGTTGTCCCCAACATAACGTCAGTTCGTGAAATACTGCCGCGTTCAACTCCCATTCCCCGGGATCGAGAAGATTGCGGCTGAGATAATCGGCCTGCACATTTTCCTTGCCAGCAACATGTGCCGCTGAGATCGCCAGAAGATTGGCTTCCGCCCAAATCATCATTTCTTGACATTCGGAGAGAAGAGAAAGAATTTTGGTTCCCCCTTGACGATTGATATACGCGACTGTCACAGCATTGTCGGAAAAAATCTTGACCGCCGTCCCTTTGAGAAAAGACGCGAAGTGCAGTAGGGCGAGACGAGCTGCGCGAAGTTCCAGGCGGTTGATGGACCAGGTGCTCTCCTCTGGGGACCAAGAACCCTGAGCAATGTGTGCCTGACAATGAGCTCCCCAGCCCACGAGACTGGCATCTGTGGTGACTAACACCCAGGAGGGCTCCTGTAAGGGAATGCCCACGGTTAGATGATCTCGAACTAACCACCACTCGAGACTGCGTCGCACGAGAATTGGACAGGGCAGACGCTGCGATAGAGGGTGAAGCTGTGGCGACCAGCGGGAAAGCAATGCCTGTTGCAAAGGCCGCATGTGAGCTTTGGACCACGGAACCAGATCCAGCGCCGCCGCCATGGACCCCAAGAGCTGTAAATATGTCCACGCCGACGGAGTTGTGAGCCACAGAAACGCTTGTACCTGCTGCACAAGTTTTTCTATGCACACTTCGGGCAAAAAAAGACTCTCCCCCGTTCGGTGTCGAAGAGAGCTCTGAGATAAACCATTTGTTGCGACGGCTCCAAGTGACTCTTGGCTTGATTGATCACCCAACCGAGTTGCTCGAGAAGCTGAACCACTCGAGCTGTCGTCGCTATGGAATCCAAACGCGAATCGGCTCTGATCAACCAATCGTCGAGATAAGGATGAACTCTGATACCTTCTTTTCGAAGCGCCGCTGCAACCACCACCATTAGCTTCGTGAAGGTCCGCGGAGCCGTAGCTAAACCGAATGGTAAAACTCGAAACTGGAAATGACCCATTGGAAGGGCAAATCGCAAAAAGCGTTGATGCGAGGGTCTGATGGGAATATGAAGATAGGCCTCCGTGAGATCTATTGAGGAGAGAAACTCTCCCGGCTGTACCGCCCGAATCACGGTACGAAGCGTTTCCATGCGAAAGTGCGGCACCCACAAAGTACGGTTTACGCCTTTGAGATCTAGCACGGGACGAAAAGAACCCTCCTTTTTGGGAACCACAAAATAAATCGAGTATCGACCGCAACCGTATTGGTCTAAAGGCACGGGAACTATCGCTTGCAGCTGCAAGAGACGAGAGAGAGCGTGTCCGCAATGGCCTCTCTCTTCCGACCGGGAACACAGGGAGACATTACAAATGCGGGGGATAAAGGGCAGGCGAAATCGAGAGCATAGCCCTTCTGAATGATCTCCAACACCCATTTGTCGGACGTGATGTCGGTCCAGGCCGTCAGAAATTTCTGGAGTCGCCCGCCTACCGGAACTAACGGCTGGACCAGCAGACCTTCATTGCGGCTTTTTAACGGAGGGCTGGGACGCACTAAAGTAGGACCTGCCAAAACCTCTGACTCCACGAAAGGACTGGCCACGAAAGCTGGAACAGCCTCTGGAATAGGGAGCAAAACGCGCTCCACGAAATCTACGGGAGTCCCGACCGGAGCCACGGAATGCAGCAACCGTTCGCGCCGGCTTAGGTTTATCTTCAGGCAAACGGCCGCCTTTGGAGTCACCCAAATCTTTAACAATCTTTTCTAAGGCTTCTCCGAAAAGCAATTTCCCTTTATAGGGCAATTTACTGAGCCGCAATTTCGAAGAAACATTGCAGACCAGTTGCGCAACCAGAGAAAGCGCCTGGCCGCTACGAGGGAGGCCATAGATTTAGCCGCAATCCGCAGCAAATCATAGAAGGCATCCGCCATATAAGCAGCGGCCGATTCCAACTTCGCCGTGTCGGTAACTTCAGAAGAATGCTCCCCGGACACGTCCCCCTGTAGCCACCGAATGGACGCCCGAGAAACATAAGCTCCACAAATAGCAGACTGGAGCGCTAGCGCACTGGAATCAAAGGCCTGCTTGAGAAGAATTTCCAATTTCCTATCCTGAAGGTCCTTGAGAGCTGCCGCCCCCTCTACGGGGATGGTAGTCTTTTTTGTCACGGCGGAAATAATGGCATCCACCTTCGGCATGCGTAATAAATCCTTCTCCTCCTGGGGAAGGGGGTATAAACGCGCTAAAGCGCGACTACCACGCAGGGAAGCCTCCGGACATTCCCATTCCGAGTCAATCATCTGCCTGATAACTCGGTGCATAGGGAAACAGCGTTGCTCAGCCTTAAACCCCTGCAACAAGGGATCTTCCAAGGGTTCCTGAGAAGAAGAGGGAAGCAGCAGGTGTAGCGCTGCCAAAGATTGAGAAATGAGCGCCGAAAGCTCCTCTTTACGGAATACCCTAAAAATATTGGGATCCTCCCCGGGAGCAATCTCCCCTTCCTCCAAATCTTCTGCATCAAGATCCAAAGCTGGCTCTGCCAGAACCTCCGTATCCTCTTGACCTAGGGGAAGGGAAGGCTGAGAAGAAAAAAGATCAACAGGATCCTGAATATAGTCTTTAGCCTGAGAAGATCCCTCTCCAGGATCCTCCGACCTGTGAGCCTGTATGGGCAGAGGCACAGGACTTGAAATGGTATTAAGCGAATCAGGCTGAGAAGCTTTTAATAAAAAAGCTTTGTGCATCGCCAGGATAAACTCCGGCGAAAAAAATGATGCAATGCTTTCCTAGAGAGTAGAAGAGGAATCTGAAGGCTTTCCCTGGTGCCCGGCATCTTTAGATGATTTTGCCTTCCTTTTGTGTGGTCGGGGCGGCTCTGACAGAGAACTCACCGGCGCCGTCAAAATGGCCGCCTTTCCCGCCTTTTCGGCCGGCAAAGACGGCTCGTCCAACTTCGGCAGCGGTTTATCCGCCATAAAAAAGAAAACCCCGAAAAAGCTGGGAATTGAAAGAAAACAACAAGAACGCTGACGGTCAACACTCCATGGCGAAGAAAAATAAACCGGAGCTGGAGCCGACCCGACGCTATTGACAGGAAAGGGGAAAGCCACAACAAACTCACCAAAGAAAACTGAGCCGGTACCGCAGTCCCGCTGCTAGCGGGAAGTACCGCAATATCGGTAGCGCTTTGACAGAGGAACAACTGGGGCCCCGGCTATTGACAGGAAAGGGGAAAGCCACAACAAACTCACCAAAGAAAACTGAGCCGGTACCGCAGTCCCGCTGCTAGCGGGAAGTACCGCAATATCAGTAGCGCTTTGACAGAGGAACAACTGGGGCCCCCAGGATCACTCTGTTGCCGGAGACGGAGACAGTGAATGAGGCAGGCTCTACCCCGCACTGCAAGTAAGCAACTTCTCAACGTCTCTAATGCACTTAAAGTAATAGTGCACCCAATTTAAAATTTCACAATTCTCACAACTACTATAGAAAATCAGCTCTGCTAGAGCCAATATCACTCAGTGAAAATAAAAAAGCTTATCTATGAGGGAGAAATAAAAATTTGATCCTCTTTAGCTGCTGAGGACTGAAAGACTGCTGGATAACCCTAAGGGGGAGTGGCTTCACCTCTCAAGAAAGCTTGAAGTCTTCAGTCCTCAGTTGCTATAGGGGATTGACAACCCTACCTTTCCCTGGACTGGCCCGGAGAAGTGATAAGGAAACCCTTGTACGTGTGAAAGATGGCTCATGGCAGCATAGACCTAGTAGACACTGGTCCTGGCAGAAATGAAAGCCCAAAAGAATGAGCAGAAACTGTACTGTGTTGATTATGCCTTGTAGCGCTATACAAATGATTAGTAGTAGTAGAAGAAACTACCAGATGTTAAAATACCAAAAATGTTCTTTTGTATTCATTTTCAGAAGTCAGCAACTGAACACACTTTTTTTCTCTTTTCAAATCCTTTCCCCAGGGAGAACTAATTGTCTGAGGTTAGGAAAGCTTTGACTTCTTAGCTACTCCCATCCTTATGTGAGTAATTTTAAAAGCATAAACAGCTTAAGTGCGAGCTTGAGGGCGTCTCTATATATAATAGAATAGTACCCATATTGAATTTCAAGGAAATGTAGAAATTAAAACCACCAAATAGTTTAGAGAAATGAAATGAGAAACCTAAGAACGACTCCAACCATGGGAAGAAGTCATTTACTCAGATATAAAATGACAGAACTTTCAAACTGTCAGTAGATTTGTGTTGAGGTGGATAGACTCCCACACACAGAATAGGCAGGACAGGGTTAAAACCTAACTTTCGGAAGATAGATCTATAAAGAAATACTGCTAAATTGCAATGACTGGTGCCAGGGCTGGAAAAATCTCAAGTAACAGGTTGCCAAGGTGCCTAAAATCTAAAGCCTGGCAGAAGTCTGAAAAGAGCTGCCACAGCTTTCCAGTCCCCGGCGAAAGACATTAACACTGCTGCCACAATGAGCAAGATTACTGCTACCACTGGGCGCAGTGAAAGATGCCACTGCTACAGGCCTGTACCCAATTCCTAGTGAGGTTTGGGGAAGAAAAAAAAAAAGTAAGAGGCCAGAAAGAGAAATGGCTAGCATAGAGAAGGAAGCATGGTGCCGTGAGAACACAGACAAACCGTAAAAGCAAAAAAGAAAAAAGGGGGGGGGGGGGGTTCTACTGGGTTGTTTTTCCTGGTTCCTAAAGGAATTGGGCTGGCATTCCAGTTTTTAGAAAAGGTTTCCACCCCCGAGTGCAACCTAAAATGGTGCGCTCAGGTAAACATACATACATTTAATGGATTCTGTTCTTTTATCTTACGGGCTGTCTGGGCAGAACATTCTACAGAAAAATCTCCCCAATGATGGCAAATGGTGAGGTAACCACCGAGAACGGGTTTATGCTTGGATTAGAGGAGAGGGGGGGATTGCTATGTTCAGCTGTATTCACAATGCCTAAAATACAGAGGGATATTCAACAGGTGGTGGCTGAAGAGGCAAAGTTATTTCTCATTTCTTCTCAGAAGCTTGGCATTGCAGGAATCCAATACTAAAGAATGATATAAGAGTTTCCAAAGCTAGCAGAATGACTAAAGACACATATAAATCAAATGCCCATATGGAATCTAATACACAGAGTTGCCAAATTACCCAGTTCCAGGATTTCTTGCCAGTTCTGGTTTTAAATTTGCATTGAGTGCAGTATGATATTTGTGGTCCCTGATTTTATCCATTGGGATCAGTGCTGCAGGTCCCATAATGCATCAGGTTGAGATTGTCAGAAATCCAGGACTGGCTTAAAATCTCACTCATGGGACTATATAACTTGGCAACTCTGAGAATGCCATATCAGTGATTCTCAAGCCGGTTCTGCTGTACTCTCTAGCTAATCTGGTTTTTAGGATATCCACCCCAACATCAACTCCTCCAGTCATGTAACCATGTCACCCTTCCATTAACCCCACCCCCATCCCTTCCTCAACCACTCATTTATAGCACTCCCCACCTTATTCTCCATTCATTAACTCCTCTCTCCCCCTCATTCATCCAAACTCTGGCCTCAGCTAACTCATGCATCTCCAAACTGAGCATCTGCAGTTCCTCCCTTTCATTTCTGACCGCTGTAACTCAGCTCGCCTCACCATACATCCTCCCCCAAGCCCTAATACAATGCTGCAACAACTATTTAGCTCCCACATCCTTCAGCTCTCCCTCCCCTTCCAAACCTTACACCATATCACACTCATTCTCCAACAGCCTTAACCACCCCACCTTCAAAAACATACATTAATTCACCCCAAACAATGATGTTGTACATTCTGAAACACTTAACTTTTTCTAATTCAGTTTATTTCAATCTATAAACTTTAACCTTTAAGCAGGGCCACTAAGTAAGCACAGCTCCTGCTTCAAAAAAATATCATGGCTATCTAGGTACCCTGGCTATCAAGACTCAGGAATCTGCTCTCCTCACTGCAGCAAAGCACTATTAGTCAGTAGTCTTGTGGCCCAAACTCAGCACTCTGGTATGTTCCTACACCTTTAGGTTCGCTCGCTCACCCCCCACCCTCACGACTCAAGTCCCAGGGAACATAGCCTCTAGGCCATTGTCCCTTAGTCCCCATGCCAGTGCAGCTCCTTCCCTCCAGGAGCATTAACTGCTCAGACCCTTGCAGACTTATTATTAGTAATTAGCTTACAGCTTTCCAGGAGATCAAGGCAAGTTACATTCAGGTACAGAAGGCATTTCCCTGTCCCCAAAGGGCTCACAATCTAAATTTGTACCTGAAGCAAAGAGAGCTAAGTGGCTTGCCCAAGGCCACACTTTGCTCCACTGGCACAGGCATGATTGAACTTGTGTTACAGGCAACGTCCAACTGATTTCCACATGCTGAGCATTTGCCAGTGGCCCGTTTCCACTCACTGCACCACATTTACAATCTTATCATGGGCCCTGGCTTTGGGTCCAATATTTCCTCCTCCCATGCCTGTAGTGTCCACATCCAAATCCAACTGTTATTGCACTATAATATCCACAAAAATAGTCAGCAGAGAGAGTTCAGCACACTTATACTCCCAATCACCCACAGGAGGGATGGAAGTGGGGGCAGCATTCCGCTCATCACAGCACTTCAAGACAGGGCCCAAGAAAGTAAGTATAACTTAAGAGAAAGTTTTCCTGAAACAGTGTGAGGGCCTCATAAGCTTAATTTATCAACTGGAACAAAATAAATACATAAACCTAAACAGAAGATGTACTCACTGAGGACCCAATAGTGCTCTCAGTTCATCCTCCATGTCCACAATGACTGTGGCCCTTCAGTCTCCTCTACCCATACCTTCATCTGGTCGATTGGTGGTTCAGGCATTCCAAGTACCACTGAACCTCCAACTCTTTGGGATTCAGGAGAGGGGGCCCCCAGCTGCCCCCAGTTTTAAATTTCACTGGGACGATGAGGGCCTTCGCATGTAGGGCCGTACATAGTAGAGACATTTCTTTCTGCTGGGCAGCTACTTTAGATGAGTAATCATTAAAATGAGTGTCTCAATCTGTGTCCCTCATAATGCACATCACTTTCATTTCTGAAGGGCTGCATTAGTGCCACCTTGTGCACCAAATTTAGGATTTTTGCTATGACTGGTCCCTATCATGCTATGCTCACCTGCAAAAGCCCGATCTTGTGGGTCAGTTCAGAGATTCCGCTCTCCATCCACATTTTGGCACTCTCTCCAGTATCCACCTTTCAAACAGCCCCCTCATGATTCTTTCTCTGGCACAGATTCAGGCAGTTCGATCAGCCTGATGTTATTGTACCAGTTATGGTTCTCTTGATTTTTTACCCTGTCCATCAAGAGCATATTGGCCCACTGCAGTTCTTCTAGTTGCCTGTACAGCTGTACAGAATCCTCCTCCATGTGACTTGCCCTCTGCTCCACCTCAACCACTCTCTGGGCCTACCTGTCCAATTTCTCTTAATTTCTTCCACTGCCAATTCGATGTTCATGAGCTGGTCCTCCAATGCCGCTGAGATCCTTTTTGAGATCTCAGCAACAGAGCCATCTGCCAACAGTAGGGTGGATGTCTTGCTCTGCGCCATCTTTACTTCATTCGCCTTGCACATTTCCTGAGGCATCTTTGCTGAAATTCCGTATCCAGATACTTTCACCTTACTTAAGATTTCAGCAAAGTCTTTGATACTGTTCCTCATAGATCAAAGGCTAATTGAAAGCGGTGAGCCTTAAGAAGCTATTTGAATTTAGAATAAAATAGTTCTAAAATGAGATTGGGTGATACAGCATTCCATAAACTTGGCCCAAGAAAATAAATAGCTAAATGCCGAAGGTCAAGCTTTGGATTCTTCTGTTTTTTCTTTTCAAGACCGTACGGTGGTCTGATCTACTCAAAGAACATTTGATTTATTGCAGGCTGTTAATGTTGATAATGTGGATAGTGTATCTTTAAGTACAGCAACTTTGGTGGTAATCTTTGCTTCTACAGCTAACAGAGAAAGAATTTTGACAACTTATTTTAGGAAACGTAATGAATAATTTTGTGATCTTCTGATTAGGATTTTTCCCATATGTAACTAGAGTGATGCAAAAAGAGGAGGAAACCTTTTTACTGCTTCGCCCTGGGGTGTTGCAGGTTGGAGCTCTTTTTTTTTTTTTTTTTTTTTTTAATACCTATGTAAATCCATTATAAAATATCTTTCTGTAAAGTATGGTTTTTTTTCAATTCTGGTCACTTAGCAGCAGTCTTTGAAGGACTACCCGGAAGGAGTCTTGAAGGACTATCCATAGGGACTACTACAACTGGAAATAGATTTGCATTTGTACATATTTATCATAAGGAAAATATTCTAAATCTTGGGGAAAAGGGTAATCTTTGGGTTAAAGCATATAAATCTGTGTATTTTAGAAATCAGTGTGTTTTCTGAGTCAGTCAGATCTTAGTACCACCAGAGAGTTTTTCTTTTAAATCAAATCAGGAGTATAGCTTAGCATACAAGTAGAATAAATAGTCTCAGAGTACAACGAACTAAACTTGTTTCTAGTGACCTTTACAAAGAGGTCTTCTAGTTAGAAAGCAAAATATCCGAGTAGTTGTCTTAAATAGGTGTTAAAGGCAAGTGACAGATCAAAGGGGCAAGTTAAAAGGCCCCCTCTATCAAACCAAGGGCTGTGTGAATCACCCATGAAATTCATAAGACTTTACCTTAGAAGCACAGGTCAGGGCACTGTGTAGCAAGCCAGCTTGTAAGACTTCTTTCCCTCCCACCCACCCATAATCACTTTCAGGTGCGGCTGATTATCTTCATCAGGAAGGCGTTTACTAAGGACATATGATTAATTATTCTTGAGGTGCACAAAGTCCATTTAACAAATAAGGTATAGTTGTATTAGTATAAATATCCCCTGCAAATCTAAGTAAAAAACTTTAATATCCGAAAAAACCTTAAAAATAAGATGCAGACAGCAGTCCAGCAGCAAGATGGAGGTTTTCCAGTCTTTTGCATGGAGTGTCACATATGATTTTCTCCCAGTTGGCAAGGGGTCTTACATGTGCACTAGGTACAAAGAGCTCTTTGCTCTCAGGGAACGAGTCCGATCTGTGGAGGTTAGAGTAGAAGACTTGGAGGACATAAGGAAGACAAATATATAGATGAGACCTGCAGGGACGTAGTTCTGTTGCCATGGAGGAGAAAGGTCATGTGACAGAAGAGCATCACCCTGGTGTGGCAGGAAGTGATCCTGTAGCTAGGACATGTCCTCCAGATGATATAAAACCCTCTCTCACCAAGGAAGTTTCTCCAGGGCCATATGCCCATGAGGGGAGGGTCAGGACAGCCATTATAGTTGGTGATTCGATCATTAGGCATGTAGATAGCTGGGTGGCTGGTGAATTTGAGGATTGCTTGGTAACACACCTACCTGGTGCGAAGGTAACTGATCTCATGTGCCACCTAGACAAGGTGTTAGATAGTGCTGGGGAGGAGTCTGCTGTCTTGGTACATGTCGGTACCAATGACATAGGAAAATGTGGTAGGGAGGTTCTGGAGGCCAAATTTAGGCTTTTAGGTAGGAAGTTGAAATCCAGAACTTCCAGGGTAGCATTCTCAGAAGCGCTTCCCATTCCACACGCAGGACCTAAAAGGCAGGCAGAGCTCCGGAGTCTCAATGCATGGATGAGGCGATGGTGCCAAGAAGGAAGGTCTTGGGTTTCTTAGGAACTGGGCAACATTCTAGGGCAAGGAGGGGCTTTTCCAAAGGAATGGGTTCCACCTTAACTGGGATGGAACCAGGCTGCTGGCATTAACCTTTAAAAAGGAGATAGGGGAAAGTCAAGAGTCACACAAAAGCACATGGTTCGGAAGGATGTATTCATGAAGGATATTAGCAAAAGACTGAAGTTAGGGCATATCAACAGAGAGGTTCCAATAAAGACAATAACTACCCAAATGCCCTTACGTACAGAGCTTGAAGATTCCAAATTACCCCTGCCTACCGATAACCAGATATGAATAAAATACAACCTCTAAAATGCTTGTATGCAAATGCTAGAAGTCTAAAAAATAAGATGGGAGAGTTAGAATATAAAGCACTAAATGAGAAGTTAGATATGATTGGTATCTCAAAAACCTGGTGGAAGGAGGACAACCAATGGGACACTGATACCTGGGGACAAATTACATCGCAATGATAGAGTAGATCAAATTGGTGGATGGGTTGTGCTCTATTTTAGAAAGGGTATTGAGTCACACAGGATGATTAAATTAGACTTACCTGCTAATTGTGGTTCCTGGAGTGGAACCAGTCTAGTCCCGGAACCTCTGGGTTGCCTATCTCATTCAGCAGCTTGGAGACTGAGAAACTCCCACTTTTGTGACCTCACCGGTATAACTCCCTGGTGACCGCCTCCTGCCATCAGTAACCTATTGACAAAGCAGACTCACCAGAGAAACAAGTAAGTATCAAACTTCACATTTTAACTAACCCGAGAAAAAGACAAACATCCCGTAGGAAAGAAAAGAAGCTCTCCTGCCTACTGGCAAGAATCACTACAGAACAGTTCAAATCCCTAAAGAGAAGAGACGAAGAACAGCAAAGAAGAAAGAAGAAAAAAGAAGCCCGGACAGAAGACATGTTCCGTCTTCGTCCAATGCGTTTGTCGTGTTCTGTTTTGTTTTTTTTTCTTTTTCCCGGCATTGTGGAGAACCCTTGCTCGCCGGAAAAAAATGAAACACCTCTCTTACCTGCAATCCACTGACCGACGCCAGACTGCGGTTTGCCATCACACACTGGGCGGGACACGGGACTAGACTGGTTCCACTCCAGGAACCACAATTAGCAGGTAAGTCTAATTTAATCTTCCTGATCGTGTCCCCAGTCTAGTCCCGGAACCTCTGGGTAAATACCAGAGCAGTACAGAAAGTTAAGCATGGGAGGGACCCGGCAAACCAGCCTGAAGAACCGCTCTGCCAAACGCGGCCTCCTCCCACATCTGTACATCGATACGATAGTGACGTACAAAAGAACTCAAGGAAGACCACGTCGCCGCTTTACAAATCTCCGCCGGAGATACCAAACGATTCTCCGCCCAAGACGCAGCTTGAGCCCTAGTGGAATGAGCTCGCAGCCCCTCCGGCACGATCTTCCCCTTCAAGATATAGGCCGACACGATGGTTTCCTTTATCCACCGAGAAATGGAGGACTTAGAAACCGCCTTTCCCTTATTCGGCCCCGCAAACGCCACAAACAGCCGGTCCGATCTCCGAAAAGCCTCCGTTTTACACAGATATTTCCTCAACGCCCGACGAACATCGAGGAGAAGCAGCTTCCGAGAGGAAGAACCTGCAGACTCCACGGTAAATACCGGCAAAACAATTTCTTGGTTCAAATGGAAGGCAGAGACCACCTTCGGAAGAAAAGCTGGGACCGGACGCAAGACCACCTTGTTCGCAAAAAAGGAAAGGTAAGGTGCCCTGCAGGAAAGCGCCTGAAGCTCCAATACCCGGCGCGCTGAGCATACCGCCACCAGGAAAACCGTCTTTAAAGTAAGATCCTTAAGGGACGCTTGCGCTAAGGGCTCAAACGGCTCACGTTCTAAAGCGGTCAGCACAGAGGGAAGATGCCACTGAGGAAAAACCGGCCGGGCGGGCGGGCGGTCGGGCGAGAGCCACCGCCCGTAAAAAACGTTTCACATCTCGCTGTGCCCCCAGCGACCGACCAGCCAGACTGCCCCTGTAACAGGCCAGCGCCGCCACTTGAACCCGCAGCGAAGCTGCCGCCAGCCCCTTTTCAAACCCGTCCTGCAGGAACTCCAGGATCTGGGGAACCGAGGCCTTAAGAGCAGCACACCGTCTATCCGCAAACCACGCCTCAAAAATTCTCCAAACCCGAACATATGCCAGAGACGTCGAGCGTTTCCGCGACTTCAATAAGGTGGAAATGACCGCCGGCGAGTAGCCGCGAGCCCTCAACCTGGCCCTTTCAATAGCCAGGCCGTAAGCGAGAACCGAGCCACATGAGGCATGAGTAGCGGACCCTGAGACAGAAGATCCACTCTGCAAGGCAGACGCCAGGGCTTCGCCACCAACAGTCTCACCAGGTCCCCGTACCAGGGACGCCGTGGCCAATCGGGCGCTATCAGAATGATGGGCCCGCTGAAACGCGCTATCCGTTGCAGGACCCTGCCGACGAGGACCCAAGGTGGGAAGACATACAGGAGCTGCCCCTCCGGCCAGGTCTGCAGGAGGGCGTCCAGCCCTTCCGACATGCGCTCCCTGCGCCTGCTGAAGAATCGAGGTACCTTCGCGGACTGAAAGGTTGCCATGAGGTCCAGGACCGGAACCCCCCAGCGGCAAACAATCACGTCGAAGACTTCGGGGTGCAGGACCCACTATCCCGGATCCACTCGCACCCTGCTGAGATAATCGGCCTGCACATTGTCCACCCCTGCCACATGGGCCGCCGACAAGTCCACGAGATTCTCTTCCGCCCAGGCACACAGGGCTGCGGCCTCGACCTCCAGAGATGAGCTGCTGGTGCCTCCCTGCTTGTTCACATATGCCACTGCCGTCGCGTTGTCGGACAACACCCTTACGGCCCTTCCTGCGAGCCAGGAGTGAAACCCCCGCAAGGCCAGAGCGACCGCCTTCAATTCCAGCCTGTTGATCGTCCACTGGCTCTCCTGCAGGCTCCAAGAGCCTTGAACGAACCGGCCCTCACAATGAGCCCCCCAACCCACCAGACTGGCATCCGTCATCACTGCCACCCAGTCGGGGGCCGACAAGGACTTTCCCCGCTCCAGAGAACCGGGCAGCAGCCACCACAGCAGGTCGAGGCGTACTTCCTCCGGACAGACCAACCTCCGCGACAGAGGGTCCATCTGATGCGACCACCTTCGGAGCAATGATCGTTGTAGCGATCTCATGTGAGCCCGGGCCCACGGCACCGTCTCTATCGCCGCCGCCATGGTACCCAATACCTGAAGGTAATGCCAAGCTGAGGGAGCCCTGAACTGCAAAAACCGACGCACCAGATTGCGTAGCGCCTGAGCCCGCTGCGTCGAGAGAAAAACTCTGCCGACCTTGGTGTCGAAGCGTGCTCCCAGATACTCCAGACTCTGAGACGGCTGTAGGTGACTCTTCGCCAGATTGACTATCCAACCAAGGCTCTCCAAGAACGCTACCACGCGGGCCGTAACCCTCTCGCTCTCGGCCTGAGATTTCGCCCTGATGAGTCAATCGTCCAGGTAAGGATGAACGAGGATGCCCTCCTTGCGCAGCGCAGCGGCTACCACTACCATGACCTTGGTAAAGACCCTCGGAGCCATGGCGAGACCGAACGGCAACGCCCGAAACTGATAATGTCCGAACGGCACTGCAAACCGCAGGAACTTGCAATGATCCGACCTGATCGGGATATGCAGATACGCCTCCGAGAGATCTAGCGACGTGAGAAACTCCCCCGGCTGCACCGCCGCGATAACGGAGCGTAGGGTCTCCATGTGAAAGTGGGATACCCGCAGACAACGGTTTACCCCTTTGAGGTCTAAGATCGGGCGAACCCCGCCATCCTTCTTTGGGACCACGAAGTAGATGGAGTAGCGACCGCAGCCGAACTGGTCTGAGGGCACCGGCACGATGGCCCTGAGGTCCAGCAACCTTTGGACCGTCGCCCGTAAGGCCCTGCGCTTTGCGACGGACTTGCCGGGCGACTGCACAAAAGCGTCTCGCACTGGCCGCAGGCACTCTAGGGCATAGTCTTCCCGAATAAGCTCCAGCACCCACTGATCTGACGTTATTTGGACCCAGGCAGGGTAAAACTCCTGCAGACACCCCCCTACTGGCACTAGAGGAGCCTGGGTCCCCCTCATCTCATTGCAGCTTTTTGAAACTGTTCGACGAGGAGGAAGAGGGACCAAAACCTCTTCCTGCACCCCGAAAGCCACGAAATCCTTTGTTTCGGGTGGGAAAATGCCCCCTCTGGCCCAGCGGGAACCGTTGGGAGTGAAAACGGCAGAACTCACGGGGCTGACCGCGACCCCCCGGAGCACCCCGGACCCCTTTAGGCTTATCCTCTGGCAATCTTCCCCCTTTGGACTCACCTAGGTCCTTAACCAGCTTCTCTATATCCTCCCCGAAAAGGAGACGCCCCTTAAAGGGAAGCTTACTCAATCTTGACTTGGAAGAGCTATCCGCCGCCCAATTCCGAAGCCACAAATACCTTCTGGCCGCAACCGCGGATGCCATGCTCTTAGACAAGCCTCTCATCAGATCATAGTGAATATCTGCCAGATAAGCGGCTCCTGATTCCAATCGTGCAGCCTCCCCCCCCAGAGGGCTCGGCTGTCCGTCCTGCACCTGCTGCGACCACCGGAGACAGGCCCTAGCTACCGAAGCCCCACAAATGGCCGCCTGCAGCGAAATTGCATTGACATCGAACACCTGCCGCAACAACACATCCAGCTTCCTATCCTGACCATCCCTGAGTGCTGCGCCACCTTCAACCGGGATAGTTGTCTTTTTAGTGACGGCGGAGACCGCTGCGTCTACCTTGGGAGACTTAAAGACCTCCCGATCTTGATCCAACAAAGGGTACAAACGTCCCATGACCCTGGCCCCTCTCATGGGAGCCTCGGGAACATTCCATTCTTCCTGAATCATTTCCTGGAACACTCTGTGGACTGGGAAAGCCCTTTGAGTCTTTCTGAAGACCTGTAACAAGGGATCCTCCAGCGTCTCATCCGCAGTATTCCCCGGGATGGGCATATTGAGGGCTCTGAGCGTTTCATCAATGAGAGCTGGAAGCTCCTCCCTCCGGAAGACCCGTACAACTCTGGACTGATCTTCCCTCTCAGAAATTTCTCCTTCTTCCAACTCCTCGTCCAACACACTGTTCTCCTCCTCGTCCGACAGAGGCTCCGCCAAAGGTCCGGCCAGCTCACCCAGCTCTCTCTCTCTCCGGGTTCTCTTGCCCCCGCCTGGCGACTCCACACCCCGTGGGGACGCCGAGCGCTTACGGGAGCCGCTAACCTCCCCGGCAACCTGGCTTTGCCCCGATTTCCCCAGGACCGTTTGCTGCAACAATGCAACGAACTGCGGAGAAAAAATGGCAGACAGATCTGTTGGCAATGCCGCTTGGGAAGGCGGAGCGCTAGTACTACCCGAAGGGCCCACCACCGGCTTACCCATCGCCAAATCGGGCCCTGGGGAGAGCAAGTCCGCAGCTGCTGCCCCCGGGACAGCCTCCAGCTGCTCCTGACCCTGCACGAGCTCCTCAGATCCCCCTATACAGGCCTTGCAGGTCCCAGAGCTAGAGCTCTTACGAGCTCCACAGACCACGCACAATGACTTTGCAGGCATCAGGTGACAGAAAGCTAGCCTCCCCCCCGCAGACTGAAGACCCACGTGACAGCGGTGCGGGAGAAGAAAAAAACTTGCTGACCTGCACGGGACCGCGACCAGCACTGCTAGCGCGTCTGCAAAATTGCTTTATTTGAAAAAACCGTTGTTCCCCAGCTGAACTAAGCTCCGGCGAAAACCCCCCCGAGAGAAGCGCAAACTAGAGGGAGCGCGACACGCTGCAGCCACGTGGCAAGGCCGCGCTTGGGAAAGCGCGCCAAAAGAAAAACCGCTGAGACAAAACCGCTGCCAAAGATCGCCACTTACCTTTGGCGGCCGCAGGGCAATTGTACTGGTCTGCAGCGCAACCACCGAAGCAGGCAGCTATGGGGATATCCAACACCCGTGCACCCGAACTGTCTGGTGCTGCTCCTCTCAATCTGGCAGCGCAGAGCAGCGGGAAAAGCACCGGGCGCACTCACAGGTAGGGCTTCTGCTCGGCGCCGGTGAAAAGTGTGCTTGGATGCCCCCCTTATGGCAGAGCACTGCTCACACCCACAGGCACCGCTGCACCTCGGGCAGCGGTAGCTGAGGAGAAACTTCCCTCTCCTATTCGGCAATCAACTCAAGCCCAGAAGGAGAGGGAGGGGGAAAGCAGATCAAGAGAGCAGAGAGAGAATCAGAAAACAAGGGAACTGAACTGAAACCAAATTTAAAGGCACAGTCTGCCCAAAATAAAAGACCCTTAAATAATTCTCTACCAAAACTAAACCACAATCCTAAAATTTCTCTATTGTTTCTCAGGTGAGCCCGGACTCCCGGGCTCCTATCCATTCAGCTGCTTGGAGACTGAGGTGGAGGCGGTCACCAGGGAGTTATACCGGTGAGGTCACAAAAGTGGGAGTTTCTCAGTCTCCAAGCTGCTGAATGAGATAGGCAACCCAGAGGTTCCGGGACTAGACTGGGGACACGATCAGGAATAAAGTGTTACAGAAAACAAAATACATGGTAGAATCTCTGTGGATTGAAATTCCATGTAAAAAGGGAAAGGTGATGGCAGTGGGGGTGTACTACTGACCACCTGGCCAAAATGAACAAATGGATGATGAAATGATCAAACAAAATCAGGGAAGCTAACAAAAGTTACAATACAGTATTATTAATGGGCGAAGCACAGTTACTTACCTGTAACAGGTGATCTCTGGGAACAGCAGGAATTAGTCTTCACATATGGGTACGTCGGTACCGACAGAGCCTGCACGGGAACGCTGCCCAGCTTCCAATCAGAAAACTTTTGGCAGCATCCCTCGCGCCTGCGCACTGACTTCCCGCCTTCTCCAGAGCCTCTCTTCAGTTGAGTTTCAAAGCTGAGACAAAGGCGAGGAGAGGAAAGGAAGAAGATAAGAGATGCAACTCCTAGGGGAGGTGGGAGGGTTGTGAAGACTAATTCCTGCTGTTCCCAGAGATCACCTGTTACAGGTAAGTAACTGTGCTATCTCCAGGAACAAGCAGGAATGAGTCTTCACATATGGGGACTCCCGAGCTGGAGATGCCAGGGGAGATCCCATAAAAATGCAGTAGTAGCCTGGACCAGGGGTGCATTTTGTCTCCAGGAATCCCCAGCATCCAAAGTGGGATGGAGGGTAGGAGTTGACAATAAAGGAGCTGTGAGGAAAGAAACAGCATAGCCAAGGACTACAGGGCCCTACAGACTACAGGAGTCCTTGGTATATATGATGAGTAGCATTAAAACACCTTTAATGTACACTTAAAATATGCAGCTTACCTACTGTATTGTAGGAAGTAGAGAGCATGATGGAGTCTACTGGATAAGCAGTGGCAGAATCTTCAAGGTGACCTCCCAGCAGTGAGGATGAAGGTCCAGACCTGGAGGTAGCAGACGATCCAGGTGTCAACTGGGTAGGATTAGACGTCAGGTCTTCAATGGAAGCTTTATGGGAAAAAGCTGAAAACTCCTTTAGGCATAAAGTCATTAACATTGAGGACTAAAGGAAGAAGACTGACGGAGTTGGAGAACTAGCCCAGTCCTGGCGGGAAGAGGGGGACTGGAAAAACCCCTATTCCCAAGGAGAACAGCTGTGTACTCAAGATAAAGATGTACACTATTTTTCCTAGCTGGTGAGAGGTAGGAAAAATATTGAAGCTTGATGCTTCAAGGACTTAAAGAAAAAATGGAAGATGTTAGCACCACAGTAGTTATAGGTGCATGACAGTTTCTGCGTCGTAAAATGATATGCGAAGTAGGGCGATAGACTGTCTAAAACCTCTAGAAGGTAAAACATTTAGTATAGACAGTATGTCTATATGTGTATATTAGGATATGGGTGGAGAAATGTATCAAAATAGATATAGATATATAGATATAGATAGATATGACATACCGAAATATATATACATTTGTGGGGCATGGTTTTGCACCACCAGGGTAATGATATAGGTATGTAGACATATATGGAGATGCTACATACAAGATAACAAGTTGAAGATACATGTCAACCCCCCAGCCCCATAATTGTACATGGGGAATATAAAAGAAAAAGATTCTTCGCCCTACAAGAGGGTAAACCCACTTGGGATATGTATAGAGAATCTATTTCCGTGGATTGAGGGATGCAAGAAGGCAATCCAACGAGATAACCGTGATGTTTGCGTGGGAACAGATGATCATATGAATCTGTAAGGAACAAGGCGGGAGTTCCACAGAACACTGATATGGCAGATGTGCAGAAACGCAGAAGAAGATACCAGAGGGACCTACTGGAGGGACCCAGAGGTAGCATGCGTAAACATCAGCGTTGGATTTTCACGCAGAAGAACTTATATTTCATGTTAACACCCCAGGCCTGAGGGTGTGGAGAACCCTCACAGGCATGGGAAGGGATTATAAGCTTTTCCCTACTAATAGAGAAGCTTTAGAGACAAGGTCAATGCTCTATAGCAGCGATGGCGAACCTATGGCACGCGTGCCAGCTGTGGCACGCGAAGGCCTTGCAGCTGGCACGCGGGAAGGTCCGCATTTAAAAAAATAAAAAAAAGCTGTCTTCTGCCGCTTCCGGGGCCGCCGCGGCAGAATCGAGTGTGCCGCGGGGCCCCCCCTGTGCCTGGCAGAGCCTGCCCTCCAGATCCTGCCTTCCCCGGTATCAGCTCCCTGTTTCCAGCTTGTCACACGCGCCGGCTTTCAGAGCGCGAGGGGAGAGTTTCTCCCTCGCGGCTCTGTTAAGCCCGCGGGGGCTGATGGGAAGTTCCCATCAGCCCCCGCGGGCTTAACAGAGCCACGAAAGGGAAACTAGTTCCCTTCGCGCTCTGAAAGCCGGCGCGTGTGACAAGCTGGAAACAGGGAGCTGATACCGGGGAAGGCAGGATCTGGAGGGCAGGCTCTGCCAGGCACAGGGGGGGCCCCACGGCACACTCGATTCTGCCGCGGCGGCCCCGGAAGCGGCAGAAGACAGCTTTTTTTTATTTTAAATTTTGGCTGGGCTGGGCTGGGCTGGGCTGGGGGGGTTAGGAGTGGTGATGGACGCTGCGGGGGGATTAGGAGTGGTGATGGGCGCTGGGGGGTTAGGAGTGGTGATGGGCACTGGGGGGGTTTAGGAGTGGTGATGGGCACTGGGGGGGGGTTAGGAGTGGTGATGGGCACTGGGGGGTTAGGAGTGGTGATGGGTGCTGGGGGGGTTTAGGAGTGGTGATGGGCTATGGGGGGGGCTTAAACTGGAAATGGGCTGGTGGGATTAGGACTGGGAGTGGGCTGATGGGGAGGTTAGGACTGATAATGGGCTATGGGGGGCTTAAACTAAAAATTGGGTGATGGGGATTAGGACTGGAAATGGGCTGGTGGGATTAGGACTGGGAGTGGGCTATGGGGGCTAGGACTGGTAATGGGTTGGGGGGGTTGCTAGGACTGGAAATGGGCTGAGTGGAAGGGGGCTTGAATTGCAAATAGCTGATGGGGGACGGGGCTTGGAATGGAAATGGGCTGAGGGGAAGTGGGGGGCTTGAACTGCAAATAGCTGATGGGGACGGGGCTTGGAATGGAAATGGGCTGAGGGGAAGTGGGGGGCTTGAACTGCAAATAGCTGATGGGGAGGGGGGCTTGGAATGGAAAAGGGCTGAGTGGAAGGGGGCTTGAACTGCAAATAGCTGATGGGAAGGGGGGCTTGGAATGGGCTCTTAGGGGAGGGAGCTAGGACAGGAAATGGGCTGATGGAGGGGCTAGGATAGGACTGGGAATTGGGTGTTGGGGGAGCTAAGTTTGGAAATGGGCTGTGGTGGGGGCTTGGATTGAAATGGACTCATGGAGGGGCTAGAACTGGAAGTAGGCTCATGGGGGGCTTGGATTAGAAATGGGCTGAGTGATGGTGGGGCTAGGAAAGGACTAGAAATGGGCTGATGGGAGGCTGGTATTGGAAATGAGCTGATGAAGGGACTCGGATAGGATTGGAAATGGACTGATGGGGGGCCAGGACTGGAAATGGGCTGATGTGGGGACTAGAAGGGAGCGGATACTGGGTGGGGCTGGAATTAAAAGGGAGCTGATGTTGGGGGAGATTAGAAGGGGATGGGGCTGGGAGAGTGAAATGGAGAGGGGAAAAATATTTTGTGTGGGAGGGAAGAAAAATGTACAATTGGCCGGGTATTGGGAGACTAAAAAAGGAGAAAGATTATTATGTTAAAGCAGATGAAGAGAGAGAATGGAAAAAAACTAGAAGAGAAGAAAGGAGAAATGGAAAGCAGACGATGGAGAGATAGCAGAAGACACAAATAAACCAGAAGAAAGTGGCTGGAACAATTGCAACTGAAAAAAATGCACAAAAGGTACAAAGATATCTCTTTATTTTGAATTTATTAACTGGAATATGTCAGCTCTGGGAAATGTGCATCATTAGTGTCTGTGCTTTGTTTAGTACAAGAGGAAATTAATTTATAGCCAAGTTTGGCTTTTGGGGTTCCCAGTTTAATTATTGCCTTCCTGTTTCTAAATTGAATGAAATCATTAAAACATTATAAATTGCCAATAAATTGAAATGAAAACCAAAGGATTGTGAATCAAATTGATTCTCTGACAATACAAAGATTCCAAACTTTACAAATGATGTTACATAGTTCAGGCAACTTTATAAAGAGTTTTTAGATACTAAAATCTTGTTGTTAAGGTTTAATTGACGTGCTGGCACTTTAAGGAAATTCTTTGGTTTTGTGCGGCAGTTTGGGCACTCGGGCTCAAAAAGGTTAGCCATCACTGCTCTATAGCAAGGCCCTCATAGTAGAAAGCTTCTCTGAAGACTGCAGAGAGCATTGTGCAGGAGAGATATGAGATAAACTGACTGAAGTCAGGTGTGTTGCCATATCCTAGGAGAGGAGATGGATACAATAATGTGAGAAAGCCTAAAAGAGTAGGAGGATCCAAGATAGCTGACGAGTAGCTTGGAATCACTACTGAGGCTAGACAAAATTTTGAACAAGGTACTGGAACATGTAAAAAGTACCAGTAATACAAGCACTGTAACTCCTGCAGGCACAGCTGCTGACGGAAACAGCAGAGAGATTGTCCTGTGCTCAAGAAAGAAAAACAGACAAGAAAGGAGAGGAGATATCCCTTCTCCCTGTCTGAGGAACTAGCTTGCTAGAGAAGCCTTTCAGTGTGGTACCCCTCAGTTAGGGAAAAAGTCCGGTTGAGAGGGTACAGCAAGTAATTGGAGGGCGACGTACCCATAGGGTAAGTCAACTGAAGGAAAAAATGTTCAGTTGGGACAGAACTATCAAGGGATAGTTGCAACTGCTCTTCTAGAGAGTAAGAAGAGGAGAAGTCTGTAGTCCCTGAACAAAAATTTACTGACAGCTTAGTACACTGAAAAAGAAAAGCACAGTGAATAAACTTCTAATGGGTAGAAGTGAACTGTAGAGTATAATTCCCAGCCCCTATGGTTGCTGGGAATGCTGAGACTGGCCAGAGCTGGAGGACTTCAGACTAGGCTGAGGTGTCCCTTGTTTAGGTACAGCCGAATGATGGGCAGGAGATGAATGAAACTTTCTTTTCTTAGGGAAAGAAGGTTTGGTAGGATATTTCCTACCTTTCGAAGAAGGAGGTGGCTTAGAATGGTCCTTAGTGGAAGGAGAGTCTGTGGAGCATTGAGCAACCTGACGTAAAGCCTCCTTATTGAAGAGACCTTCTCCAGTACAAGGAGAATGAGCCAATATAGTTTGTGCCCATCTGCTCAAGTCTGAAGCTTCGAGCCAGGCTCTGCGACGTGCTGCAATGGCAATAGCAGAAGATCTGCTAACAGACTCAAAAGAGTCTATAGAAGCACGAGAAAGGAACCAAGATATATTCCGGCTATGATTGAGTAGCAAGGAATAATTAGTAGCCTTGGGCTCTGGCATAAAAGGGGTCAAAAGAAACAATCTCTCCGTGACCTCCTGGAGTGTGAGACTCATGTGGAAAATATATGAAAGAATTCTGGAGGCCAGCATAGATGTTTGGAAGGCTTGACGACCAAACGCATCGAGTGTTCTTGAAGAACGACCTGGCGGATAAGAAGAATGCTTCTTCTTGCCCTTAACCTTCCTCAGTGCTGATTCCACTACAAGGGAACGATGAGAAAGTTGAGGCTTCTGAAATCCTGGGGAGGGAGGCACCCGGTACCGAACCTCAGTGGCTGTAGAAGGTAGAGGAAGCCGTAAGGGTGATTTCCAGACCCTCAGAAGGAGATCCTGCAGAGCAGGATGTAAAGGAAGCATCATATTTTCCATTTGTGCCGGTGAGCCAGGAATAGCATCACAACCAGGGATAGAGATATTAAGAAAGGTTGCCATATCCAGGAGAAAAGCCTGAAAAGACTGATCTCCTATGGGAACCTTCCCTGGTAAGGCTAAAGAAAGAGGCTGAGCACCAGAGGACGTACTGTGGTGTGAGGAGAGAAACCTAGTAGATGGACAAGGATACTGGTATGGTAACTTAGAGGCACAGAGTACTGCATCAGCAACCCCAGGTATCGGTTCTAAACTAGGCATCGGTGCAAGAACAGGCATCGACAGCGATACTGACACAGGGCCAGCAGTTGAAGTTGTCATCGGGAACTGCTGCAATGATACTGAGATCATGCGAGAGTTATGGCTAGGATCCTCGGAACTGCTTATCTGGAAACGACGGGAGTCGGTTCCGGGACGCGTCGGTACCCAGTCCTCGAGACTAGATATCGATTCAAGACTCGGCATCGAAGGAAGAGAGTCTATCGATGCATGTCTCGAGAGTACCGACGTCGGTGGTAGTATCGGCGATGCCAATACCGGTAAAGCAGCCTGGGTTACATCGATCGGTTCCGAAGGTACCGAGGATGCCCGATGACAACCTCTCGCCGGGAGAACGTTATTCCACACCGGTGCCGATGCCGGGGTATCGGAACTGATCGAAGCCGGTACCATTCCGGAGCATGGCTGAGATATGGAAATGTCCATCAGTATCGTATCGCCCGGCCCCAAAAGTGCCGAGGATGCTAGAGGACGATTCCTGGTGAAGAGTGAAACACTCGACACCGAAGCCGATGCCGGGGAATCGGTACCGCTGGAAGCGGATACCCGCACCGTGCACGGCTGGGATCGAGGGAAGTCAATTCGGAGCGTATCGATCGGTCCCGAAGGTACTGAGGATGCCCGATGGCGATCCCTGGTGAAGAGTGGAACACTCGACACCGGTGTCGATGCCGGGGGATCGGTACCGCTCGAAGCGGATACCACCCCCGGACATGGCTCAGGTATGTTCTGTGAGGGGTGAGCCCCAGGAACAACCTGAAACCCCTTTAATGCTTTGAAGCCCGCAGACTCCCGCAGGGGTAATGCCAATGGATTCTTGAGGGTAAGGCCGGAGCCGTCACCATGCTGGGCATGGGACATACCACTCAAGCATTGACTAGTCTTAACAGACTGTTTGTGGGTTACCTGATCCTGTGAAGAGGAGAAACCGGGTTCCCTCACTGCCGAATAAAAAACGGTATCGAGGGAAACTCTAAAAACTGAAGGTTTCCTCACAAAAGTATCCCCTGACAAGTCAGGGGAAAAAGGGTCAGGACCCACACAATTGAGACACCAACTATTGGAGTCTAAAAGGAAAACAGGTGTTTCCACATCGAATGCACTTCTTAGGAAAAGAAGGCTCCATGAGGAAGAGGCCTGGTAGGCCCAACAAGTTAAGGCAAAAAACTGAAGAAAAAGTTTCTCAGAATTTAGTCAAAAATCCACTGGCGGTACCGGTGGCGGCGGGAAATACAGCCGCGACCACAAGAAAACAAAAACTAAAGTAATTAAAATAAGTAAAAATAAAAGTTTCTGCGGTGACAGGAGACGTCCTGCCGACTCCGCGGAAAAATGAAAACTGAAAAGAGGCTCTGGAGAAGGCGGGAAGTCAGCACGCAGGCGCGAGGGATGCTGCCAAAAGCTTTCTGATTGGAAGCTGGGCAGCGTTCCCGTGCAGGCTCCGTCGGTACCGACGTACCCATATGTGAAGACTCATTCCTGCTTGTTCCTGGAGATTTTCAATTACCCCTGGTATAGAATGGGTCAGTGTCACAGCAGAACATGCTAGGGAGATAACGTTTCTAGATGAAATAAATGATTGCTTCTTGAAACAGCTGGTTCATGAACTGACAAGAGGGGAAGCCATTTTGGAACTAGTCCTTAGTGGAATACAAGGTCTGGTGCAAGAGATAAGGGTGGTAATCATAGCATGATCGCGTTTGAAGGATGGCAAGAAAATCCACAGTACTGCCTTTTAACTTTCAAAAAGGAGACTATGATGAAATGAGGGAAACAGTTAAGAAAAAACTAAAAGGAGCAGCTGCAAAGCTTAAAGATTTACATCAAGCATGGGCGTTGTTTAAAAATACTATCTTGGAAGCCCAGTCCAACTGTATTCTACGCTTTAAGAAAAGTGGAAGGAAGTCCAAAAAACTGCCAACATGGTTTAAAGGCGAAGTCTGAGGCTGTTGTAGCCAAAAAAGCATCTTTCAAGAAAGGGAAAAAAGGATCCAAATGACAAAAACTGGAAACGTCATAAACACTGGCAATTTAGATGCAAGGCATTAATAAGGCAGGCAAAAGAGAGAATTTGAGAAGCTTACTGTGAAAGCAAAAACGCATAATAAAGACTTCAAGTACATTCATAGCAAAAAAAACCTGTGAGTCAGTTGGACCATTAGATGACCGAGGGGTAAAAGGGGCACTAAGAGGGGACAAGGCCATAGCAGAGAGACTGAATGAATCCTTTGCTTCGGTCTTTACTGAAGATGATGTAGGGAAGTTACCCATATCTGAAATGGTATCTAAAGATGATGCATCAGAAGAATTGAAAGAAATATCCATAAACCGGGAAAATATATTACAACTATTTGATAAACCATACAGTTACAAATCACCTGGACTGGATGGTATACACCCGAGAGTGCTGAAAGAACTGAAACATGAGAATGCAGACCTTCTATTAGTAATCTGTGAACTATCATTAAAATCATATGTAGTACCTGAATATTGGCGAATGGCCAATGTAATGTCAATTTTTAAAAAGGGTTCCAAGGTTGATCCGGGAAACTACAGGCCAGTGACCCTGACATCAGTCCCAGGCAAAATGGTAGAAACCATTATAAAGAGCAAAATTACTGAACATGTAGATAGTTATGGTTTAATGGGAGAAAGCCTACATGGCTTTAGCCAAGGAAGGTCTTGTCTTACTAATCGGTTATATTTTTTGAAGATGTGAATAAATAGGTAGAGAAAGGTGAGCCGATTACATAGTAACATAGGTAAATGATGGCAGATAAAGACCAGCATGGTCCATCTAGTCTGCCCAGCACAATGGCAAAAGTAGGTGCACCTGCCGCTCCGCCACCCCTCCCCATGTCCCTGTTTAGGGGTGAACCCACCACTCCATATAGGACACCCCTATTTGTTGAGAAATTTAACGGTTCAGTTTATTTTGATTTTATCCTGTTGCTGTAAAGGGATCCACTGTGTCTGTCCCATGCAATTTTGAATTTCGTCACCGTGTTTGCCCCCACTACTTCCATCGGGGGGTGGGGGGCATTCCAAGCATCCAACACCCTTTCTGTGAAAAAGTATTTCCTGACATTGCCTTTCAATTTACCACCTCGTAGCTTCATGTTGTGCCCTCTAGTTGTACAGCTTCCCCGTCTTTGGAAGAGGTTTGTTTGTTCATTATTTCCCTTTAAGTATTTAAAGGTCTGACTCATATCTCCCCTGTCCCTCCTCTCCTCCAAAGTGTACATGTTTAGGTCTTCAAGTCTCTTCTCATAAGGCTTCTGACGCAGGCTCCAAATCATTTTGGTCGCCTTCCTCTAAACAGTTTCCAGTCTTTTTACATCCTTTGCAAGATACGGTCTCCAAAACTGAACACAGTATTCCAAGTGAGGCCTCACCAGTGACATAAGTACCTCTTCCTTTCTGCTGGTGATTCCTCTTTGTATGCAGCCCAACATCCTCCTGGCTTTTGCCACCGCCTTGTCGCACTGTTTTGCCACCTTGAGATCTTCAGAAATAAATCACACCAAGGTCTTTCTCCTGATCCGTGCATACTAACCTCTCGCCCCCTATCACATATATTTCCCTTGGATTTCTGCTACCCAAGTGCATGACTCTGCACTTCTTTGCATTAAATCTTAATTGCCAAGCATTAGACCATTCTTCCAGCTTTTGTAGATCTTTCCTCATATTAACCACTCCCTCAGGGGAGTCAACTCTGTTGAAAATTTTCGTGTCATCTGCAAAAAGACATACTTTTCCATTCAGTCCTTCAGCAATATCAGTCACAAATACATTGAACAGTGCCGGGCCCAGGACCGACCCCTGGGGCACCCCGCTAATCACCTGTCCTTCATCCGAGTGAGCTCCGTTTACCATCACCCTCTGTCGTCTGTCAGTCAACCAATTTCTGATCCAATTTACCATCTTAGGATCCATCCCCAAGCTACTGAGTTTGATTAAGCCTCCTATAAGGAACTGTATCAAAGGCTTTGCTGAAATCCAGGTAGATGACATCCATCGCATGTCCCTGATCTAGCTCCCTGGTCACCCGGTCAAAGAACTCAATCAGATTTGTTTGGCAAGATCGTCCTTCGGTAAAACCATGTTGCCTCAGGTCTTGCAACCTGTTGGTTTTGAGAAAGTTCACTATTCGCTCTTTCAGAAGCGCCTCCATTACTTTTCCCACCACCGAGGTAAGGCTCAAGGGCCTGTAGTTTGACACTTCTTCCCTGTCACCACTTTTGTGTAGAGGTATGACATCAGCCATTCTCCAGTCCTGAGGAACCTCTCCTGTTTCCAAGGATCTGTTGAAAACATCCTTTAACGGCCCTGCAAGAACCTCTCTGAGATCTTTCAGAATCCTGGGATGTATCCTATCCGGTTCCATGGCCTTGTCCACTTTCAGTTTTGCAAGTTGTTCTAACACATCATCTTCTGTGACTGGTGTGGTATCTACTTCATTCCCATTTTTATAATATTTGGGAGTCACAGGTGGTCCTTCTCCAAGACTTTCTTTGGTAAAAACAGAGCAGAAGTATTCGTTTAACAATTTCGCTTTTTCAATGTCACTTTCCACCAGTCCGTTCACAGCACTTCCGAGTCCTGCAATTCCACCTCTGATCTTCTTCCTTTCCCGAATATACCTGAAGGAGGTTTTGTCACCACACTTAACATCATTAGCCATCTTTTCCTCTGCCTTTGATTTTGCTATCCTTATTTCTCTCTTTGTCTCTGAGTTTGATCCTGTATTCATTTCTGTGTTCCTCTGTTTACGAGCTTTTGAATCTTGTGAAGGATGTGTTTTTTGCCTTTATATGAGCAGCCACTTCTTTGGAAAACCAAATGGGTTTTCTTGTCCTCTTGTTTTTGTTTACTTTTGTTATATATTTATTTGTTGCCCCTTTTATTGCCACCTTTAGTTTAGCCCATAGCAATTCCACTTCCCTTATCTCCTTCCACCCTGTCAGCTCCTCCTTTAGGTACTCGGCCATTTTATTGAAGTCTGTGTTTTTGAAGCTTAGGACTTTGAGCTTGCTATGATTGGCTTGTACTATGGCTTTTATCTCAAACCACACCGTGTGATGAGCGCTGCTGCTCACAGGGGCACTCACGCAGACATTCGACACGCTATCACTGTTGGTGAGCACTAAATCCAGCGTTGAGCTTTCCCTGGTTGGTTCCATCACCATTTGTCTAAGTAACGCATCTTGGAGAGCATCCATGACTTTTTTGCTTGTATCTGGATTTTCAGAAAGCCTTTGACAAAGTCCCTCAGGAGAGACTCTTGGCAAAGTTAAAAAGTCATGGAATAGGAGGCAGTGTGCTATTGTGATCTGGAACTGGTTAAAAGATAGAAAGCAGAAGATAGGGCAGAATGGCCAATTTTCAGAATGGAGAAGGGTGAATAGCAGAGTATCCAGGGATCTGTATAAGGTCCGCTGCTTTTAATATATTCGTTAATGACTTGGAAATGGGAACAAGTGAGGTTGTCAAATTTGCAGATGAGACAAAATTATTCAAAGTTGTTAAAACCCAAGAGGACTGTGAAAAATTGCAAGACAACCTTGATAAATTGGAAGACTGGACATTCAAATGGCAGATGAAATTTAATGTGGAGAAGTGCAAAGTTATACATCTAGGAAAGAAAAACTCAAACTATGATTTAACAATGCAAGATTCCACATTAGGAAAAAGATTTAGGTGTTATCGTGGTTAACACATTGAAACCCTCCGCCCAGTGTGCAGCGGCAGCCAAGGCAGCAAATAAAATGCTAGGAATCATAAGGAAAGAAATAGAGAATAAAACAAAGGATATTATAATGCCTCTGTATCGTTCCATGGTGCAACTGCATCTTGAATAGTGTGCGCGATTCTGGTCGCCATATCTTAAAAAGAATATAGCGAAATTAGTAAAGGTACAGTGAAGAGCCACCAAAATGGTAAAGAAGAAAGAATACTCCTATGAGGAGACGCTTAAAAGATTAGGGCTTGGTGGGACACGTGATGTGGTGAGCTCGAGCGGACATGTGCAGCTTGAGCTCCGGGCCCCCTCTCCTTTAACCGATGTTATAGAGCCGTGAAGTGGACTAAATTGGAGCCAACTGTTGCTTCGAAGCATTGGCAAGTTGCGGGACTCCCACTCTGCACCACCACACCGCGATGGCGTCTGCTGCAAAGTCCAGGAGACGGGAGAAAGAACGAGTTGCAGGGCCGTCGAAAATGGCGGACTCCCCCCCGAAGCAGTGTGCGGTAGCTTCCCCAACTATGACTGAAGAAATATCGGCAGCAGTTACTAGTGCACTTTTGTTGCAGTTTGATGCCCTACATACAAAAATGGATACCATTCAGAACTCGCTAAGCGCGCTAGGGTCCCGCGTGCAAGAGGCCGAAGCTCGCATCTCCCAGGCCGAGGATGAATTGGAGAATCTAAGAAAGGAGCTCTGAGCAGCGCAGAAGATCTCCCAAGACCATGCATTAAAATTAGATGACCTGGAAAACAGGTCTAGGTGTAATAATTTACGCTTTTTGGGCATTGCAGACACAGTCTTGGACAAAGACCTTCGAAAATTCGTGGAGGCTCTGGCTGTTTCCCTGCGCGAGGAAGAGGGTGCAAGTGGCCCAGTCATCGTGGAGAGAGCCCATCGGATAGGGCCTAAACAAACAGCTAGCGACCGCCGACCCCGCGTAGTTTTGGCGCGGTTCCTGTGTTACACACAGAAGGAAGAGGTGCTAAAAGCAGCACAGCAGAAAGGAACTGTTGAGCGGGACAATATGCGCATCAGAGTTACTCAAGACTATTCCGCTGCTCTGAGTCATCGCCGTAAAGGCTATGCCCTGTTTTGCCAAAAATTGATTGGGGCGAATATTCGCTTTAGCATGCAATATCCAGCTCGGCTTTCGGTGTGGCACCAGGGAACTCGCCGGATCTTTGAGTCGGCAGGGAGGCGACCCCCTATGTAGAGCAAATCACGGCGCAAGAGGTGCTGAGCTCGAACGAGCAACGCAAGTGAGTGGCTGGGAGCAGCTATCCTGCTGTGAAGGTCGTGGAGTGAGGACGTTCTCTGGACTGCTCTTTGCGGTGCTCTTACCTCCTTGGAGAGTTCGTATGGACCTGCGGAGGCCTGGCCGAAGCGGGGTGTAAGATCTAGCCCTATACGGGGCTTGCGGTTATACTGTGACTGCAGCCCTATAACGTGGTGGTGCTCCATAGGAGACTTTGCTTATTATACTGTGTGGGTATGGCGCACTCCATGATTCTTTTCCCTTTTTTTGGTGATTGGGAACTCGGATTTCTGGGGATATGGGTGGGGTCTGTCCCCCTTTGGAGAGGCCAGAGGCTTGCCTTTGAGCGGTCTCCTGCAAAGTTATATAGTGGCAGTTTTGTTTGGTCAGAGTGCCGCTACAGTTCTCCTTTCGATCCTGGCCAATTGTATTTTGCATGGAGTGCTGCCTGCCCGATGTTTGCCTGTTGGTTGAGTACCTTCATTATTTCTGCACAGTTGGGTGCTGTTTGCATTTCCTTGTCTTGTGTTTTTTTTTCTTTTTTTTGTTTTGTTTTGGATGCTTAATTTGGAAGTAAGTTGGGGACGGGGGGGGTGTGTGACTGAGGGGGAAGATCCTGCTATGCTGGGGCCTTCTCTGGGGCAACTTGCTGTAATAATCTGGCGTTCCCGGCCCATTTATAGAGTCGGGGGGGGGGGTTATACTAGAGGCCCAACACCAGATGCTTCTTGGTCGGAATCAGGGACAGGTATTGGATGTGAGGGGAGGGGGGGTTCTACTCACATCCCAAGTGTCTCCCGTGGGTGAGAGGTGGAGATTATACAGGGGGGGTGGAATAGAGGGAGTGTTAGGGGTGGGGGGAAGGGAGGGGGAGGGGGGGAGTAGCGGGGGAGGGGGAGGCCGGGGACTACGGGAGCACCACTATGTTTAGGGGGGGGACCTCAGGCTGGGGAGGTTCGTCCTCATTTTCCTTGCTGGCTTGCTATGTACCTTTTGTTCATTTACTATCCAACCTGAAGGTTATCTCCTGGAATGTATGCGGGGTAGGTAACCCTATTAAAAGATCTAAAGTGTTACAAGCCTTAGCTCGGCTGAAATGCGATATAGCTATGCTACAGGAAACCCACCAGACGGCTGAGGAGCACGCCAAATTGCAAAGAGCGTGGGTGGGACAGGGTTGGGGAGCCCCGGCTAAGGGGAAAAAGGGTGGAGTGGTCAATATTGATCAGTAAGCAGATTCGCTTTGAGCTGGAAAAAGAGTATTCTGACCCCGAAGGCAGATATATTTTGTTGTATGGTTGTCTAGAAGGTAGGCCGATTGTGCTGGGTAACCTTTATAGCCCCAATGTGTTGGACCGGGCCCTTTATGCTAGGCTGGCTTCTAAGGTGGAGCAATTACCTGATGTTCCCTTGATATTGGCTGGTGATCTGAATGGGGTATTAGATATAGAGATGGATACGTCGGGTCCTGGGGGGGGAACGGGGGCGTGTTCCGACCACTACAGCGCTCTGGGGGTTGTGTAGGCGATTGGGTGTCGTGGATCCCTGGTGATTATTACACCCTCTGGAGAAAGATTTTACCCATCAGTCGCGAGCTCACGGTTCAAGTGCTCGATTGGATTATGTTTTGGTCTCGGAGCGGCTTTTTGCGCCGGTGGATGATGCACAGATTGGCCCCACTGAGGTGTCTGATCATGCCCTGGCTTGGGTAGACTTTGTATGGGGGGACTCAACCGTGCCGACTAGAATCTGGCGGCTTCCCCTGGGCCTTTACCGGGATGTGGATTTCCGAGCCCGTTTGCGGCATTGCTGGCAGGAATTTATGGCTCACCACGAGCAGCATAGGGATGACCTAGAGCTACTTTGGGAAACTGCCAAGGTTGTGTTGCGGGGTGACATTATTGAGTATGTTGCTCGGAAGCGTAAGCTCGGAAGCGTAAGCTTCTGGCAAGGCAGATTGTTCAGTTGGAGAAGCAGGTGGTACGGGCGCGCCGACGATGTGCGGGGGATCCTAGTGGGATCAATAAGAAGCGGTTTTGGGAGCTGCAAACGTCGCTTAATGAACTACTCCATCAGCGGGCGAAGAAATCCTATATGTATTATCGGCACCGTCTGTACCGTTTTGGCGATAAACCCGGACGCCTTTTAGCTCGTTGCTTACGAGGCATTCGGGGTGCTCGATTGGTGGCGGCTCTCCGGGATGAACAGGGCTCCTTGCATAAGGATAGCCGAGTAATAGCCGGTTTGTTTCGCTCCTTTTTTCAACAACTTTATGCGCGGAGGGCGGGGTCTTTGTCTGATATGCAGAACTATTTGCGAGACCTTCAACTGCCAAAAGTGACAGCGGATCAGCGGGCTTACCTTGATGCTCCGGTGACTGAGGCAGAAGTATATGGCGTTATTCAACGTGCGCAGTGTTGTAAAGCGCCTGGGCCTGATGGGTTTGGGGCAGAGTTTTACAAATTGTTAGGGGAGTTGGTTCCCCCAGTCCTAGTGGATGTGTATCGCCGAAGAGGGCAACAGGGGAAGTTCACCTTGGGAACTAATCATGCTTATATTACTTTAATACCTAAAACAGGGAAGGATTTTACTCAGGCGGCTTCTTATCGACCTATTTCTCTGTTGAACTTTGATCTGAAGATTTTGGCTAAGGTTTTGGCAGATCGGTTGGCCTCTGTCTTAGGAGACTTGGTGCATGAGTCGCAGGTCGGTTTCGTGAAGGGACGTTATGCTGTGCGGAATTTGCAGAGGATTCTGGCATCATTAGAATGGGTCCGGGAACGCGACTTGCCCTCCTTATTGATCAGCTTTGATGCCGAAAAAGCCTTTGATCAGGTACATTGGGACTATTTGAAATGTCTCTTGCCATATTATGGACTGGGGGATCCATTTTGTAAGATGGTGGAGTTGCTTTATGCTGATTCTACGGCTGGAATCCTCTGTAATGGGGTGTTGTCGGATCCCTTTCGTTTGGAACGGGGTACGCGGCAGGGGTGCCCGCTCTCACCACTACTCTTTGTATTAACTTTGGACCCGCTGATTCGTAAGGTGGAGGAGTCCTCGGTTATTAGTGGCGTACGAATTGGGGCGCATGGGTTTAAGATGGCAGCCTTTGCTAATGACATGTTGGTTCACCTCACGTTTCCCCAAAGATCCTTGCTTCACCTGCTGGCTGAGTTCTCTGCTTACGGTAAATTTGCAAGGTTACGTATCAATATAGACAAATCGGAGGCTCTGGATGTTGGGGGTACGCTGCGGGGAACCTGGCCGGGGAGCTTTCCACTTCGCTGGGCGGATGAGTCCTTTGTTTATTTGGATATCTTGTTGACTAGAACGCCCACGTTGCTGTATAAAACAAATTTTGACTGTTTTTTCCAAGCTTCAAGTGCAGTTACGGGCCTGGGTGCCCCTCCCGTTGTCCCTTTTAGGTAGAGTGGCTGCTTTGGGGATGGTGATTTTCCCACGTGTCCTTTATTGGATGCAGACCCTCCCTGTGTGGTTACTGCGACGTGATTTGTTGCGCATTGAGCGAGAGATCCGAAGGTTCCTTTGGAAAGGGGCTAGAGCACGCATACCATTGTTTCGGTTGCGAGGGGGGTGGAGGACAGGCGGAGGTGGGGTTCCTGATTTATGGAAGTACGCGCTGGCCTGCCAAGCACGACACCTTAGCGATTGGTTGGAGGATACCGACGTTTACACCCCCCCGGGAGTTGGAGGGGGCCTTTGTAGCGCCGCACGCCTTGCAAGCGGTTTTGCACCTGCAGCGGGCTGTCTTGCCTGCTCGTTTGACTAGTAGTGTTTTGGTACAGGCGACGCGGCGTACCTGGCAACAGCTTAATAAGTATTGGGGTAGTGATCCTGCGATTTCAAGCTGGTTGCCTCTGCAGGGGAATGTTTGTTTTACTCCCGGCTCTGATTCGCTCTCCTTTCAGCAGTGGGAGCGGTTAGGTATCCGGCGCCTTGGGAATGTGGTAGCTCAGGACGGGAGGTGCAAGACCTTGGGTGTGCTCTGTGGGGAGTATGGGTTAAATCCGGGGGTGTCAGGGTTTGCACATGCACAAATCTCTCATTATGTAAGTTCCTTGTCCCAAAGAGAACTCCACGTGGAACATTCAGCGCGGATTCTTGAGTTTTTTGCCTTGGGGGCGGAGTCTCCGCCGACTATTGCCGAGTTGAAGAAGAGGTTGGACAGGCTTGATGAGCCTCCAGACTTTTCGGCATTGGAAAGGTTATGGGCACAGGAATTGGATCGGGAGATAGCCCCGGGCTCTGTCCGCGCTGCTCTGGGTCGGATTGTGCACTTAGTGGAGGGGGCCCGCTGGCCTGAGGTGCAATTTAAATGTATCCTCCGAGCACATTTTTCCCCGTGACGGGCGTTGCAGAGTCGTCTCACAGTATATGGTGGGTGTCCCAAATGCTCTTGTTCCTTGGCGGATCTGGGTCATATGTGGTGGAGTTGCCCCACTATTCGTCGTTACTGGCAACGCATTGGGGAATACCTCGGTGGTCTCTTGCGGCAGCGGATTTGCTGGTTGGGGTTGCTGGTGGTTTTGGATCATCTGGGACCGCTTCACCCTAAGGGGAGATGGGAGAGTATCCTGGTGCGGAAGGCCTGTCTGGTGGGTAAGGGTCCTAGTCTTAGTCGATGGAGAGAGTCTGTGGCCCCTACGTTTTGTGAGTGGCGCAATAGCCTCCATCAGCTTATGCTCATGGAACGGAGAAGTGCACAGGGGTGTCCCCGGCGATGGGCCACCTTCCTACTGATCTGGATGCCCTACATCCAGAGTTTGGGACCTACCTCCCGCAGTGAGGTACTTAAGGTTGGATAGTGTTGCTCCTGAGTTTTTAGTAGTGTATGAGTCGGTATGGGGGGCTGGGGGGCGGGATGGGGGGAGGGGGGATTCTGGGGGTTTTCTGTTTTGTATTGCCTTGTACCTTTTGTTCCTTGTTGTGTTATCCCTGGGTGATGGATCAGACACAACCTCACCCGGGAGGTGTTCATTTGTAAAACCAAAAATATTTGTGTGGAAATGTAGGTTTTGCTGTACTGTGTGTTTTCAATAAACAGAACATTAAAAAAAAAAAAAATAGATTAGGGCTTTTCAACCTGGAAAAGAGACAGCTAAGGGGAGATACGATAGCCTATAAATTAATGAATGGAGAGAAACTGGTAAACGCAGATCGATTCTTTACGGCATCAAAAAGTAGAAAGACTATGGTACATGCAATGAAGCTACAATGTAACCTGTTTAAGACTAATAATAGAAAATATTTTTTCACTCAACACAATCAAACTCTGGAATTTGTTACCGGAGGATGCAATAAAAGCAGTTAGTGCAGCTGGATTTAAAAAAGGTTTTGACAAGTTACTGGAGAAAAGGTTCATAAACTATTATTAAAGAGGACCCAGGTAATCTTCTGCTTGCTCCAATACAAGCATTATGGAACCTGTGTGTCTTTTTGGGAAAGTGCTAGGTATTTGCAACTTGGACTGGCCACTGTTAGAACAGGATACTGGGCTTGATGGACCATGGTCTGACCTAGTATGGCCTTTATGTTTTTATGTTGCTGCTAAACAAATTTCATCTTTAGAATCTGTCTGGTTGTTCCCCCCCCCCCCCCACACCCCCACCCCCACCCCCTTCTCTCCTGCAACTGATGTTTATGCTCTTGATTTGTTTAACTTGCTCTATATCTGAGTTTTTTTCCTCTGTCCAGTTGTATTTGGATCTCCCCAGTTGTGGTGGACTTGAGTTGGCTGTTTATATTTATTTTCCCTCTGGCTTATAGTAAAGCTTTTTCTATATACACCATTTGAAGATAAACAAATAAGTAAACAAAAGCTATTTGTTATTATATAAAATTCTATAAATAAAAAATTAAAAGTTGAATGCCGGGTAGATTCATATTGTGCACAGGATGGAGAGGAGAGATGAAGACTGTTAGCGTGAATAGAACGTAGAATACGTGAAGTGGTACGAAGAATCATGCAGGATGAGAGATAAGATGAATGCCAGAGTAAGATCTTATGAACTAATGTAAGAATCTTGTATTGAATGCGATATTGAATGGGTAACCAGTGAAAATGAATAGCCTTCAATAAAAGATAGATAAATTTATTTTAACAAATTTGCTCCTGTTGCTTTTTCTGTCCCCTGGTTTTGCCTCTTGCCCAAGTGCTCTTTTATTCTCTTTCAGCACCAACATGACATGCTGCTCCTCCATTCTGGAAGTTGGGGAAGGGAAGTAATATGTACTAGAGGAGGAAGCCCCACAACCACTAACAGAGGTATGCATCAAGGACCCGCCACTCACCTGTAACAGGTATTCTCCAGGGACAGCAAGAATCAGTCCTCACATATGGGTGATGGCGCTGATGGAGCCCGTGCGGAAGCATCTCTCCAGCTTTCAAAGAAAGCCTTTGGGAGATGCCACCACGCATGCCTATTCTCACCCAAGGGTGCGATCTTGCTTAGTCATATGACATAGCTAAGGCAGCAAAAAATAAATTGATATAATTAAGGCAACTCTACAGGGAGGAGGGAGGGTTGTGAGGACCGATTCCTGCTCTCCCTGGAGAACAGTAGTTACAGATGAGTAACTACACTTTCTCCAGGAACAAGCAGGAAGTTAGTCCTCACATATGGGACTCCCTAGTTACTGGCTACCAGCAACCTGTAGAAAAGACACAGTCAAGCCTGAATAGCAACAACTCCAAAGGACAGACTCTGAAAGGATCCCAGTGTCCAGGGAGAACCATCACTCCAGTAGACTAAACACAGAAGGGTCAGAGGGTCGGAATTGTCTAAACCCCAAAAAGATAAAAGGAGTACCTGGCCGAAGGTGCTGTCACATCGGGACTCCCTCTCCTGGCAGTAGTAAGCTGCAAAGGTATGGACTGAACACCAGGTGGCGGCCCGGCAGATGTCTTTCATCGGGACAAAGAGCAAGTTTGCAATCAAGGTCACCATAGCCCTGACGCTGTGAGCCGTGACTCGGCGCTCCAGCGAGAGCTCAGCCTGTTCGTATGCGAGGGCAATGCAGTTCGCAACCCAGGTAGGCAGGGTCCGCTTGGTCACTGCCTCCCCCAGCAGGCTGGGGTCATAGGAGACGAAAATCTGGAAGGCTTTGTGGTGGCCCTGGGTATGCTGCAGGTAGAAGGACAGGGCCCTCTTACAGTCCAGAGTATGAAATATGGCCTCCGTGTTGCTGGCGTGAGTCCGAGGGAAGAAGGTGGGAAGCACCACCTTCTGATTGAGGTGGAAGGAGACGACCACCTTTGGCAAAAATTTGGGATGTGTGCAAAGCAAGACCCTGTTTTTAGAACGTCGTATATGGTGGCTCTGCCACCAGATCCTGGAGCTCGCTGACTCTGCAAGCGGAGGTGAGCACCACCAGGAAGGCATCCTTCCAAGAGAGGTACCGCGGGTGGCTAGGGTCTCAAATGCAGCCAGGTGAGCTGCATCAGCACTATGTTAAGGTCCCATTCCGCTGGGGGTGTGCGGATTGGGAGCTTGCAGTAGGCCCCGCAGGAAGCAGGTGACGAGGGACTGAGCTGAGAGAGGCTTGCCCTCGATAGGGTGGTGGTGTGCTGAAAGGGCACACAGGTGCACCCTGACTGAGTTGGACTTGAGTCCAGCATGGGAAAGGTGCAGCAGGTATTGCAGGACTAGCTGCATCATGCAGAAGAGGTCTGCTTGTTTCTCCGAACACCACATGGAAAATCTTCGCCATTCGAAAGCATAAGCATGTCTTGTAGAAGGCTTGCGAGAGGCCAGCAGGACTTCCTCCACGAAGAGGTTAAATGGAGCTAAGACTACCCGTTCAGCAGCCATACTGTTAACGCCAGAGACCCCAAGTTGGGGTGATGGAGGGAGCCCTCCTCCTGAGTCAGCAGCCCCGGGGAGTCCCGAGAGGCACCAGGTGTTCCATCACTAGGCAGAGCAGCCATGGGAACCACGGCTACCTGGGCCACTGGGGGCTATCAGGATTAGCAACACCCTGTCCCGAAGGACTTTGAATAGGGTCTTGGCGACCAGCGGCATGGGTGGGAAGGCATACAGAGGTCCTTCAGACCACGAGATGAGAAAAGCATCTGCTGCTACCCAGGATGGGTAAGGTTGGCGGGAGCAGAAGCGGGTCAGCTGGGCAATGGCCAGGCAAGTGAAGAGGTCCATCTGGGGAGCCCCCAGAGCCGGAATTGCCTGTGGGCTACTCCAGGTTTAGCCACACCTCATGCAGTTGCTTAGCCTGTCCACGAGGACAGTGTCTTGGCCCAGCAGGTAGACCACTCTCAGGAGCATCCCCTGGCTGATTTCATATGATCAGAGGGTGTAGGAGCCCAAGCTTCCCTTTTTGTTCATGTAGAAAATTTGGTTGTCGGTCCGAATGAGCACTGTCCCATGCTGGAGGTGGTGGCGGAAGGCCTTGAGCACCAGGAATATGGCCCTGAGCTCTAAGAAGTTGATCCATTGTTGGGCTTCGGCCCAGGACCAGGTGCCCTGTGTGCAGAGGTTCAAACAGTGGGCTCCTCAACCCAGCAATAAGACGTCCGTGGTGAGGATCTGCTGAGGAGTGGGGAATTGGAAAGGAATGCCTGACCTCAGGTATTGCATGGTCGCCACCAGCAAAGCGACTCCATCAGAGGGCGGGTCATGTGGACCTTGCCCCGTAGGCAGCCAGTAGCCTGCCTCCACTGAGACCTGAGGCACCACTGAGCAGCCCTCATGTGAAGATAGGCATTCGGTGTGACGTGTACCGTCGAGGCCATGTGGCCGAGCAGGCGGAGCATGCTGCATGCCGGCTAGGAGCGTCTGTCCTGGACTTTTGCGGCCAGGGCCATGAGCCATCCAGCCCCATCGCTGGTCAGGAAGGACTTTGTCTGGAGAGTATCCAGGTGCGCCCCAATGAACTCCAAGCTCTAAGAGGGAGGAGTAGCCTAGTGGTTGGGGCAAAGTACTTCAGGCCGGAAGGTCAGGGGTTCAAATCCCACTAGAGGATAGCAACCTTAGGCTGGAAGGACTGGGGTTTCTAGTCCCACAGATGCTCCTTGTGGTCTTGGGCAAGCCACTTAACCCTCCACTGCCCATGTTCCCTGTAAGTATTAGTGTATGTGTCTCATATCCCCGCGTGTTAAATGTATCCCGCAATTGTGTTGTGACCGCTTTGATTGAAGGATAAGGCGGTATACAAAACCGTCTAAATAAAATAAATAAATAAATGTTGGATTAAGGTGGGACTTGGGATGGTTTATCACAAACCCCAGGTATTGCAGGACACTGATGGTGTGGCCTGTGGCACCTCAGTGGCTGTGTCCCCTCCAATGAGCCAGTCATCTAGGAAGGGGAAAGCAAAGGCTCCCTGGAGGCGTAGGCAGGCCGCCACGATTGCCAGGCACTTTGTGAAGACTCTGGGTGCGAAAGACACCCTGTATTGGTAGTGGTCACCACGACCATGAACCCAAGGTACTGTCTGTGCCTGGGGTGGGATGAGGATGTGGGTATATGCATCCTTTAGATTCAAGGAGTAGGGAGAGAGAGAGGAGACTCTCGCTGGGCCTTCCCTAGACAGATGTGGCAGAATGTGAAGTTTCAGAAATATTTGGAACAAAAATGGGATGAATATTTGCAGTACAATGAGTCAAGTGTGCGGTCGGCAGCGGTGTGTTGGGAAGGCTGTTATGCGAGGATATATCATTGCCTATGTGGCTAAGGAAAGGCGACGGCTAAATGAGCAACTTTTAACATTATCGCAGGAGATGCAACGGTTGAAACGGTTGGCTGTGGGGGGCCATAGGAGGCAGTATGTACAGGAATACTTGGAAGCACAGTGTACGCTTAATGCTATCCTTCAGGAGCGGGCAGTGTATAATATGCAGCATTACCGTCACCAGTTTTTCCGCTATGGGAACAAAACTGGCGGACTGTTAGCGCGTCTAGTGAAGGAGGGGAGAGGGTCCGAGGTGGTGACATCCGTGCGAGATTCAGAGGGGGTTAAGCAGTCAGATGCCAGAGGAGTAGCCAGGGTCTTCTGACGGTTTTATCAGACATTATATACAGCGGAACTAGGCAATCGAGATAAAGAGAAGAGGTTTTTGGATGACGTAGCCCTCCCTCGTCTCTCGGACGCTGAATTGGAGGATCTTAACAAACCGATTGAGGGAAGGGAAATCCAATGGGTGATTCGGGCGGGGAAACCTCACAAGGCCCTGGGACCCGATGGCTACAGAGTAGAATTTTACAAGATGCTAGAACTGCGTCTGGTTCCGTCCTTGGCGGCTGTCTATAATGAAGTGGTGAGTACAGGCAGTTTCCCCAGAGATATGAGGACGGCGTCAATTATAGTGATTCCCAAAGCGGGCAAGGACGCAGAGGACCCAGCCTCACATCGGCCGATTTCACTGATTAATTATGATATGAAAGGGTTGGCCTCGATCCTGGCGGCACGGCTGCAGGTGCTTCTCCCCAGGTTGATAAGTCCCTGTCAGACGGGTTTTGTCAAAGGGAGAGAGGCCTTTTACAATATCAGTAAAGTTCTCCTGGGGGCGGAGATGTGTGTCCAGAGAGGTGACCCATTGTTATTGGTTAGTCTAGATGCCGAGAAAGCTTTTGACAGGGTTTCGTGGGAGTATATGTTTGAGGTGCTGAACCGCTTTGGCATTGCAGGAGCCTTTTTGAACTGGATACAGGCATTTTATCGAGCACCCTTGGCTTTTGTTAACACGGGAGGTGTCTGTTCAGAATCTTTCGAATTGCAGAGAGGGACGCGGCAGGGCTGCCCGCTGTCACCCCTGTTGTTTCTCTTGCAAATGGAACCATTACTGAGAATGCTGGATTGTGCAGAGGGGGTGCAGGGGATTTCTTGGTCGGAGGGTGGGGTGAAGGTGAGTGCCTTTGCGGATGACCTCCTATTATGCCTGACGAACCCACGGCGCTCCTTATCATCTGCATTAGCAGTGATTGAACAGTTTGGGGAGTTCTCTGGATTGAAAATCAACAAGACGAAGTCGATGGGGTTAGACGTAGGTGGGAACTTGAGACGGCTGGGGTGAGCCTTTCCCGTTAGTATGGGCGGAGCGTGAGATTCGCTATCTGGGTATACAGATTCCTGGTGAGCTCAGAAATTTATACGCGGCGAATGTTGAGCCTATGTTAAATAAAACCATAGATAGGCTGCGGAGATGGAGGGATTTGCCTATCTCGCTGAAAGGGAGGATAGCATTGTTTAAAATGGTTGAGATGCCGAGATGGATTTATTTACTGAGAAATGCCCCGATATGGCTTCGGAGGAAAGATTTAAAACTCTTGGATAAGCACTTATCACGATTCCTATGGAAAGGGAAGAAGGCGCGAATTGCCTTCCCAACTTTGATGCGGTCGCTGCAGGCCGAAGGAGCGGGCTTGGTTGGCCTGCGTGAGTACAATTTGGTGAGTCTGTTGAGACCTTTAAGAGACTTAGTAGCCGGCACTGTGACTATAGTTACGATAGAATTAATTGAGCTGCTATCTTCCCCATGTCACAAGATGTTTTGGTTGCATAGGCCCAGCGGGGAATTGCCCGCGGGGTGGAGAGGGTCCGGTTACCTTGGGACGCTTCGTCAAGTATGGAGATTCTTATGCCAGCGTAAGGGTATCGATTGGAGATGTTCTGACTGTCTCCCGTTGCGGGGGAATAGTGATTTTCCGCCGGGACAGCAGGGGATGGTAGCCAAGTCGTGGGGGATGCATGGTCTAGAGTATGTCGGACACCTGAGGATGGAGAGTTCGATGGGATGGGACTCGTTTCAATCTCTGCGGCGACGGTATCAACTCCCAGTACATGATTTCTACTTTTATCTACAGGCTCGGCACTTTGTGCAAAGCATGCGGCGTCAGAGCGTAGGGGATCAATTCGGAGCCCCGCATAGCCTGTTGAAATTTTTTGAGGCCCTTGAAGGGAAAATTACAGTGGGTTCGCTAAGGAGTGAACTAAGTGGAGGGGAGGACTGGAGTGGGCTGATTGAGCTGGCGAACCGATGGAGCACGGACTTGCTTCCCGAGGGTACAGTTGAGCGTTTGAAGAATGCCTTCCGCCGTATTCCCACCATATCGGAATCAGCGCAGCTACAGGAAGTGCAATATAAGTTCTTGTGGCGAGGATATGTGCATGATGTCTGGGCGGCCCGGGCAGACTTAGCCCCGACTGATGTGTGTCAGACATGTCAGGGGGGGGAAGGGTACGTTGGCACATAAATTCTGGTGGTGTCCGGCCATACAATCCTTTTGGGCTTCAGTGATGGGGAAGCTAGGTGACTGGATAGGCAAACAGCTGAAGCCAACGCCTGAGTGGTGTCTCTTTGGGTCATATGAGGGCTCAGCCTGGATAGCCAGGAGTACACGTCAACTGTGCGAGAAGGGCTTTCTAACTGCAAAGCAAGTGATTCTAGGGCACTGGGTAGCGCCCACGGCGCCGACCACCTTAGAGTGGGAACGCCGTATGCAGATGTTGCTCCGTATGGAGCGATGTACGGCGCGCCTGCTGGGAGCGCGGCACCTGGACGACTTCAGGAAAGTATGGGCCCCGCTAGTGAATGATACGCGGGATGGGTTGGGGGTTGAGGTAGAATCCGAAGGGGAAGGGGGGAGTGCAGGGCGTGAGGAGAGGGTCACAGCCCCCTTTGTCCCAGGCTATCATGGTATGGGAGGGTGGTGTGGGCAGCGGGGGGAGGGAGCTGGGGAAGGGGGGTGGGGGGGTGGGACCTTTAGAACCCTTCATTGCCTTATTGATTTGCCTTCTTTCTCGTTGATTTCTCTGTGTGGAGGTTGTGATACTCTTATTGTTGTACTTAACCAATTTTAGTTGTCAGTGGGGAGTGAGGGTGAACTTTGTTAGGGCATTGGGGGTACTCTGTTCTGGTATAATTGTGTTAAGCAGAGATTCTGGATTTGTAACGCTTCACATGTGGAATTATTGTTGTTCTCATATATGTGAATATGAATAAAAATGATTTTCCATAGATTCAAGGAGCATAGCCTGTCTCCCTGCTGGAGATATGGCAGCAAGGTTCCAAGGGAGAGCATCTTGAACTTCTCCCGCACCAGGAACTTGTTTAGGTCTCTCAGGTCTAGAATGGACCTTAGGCGTCCTGTCCTTTTAGAGACGAGGAAGTACCTTGAGTAGAACCCCTTGCCCTGTTGTTGATGAGTTCCCACAGTAGCAGGGCTAATGCAAGGGAGTCCTGGGGGGCCCTTCCGGGAAGAAAGGACGACGACATCTGGTCCAGATGGAGGAGGTAACCCTCTCTGACAACCTAGAGTGCCCAAGCGTCAGTGGTGATAGTCAACCACTAGTGGGCAAAGTGGGCCAGATGTCCCCCCATGGGATGTTGATCTCCTGGAGGGGGAGAAGCTATGCCCAGCAAGTTAAAGGCTTGGCCTGGGCTGGGGCTGGAGCTGGAGCTGGGGCCTTTTTGCTTGCGAGGTCATTGCCCAGGTCCTCGGGGACCCAGCTGGGGGGGATCTGTGGGACCAGGTATTGTTGGTAGCTCCGGGATCCCGGGCCCTTCCTAGAGAAGGAGGGGGGCTTATTTTCCAGGGGTCTTATGCTTGGGGCCTGAGGAAGTTTTGTTAGAGAGCCAGGTCCTTGTCATATATTTGGCCTCGAGCTCTGCGGCTCGTCTTCCATGGCTTTGCCAAAGAGGTTCTTTCTGAGGCAGGGGACATCCAGGAGCTTTTCCTGGACCCATTGCTCAAGGTCGGAGGCTTGGAGCCAAGCCTATTTCCTGGCGCTGATACAGGTGCTGGCAACCCAGGCCATGACCTCTAAGCCATCATAGGCAGCCCGGGTGATAAACTTTGAGCAACTGGCGGCAGTTTTGGCCAATCTCTGGAACCTCTGGAGGGGTTCCCCGGATAGACCGACGGAGTATCCCTTTAGTTCCTTCATGATGTCCCAGAGGAACATTCCCATGTAGAGGTGGTATGCCTGGACCCAGCAGCTTAGCATGGAGCCCTGGTAGCATTTTCTGCTGAGAGCATCGAGACTCTGGACCTACCTGCCAGGAGGCATCGAAGAGTGCATCTCTTGGCTTTGGAGCCAACACATGGCTGAATCAACCATCATAGAAATGTGTGGTAATTGGCTCCTGCGGACCTTTCACATGATGTCAAGCCGGCAACTAACTGTGGGTACCGTAGCCCGTGTCTCCCACATATGGAGGAGCAGCCTCTCAAGGATCACCAGGACTGGCACCGATAGGGACTCCTTCAGGAGAGAGTCAAATTGGAGAATCTCGAGATCCTCCAACCGAGGGTCATCTACTGACTCGGTGGTGAAGGCCAGAGCATTGGCCATGTCCTGCACAAAGTCGAGGAAGGCCTTGTCCTCGGGCGGGGACTGATGCTGGACCACCCAGTGGGGATGGGTCCGATGGAAGGTCTCGATGGTCTCTGGGTGTCCGGGGAAGTGTCAACCTTGGATTCCCAGTCAAAGTCGGAGGTGGACTCGATGATCAAATGGATCCAGGTCAGGGTTGGAGGCTCATAGGCCTCTGCAGCATGGCTGAAGCCGCAGCTGCTGGCCAAGGAGGATCGGGTCCCGTGGAACGGGATCGTGAACATGACCTCTGTTGGTGATCGGCCCAGGCGAGGGAGCTCTGGGGGATCAACGTGACACCAGGGGAAGTCCTCAAGGTCGAGGTTCCAGTGTTTTTGGCAGATGAACTGACGGAGCCGGACAGTGCTGCCTGCTGAGTGACCAAGAAGGCAGACAAACTGTGCTCCAGGGCTTCCATCCTGGTCTCCAGCCCGGATGGGGTCACAGCAGTTAGCACAGATGCCAAGGGTATGTGGTCCGGTGCCGGTGGAGGAGGAGAGTTCGAGGATGGCTGTGGGGACCTGGGGCTGATTGCCCGGGTCCATCGAGTTCTTCAGAGGACGTTTAGGTGGTCGCTCTTGCTCCGACACCTCGGTTCTCTTCCAGGGGCTCAGGGATCTGGTGCAGGACTTCCCCATCTTCCTCATCTCGTGAGGAGTCCCACGAGGCTTTCTTCTTCTTCTTCGGGATCTGGATTGGGGACAGCCAGTCAGAGGACTCACAGCCCTGAATGGTGGCTGTGGAGTCACTGCACGATCTCAGGGTCTCTGATTGGACAATGGAAGGGATTTCTAAGGCAGAGTCTGACCAGAACATCCAGTTGTTCTTCTCCTGCCTGCTTTTGACTGCGGTTGGGACCAATACAATGGAGACAACAATCGTGTGTGACGGTGAAAGAAAAATTACTGGAAGACCAATCACACTTTTTAAAGACCACTGGCCATTGGGGGAAAAAGGGCCCTGAAGTCAAAAACCTGAGGAACTGTCAGCAGGAAAAGGGTGTGAATCATGCTGGAAAGAATGAATCATGCTGGAAAGAAAAATTCATGGGCCCGAGGACACGGTACCAAGGTAAGCAAACTGAGGGATGGGAAAGGGACAGACCGCGGCCGGAGAGAGAGAATTAACTCCAAGAGAGAAAAAAATCAACTTTTTCTGGGGAATCAGATGCATGTCTGCTGGGCTCTGTGGAAAAAAGGAGACTGAGCAAGATGACACCCTTGGGCGGAAAGGCAAACACGCATGTGTGGTAGCATATCCCAAAGGCTTTTTTTGAAAGCTGGGGAGATGCTTCTGTACGGACGCTGATGTCACCCATATGTTCCTGCTTATTTCTGGAGAACAAATTTTATTTAGTTGGCACAAAATTTCATGCTTGTTGTAACTGGCATTCTTTTTAATGGTATATATTCTAGTGGTGCAAGTTTGATTGCTGTTTGAATGTGTGTACATACTGTAGATATGAGAGAGAGCATGAGCGTGCTATCAAAGACAGATGTGTATGGTTAGTGAGTGTATTAGTATTAGTGCTGCCAGCGGATTCTACTCTTCAGAGAAGTTGATCAAATCATTTTCACCCTATTGCATGCAGGGACTTATAGTTCTGCTTTCCCTTTTCCATTATTTAAGAAAAGCAAAATTATATAAAGTCTCTGCTTGCAAAAGGATAAAGCCAGGATCAGATCAGCATGGCCTGAAACCCTGGAGCCAGTTGGCAACCTTAACTGGTATAAATATATATCAGGTAGGTTCTGCTAAGTTGCTTTAAAAAAGTAATGCTATAGTCTTAAACAGCACTACTTTCCACACTAAAGTGGCAAGACAGAGCTCCACAACTTTTAAAAACTTGTCCCTGGCATTTTACGCATCTTCCATTCTAATGGACTATGAAAGTGCAGAAATGGAAAAATGGCAGTCCATTTTCCATGGAAAGAAAAGAATAAACCATTCAAATGTTTCCCTCCCACAGAATATAAAAGGTGTTCTACATGGCAAAAAGGGTGGGAAGGTGCCCAAAAAGCAACTTCTGTCCCAGGCAGGTGACAAATTCAGGTTAGGAAGATTTTCAGGAGACAAATAAAAGCTGCATATACACTGGGGTGAATAACCTCATGTGAACCAGTTTTGAATTTGGGTACACTAATGGAGTAACTATAGTGGCATCACCTCTTACATGCTCCAATTTTTTTTCCAGTCTTAAATAAATCCTTCAATACCTGTGTCTTTTGGGGAAACTGCTAGGTACGTATGACCTAGATTGGCCACTGTTGGAAACAGGATACTGGGCTTGATGGACCTTAGTCGGACCCAGTATGGCATCTCTTATGTTCTTATAGATAGAGCCTTTTATAAAGGCAAAGAAATCAGAGAATGCATGAGACAGGTTAAAAGTCAGTGTGAATAGAGCAATAGGACAGCTTATTTTGTAAGCACTGAAAACTATCTTCAGTATTCAGAGCAGCACCCAAAAGACACACTCACTCCTCTGTACCTCTGCAGTTGTACTTTTCTATTTTGCATCACAAAAGTACTTAATTTCTTTAGTAAAGTAATAGACATGAGTTTCCAAAGAAGGGCTGAGCTTCTTTGATGTTTAAGCAAGAGAGGAAGGAAAAAGATTGGCTGCTTGTAGAAGCAAGCAGAACCCCAGAAGATTTACTCATGGCCTCATGTCTTGTGACCACAGTTAATTCTGGCGTCACCCTTACTTTTAAAATGTTAATTCTGATTTCCAGCAAGTGAGCAGCCTTTACCAACCCTGACTAAACAGTAAAATCAAAATATATATTTTTTCAGGTTCTATCCAGAAGACGACACTAAATGTACAGACTGCTACAATGTTTATACTGCAAATAAAAAATGGGGTGTTTCATATTGCTTTTATTATTTCAAGCAAACTGATAAATTCACATAACCAATTTCTGAATGTCAAACCAACAGCAGATGTCAGGAAAATGTTGCTAATCTGAAATGCAAAAGAAAGGAAACCATACACTGTTCCTCTCTCCAGAGCATAATACTCTGCAGAAAGCACACACCTCAGGAGAGCTCGGACAGCACAGGGCCAGAAAGGCATCACTGTGCATTTGACCTTTAATTATTGTAGACATTACTGTTTCTCCCGCTGTTAATGAGACCTTTACTACTATTACATGGATTATGTCATGTGGACTTTCAAATGAGTATTGTACAGCCATTTTGCATCCCGCTGTGTGAAGCTTTTTCATGCACTATCTACATAGCTCACAGTGCTCCATATGGAACCAGTTAGCATGTACACTTCCAGAAAATAGAGACATTATTGCTACTTTTCCACAGTGTGGTCAAGTTTCTCTCTTTTAACAAAGCAAAACCTTGAAGGCTTCACAGAGGAATTTTCTTAAATTGTCACAATGAAGACCCTGACAAGCAAAGCTTTATTTTCCCATGTGTGCGCGTGTTAAAGGAGCAACGCTGCCTGAACTGTTTCAGTTCTAAATGAGAAACATACACACTTTCAATAAAGAATAGCCACAGACACAATTTATAAATTTCAGATCAGGTAAAAAAGGACCTCACTATACCAATGCACATAAATGGCTCAAGGCAGCAACCCTGCCAGAGCCCAGCACTGAAGCTTTAGGACAGGGCTACCTAACAAGTTTAGCGCGGAGTTTTGCTCAGCAATGCTGTAAACAGGGCAGGTGCAAGAGTTTCTGCCACCCCTCTGCAACCTATAGATTGGGGAAAAAGGGGCTGGGATGTAGCCAAAATGCCTTTCTGAACTCTCTTCACATGATGCTAATTTTTCTCCTTCAAATCCAGTGTTGTAAAAACAATGCAGCAAAAGGACAAATAACCATAGCCAGAATAACCTAGTATATGACGGCAAATAAAGTCCAGTATGGTCCATCTAGTCTGCACAGCAAGATGACTAGGTGCACCTGCCGTTCTGTGCGGGTCACTCCTATTTGTTGAGATATAAGAAATATTAAGTTTATTTTGATTTTACCCTGTTGCTAATAAAAGGGATCCACTGTATCTGTCCTATGCCATTTTGATTAGCAACATTTTCCCGACATATGCTGTTGGTTTGACATTCAGAAATAGGCTATGTGAATTTATCAGTTTGCTTGAAATACCCCGATTTTGTTTTCAATAATCATCATCATAGCAGTCTGTACACTTAGTATCTTCTTATGCAGAGGTTCTCAACCTGTGGGTCGCGAACCCCATGGGGGTCGCCACAGGATTTAGCAGGGGTTGCCTACTCCAGTTAAAAAAAATAAAAATAAAAAATAAATCACACAAATTGCTGCCGCTGCTAAGTCCACTTCTCGGCAGTGGCAAACTCACCGCCTCCCTTTTTCTGCAGCCGCAGCTCCTTGCCTCTTAGGGAACCGTGGCTGTGCCTGTGAAAATGTTGCGGAGCCTTTCCATCTCTCGACGTGCTCTGTGCAGCATTGTCCCGCCTCCAAAGGAAACAACTTCCTTTGGAGGCGGGACAATAATGCACGGAGCCCGTCGAGAGACAGGAAGGCTTTGCAACAGCTTTATCGGCACAGCCGTGGGTTCCCTAAGAAGAACAGGGCAGTAGCAGGCAGACATAGGGAGAGGGGAGGAGGGGGCAGGGAACCTGCAACGGGGCTGACATGGGGGCGGGACGGGGCTGACATGGAGGGAGAGCTGACATGGACGGAGGGGGGGGCTGACATGGATGGATGGATGGATGGATGGATGGAGGGAGGGAGGGGGGCTGACATGGACAGAGGGGGCTGACATGGATGGAGGGAGGGAGGGGGGCTGACATGGACAAAGGGGAGAGACAGGGGGACATACTGGACAGACAGAGGATAAATGCTGGACAGAGGGGAGAGAGTGCGGGTTAGGATTATAATGGGCTGATGGGGGGCTAGCACTGGTAATGGGCAGATCGGGGTGGGCTAGGACTGGTAATGGGTTGATTAGGGAAGGCTAGAACTGTGAATGGACTGATCAATGGGGGATTGGGACTGATAAGGGGGTAGGACTGGTAATGGACTGACGGGGGGCTAGCATTGGAAATGAGCTGATCGGGGAGGTTGGGACTGGAAATGGGCTGATGGGGGGGGGTAGGACTAGTAATGGGCTGATTAGGGGAGCCTAGCTCTGGTAATGGGGTTGAAGGGGGACTAGCACTGAAGTGAGCTGATCGGGGGGGCTTCAACTGGAAATGGGCTGATGGTGGGGAGGGGAAGATAGAGCTGCTGGCCTTGGAAGAAAACTGGGGGCTAGGGCTACAAAATGGGCTGATGCGAGGGGATGGGAGAATGGGACTGGAAGGGAGTGGATGCTGGGAGTGGATGCTGAGAGGGGCTGCTATGGTATTTGGACCAGAAGGGGATTGGAAATAGGCTGATGGAAAGAAGTGAAGAAAACAAAAGAAGAGATAAGAAATGGCAGATGGACCATAGACCACAGAAAGAGAGCTAAGAGAAGACAGGAAAGCAGAAGCCTCAGATCAGGACCAGCATGATCAGAGAATAAATTGGTCAGACAACAAAGGTAGAAAAAATAATTTTATTTCATGTTAGTGATTTGACTACAAAATCATCATAATTTTGAAATCAAATATTGTTACTTGTTATTGTGATTAATTATTGTGGTTTAAATAAGTAAATTTTATAAATAAAAAAAAAACATATTGCAAAGTCCTATAATATATCCAATGATTACAGCGACAATGCATTAATGGTAAAGGAAGAGACACACATTTGAATTTATCATTGGGGGTCATCACAAGTTGACCAATGGTAAAAGGGGTCGCGGTACAAAAAAGTTGAGAACCACTGTTCTTATGGATAGAACCTGAAAAAATTCAAAGAAAAAACTGAGCAGTAAATACTTAGCATCATATGAACATGCTGTGAAAGTCCAAGAGCATGCTAAATTTTAGATGTATCAAAAGAAAAACAAACATTCAGCTGTACGGACAGCTCAGAAATATTTTATTCATTGAAAAAAAATATGCAGGCTAGGGGGCATGGCAAGATGGCTGCCTGAACAGTTTGTTGCCCATGCATTTCCTCATGGGTAAACGGAAATCTAAAGAGAAGATGGGGAAACCTCCCTCAAACGCCTCAACTACCTCAACTGAGCCATTGCTGGATCCAATGGATCTTTAACTGCATGGGCGGACCTCAGTAAGCTCCGGTGAGGCTCTGGCTATACTGATGCCGTGGTCGGTGCACCTGGCATCTCTCTTGGAGGCAGACATCCCCAGAGGAGTGTCTCCCCCCTCCAACCAGTCGATCAGTAGCATCTCTGGTGACTAGCTCTGGTGGTCCTTGGCTGGAAGGCAGAGCAATGGATTCCACTATTCGAGGGAGTGCAACTGCTGAAGACACTGAAGAACTTGCTACACCAGTTATTCTGGTTGCAGCAGGAGAAGGATTTGAGAGAGGGATTGAGTCGGGTAGCCTGAACAGTTCAATTTCTGTGGCTCCCCCCTGCATCTCGCCCGGTACTTTCTGAAATTCTCTTCTGCAGTTTCTCTGGTAAGACCAGGCAAGTTTACCTTAGAGATTATTTGGGTCACAATTGTTAACCTGACTATTGCAGTGTCCAGTCAGACTTAGCAATTGCAGCTGAAGATCCAGGACCAAGCTAGTATTATTACTCAGCAACAAACTATAAATGAGGGGTTGAAACTTACTACGGTTGATCATGCTGTTAAGACGGACTCTATGCGGGACTCCAATATATCCATTATGGAAGATTTAACCTCTGTAAGAGCTAAACTGAAGGCCTTGGGAAATTTATCTAGGGCTTCCAATTTAAGGTTTATTAATTTTCCAAAAGAAGAAATTAGACCTTACCTGCTAATTGTCTTTCCTTGAGTTCTCTCCGGGCCAGTCCAGGGAACGGTAGGGTTGTCAATCCCCTTCAGCAGCTGAGGACTGAAAAACGTAAAGCTTTTGCTGCGAGAGTTAGCCACTCCCCCTGATGATCAAGCTCCAGTCTCCTCTTACCAAAGCAGCTTAACCTACAAACAGTAACAACCAAAGGACTAAAGGAACCCAAAACAAAACGAGCTCCAGACTGTATACTTCCCCGATCAAGGAGAATCCACGTGAAATCTCAGGTGAACCTCCGATATAGTGCTACCAATAAATTCCAATCCATAATCTCTCCTCGAAAATTGTGTCCTTTGTCTCTTTCTCTGCATCTCCTCTTTTTTTTTTTTTTTTTTCACAGAGCTAATTTGTACAGCAACAACCAATGGAAGTGCACCTCAAAAAAAGATGTGCCCCTGCTCACGCGCTCAGGTAGACGAAAAAACACCGAAGACCGACTCTGAACAATTCTTAGGGTGGGCCCTGGACTGGCCCGGAGAGAACTCAAGGAAAGACAATTAGCAGGTAAGGTCTAATTTCTTCTTCCTTATCGTTTCTCCGGGCCAGTCCAGGGAACGGTAGGGCAGTACCAAAGCAGTGCCTAAACACGGGAGGGACCCGCTAGCCCCGCCACCAAGGCCGAGGCTCCCACTCTAGCATCCTCTCTGGCGTGAACATCCAGCCGATAGTGCCTAGCAAAAGTATGCAACGAAAACCAGGTAGCGGCCCTGCAAATATCCACCGGAGGAACCAACGCATACTCAGCCCACGACGCCGCATGGCTACGCGTGGAATGAGCCCTAATACCCTCCGGAGGCGACTGCCCCGCGGCCACATATCCTATCGCAAGCTTCACCCATCGAGCAATTAGAAACATAGAAACATAGAAACATGATGACAGAAAAAGACCACAAGGCCCATCTAGTCTGTCCTTCCATAACAACTACAACAGTCCACTTTTTACCTTTAGAGATCCTCTGTGTTGGTCCCATGCTTTTTTGAATTCAGTTACTGTCCTCATCTCTACCACCTCCACTGGGAGACTATTCCACGGATCCACTACTCTTTCCGTAAAGAAATATTTCCGCATATCACTCCTGAATCTATCTCCCTTCACCCTCATCCCATGTCCCCTCGTAGCAGAACTTGCTTTCAATTGAAAGAGGCTCTCTCCCTGAACATTTATGCCACGGAGGTATTTAAACATCTCAATCATATCACCTCTATCCCGCCTTTCCTCTAAGGTGTACATATTAAGATCCTTAAGTCTGTCCTCATATGTTTTATAATGAAGCCCATTAATCATTTTAGTAGCAACCCTCTGCACCGACTCCATCCTGTTCACATCCTTTTGAAGGTGCGGTCTCCAGAATTGCACACCATACTCCAAATGAGGTCGCACCAAACACTTATACAGAGGCATTATCACCTCCTTTTTTCTGCTAGCCATTCCTCTCCGTATGCACCCAAGCATCCATCTAGCTTTTGCCGTCACCTTTTCTACCTGTTTAGCTACTTTAAGATCATCAGACACAACCACGCCTAGGTCCCGCTCTTCTTTAGTGGACAAAAGTACTTCACCTCCTATAATGTTTTGCTCCCTTGGATTGCTGCAGCCCAAATGCATGACCTTACATTTTATAACATTAAATCCCAGCTGCCAAATTCTAGACCATTCTTCAAGCTTAGCTAGATCCCTCCTCATGTTATCTACACCTTCCTGGGTGTCTACTCTATTGCAGATTTTGGTATCATCCGCAAAGAGGCAAACCTTACCCGACAGCCCTTCTGCTATATCACTAACAAAGATGTTAAAAAGAATCGGACCAAGGACAGATCCCTGGGGCACACCACTGGTAACATCCTTCTCCTCAGAGTGAGCTCCATTTACTTGTACTCTTTGTCGCCTCCCACCCAACCAATTTCTAACCCAAGCAGTAACTTTAGGGTCCATCCCTAGGGTGCTCAGTTTGTTTATAAGTCACCTGTGAGGAACAGTGTCAAAGGCTTTACTGAAATCTAAATACCCCACATCTAGAGCTCTCCCTCGGTCCAACTCCCTGGTCACCCAGTCAAAGAAATCAATCAGATTTGTCTGACAAGACCTGCCTCTGGTGAATCCATGCTGCCTCGGATCCTGTAATCCGCCGGACTCCAGAAACCTCACTATTTTCTCTTTCAGCAGCGTTTCCAATAATTTACTCACCACCGAAGTTAAACTAACCGGCCTGTAGTTTTCAACCACATCCTTACTTCCGCTTTTGTGTAAAGGCACCACATGAGCCTCTCTCCAGTCCTTTGGCACACAATTGAAGCTTTCGTAGCTGCCTGACCTTTGCGGGGGCCTGCAAAATGCACGAATAACCTATCCGACTTGCGAAAAGATTTAGTGGCTTTGACATACTTCCGCAAAACACGCCCCAGATCCAAAGCCTTTAACGCCCGATCCATTGGAGAATCTGTGAGATCCGAGAAAACGGGCAACACCACCGTCTGATTAACATGAAAGGATGATACTACCTTCGGAAGAAAGGAGGGCACTGGCCGCAAGACCACCTTTTCCGCCAAAAACTGAAGTTACGGTTCCCAGCAAGACAGCGCCTGCAAATCCGAAATTCTCCTCGCGGAACACAATGCCACGAGAAACGCCGTCTTCCACGTCAAACTGACGGATGACACCGTCTCAAAGGGCGGTCTCGCTAAGGCTTCCAGTACTAAATTCAAATCCTACGGAGGCATCACCTTTCTCACCGGAGGCCGGATGAGCTTGGCCGCTTGGAAAAAACGTCGCACATCTACATGATTACGATCAGATAATACCACCAGATTACTTTGTAGCACTGCAGACAAAGGACCCTGAGCTTTCCAATTTAAGGAAGCTTGTGCAGGACGCCCCAGATAACCTATACCAGCACACATCCTTTCTCACACTCGCTATAGAGAAAGACATTCTATGTGCAAAAAGAGAGGAAGGCTTGGTTATAGCTATCCCTAGAGCTCGAGGTAAAGAATGAATGCAATGGGTTCATGGTGCAGGTCCTATGGGACACCCTAAAGCAGAAGAAATGCAGACTATCCTTAATAGGTTGGTATGGTGGCCAGAAATGAAACATGATATACAGGATCATGTTTCCTCCTGTGTAATCTGTGCTTCATTTGGCAAGCAACCTAAAAAGAGAAGGGGACAGTTAATGAGAGCACCTCCTCGTGGCCCATTTGAGAGATTGCAAATAGATCATGTGGGCCCTCTCCCATTAACAGCTAGGAAAAATAGATTTTTACTCACTGTTGTTGATTCCTTTTCTCATTGGGTAGAAGCATTCCCTGTCCCAGATCAAACTGCTCGAACCACTGCAGAAATCCTAACTATGCAATTTTTTACACGCTGGGGCATTCCTAAAACAATTGATTCTGATAATGGTCTTGCATTTGTTTCTCATGTGATCAAGGAATTGTTTGATTTTCTAGGCATAGAACAACAACTCCACATTCCGTACCATCCACAGGCAGCAGGGCAGGTAGAAAGGATGAATCAAACAATTAAGGCCCACCTCAGCCCTATGCTTAATCTGACCGGGAAAAATTGGGATCTGGTGCTCCCTTTAGTCCTTATGCGTATCAGAGCTAATGTCTGTAAATCCACAGGTTTTGCACCCTATGAAGCCTTAATGGGAAGGCCAATGCAACGGTGGGAAAATATGCTGAGTCCTTTTCTTCCAGAGGACCAGACCGTAATTCTCACCAATGAGTGGATGAAATCCCTGCAAGAACATCTAAAAGAAATTCAGACCTCTGTGATAGCTAACACAGAAAAAGCTAGAGATTATTTGCAGGAGGTACATGCAAAAGGTTCTGATTTAAGGCCCCACAAGGTTGGGAGTAAAGTGATGATTCTGAGACCTAGACCAAACCTCCCCTTTGGAACTGCAAAGTGGGAGGGACCGTACCTAGTTACTGATACCTTAGGCCCAAGCCTATACCAGATCCTAATGCACGACAACCAGCAGTACTGGAAACACATCACCCAGTTAAAACCATATGGGTAATATGTGTTTTATCAGTCTTTGTTTTCAGATACCACCTGAAGACAGCACGGACAGCTGCTTTCTGAACAAAAGTCGCTTGAGGACGGTAACTATTTACTTCTGCTGTATAGTTAACATGTGTTTAATAGTTATGTAAATAAGTAGTAACGGTTTTTTTGTTGGTTTTTTTTTGTTGTTACATAGTATAAGTGGGGAGCATTAGTTTACTCCCTAGTAGAGTGAAACAAGTTTGCTTTTATTATGTCTCGGTTTCCTGTTGTTCTTGTATCTGCTCTCTTCTACTCAAGTCTCATTACAGGAACTATCATCCGAATATGCACAATTGGCTGGGCTAACTCCACAAGTGGGGTATATCGTTATCAAGAAATACCCCCACCGTTCCCGGAAGGAAAGGATCTGGTCATCCTGAGTTTCTGTTCGGTACAGGACAAGCCAGTGTTCTATTCATTAAACATCACTCAAGTACAGTGGGAGCCACCAGTTTCCACTTCTCTAGAAAGGACACAAGAATTGAGGGCACGCCCAGAATGTTACTTTCTAGGTCCTCCTGCTTTGATTTTGTACAATATTTCCTGTCAGGACAGAGGTACCTGGAAAATAACTTATACATGGGTTGTGAGTGATCAACAGCACATCACTGAGACTTTATTCCTTTTGGATGTATCTTGTTTACCTACTACCCCTCATCCCACCCCTCCCACTACTTCTGCTCCTCCTGTACTCTACCTTTCTGATATCCACCCATTTCAGGAAGGACATCCCTTTCAGATTAAATATGATGCACCACACGATGTTTTATATGATGTGGAATACCATTTTCTTACTTGGCATCTATTTCCCAAATTGTTTCTAGTTACTCACAAATATCCAAATTGCTCTCAGTTTGTTGCCAACCACATACAAATGCTCAATACTTGGTTTGATATGCAGTCAGTAACACCCAGAGCTAAGCAATTTCGACACACGCGTGAATTAATTGATACAATTTTAGGTGGCACAGGGACTGCACTGGGTGCCCTTAATATAATTGATATAGAGGTGCTCCGTAATAAAATGGGATCCACTGCTCAGCATGCAGCGGATGGTTTTACCTCACAACATATTATTAATGAAGCTTCCTCTAAACTGTCCAATGTAGTTGTAGATACCTTTGCTCTTATATCTCCCATTATAGAACAGAAAATTGTTACCTTAGCACATGCAGAATATAGATTGGGAAAGAATATTTCCTGGGCTCTTGCCTGTGATCAAGTACAGATCGAGCTTATTACTATACTAAAGGAAATTCTGATCACTGCTAAGTTAGGACACTGGCCACCATCTCTCATCCATATGGCTAATATCAAAATACCTGAATTTGCTATAGCTCACCTTGATTGGTGGACAGTTAGTGTTCCCATTTGTTCACCACAAGGCTGCTCTATCTGTACTTTGATCCCATGGTCAGGACAACACACAGTTATGTATCCTATTGTTAATATTAGGGTGCAGTTTGATAATATGCTTATGTATCCTGTGGACCATCTCACATGGGTGCAGCCACTGGATGACACCTGGACTTCATTCAAGCCGATGGACCCCAGTTTGTGCGAGCAGACTACATTTCAGTTCAAATGTCAACCTCACCAGTTTAAAGAGGCTGACACCTCCTGCTGGAACAATTCTTCCTCTTGCTCCCTGACTGTTAAGCTCTCATATTCCCTGACTACCTCACACAGTTTGTTTTACCTTGGAGCTGGACACTTTTGTTTTCATCTGTTCTTTCCCCAGAATGTTTCTTTTTCGATTGCTCCCAGAATGCATGACATTCGCCTTCCCAAGAACACTTGGTTGTACAGTTCAAACTATTTACCAAACAATACCTGGTGCAGTCATACACCACTGGTCTCCCTCACCATTAATGGGACAACTTATTCCACACCGCTGGTTACCAATGACTCTATGGACATTCCAGACTTTATCTCATATGCTGTCCATCCATTACCACTTGGCATGGGAGAAGAGACACTACATAAACTGCTCAACTTTACAGAACTCCATGCCTATATTGATCACCTTAAAACAACATCCACTGAAGTGAATCACACCATCGCTTATGAGAATGGACACATTCAACAAATTGTTGGACACTTGCTACAAGATGCTCATGTGTCTGTGTGGGAATTGTTATTCGGTTACTCACCTACTGCTGATCATGTCTTTAATGTTTTTATTCACCCTATTATTATTTTAACTGCTGTACAAATATTGCTATGCATTATCATAATTTTCCTGTGCTGTAAGATGAAAAAAAATGTACATTTCCTTGCAGCGCATGTCATACAGAACAACAACATTTTAAGGTAGTTACACTGAACTTCTCCAGCATCCACCCCTACATCCAGGCTAATTTGGCCTGCTAATTTGGTTAATTTGGCATTTCCTATTACACTGAATACCAGAGTCAGCTGCAGTCTAGTATTGCTGCCTATCCTCACTCATAGCATCCTGGTACCTTTTGGTTTTAGCCTCCTTAAAAATTCCTGCAGACCTTATGCACTGTTCACTCTCTCTAAGACGGGCACGGAAGTGGCATATTGGGTTCCCCCCCCAGTAGTGGCTGCTCTACCTAAGACACGAGGTTTGGACTCATAAGTAGACTTGTTTATCTCTAGAACACTAGAGACAGTACTAGAGACAGTACTGTGCAGGACAGGGGACCTGCTAGACATAGCAAGGTATTTAATACAGGAGGTATTAGACAAGCTGCCTACTATCAGGTAATGGCAGCTGGGACAGGTACCACAGGTTTGCTTCCACCATTTCCAGGCACAAATAATAAAGAAAAATAAAAAAGGTGTGGGAGATGTCAGCATACAGTCCATGCAGCTGTGGACTCTGTTGAATTCAGTCTACAAAGTTAAACTCTGACCCCCTGGTGATGTCAGTCTCTAGGACCTGTCTGCAGCCCCTCCTTGCTAAATCAAGAATAGCAGACCTTAAAGGGAGTGGCTAGCAGAGCTCAAGGGGAAGTGCTGGAAAGGATTCAGTCCACTATAAAGGACAGACACACTTCCTGTCTCTCTCTCTCTCCCACCATCCATCGGACATGAAGGACAGGAGGCTCTGATACTCAACTCCCTTCACCCCTCCCCCTCTCTCTACCCACATGTTCTGGCCTACCATGTGGCTCTGACCCACATGTTCTGGCCTCTATCTCTCTCACACTTCACACATGCACACACACAGATTCATTGATGCACACTGAAACAGCTCTGTAACAATCACTATATACCCGTGTTCAATACCTATATATTAAGCCTATTTTTACATAAAAACCTTTCTCCAAGCCACACCTGTTTGCTTGTCTTATTACAAACCCTCCTGCGTCTGTGAAGTGAAATGAACCCAGGACCAAGCTGAGACTAGACCAGAAGATTACATATTCAGAAGATTACAACCACAACCCTTGAGTACATAAGTCCTTTCATTTGGCTCCCCAGCCCAGCAGGGATGCATCTGTTGTCAGTACTCTTGTGTACAAGGGAGGTTGGAAAGGCACTCCCTCGAGCAGGTTGGATGGCTGAAGCCACCAGGTCAATGACTTCAGTAGTCGTTTGATCCTGTCTCGGAGTCTTCCTGTGGCTTGTGTCCACTGATCTGAGGCACCACTGAGCTGTCCTCATGTGGAGATGGGCGTTTGGGGTCACATGAACCGTGGAGGCCATGTGTTCTAGAAAGAGTAGAAAGTGCCTTGCTGATATCTGAGACTTGTGGCTGATTTGGTGCACCAGCTCCAGAAGCCTTTGTGCCTGTCCTCTGGCAGGTAAGCCTTCGCTTGAAGGGTGTCTAACCTTGCCCCTATGAACTCTAAATTTTGAGTGGGGAGCAAAGTGGACTTTGCTTGATTTATGATAAAGCCTAGATGCTGCAGCATGTTGATAGTGTGAGCTGTGGCCTGTTGGGCTTCTTGAGGTGATGGGGCTCTGATGAACCAGTCGTCCAGGTACAGGAAGACAAAAATTCCCTGGTTCCTGAGGAAAGCCGCTACTACAGCCAGACATTTGGTAAACACTCTGGGGGCAGAGGCTAGGCCGAATGGAAGTACTCTGTATTGAAAACTGTTCCCCCCCCCCCCCCCCCACTACAAATCTGAGATATTGTCTGTAGTCTGGATGTATGAGGACATGCGTATAAGCATCCTTCAGGTCTAAAGAGCATAGCCAGTCTCCCTGGTGGAGGTAAGGCAGCAATATTCCAAGGGAAAGCATCTTGAACTTTTCCCTCACCAGGAACTTGTTTAAGTTTCACAGGTCGAGGATGGGCCTGAGGCCTCCTGTTCTCTTTGGTATCAGGAAATACCTGGAGTAAAAGCCTTGTCCTAACAAGCTGTGGGGCACTGGCTCCACCGCCTGATCCTCTAGAAGACCTGTCAACTCCTGTAAGAGGAGGTTCCTGTGTACGGGGGGTCTGAGAGGCTCTCCTGGAAAATAGGAGGGAGGTAACTGGTCGAAGTGGAGCAAATAGCCCTTTTGGACTATTTGTAATACCTAGGCATCGGAGGTGATTGCAGGCCACCTGTGGGCGTACAGTGCCAACCTTCCTCCTGTGCAAGGCCTCCCTCCTGGATGGAGAGAGGCTATGCTGTGACAATTAAAAAACCCCTACCGGATGGGAAGGAGCCGGTGCCTAGGGGGGGGTCTTCTGCTTATGCGAGCCATGCCCCTGTCCCTTGGTCTGCTGCCCCTGCTGGAGAGCTGGGGAGGCCTGGTGAGTGGGGTAGTTGCAATAAGCAGTACCCTTCCTCAGGAGAAAGGACTTTTACCCGGGCCCTTCTGTTTGGAAGGGGCAGAAGTCTTTTTGGAGAGTCTTGTCCGGGTCAAGTACTTGGTCTCGATCTCAGCAGCCTTTTCAGTCATAGGTTTGCCAAAAAGGTTGTCACCTCAGCAAGGGATATCGACCAACTTGTCCTGAACCCATGGCTCTAGGTCCGACGACATTAGCCATCCCTGGCGTCCGGCACCGATGCCGGCTGCGGCTACCCGGGCTGAAGCCTCAAAGCCGTCATAGACTGCTCGAGACAAACTTCGAGCACTCCTGAATCCCAGTGGACAAGTTCTTGAAATGCTGCAAGGGTTCCTCGGAGAGGCCAGCAGAGAACCCGGCAATCTCCTTTGCCAGGTCTCGTAAGTACATGCCATGTACAGCTGGTATGTTTGGACACGGCATGATAGCATCGAGCCCTGTTAGCACTTTCTGCCGAGGGCGTCCAGGTTCCAGGCCTCCCTGCCAGGGGGCACCGAGGAGTGCATTTTCTGGCTCTTGAGCCTGTGCATGGCTGATTCCACAACCATGGAGTTGTGCGGCAGTTGTGCCTTTTGGAACCCAGGGCCCTTTCGGACTCGATATATGGAATCGACCCGTTTGCTGAGATCCGGCATCGAGGCTGGTGACTCCCACATGCGGAGCATCAGCCATTTCAACATCAGAGGAACCGGTACTGTAAGGGCTTCCTGAGGGGGAAGTCATGCTGGAGGGCTTCGAGCTCTTCGGCTCGAGGCTCCTCCTCGGTTTCCACCAGGAATGCCAAAGCCTTGGACAATGTCCCTGACAAAGTCCAAGAATTGGGTATCCTCCAGGGGGGCCTTCTCCGAAGCTCGGACCCTGGCGAGTCCAGGGACTCCTCATCTTCCGTTTCCCATGCAGAGTCCTCTGAAGAGGAATCGATGGGCTCCGGCTGTGAGGGCTTCGATCTGGACCGCCCCAACACCGAGGGCACCGGCATCAACGACCTCGGTCCCGAACAGGAGGTCAAGGGAGACCTTGGCCGAGGATCAACTCGAGCTCAAAGAAAGAGTCTCAAGGATCGGCTCGGCCTCCGGGGTCGACTTGGACGTCGAGGTCCCGGTGGTCGGGGCAGATGGACCGGTGAGACCGGCCATCAGTGCCTGCTGCTGCTCCATGAAGGCAGACATGCTGCGCTCCAAGGCCGTCATCCTGAGACCAAGCTCAGAAGACTCCGCAGCCTCCGGCTCGATGCCAGTTCTCCCGGAGAGTCAATGAGGACAACAGCAGTTACCTTCCTCAGCGTCTCCGGCTCCATGTGAGGTACGTTTGCAGGGTGCTCTGGCTCCGAGGACCCGGGGCGGCGGTCGGGACACCGCGACCTGGTTCAGAGGGCCCAGCCGATCAGAGGTATCCAACAACGCCGCCCTAGCAGGTTTCTTCTTCCTCCGGTGTTCCCACGAGGGAGACCCCCACTCAGAAAACCCCCGACGATGCTCGGAGTCAGACAGCTCCCGAGACATCGAGGCTTCTGACGAGGTCCGGAACCGGGTGGATTCGGACTCTTGAGAAAATCCTTTCACGCTACTGCTGCCTACTTCTAAGTGCCTTAGAGGACATTTTGCTGCACGGGCCACAGGCCTTCGGGTCATGGCCAGCCCCGAGGCAGCGGAGACAGCAGTCATGTGTGTCGGTGAAGGACATTAATTTTTTACACCGATCACACTTTTTAAACCCACTGGCAGCCATCGGGGGAAAAAGGACCCCTGTGAGGTCAAATGACCAGGCTGCCAGTGAAAAAAAAAAAAAAAAAAAAAAATATGCGTGAACGCTAGTCACGAAGGACAAAATGAAAAATAAGACCGAACTCGATACCGGTGTACCGAATCTGAGGTGGGAAGGGGAACCGGTGTCGAACTGGGCTGAGGAAAAAAAATCTTCAGGAGTTTTGACGCACTTTTTCCATGAGGGAAGTTGGTCTACGTCCTTTGGGCTCTGCAGAAAAAGGGAGACTGAGCAAGATGGCACCCTAGGGCGGGAAGGGGATCGCGCATGCAATCCCAAAGGCTTTCTTTGAAAGCTGGGGAATTGCTCTGCATGGGGGCTCCATCGGCGCCGACATCACCCATATGTGAGGACCGACTTCCTGCTTGTTCCTGGAGAAAAGCAGATAGTACAGAGAAGAAACGATAAAGGACTTTGACCGGGGTGTCAAGAAGAAATTTGAAATACCTGGTCATTTCCTTTCCTTACATTCTGGTAGACCAGTTGAGACAAGTGGGCTATGCTCTTCAGCCAACAGGTGGAAGCAGACTTGAGCAACTTTCAGTGACATTAGCACTTGGCATATCCTCTGGTGCAGCACTGGGAGAAGCCAGTATGACACTTTCAAAACAGTAAGCAAGACAAACATAAAAAAAAATTGGTATTATCAAACGACTACAATTTGCAAAAAATCAACATGTATTTGCCCCTTACCTTGAGTCTGCGTCAGGCCCTGAACCTGAACATGCAATCAAAAAGCAGCTGGACTCCCAAAACTATAGGAAAAAAAGGCTTCCAGAGTGGATCCTGGACTGGTCTAACAGGGTTCAAGAAAAAATCAAAATCATCATGTATGTAAAAAGGTCTCCTTTCTTATCCTGCTAGACCAGTCCAGACAAGTGGGTTATGCTCCCCAGGCAGCAGGTGGAGGCAGACCACAGCAGCTTTCAGCAATGCTATCACGTGTATATATATTGGTGCCACACAGAGAAGCCAGTATGACACTTCCCAAGCAGAAAGCAAGACTGAAAAAATCATTAAAAAATGTATACAAAGTTACTGTAGTTGATTAAGTATGGTAAGGGAGCCTAAAGTTTCTTTAACTCTGCATCAGATGCCGATACTAAAAATGCAGCCACAAGACTCCCAAACCTTTAGTAGTGGTCTTCCAGGGTGAGTTCTGAGCTGGTCTAGCAGGGTTCAAGAAATGGAGAATGTCTCTCCTTCCTCAGTCCAATAAACCAAGGCACAAATACACTTATAGGAAAAGTCCAACAAACCAAGTCCATAGCGAAGTAATCACAAATCAGCTTTATTGAAGAGCAAGAAATACCCACTTGATAGAGGAGAATTATCAGTCACCCGACACAGCCGTGTTTTGGCACAGCCTTCTTGAGGGGTTGATAGATTTTAATTTTATATATGATATATAATTTCTAGAACATATAAGAACCATCTATAACATTGATAAAACAACCAATAAAGACAATAAATAAGAAGAAGTAATTAGTCCTTACCTACTAATTAGTGTTCCTGAAGGAACGACAGTCCAGTCCCTTTACTTCTGGGTTGCGCAACCCTTCCAGCAGCTTGAAGGCTGAGTCCATCCTTTTTGAGGATGGTGTGGTATAAATACCACTGGCACCACCCACAGGCCCCAGTAATCTACTGAAAAGGCAGACTTAACTGATAAACAATTAATAACCTATAAAAACGATAATGAAATAAAATCAAACACCTCCACTTTTTTTTTTTTTAAACTGTAGGAGATAAGAAGGAAAACAAGGGGGGGGGTAGAAGGGAGGAGGCGGCTTACCTGAGCCCGCCAAGGCCTTCCCCCACGCCCGGCCCCCTAGGACCTTTGTAAGGGACCCTACCACTTGCGCTTCGGCCCTGACTTCGGTCCGTTTCCCTTTCCTTCCTACTGGAAAACTCTGCCAACTGAAGAACCCGGGTGGGATCAGGGACTGGACTGTCGTTCCTTCAGGAACACTAATTAGCAGGTAAGGACTAATTACTTCTTCCTTATCATCACTCCAGTCCAGTCCATTTACTTCTGGGATGTAACCGAGCAGTTCAAGCCTGGGTGGGGTTCGCCATCGCGGACCGAAGTACCGCGTCCCCAAACCTAGCATCAGCTGTTCTTTGAACATCCAGCCTGTAGTGTTTGGTAAAGGTATGAAGCGACGACCAAGCAGCCGCTCTGCAAATGTCCAGCGGCAGAACTAAGCTATACTCCGCCCAGGAAGTTGCCTGCGCTCGAGTCGAATGCGCGCGCAGGCCACCTGGAACCCGTTTCCCCTTTAGGATATAGGCGGAGGCAATAGCTTCCCTGATCCACCTAGAAATAGAAGCCTTGGCCGCCGCCTCCCCCTTGTGCGGCCCTCCAAACTGAACGAATAAACGTTTGGACCTTCGAAAGGGGGCCGTGCGGGAGACGTAATGCTTCAGCACCCTATGCACGTCCAGAAGACGTAGCTTCTCGTCGCTCCCTTTTTTTTCCTTCTCCTTAGGCAAGAAAGATGGAACTGTCTGCAAGACCACTTTATCCCTGAAGAACGAAAGAAATGGGGGCCGAGAGGACAGAGCTTGAAGTTCGGAGACACGCCTGGCCGAGCAAAGAGCTACCAGGAAAACCGTCTTCAGTGTTAAATCCTTCAGGGAGGTTTGCTTTGCTGGCTCGAAAGGCTCTCTGGTCAAGGCATTTAATACCAGGCTGAGATCCCAAATAGTAATTAGATCTTACCTGCTAATTAGTGTTCCTGAAGGAACGACAGTCCAGTCCCTTTACTTCTGGGTTACGCAACCCTTCCAGCAGCTTGGAGGCTGAGCCAAACCTTTTTGGAGGTGGGGCGGTATAAATACCACTGGGACCACCCCTCAACTCCAGTATTCGACTGAAAAAGCAGATCTACAGAGTTTCCATTAGCCATCAAACATAAAAACTTATCTATCCAACATTGTCTAACTATGCACAATACCTATCTCTACATATTTTTTTTTTTTTTTTTCAATAGAAAATGGTTAGTGCGAGGAAGAGAGAGAGCGAGAGAGAAGGGGAGGGCGAGAGAGAAAGAGAGAGAGGAGGACCGGACGGAGGAGCAATGCTTAAGGTTGCCCGATCCGGCTATTCTCCCGTGTCCCTTCATCTTGAAATGGCCCCATGCTCGGTTCCGAGTTTCCTTCTGACTGCTAGGTCCTAACCGGGTGGGATCAGGGACTGGACTGTCGTTCCTTCAGGAACACTAATTAGCAGGTAAGATCTAATTACTATTTCCTTATCGTCACTCCAGTCCAGTCCCTTTACTTCTGGGATGTACAAGAGCAGTTCAACCCTGGGTGGGATCCGGCAAACCGGACTGAAGGACCGCCAGACCAAACCGAGCATCCGCTGCGCTCTGGACGTCCAGCCTGTAGTGCTTGGTGAACGTATGTAGCGAAGACCAAGTTGCCGCCCTACAGATGTCCACTGGAGGGACCAAGCTAAATTCTGCCCAAGAAGTAGCCTGAGCCCGGGTGGAGTGCGCCCGGAGCCCCGCTGGCACCTGCTTCCCTTTCAGGATGTAGGCGGAAGCGATCGCTTCCCTGATCCATCTGGAGATAGAGGCCTTGGCCGCCGCCTCTCCCTTGTGTGGACCCCCAAACTGAACGAATAGTCGCTCGGACTTGCGGAAAGGGGCTGTGCGGGAGAGATAGTGTTTCAAGGTCCTCCGGACATCCAAGAGTCGCAGTTTGTTATCCCTACCTCCGCCCTCCTCGGCGGAGAGGACCGGAAGGTGAACTGCCTGGTTCATATGAAAAGGCGAAATGACCTTGGGCAAGAAGGAGGGGACCGGACGTAGAACTATCTTGTCCTTGAGAAACAGTAGGAAGGGGGGCTGAGCGGACAGCGCTTGGAGTTCAGAGACCCGCCTAGCTGAGCAGATTGCGACCAAAAAGACTGTCTTCAGGGTTAAGTCCTTTAAGGAGGCCCTCTTCACTGGTTCGAAGGGTTCCTTGATCAGAGCATTAAGCACCAGGTTGAGGTCCCAAGGGGGGACGACTGACCTCTGTTGAGGGCGCAGGCGCCTTACCGCCCTTAAGAACCTGGAGACATCCGAGTGCGCCCCTAGGGGCTTTCCGCGGACCTTCCCTCTATAGCATGCGATTGCCGCTAGCTGAACTCGCAAGGAGCTGTGAGCTAGGCCCTTGTCAAAACCTGTCTGTAAGAATTCCAGAATTTCGGGGACTGAAGCGGAGAGGGGTTTTCGTCGGTGCTCCACGCACCACGCTTCGAAGATGCGCCAAGTCCTAATATAGGAGAGACAGGTCGAACGCTTCCTAGCGTTTAGCAGGGTAGAGATGACCGCTCCTGAATAACCTCTCTTTAGGAGCCTCGCCCTTTCAATAGCCAGGCCGTAAGCGAGAACCGATCCACGTGAGGCATCCGCAATGGACCTTGTCTCAGCAGGTCCCTTTTGCAAGGAAGACGCCAAGGCCGATCGGCGATCAATCTCATCAGATCCGCATACCAAGGCCGGCGCGGCCAATCCGGGGCTATGAGAATTACATATCCCTGATGGGACTCCACTCGTTGTAGCACTTTTCCGATCAGGACCCAGGGAGGGAACACAGAGTAGACCCTCCGAGGGCCACTTCTGGGCCAAGGCATCCAGGCCTTCGGACATCCTTTCCTTGCGCCGGCTGAAGAACCGATCCACCTTGGCGGTTGCGAACCTCGCCATGAGGTCCATGACTGGGAGGCCCCAATGGGCTACTATCCGGTTGAACGTCTCCTGCTCCAGTTCCCACTCTCCGTGGTCTATCTTGCACCTGCTGAGATAGTCTGCTGTGACGTTGTCTATTCCTGCCACATGCTGGGCCGAGAGAGCTTCCAACCGAGTCTCTGCCCACTGGAACAGAGCGCCCGCCTCCTTCTCTAGGGCGGGACTGCTGGTGCCGCCCTGGTGGTTGATGTAAGCCACCGCCGTAACATTGTCTGAGAGTACGCGAATTGCCCTTTTTTGTACTAAGGCCTCTAGAGCCCTGAGCGCCAACCCTACAGCTCGCAATTCTAGTCTGTTGATGGGCCATTGGGCTTCCAGTGGAGACCAGATGCCTTGAACGAACTGGCCCTCGCAGTGAGCTCCCCAGCCTGTCAGACTGGCATCCGTCGTCAGTAATAACCACTGGTGAGGCTCGAGGGGCATCCCGCGATCCAGATTCTTCGGAGACCGCCACCAGTGCAGCGTCTGTTTGGTCCGTGGCGCGCAAGGTAACGGCATTGATAGGGAGTGATGTTGCGGCGACCACCGACGCAATAGGGCCCTCTGCAGCGGCCGCATGTGGGCCCGAGCCCATGGAACCACCTCTATTGCCGCTGCCATTGTTCCCAGGACCTGCAGATAATGCCGCGCCGAGGGGATCCGTCTGGCCAGAAACTGAGTTACCAGGATTCTTAGCTCTCTTGATCTTGATTGAGACAGAAAGACCCTGCCTCTGCTGGTGTCGAACCTTGCCCCGAGGTACTCTAGTTCCTGGGAGGGCGTCATCCTGCTCTTCGCTCGATTGATGACCCACCCCAATTCTTCTAGCACTTGAACCACTCTTGTTGTCACGGAGTGGCTTTCCTCCTCGGACTTTGCCCGGATTAGCCAATCGTCCAGGTAGGGGTGTACTAGAATTCCCTCTTTTCGTAGAGAGGCCGCTACCACCACCATCACCTTGGTGAATGTCCTTGGAGCCGTAGCTAAGCCGAAGGGAAGGGCTTGGAATTGAAAATGGCCCCTTGGCACTGCAAATCTCAGGAATTGTTGATGGGACTCCCTGACCGGGATATGCAGGTAGGCTTCTGTCAGATCGAGGGATGTTAAGAACTCCCCGCCCCTGACTGCTGCTATGACCGAACGTAGGGTTTCCATCCGGAAGTGTGGAACTCTGAGGCAGCGATTGACTTGTTTTAGATCTAGTATCGGGCGAAAGGAGCCTTCTTTCTTTGGGACTACGAAGTAAATCGAGTACCGACCGGAACCGCGCTGGTCTGGTGGCACCGGGACTACGGCCCCGAGCGTTATCAGTCGGGAGAGGGTTGACTCTACCGCCCCTCTCTTTTCTGAAGAACCGCAGGGAGACTGAACAAAGGCTGGAGGAATTTGCTTTGCGAATTCGAGAGAGTAGCCCTCTCTGATGACTTCGGACGTGACCCGGGACCAGGCAGGAAGAAAACGCCTTAGGCGACCGCCCACCGACGGCTCTCCCCCCTGGACCCCCGTCACCTCATTGTTTTCTATTTGTTTGAGAGGAGGAGAAGGAGGACGAGCCAAAACCTCGGCCTGCTCCTCGAAACCCTCTAAAACCTTGTCCCTTAGAGGGGAACCGGCCCCTGGGAAAGGGGTTTGACCTAGCTGGGCGGAACCTTCGGGAATCCCTGGACTGGTTACGCACTGAGGGTACAGGGCGCCCTTGCTTTGGTCTGTCTTCGGGCAGCCTGCCCCCTTTAGACTCGCCAAGGTCCTTTACCAATTTCTCCAAATCTTCTCCGAATAACAGTTTCCCCTTGAACGGAAGGCGGCTCAGGCGTGCCTTCGAGGAGGCGTCCGCTGCCCAATTCCGTAGCCACAGATAGCGTCTAGCTGCTACCACCGAGGCCATGCTCTTGGCTAGGCTTCTGATGAGGTCATACTGACTATCCGCCAGGAAGGCTGTTCCGGACTCCAGTCTAGCAGAGTGGTCCTGAGCTTCGCCAGATGGGCCCTCTGTTGCTTGCAGTTGTTGAGACCACCTTAAGCAGGCTCTCGCCACCCAAGCCCCAGAAACCGAGGCCTGCAATGCCAGGGCGCTCACATCAAAAGCTTGTTTTAGGAGGGTATCTAGTTTTCTGTCTTGAGAGTCCCTCAAGGCTGTGCTGCCCTCCACTGGAATAGTAGTCTTCTTAGTGACTGCTGAAATCGCTGCATCCACCCTTGGGGACTTCAGTAGCTCTCTGTCTGCCTCTGGGAGAGGGTATAGGCGAGACATGGATCGGACTCCCCTTAGACTAGACTCGGGTTGATCCCATTCTTCCTGGATCATCTGGCGCACCACTCTATGAACAGGGAAGACCCTCTGTGATCTCCTGATGGCCTGGATTAACGGATCCTCCACCGTCTCCTCCTCTGTTGGTGCCTCTGAGGATACATTGAGAACTTTTAAAGACTCATCAATTAGGGCCGGGAGTTCTTCCCGCCGAAAGACTCTAATTATCCTGGAATGATCTTCTTCCGGGATCTCCCCTTCTTCCAGTTCCTCTTCTTCCCCGTCCCAGTCTTTGTCCGAGCCCTCCTCTTCTGGAGAGCTCTGGGAAAGGGAGGAGAGAGGTTCTTCCTCGCCCAAGCGTGGGCGTTTAGGTGGGAGGCCTGAGTCAGGGATGTTTGCCCTCTTGGATATGGTGTCGGCCGTCGGGGCATTCCCCCCTGAGCCCGAACCCTGCTTGCGCAAGCAATAGGCCTTGTGGAGTAAAAGAATAAAGTCTGGAGAGAAGAAATCCCCTGTACCCCCTTCCCCCGGGGGAGGGGGAGTAGAAGGAGGGGGGGGAAGGGGTGGGTAAATCTGAGTTTGAGGTGGAAGGAGGCTGGGACCCCCCCTCCCCTTGCAAGAGGTCTCCAGCACTCTGCGAGGATTGGGACATGGCCAAATTAATTTCTTGTTCCACGGAGGCAGCCACTGCAGCACAACCCCTGCAGACTCCTGCCTCCGAGGCTGTGCCCCTACGTGTGCCACAGGAAGGACATCTGGGCTTAGCAGCCATGCTCTTGTTTCCAGGTACCTAAATCCCTGTTTGGAAGGAAAGGCACTGTTCAAATCCCCAGCTCCCAGGATAGCAGAAAGATTAAAGAATTGATTTTCCTCCTTCCTTGGATCCAATCTATCCTTGAGGGATAGGGAGAGAGAGAGAGAGGGAGAACCAGACCCTTAGCACTCTATCAGCGCCTCTTGCCCAGAGGCCAAACCCATTAGCAGAAGAAATATTAAAATTTAAGCAAACTACAAATTAAAACTCAAGTAAAACTTAAAAAACAAGCAATGGCACACAAAGCAAACTGCGAGTAATGCTCCCTGGTACTTGCGGTTTTTGCAGCTCAGTGGACCCGACTCAGCGATCTCTGCCCGTTAGCTCTACACATGGTAGGCCTCACCACGTGGAGCGTGAACGGGGGATCGCGAGCGCGTTCTCCGGGTTTCTGTTCTCCCTCCCGGAAGAAAAGCGCCGCCGAGAAAGGCTGCCGGTAGAGAGTGACGGATCCTGAAGGGCAGGGAAAACTCTTCCGCCGATGAAACTCCTCCGCCGCGATCGGGAGACCTCCGCGATCGGGAGACCCAGGGATCACCGCTGCGTCCTTCAGCTGCGGGAGGGGGGCCCCGACGGACGAAATCTGACTCCCGGAGCTGCCTCCAGCGCTCAGCCACCTTAAGGGCTTCGGCGCGAGGCAGAACAAGGCGGGGAAAAGCAGAATATCCCCGGTAAACAGCCTGCACCCTGCTACCTCCGGCGCCCGGCCCGTCCTGAGGGGGGGGGGGGAGGGAGGGAGGAAGAGAGCAGAGAGGAATTAAAGGAGCAGCACTGAAAAACCTAGCTGACTTAAAGGTGAAATCAAAGAAACTAAAGGCAATAAAGGAACAAAATGATAAATTTAAAAGTAAACTTAAAGTAATTTAGTTAAAGGAAGACTCCAGTAAGCCCTAGGCTTACGGAACCCTCCAGCTGCTTGGAGGCTGAGAATACTGGAGTTGAGGGGTGGTCCCAGTGGTATTTATACCGCCCCACCTCCAAAAAGGTTTGGCTCAGCCTCCAAGCTGCTGGAAGGGTTGCGTAACCCAGAAGTAAAGGGACTGGACTGGAGTGACGATAAGGAATGAGGGATTACCGATCTTTGCTGGGGTCGCAAACGCCTAACCACTCTTAGGAACCTGCCGACATCGGCGTGGGCCCCTAAGGATTTTCCACGGACTTTGCCTCTATAGCAAGAAATGGCCGCCAACTGGACCCGTAAGGAACTGGGCGCTAGGCCCTTCTTGAAGCCAGCTTGCAAAAATTCCAGGACCTCCGGGACAGAGGCTGAAAGGGGTTTCTTCCGGTGCTCCGCACACCATGCTTCAAAGATGCGCCAAACTCTCACGTAGGAAAGACAGGTCGAGCGCTTCCGCGCGCTCAACAAAGTTGAAATTACGGATCCCGAATAGCCTCGCTTCCGGAGCCTCGCCCTTTCAATAGCCAGGCCGTAAGCAAGAATCAATCCACGTGAGGCATCCTCACTGGCCCCTGCCTCAACAGATCCTTTCTGCAGGGGAGCCGCCACGGCCGATCGGCCGTTAACCTCACTAAGTCTGCATACCAAGGACGGCGAGCTATGAGGATTACCAATCCTTGATGGGCTTCCACCCGCTGCAGTACCCTTCCGATGAGAGCCCAAGGAAGAAACACATACAGGAGCCCTTCTGACGGCCACCTCTGAACCAGAGCGTCTAAACCTTCGGACATCCTTTCCTTCCTGCGACTGAAAAAACGGCTTGCCTTGGCTGTAGCGTGACGAGCCATGAGGTCCATGATCGGGGGCCCCCAAAGGGCTACTATCTGGTCGAAGACCTCCTGCGCTAGCTCCCATTCCCCATGGTCTATCTTGAACCTGCTGAGGTAATCGGCCATAACATTGTCCGTTCCGGCCACGTGCTGTGCTGAAAGAGCCGCCAACCGGGCCTCGGCCCACTGAAACAGGCTGTCCGCTTCCCTCTCCAAGGAGGGACTGCTTGTCCCTCCCTGGCGGTTGATATAGGCCACCATGGTGACATTGTCGGAGAAGACGCGTATTGCTCTTTGCCGCACTAAAGGCTCGAGTGCTTTGAGCGCTAAGGCCACCGCCCGCAACTCCAGTCTGTTGATGGACCACTGGGACTCCCCCGCAGTCCAGCAACCCGGGGGGAACTGACCCTCGCAATGAGCCCCCCAGCCTGCCAAACTGGCATCCGTCGTCAGTAGCATCCACTGAGGAGGTTCAAGGGGCATCCCGCAATCCAGGTTCCTTGGGCACCTCCACCACCGGACAGCCTTCTTGGTCTGAGGAGGGCAGGACAGCCGCATGGACAAAGGATGATACTGATGGGACCAACGTCGTAACAAGGTCCGTTGCAGAGGACGCATATGAGCCCTGGCCCACGGCACTACCTCTAACGTTGCTGCCATGGTTCCCAGCAATTGAAGGTAATGCCAGGCAGTAGGATTTTGTCTGTTCAGGAACTGCGAAATGAGAATCCTTAGGTCCCTTGACCTCTTCTTGGACAGAAACACTCTTCCTCTCCTGGTGTCGAATCTTGCTCCGAGATACTCGATCTCCTGAGTAGGTATCAACCTGCTCTTTGCCCGATTGATGACCCACCCCAACTCCTGCAGGACCTCTACCACTCTGGCTGTAGCCAAACGACTCTCTGCTTCTGACTTCGCCCGTATCAGCCAATCGTCCAGGTAGGGATGTACCAAAATACCCTCCTTTCGCAGAGCCGCAGCTACCACCACCATTACCTTGGTGAAGGTCCGGGGGGCTGTAGCTAGATCGAAGGGCAGCGCCTGGAATTGAAAATGACCGCTTGGCACTGCAAACCTCAGAAACTGTTGATGGGACCTTCGGACCGGGATATGCAAATAAGCTTCCGTCAAATCCAAGGATGTCAGGAACTCTCCGCTCCTTACGGCCACAATGACCGACTTTAGGGTTTCCATTCGGAAGTGAGGCACCTTGAGACAGCGATTTATTTGCTTTAGATCTAGGATCGGGTGAAAGGATCCTTCCTTCTTTGGTACCACAAAATAAATTGAGTGTCAACCGGAGCCGCGTTGGTCTGCCGGAACAGGGGCCACCGCTCCGAGCGCTATAAGCCTTGAAAGTGTGATCTCTATCGCCGCCCTTTTTTCTGAAGAACCGCAGGGAGACTGAACAAAGGCTGGAAGGATTTGTTTTGCAAATTCGAGAGCGTAACCCTCTCGGATCACTTCCAGGACCCATTGATCGGACGTGACCCGGGACCAGGTGAGAAGAAACTGCCTTAATCGACCCCCCACCGGCAGTCCGCCCTCCTGGACCCCCGTTATCTCACTGCGGTTTTCTAGGTCCCGAGGAGGAGGAAGAGGCCCCAAAACCTCTACCTGCTCCTCGAAACCCTCTGAAGCTTTGACCCCTTGAAGGGAAACAGCCCCTAGGAAAGGGGTTCGACCTGGCTGGACGAAACCTCCGAGCATCCCTTGGTTGGTTCTGCACCGGAGCTAGGGAGCGCCCTTGTTTCGGTCTGCCTTCCGGAAGCCTGCCTCCCTTAGATTCGCCAAGGTCCTTTACCAACTTATCTAAGTCTTCACCAAATAACAGCTTCCCTTTAAAAGGAAGATGACTCAGGCGTGCCTTTGAAGAGGCATCGGCCACCCAATTACGTAGCCACAAATAACACCTAGCTGCTACCAAGGAGGCCATGTTTTTTGCTAGGCTCCTGATGAGGTCATACTGACTAAAATTAAATTAAATTTAAATTAAATTAAATTAAAATTAACACCAAAAACCCAGCGTTTTAATTCCTCCCCAGTACTTGCTGTTTAGGTGCTCCTTCAGCGTGTTGTCCAGGCCAGAGGAAGCCAAACGCTCTCCGCTGGCTCACACATGGTAGGCCGCAACCACGTGGAGCCCTAACCGGCGGTCAGCGTCTCTGCGCTCCGCCGGTTATGTCTTTGAGGCCACCGCTTGACTCAGCGCTGGATTCTGGGCTCCGGAGCTGCCTACAATGCCCCGCCGCTCCGGGAGCTGCAGCGCGAGGCCGGAAAGACTGTGGGGAAGTCGCGGCGCCGCCTCAAGCGCTCAGCCACCCGGAGGGCTTCGGCGCGAGGCAGGGCAGGCCTACGGGAAGGGCCTTGGGGTGCCGGCCGGCCTAGCAAGCGAGAGATCTCCCCGGTCCTACTCGCTGCTACAGGCAAACCTCCTCCTCCGGGACTGAGAGCTCCGACGCTGAGAAGCGAGAGAAGGAAGGAGGAAGGGGGGGGGAGAAAAATTTAAAGGCACAGCACCCAAAGCGGTAACTCAAATGCAATAGCCAAATAAAATAAATTAAATTAAATTAAAATAAAGGAATCAAAAACAAAATAGAAGACTCCAGTAAGCCCTTGGCTTACGGAACCCTCCAGCTGCTTAGAGGCTGAGAATACTGGGGCCTGTGGGTGGTGCCAGTGGTATTTATACCGCACCATCCTCAAAAGGATGGGCTCAGCCTCCAAGCTGCTGGAAGGGTTGCGCAACCCAGGAGTAAAGGGACTGGACTGGAGTGACTTGCTTTATTGAAGAGCAAGAAATACCCACTTGATAGAGGAGAATTATCAGTCACCCGACACAGCCGTGTTTTGGCACAGCCTTCTTGAGGGGTTGATAGATTTTAATTTTATATATGATATATAATTTCTAGAACGTATAAGAACCATCTATAACATTGATAAAACAACCAATAAAGACAATAAGTAAGAATTCAAGTTATGTTGAAAACATCATATAAAACAAATAGTTAATTTAAAAAAGGTTATTGGAAAAAAGTTCAAGCAGACAACATGGAGACTAATAATAATTAATACCAAGCTTTAATGAAATAACATAAATTAAAATAAAATTTATGTGAAAAGATTATAAACAGTCATGGTAACAATTCATATAAATCCAGAATCGCTCAATTTTTATTACTTTATACAGTCCCTTGCCTTCAAAGCATTTATTTGTTGGAATTATCCAACTCCACGTCTCTTCCGAATCTGTAGCCTATATATATTAGCCTGTAACTGATTATGCATCTATCTACAGTTGCATCTCATTGATTTATACCATTTCATTAACCATAACACTACTGTAGTTTTTAGACCACGAGTGTGCCTTTCATTTTCCTCTAGGTCTTTAGACATTTTAAATGGCTCTGGTATAATTTGTTTTATATGAATTGTTACCATGGCTGTTGATAATTAAAATAAAACTTGTTATGTGAAAAGATTATGTTCTTTTATTAGTCTCCATATCGTCTCTGATGTGTACATGAACATTTTTCCATTAACTTTTATTGTCTTTTTTAATTAACTATTATTGTGTTTTATGTGATGTCAACATAATAAAGACAATAAATAAGAATTCAGGTTGTTTTATCAATGTTATAGATGGTTCTTATAAGTTAGATTTAAATTATTATATGTTACATGTTTTCTAGAACTATCAAACCCTGATGAAGGCTATCCCGAAACACGGCCCTGTCAGATGACTGATAATTCTCCCCTATCAAGTGGATATTTCTTGTTCTTCAATAAAGCTGGTTTGTGATTACCTCACTCTGTTCTCCTTCCTCATCATTCTGCTAGACCAGTCCAGAGAAATGAGATGTAGGCCAAGAAAACAGGATCCTGGGTGGGAGAAAGATGACACTCCGGATAGAACTGCTCTGCCAAAGATGCTATCTGCTCCAGCTCCCAAATGCAACTTGTAATGCTTCACAAAAAGGACTCAGAAACAAGGTAACCCCCCTTACAGATGTTCTCTAGAGACACCAAGGTGGCCTCTGCCCAGAAGGATACATGTACCCTAGTGAAGAGAGATCAGACTTCATCTAGCACGTATTTCCCTCCCAGAGGGAAGGCTGAACTAATAGCTTCCTTAATCCAGCAGGCAATCAAGAACTTGACCTTTGCCTATCCTATCCTTTCTTCGCACCCCTGAATAAGGTATGGGGAAAAAAAAAAAAGGTCTGCCCAACAGAAGGAATTAGCAGCTTCTTAATATTTTATTAAAATACCCTCCTCACATCCAACAAATGCAGCAAGGGGGTCCGTCTGAAGGTCCTTCTCTAAGGAGGAGATAAGGATCACAGTCTGAGACTAAAGGAAGGCAACAACTTTGGGAGAGACAGATGCCTGAAACACTGGGATCATGACCCTAAAAGAATTATAGAGAATGAAGAGGTTATGATCACCTAGGATGCTCTCATTCCGACCAATAAAAAGTTGGATGTGAGAAAGCCAGATATAGTGGTAAAGGAGAAGAACACCAGAACAGCACTGAAGATGTGTCATTTCTAAGCGACTATTCTGTCAATCGCGTTGAGGGAGAAAATCATCAAGTACCAAGAAATGTAGTTGGAGACCAAGAAAATGTGGCAGAAAGATACAGAGTTATTTCCTATCATATTGGGTACCACAGGCTTAATTATGAGGTATTTCCAAGCCCACCTTGATAAATTACCCACACATATCTTACGAACACCAGAGGCAGGCTCTCTTTGGCACGATGCAAGTACTACAACAAGCATTAGCAGTAAATTTGAGAGAAAGCGATCATACTCCACATACCTTGGCTTAGAAGTGAGGTTCATGACTATCATGGTATGTGCAAAACTAACTCATTTTGAGAAACTTTCCCAATATTGTTGAGATGACCAGAAAAAAAACTTGCTACAGAAGGCCTATATGCCCAATCTTTTAAAATAGCCAATAGAAACATAGAAATACGATGACAGAAAGAGACCACATGGCCTATCTAGTCTGTCCTTCCATAACAACTACAACAGTCCCCTTTTTACCTTTAGAGATCCTCTGTGTTTGTCCCATGCTTTTTTGAATTCAGTTACTGTCCTCATCTCTACCACCTCCACTGGGAGACTATTCCACGGATCCACTACTCTTTCCGTAAAGAAATATTTCCGCATATCACTCCTGAATCTATCTCCCTTCACCCTCATCCCATGTCCCCTCGTAGCAGAACTTGCTTTCAATTGAAAGAGGCTCTCTCCCTGAACATTTATGCCATGGAGATATTTAAACATCTCAATCATATCGCCTCTATCCCACCTTTCCTCTAAGGTGTACATATTAAGATCCTTCAGTCTGTCCTCATATGCTTTATAATGAAAACCACTAATCATTTTAGTAGCCACCCTCTGCACTGACTCCATCCTGTTCACATCCTTTTGAAGGTGCGGTCTCCAGAACTGCACACTATACTCCAAATGAGGTCGCACCAAAGACTTATACAGAGGCATTATCACCTCCTTTTTTCTGCTAGCCATTCCTCTCCGTATGCACCCAAGCATCCTTTTAGCTTTTGCCGTCGCCTTTTCTACCTGTTTAGCTACTTTAAGATCATCAGACACAACCACGCCTAGGTCCCGCTCTTCTTTAGTGGACAAAAGTACTTCACCCCCTATACTATATTGCTCCCTTGGATTGCTGCAGCCCAAATGCATGACCTTACATTTTTTAACCACCTTATGGGGCTCACAAAATGGGTACTTTACAGTACCTTCAAACAGCAGAAAGATTCCACTAAGGTACAATCAAATGCGCGGGCCGACGGATCTTTTTCACCCCCTTGAGGGAACAGTATACATCAGGATGTGCCAATAAGGATGCTCCCTGAACACAACCCTGAAGGCACACAAGGCCCACCACCTGAACTTTGAGTTCAGAGCTAAACCCTGTACCAACTTGGACTGTAAGAAAGGCAAAACAGTGAAAATACCCACCTTCCTGGCATCCGGGGTCTGAGAGAAACACCACCTCTTGAAGACCCTCCAGAACCTCACATATGCCAAGGATGTAAAGGCCTTCTGGGCCTTAGGAAGACTGTCAACTACCATTCCCAAGTATCCTCTCTTAGACAGGCCATAAGCAAGAAAGAAAATCGATCCTCCATGACCAAGAAATCCTGCCACAGAAGCTCCCTCTCCTGAGGCAGCAATAGATGGGACCCTGCCAACAATGTCATGGCCTGCAAACCCAGTCTGATGCCACTAAGATGTGCAAACCCACGTGAAACCAAATTCTGCGCAGAAGTCGGCTTACCAAGAGTCTGGGGGAAAGACATACAGTCCAAGCCTGTTCTGTCACCACTTCTAATCAAGGACATCCCATTTGCCGCCCACGGATTCTTCCAGTGCCTGAAAAAAGCTTTTCACCTTAATATTTCCCTGGGTAGCCATCAGATCGAACTCTGGGCAAGTCTCATCTCCATACAATGAAATTGAAAATGTGAGGGCTTAGCTCCATTTACAAAGATCCATAGTGTTTCAATTTAAGAAGTTGGCCTTTATGTTGTCAAAGCCTGCTATGTGAGCCATTAACAGATGAGCCTCTGCTCAACAGACCTCCATCCCCTCTATGGCCACCACAGTGCAGCGAGTGCAGCCAGCAAAAAAAAACGGGGAGGGCAGCAAACAGCTGAAGAAATTTAAAGGGACAGTATTTTAGTAAATAATAATTGGTGAGGAGAATGGAGGGCAGAGAGCGAGTGCAAGGAAGGGAGGGAGAAGGGGACACAGTCTGGGAAGGGAAACAGAGTTGTGGGTGAAAAAGGGGTTGGAGTGGGGAGACGGAAGGACATCCACCCCCGCTATTCATGCCGGCTGTATGCCCCGACTAACTTCCTCACCAGATGTGCAGGGAAGTTAGTCTGGGGCGGAGAGTGGGAGGGTAGTGGGCGGTCGCCAGCTCTGGACGTACAGGGCCGATTCTAATGTCAGCCCTATACGTCCAGTGCCAGCGAAACAGCCAGGGAAATTATTCCATCCCCGGGCTGGAATAACTTCCCTGGACATTTCTTTCTGGCAGAGTCAGGGCGCAGAAGGGTCGGGGGGGGGGGGTAAAGTTAATACCCCGCAGCCCGACCCTGCCCATAGGAGGCCGGATCGGGGGTCGGGCTGCGGGGAATTAACTTTTTTAGCAGCGGCTGGCATTGCAGCTTTAAAATGGAGCTGCGGTGCCATGGCAACAGGACGCCATGGCGCCGCAGCTCCATTTAAAAGCCCTGGCTGAGTTAGCCGGGCTATGTCTGCACATGCAGGCCAAGACTGAATCGCAATCCTGGCCTGTTCGTGATTCTGATCCCGCGGGGCTAGATGTACCCCGCAGGATCAGAATCGCGATCTTTGTACATTCATCTCAGTCTGGACGTACAAAGGAGATGGACGTCGGGATCAGAATCGGACCCAATGTGTATGTGCAAAAGGCGCACCCCTCTCCCACCAAAAATAGACACTGGCACCCCCACCCCCACCTAACTAGACACACAAATGTAGCTTAAATGGTCAGTGGGGATGGTGGGACAGGGAGGAGAAGTGAGGCCACTGTCTTCTGCTGGCACTGGGAAGTTGAGATTGATTTATTAAGCTTTTTCCCCATAGAAAAAAAAAAAAGAAAGAGAGAGAGAACAAAACCCAAACAGTCTTAGTAAATCACGCTCTAAAACCTAAAAAGTAACTGCGATAAACCTTTCAGGGGGCAGGGACGTACACTGTGACTTAGGTTTCAGCGACGTCTCCCAGACATTTAGGCTGGCTCCTAGATTCCAAGAAAAATGTGTCAAGGCCTGACATAAAATATATTAAAACATAATATAGAAAAATACGATAGAGAAATTTTACCTGATAAGTTATTTCCTTGACTCCTGCTAGACCAGTCCAGATGAGTGGGTTATGCTCTTGCCGGCAGTTGGAGATTGACATTGCCAAAAGTTTCTCAAATCTATCTCTAGGTAAATATGCTAGTGCAGCACCAAGAGAAGCCAGTATGACACTTCCCAAGCAATAAAAACACCCCAGAAAAAACACTCATAAAAAAAGGTATGACATTAGTAAGCAACAATTCAACTTTGCAAAAAAACAACTTAAGCAAGTATTTGACTCTTATCAGAATTAACTCTGTCAGGCACAGAAAATCAACAATGCAACCAAAAGAAAGGGACATGTATTTGGCTCTCTTAATTAACTTTGCATCTGGTACTGAATCAGACCATAAAATTCAAACAGAGCAGGTCCTGGACTGTTCTAGCAAGATTCAAGGAAAGCGTAGTTACTTACCTGTAACAGGTGTTCTCCGGGGACAGCAGGAATCAGTCCTCACATATGGGTGACGTTGGTACTGACAGAGCCCTCGCAGAAGCATCCCCCCCAACTTTCGAAAGAAAGTCTTTGGGAGATGCCACCACGCATGCGTGGTCCCCTTCTTGCCCAAGGGTCCATCTTGCTCAGTCAGATGACATAGCTAAAAGATGGCAAAAATAAAATAAAAGATGGTAAAGGAGCAACTCCAAGGGGAAGAGGGAGCGTTGTGAGGACCAATTCCTGCTGTCCCCGGAGAACAACTGTTACAGGTGAGTAACTACGCTTTCTCCGGGAACAAGCAGGAAGTTAGTCCTCACATATGGGACTCCCCAGCTACTGGCTACCGAAAGCCCAACGAAAAACACAGACACCATCAAGGGGAGCCGTGAGCAGCAACAATCGAGTCTGTAGTTACAGACTACAGTAGAACCCCTGTGTCCGATGGAAACCAGCACTCCAGTAGCCAGAACACAGAAGGGTCAGAGGGTAGGAAATGCCTAAACCCCAAAAAGATTACGGAGCACAGACTGGCCAAAGGCACTGTCCCATCGGGACTCCCTTTCCAGGCAGTAATGGGCTGCAAATGTTATGGACTAAAGACTAGGTGGCAGCCCAGCAGATGTCCACCATCAGGGTGGAGTGCAAGTTTGCCACAGAGGCCGCCATGGCCCTGACACAGTGCACCGTGACTCGGCTTTACAGCAGCAGCCCTGCCTGCTCATAGGCAAGGGCAGTACAATCCGCTACCTAGGTAGACAGTGTACGTTTGGTCACCGCCTCCCCCAGTTTACTGGGTCATATGAGACGAAAAGATGAGCAGCTTTGCGGTGGCCCCGAGTACGTTGGATGTAGAAGGACAAGGCCTTCTTACAGTCCAGGACTGTCTCTGCCCTACTTGTGTGAGGTCTTGGGAAGAAAGTGGGAACTACCAACCCCTGGTTGAGGTGGAAGGAGGACGATACCAGCTTCGGAAGGAATTTAGGGTGTGTGCAGAGCACCACCCTGTCCTTGTAGAACCTAGTATATGGCGCTTCCACCACTAAGGCCTGAAGCTTGCTAACCATGCGAGCAGAAGTATCGCAGGTGGCAGGTAGCCAGAGACTCAAAAGGCGGGCAAGTGAGCTGCCCCAATACCACATTGAGGTCCCACTCTGTCGCCTGAGAGCAAACCAGGGACTTCAATAAGAGCAAACTCCTTAGGAAGCGGGTCATCAGTGGCTGGACCGAGAGAGCTTTGCCATCCACCGGGTGGTGGTGTGCCACCAGGACACTGAGGTGCACCCTAACGGAGTTCGATTTAAGCCTGGATTGCGAGAGGTGGAGTGTTTTCTTTTTATCCAATGGGTTAAGTCTTTATTTCACCGGTTCGTAACATCACTAGTTCAATCGCTATTTAGTCATTGCACACGCGCCGGCGTTTTCATTGAACAGCTAATTTTTCACGGAATCTGCTCTTCTCGCTATTCTGTAGCAGCCCCTTTTTCAATTTTGGAATCCTTTTTGAACAGTGGTACCTTTAGATAATTCATTTAGGTAAGTTTACTAATCTTTGCAATCCTGGATCAGTCCTCTTTTCTCTTTTTTCTTTTGAGTCGGAATAATGTGTGTCTGTTTTATTTTATCTTAGCACGAGGTATACCAATGAGACTGCCGTTAGTAAGTAATACATTCTGTAGCGGTTTATATTTCCTTCGTTTCTTGTGACGGTTACAGTTACTCATGGATGGTTTCGGGAGGTTTTACATGTGAAATTTTATATGGGCTTGTTTTTTCTGTTTCACTTGATTGATTTATCAGTATAGAAATAACCGTATGGTTTTAAGTTACTCAATATAGTTACTTGGACATGACACAATTTTCATTGTGATACTTTTTATAATGCGATTGCTTTCCTCTTTCTTTAAAATGCATTTTATCTTACACATGGTTTCTTGGTTCACATGTTTCCTCCTCTTTTCAACAGCATCGTGTTTGATAACTTTTTACATTATAGCTCTAAAATACACATGTCCTATGATTTTATGGATGTCTTGGGTTTATATAAAATGTTCCTCCTCGATTTGGACTCACTCCTTTTCCTTTGTCCCTTTTCTATTCCTTGTTTTTACAGATAGTGAAGAGCATTTGAGGTATATTGGTAAGCTTCTGATGTATATATTTTACATGTTTCCTTGTGTATATTTGTGTCCCTCTTTTTGAACAATTATCTGATTATGGTTTTAATTATTATCGATGATGTTTTTATATCTCTGTTTTTTTATATTGTCATTGTATGTTTTTAAATAGCATTTCAACATTTTTGTTTTAACATGTATTATTGTATTTATATTGTTTTATGCATATTAGATTTAATTGTTTATATAAGTGTATGAAATTTATGTCTACATTTTATTTTTTATTTATCTATTTACTTGATTGTTTTTATTGTTTTTAGTTTGCCTTTACCCCTGAAGAAGTATTCACGAAACACGGCCTGTGTCGGGTTGGAAAATTTGTGCCTGTATCATTAATAAAGTTTCATTGACATATGTTCGTGTCCTTGGTATTTCATCACATTCTCTGACTGTGTGGGTGGGAAGGTGTACATGAGGCTTCAGACCACGAGATGAGGAACACTTATGCCACCACCATGGAGGGATGGGCCTGCCAGGAGCAGAAGCGGGGCAACTGGTAGTTGTCCGGACTGGCAAAAAGGTCTATGTTTGGTTCCCCCCAGAGCTGAAAGAGCCAGTTGGCCATACTGGAGGACCCTGCTCAATCTGTCGGCCAGTGAGTTGTTCTGGCCTGGCAGGTATACTGCCCACAGGAGTATACCCTGCCGGACTCTGTAGGAGCAGAGGACCACTGCCTCTCAGCAGAGGGCACGAGACTCCATGCCCCCTTGTTTGTTCACATAGACCACTGCCACTTGGTTGTCCATATGGACCAACACCGGCTGGTGACGTAGGCGGTGGCAAAAGGCTTGGAAGGCCAAGTATATCGCCTGTAGCTCCAGGAGGTTGATCTTCTGGTTGTTCTCATCCTGCGACCAGCTGTCCTGGATGCAGAGTTCCTCACAGTGGGCTCCCCAGCCAAGCAGGGAGGCATCCATGGTGAGGACCCCTAAGGGGCTCAGGGCTTGAAAGGGCATTCCTACCTCAAGGTATTGGGGAGTCTGCCACCAGGTCAGGGAGTCTGCAAACTGGAAGGTCACTGAGACTTTGTCTCAGAAGCGTCCCGTGGCCTGTGTCCACTGGTCGGCCCTCATTCAGAGGCAGGCATATGGGATGACGTGGACTGTGGAGGCCATGGACCATGTGCCTGAGTAGGCGCAGGAGGAGCCGAGGGGCAGTGCTGTATGTCCAGAGCCAGGGCCCTGAGATGGTGGGCTTGGTAGGAAGATCTTTGCCTGGCGGGTGTCCAGTCTTGCCCCTATGAACTCCAGACACTGTCAGGAGGTGGTGGGACTTGGGGTAGTTTAATCACAAACCACAGGACCTGGATGGTGCATGCAGTTGCCTGCTGCAGCTCTGAGACAGTGCCTTTTATGAGCCAGTTATCCAGGGAGGGGAAAACAAAGACCCCATGGAGGCGGAGGAAGGTGGCTATGACTGCCAAACATTTTGTGAAGACCCTTGGGGTGGAGGCCAAGCCAAAAAGGCAGCACTCTGTATTGGTTGTGCCCCCCCCCCCCCCACCATGAACCACAGGTACTGTCTGTGGTTGGGGTGAATGAGGATGTGGGTATAAGCATCCTTCAGATCCAAGGAGCATAGCCAATCTCCCTGCTGGAGGTAAAGCAGCAATGTTCCAAGGGAAAGCATTTTGAACTTCTCTCTCAATAGGAACTTGTTCAGGTTGTGCAGGTCGAGGATGGGCCTTAGGCCTCCTGTCCTTTTTGGCATGAGGAAGTACCTGGAGTAGAACCCCTTCCCCCTGAGATGGGGGGGGGGGATACTGGCGCTACCATTTTGTCCTCAAGAAGACCTGCGAGCTCCTTCAGTAGAAGATACCGGTGAAGGGGAGACCTGAGGGGCTCTCCCAGAAAGTAAGGGGGAGGTGTCTGAGTCAGATGGAGGAGGTAGCCCTCCCTGACCACCTGAAGTGCCCAGGAATCGGTGGTGATTGTTAGCCACCTATAGGCATAGTGGATCAGATGTCCCCCTGTGGGCTGCAGACCTCCTTGGGGTGGAGAGGCTATGCCCCAGGAGTCAAAAGCTCCCGTCTGGCTGGGCCGGGGCAGATGCCTGGGGTTTGGGAGCCTTCTGCTTACAAGGGCCATGCCCATGCCCCTTGGCCTGCTGACCTTGCTGGGGAGCCGGGGAGGCCTGTAAAGGTGGGTAGTTTTCTGTTTTCTGTAAGCAGCCCCTTTCCTTGGATAGAAGGGCTTTTTATCCGAGCCATTCCGTCAAGGAGGGGCAGCGGTCTCTTTAGAGAGCCTGATCTTCGTTATGAACTCGGTCTCCAGCTCGGCAGTCTTGTCGGTCATGAGCCTGCCAAAGAGGTTCTCTCCTTGGCATGGGTCATCGACCAATTTGTCCTGAACCCTTGCTCGAGATTGGATGACTGTAGCCAAGCCTGGCGTCGGGCACCAATACATGCCGCCACTCCTCGAGCCACCGATTCAAAATCGTCATAGGCTACCCAAGACAAACTTGGAACACTCACAGACCAGCTGAGAACCCGGAAATTTCCTGCGCCAGGTCTCTCAGGTACATGGCCACGTACAGTTGGTAGACCTGGATGCGGCCGATGAGCATCGAGCCCAGGTAACACTTTCTGCCAAGGGCATCCAAGGTGCGTGCCTCCCTGCTGGAAGACACCAAGGAATGCATCTTCTGACTCTTCAGTCGACGCATGGCTGACTCCACCACCATGGAGCTGTGATTTCTGGAAGCCCAGGCTCCGACGGGCTCGATACATCGAGTTGAGTTGCTTGCTCACCACAGACACCGATGCCAGTGTCTCCCACATACAGAGCATTAGCCGACCCAGGATGGGAGGAATGGGCACCGTAAGCGATTCCCTCAGGAGGGGCCTCGTACTGGAGGATTTCTAGCTCCTCCACCTGAGGATCCTCCTCCAATTCCGTCAGGAATGCTACGGCATTAGACATGTCCCTGACGAAGTCAAGGAATACCATGTACTCTGGTGTGGACCACAGCCGGGGCTCTGAAGTGTGAGAGTTCAAGGGGACGTCGCGATGGCGACAGGTGTCAGGCAACTCCTCTTCCTCCGTCTCCCACTCGGAGTAGTCCGTCGAGGACTCTATGGAAGGATGGTCCACGGGCCCCAGGGCTGACCCTGGCCCGCGGCCCTCAAGGACCCGTGGCTGGCACCAAACACACTGGCTGGGAATGATCGCGGCCCCATCAAGTGGGAACCGGATCGAGATCTCAGCCGAGGATCGACTAGAGGCCGAAGGGTCTTAAGGATCGGCACAGCCTCTGGGGACATCTTCGACGCTGAGGGCCCGGTGGTTGGGGTGGAGGAACTGGTCGTACCGGACAACAGCGCCCGCTGCTGGTCCATGAAGGTAGACAACCTGCACTCCAGGGTCGCCATTCTGGACTCCAGGCCAGAAGGCTCCACAGCCATCGACGTGGGCACCGAAAGAATTGGACCCGACGCCGGTCCCCGCCGAAGGGGAATCCTTGACGAGGATGGTGTCTGGCGACTGAGGTAAGTCCGAGGTAGAGTCCTTTCGGAGGACTTTTGCAAGCCGCGCCCTCTCCGATCCCTTGGACGAGCCTCAGTTCGTACCCGGCCTGTCTGATCCATCCAGGGATGCCGCCTTCAAGGTCTTCTTCTTGGGTTCCCTCAAAGGAGACCCCCTCTCCAAACCACGGCACCGCTCGGATTCCATAGAGCCGCCGTGAGATGCCATGGCTTCAAATGAGGCCCTGGCCTTCGGAGGTATCGGGGACTAGGGGAAAAATTTATCGTGCTGCTGCTGGCGGCTCGAGGGCCTTGTTGGACATCTTTTTGCAGAGACCGTATGCTGTGGGGTTGTGGCCTGGCCCAAGACAGCAAAGGCAGCAATTTTGGCACACTGATCACACTTTTTAAAACCACTGGTAGCCATGGGGAAGAAAGAACCCCAGCAAGGTCTAAAACCCGCCGAGCTCCCAGTTGGAAAAAAGGCATGAAGACACTAGAGGAAAAAACTACAGAAGGACCCGAACTCGATGCTGAAACAGCGAGGTCAGGGGGCGGGAAGAGTACTGGAGGAGAGTATGAAACTCGGCTGAAAATTCAACTTTTTCTAGGGATAAGCCAGACAGACGTCTGAAGGGCTTTGCAGAAAAGAGGACACTGATCAAGATGGCACCCTTGGGCAGGAAGAGGACCACGCATGTGTGGTGGCATCTCCCAAAGACTTTTTGAAAGCTGGGGAGATACTTCCGCGAGGGCTCAGTCTGTGCCGGAGAAAGAAAATTATCACCCTGCTAGAACTAATGTCCTCCTTAATCCAGTGGACAATAAAGGATTTAGTCACTGCTTGACTTTTTCGTGGACCACTGAAGAGGACAGAGATGGTCCAATCAACAGAAGGGATTAGTAGCCTCCAAGTATCCAACCAACATCTTCCAACAGACACAGTGAGGAGTCCATTTGATTTTCTCCTCAGAAGAGGGTGGTTAAGATAAAAAGGGGAAAGCACCTTCTCCTCAGAAGAGGGTGGTTAAGATAAAAAGGGGAAAGCACCTTCAAGGGAAAGAATGAAACAGTCCACAAAGGAACAGAAGTCATCAAAATGGCTAAGAAAGGCTCCCTGAGGGAGAAGGCCTGCAGATTTGAGACTCGCCTGGCTGACTGAATAGCCACCTGAAAAAACACCTTAAGGGTCAATGTCCTAAATTAAGGCCTCAAAAATGGGCTCAAAAGGGGGGTCCTTTCAGTATCTTCAGCACCAGAGAAACTCTAAGGAATAACTGGGTGCACTGGCAGATGAAACTGCTTCACTTTTTGAGAAAATGGGAGATGTCAAAATGCACTGCAAAGGGGGACTTCCAGTGACATCACTTGAAGAATGGCTGCCGGTGCTTAAGGTTCTGGAGTAGCCCATGCTTTCCCCCAAAAGGTATGTTTGATATCAGTGGAGGAAATCCACAGAAAGGGGTGGAGAGGTGATCAGAGCACTTGCTGGGCAGAATAGAGTCCAAAAAGAAGGGCATGGAGAGCCAGCAGAGCAGAAAAATGGTGGTGAAATTAGCAGTGAAAACAGCACAGGGCTCAGTCCTGCGTGTGTTGGCAGCCATGTCGGAGGGGAAGTCTGAGGAGGAGAGTATAGAGGCCTCTGGCGCTGAAAATGGTGGGTTGACCAAAGCAGATATGGTGCACTGGATGTCACAAATAAAAAAGGGAGTTTGGCTCAGTGAAGGTAAAGATTAAAAAAGCAGTTATAGAAATCAAGTCTGATCTGAGCAAGCTGGGCTCCAGTCTGGAAATGGCAGAACAGAGTGGAAAAGTAGGAGGTGGCCCTGAGAGCAGTGGGGAAGAGAGTGGAGGAAGTGAAAGTGGAGCATAGTGCCTTCACTGTTCTTCCCTCACCCCCACCCCTCCTCGCTGTACATAGGTTTTTGCCAAATGCAACCCAAAAAAATACATGGCCATGTAAAAAAAAAAATATACATAACTTTTGGTCTAAGGTAACCAATATTTATCCATGTTAATTAAATGTACATACCTTATTGTTATATGTAACTAATACACTCCCTTGTTAATGTACATAGCTTTGACCCGGTCAAAAGTGGTATAAAACAAATCCAGTTAAATAAAATAAAAGGTAAAGAATCTCGAGAACCGGTCCCACCGGAACAATGTGCCAGTCCAAGAGTGCTGTCTTTCACAACGTGACAGTTGTGGTGCAAAACCTGTACGTGCACATTCTGGGGAAACCAGAGGAGCCTGCAGTGCAGATTGATAGAGCCCACCGAGTCCTGGGACCCAAGCAGTATGAGCGTTCACAGGACAAAGTAGTCAGTTTTCATCATTTCCTGGATAAGGAGCGGTTTTTGACCAAGGCAAGAAGTATGGGAGAAATTGGCTAGAGCAATGTGAATGTGAAAGTGTTTCAGGACTTATCTGTGGTGACCCTACAGAAGCAGCATGAGTTCCGTGAGGTTATAAGACTGCTAAAGGAGGACATTAGGTACAAATGGCTCTACCCCTTTGGGTTTCTGATGACTGTGCGGGGCAATCACAAAAGTGTGTCAACTGTGGATGAAGCCTGGGGTTTTCTGGGTAAGGAGGGCTTTAATAGAGAAAAGAAGTCGAAGCCTCTGTCAGCACAGCACAAACTGGCAAAATTCTGGTGAAGGAGGGTGAAGAGTGACCACAGGTGACTACAATGACAAGCTGCTATAACGGAGCACGAGGAAAAGCAATCGGTGGTCACTGAGCAGGACGGTGAAATTTGGAGTTTTGGATGGTGGACTGGTTAACAGTTTATTATAGTAGTTCTACTTACGGTCACATCTTTGAGCTGCAGGACTTGATCTGAACATGCTTGTGTGATTTTTTTTAATGGTTGTTTGAGTATGGGGGTGGATGTTGATGTGAGGCTTGGGAACATGGCTGTGTGGGAGCTGTGGGGAGGGCGAGGAGGTTAAAGGGTTGACTGAGGGGAGAAGGGGGAGGTATGGTCGAAGGAGGAATGGTAGCAAAGTGAATTGGAGGATGGGGTACCTGGGCACTGGCTCTGTGTGAGGGAGTGTTTTGGGAGGATGGGAAGGGGATAGATGGTTGTAAAGTGTTATGTGCTAGGTGGCTGTTTTCTTGGGAGAGGCTCTGGGGGTCTAGTGGGAGAGGCAGTCTAAGGTGGATGGACTACATAGTGGGAGAGAGGGGTGGGAACTGGATGGGGGGAGGATGGGTGACAGGGTGTTCTGAAGGGCTGGGTGGCAGGGCTGTGACCACACAGGGAGAAAGGGGGGGGAGGGGTGACCACCTTTGATACAAGCATGATGTGGTATTTTCTTGGTGGGGCAGACCATGGGCAAGGTACGGATATTGAGTTTGAATGTAAAAGGACTTGATTCTTATGTGAAAAGACAATTGTTATTTAAGGAATTGGCTCGATTGAGAATTGATGTAGGTGTGATACAGGAAACACATATCTACAGTATGAGAAATATTTAAAATCCCCACCCCTTGTGTTCCAGTCTGGTTGATGTCAGCAAAATTCTATCATATTGTGGATATTTTGCTGGCTAAGGGTTTAGGGAGTGGGGGAGGTCGTGGACACCTTAAAGGATAAGGGAGTGTGATATATCATGGTTAAACTGAGGGTGGCGGAGAGGTTATTTACCATTGTGGGGGTATATGGGCCCAATGGTCAACAGGGACCATTTTTGGACCAGCTTACAGAGCAAATGCTACAGTTTGCAGAGGAGAAAATCAATATGGGAGGAGACTTCAATTTAATAATGGACCCAAGGGTAGATACGTTGGTGGAGGAGGGCATTGAGATGAGAAAGCATAGCAGTGTGTTCAACTATGTGATGTCTGGGAGGAGGCGTAACCTGACAAATCTGGATTATACATTTTATTCATCAGTACATGATTCCTACTCATGGACGGATATGCTATGGCTGGAGGCAGCTATGCTGGGGGAAGTGGAGACCTGTCAGATCAAAAGTATTACTTGGTCCAATCATGCCACCGTTTGGATGGAACTTAGTCTTGGAATGGGGGAACAAAGAGAGGCCAAGTGAAAATTAAGTGATACGCTGATGAATGAACAAGACAAGGTGATGATAATTAAAACAACTGAGGAATATCTGGCTATTAATGATATGGAGGGTATGTCCCTGGGGATCTTCTGGGAATTTTTAAAGGCGGTAGTGCAGGGTAAATTCATTGCATTGGGGTCATATAAGAAAAATATTAAGTTTGTTTATTTAACAGTTTTTCTATACCGCTTTATCCTATGGTCAAAGCGGTTTACATCAAACAGAACTTAATACAATGTAACAGGGTAACAAACATGGAAAGAATCAAGGAGGGTCATGGAACATGGAGGGATAAGGGATAAAATGGGTGGGGAGGGGGAGGGGTAGGAGGATAGGGGTATGTGGATAGAGGTTGGTGTGCAATAGGATTATGTCTTGTCTTCAGTGAAGTAGGCTGTAAAAATATGAGACTTGAGGGCTTTCCTGAATGATAACAGGCCCTTTGTGGCACAGAGTTTGTATGGGATTGAGTTCCAGAGGGAGATACATATAGAGAGAAGGCTCTTCTGTATGTGATGGTACTGGATCTGGAGAAGAGTACTGGGATGCTTAGGGTGTTCTGGGATCCAGGTCGACTTGCAGGATTGTCTTTGGTTTCATGTATTAGTGTTTTATGGTGGGTGGATGATAGGCTGTTGAGGACCTTGAAAACTGTAAGGATGGATTTGAATCTTGTGCATTTGATGATGGGTAGCCAATTCAGCTGTTTGAGCAAGGGAGTTGTGCTTGGTTGTGCGTGCATTGCAGAGGGTGTGTGCTGCTGTGTTGAGGGCTAGTGGGAGTGGGTGGACCGTTGTCTTCGGTAGGCCTTGGAGGATGATATTGCAGTAGTCCAGATGTGGAAGAATAGGGCTTGAAGAACTGTGCGAACTGTGTGAAAATAAGTTTAAAAATATGGGAGAACTGAGGGGCAAATTACTCAGTTGGAACTTGATCATAAACAAGGGCTGGAGGGGGGGGGGGAATACTGTAAAAAAAACTGGAGGCAGCGTCGTGGCAGGCCTTGAAGGATCTGCAGCTAGGTGACATAAATTTCGCTTTGATCATGGTGAAACTGGTTATTTATGAGCAGGGTGATAAAGCTAGCAGATTTTTAGCTAAGAAATTTCAGAAGGTTAGAACCCGGAATCACAACAGCCAAATTAAGGATCAAGGAGGGAATGTGCTTAATACATGGGAATAGATTAAACGGTGCTTTGTAGAATTTTACAAACTCTTATATATATCTGAGAAAGTGATTAGGGAAGGAGAGATAAAGCATATCTACCCTACCTAATGGAGAAAGAGGGGAAGAGGATAAACCAGCCTATTACTCTTATGGAAATTTTGTGGGACATAAAATCTCAATCGGCTGGAAAGGTGCAGGGCTTGGATGGAGTTACCACGAAGTTTTACAAAATTTTTGACTGGGTGGTTGGACACTTGCTTAAGTTAATTTAATGCCTTTTGGGAAGAAGAGATACCACAGCAGATTCAGACAGCTGGGGTAACACTACTTCTCAAGGAGGGGGAAGGACCCTCTGTCCTGTGGCTCCTATTGTTCAAATATCACTGTTGTGGGTGGATCTAAAAGTTTATGAGAGAATACTGGCAAACAGGTTGGTAACTTATCTGCCCCAGTTGGTCCATTTATACCAGTCTGGCTTTGTGCTTGGGAAGCAAACAGTAAATATTAGAAGGGTTTTGAATCTTATGTGGAAGGCAAGGGCACAGGCAGGAGGCCATGGTGCTGCTATTGGTTGATACCGAAAAGGCCTTTGATAGGGTATTGTGACCTTTTATGTTTGAAGTGTTAAGGAAGGTGGGCATAGAGGGGAAGTTCCTCACGGGAGTGAAAACAGTTTACCCTTCACCAAAAGGTGAGTCTTAACATTAATGGGGAATATATGGAATGTTTTGATTTACAAAGTGGGACCAGGCAGGACTGTTCCGTGTCGCCCTTGCTGCTTATAGTGGCGATGGAGCCTTTGGCCAGTAGGGTTCGGGGTAACGAGGAGATTGTAGGGGTGGGGGTAGGGGACAAGAGGTTTATGATCTTGCTGTTAGCGGATGATATCTTATTACCTTTTGGGAGCCTGGGAGGGTTTCAGGGTTCCAGGCTAATATGGATAAGTCAAAGATATTAAAAGTCAAAATGGGAAAGGAAGAGGCTCGGGAATTCAGATGGCTCTTTCCTTTTAGGTGGACTCATGGAGTGATAAGGTATTTGGGGGTTAATGTAACAGCGAATCTTAATCGCCTTTTCTCTGCAAACTTTGAGTCATGGAGCGGATGGTGAAAGACCTAGATCACTGGCTGAGACTGCAGGTGGCCTGAGTGGAGCAAATTTCAGCCTTGAAAACGATGGTGGTCCTGAGATTTACATACTTATTTATGACTCTAACAGTGCCTGTTCCTTTAAAATTCTTTAAACAGCTTCAGCAGAAGGCCTTTGCCTATATCTGAGAGAATAAGAAGCCGCAGGTAGCCCAGGAGGTGTTGTATCGTAGTAGGGAACAGGGAGGTTTGGGGATGCCCAATATTGGCTGATATTATAAAGCAGCGCAGCTGAAGGGGGCCTTAAGAGTGGGGTACAGGTTGGGAAAAACCTTGGGTAATAATAGACCAGGATGGGGAGTGCCACTACAGTATCAATTATGTGTGGGGAAGAAGGGGAGAGTTTGTGGGGGGGGGGGGCGGCAAGAGTTTCATTTACTGCAATCAGCTTTAAGGGATGGGAGTCCTGGAAAAAGAAATTGATGGCAGGCAGGGAATTGTAAGAAACATACCACTGCAAACACAATGCACATTTCCTTCCGGGTATGGGGGATAGTACCTATGTGAAATGGGAATGTCTGGGCTTGGTCTTTGGGGCAATTTGTGGAGGAAAAGGAATTTGTCCCCTTTCAGGAGCTAGTAGAAGAATTTGATATTAGTGAGGGAGATTACTACTAGTACTTCCAAGTTAAGCATTGTATCTCCTCTCACAAGGGGTTGACAAGGGAAAAGCTGCCTACAGGGGTCCTCTTTGGGAGGACCATGTTTAAAGGAGGTCTAACAATTCTATTCATTACTAATAGGGTCTCCATTACAAGCAAGATAATACTATAATACTATGTGACTTTTAAATACAAGCTCTCTTCCTGAGAGCTCTTAAAATATTTTTGGTCTTCATTTTTAAAAGCTAATCTTTTTCTGTATTGCAAAAAAAAGAATTTTTTTGTGGTGTTGGGTCAAGTTTTACTTATTAGAGTTCATTGTTTTCTTTTTCCAGCTTTCCATTCAGAGCGAGCTCTTCAGACACTGACTTCAACAGGTGTTAGATCCCTTCCCTATCCACTCCATGTGAAAATTCTTGCTTTATAGGGAACTCCCCAATTAGCTACACACAGGGACATACAGCAGCACTGTTAGAACACATAAGAGGTTACCTGCTTTTTCCCTTAAAGAACAGCTGAGGAAAAGTTAGGGTCTTTGGTTGGCCTCTCTTGTTTACTTCAACAGGTACCAAAGCTCCACCAAACGAAAGATGGCTGGAAAAATTCATATTGCTGAAGCCGTTGGTCCGTTACAGCTTCTGCCTCTGTCCAGATGGAGAGCCCAATGCTGGTCAAAGAACCGGCTCCATGTGCAGGATGTCTGCGAGTTGAAGCCCTCATGAAACAAGTGGAGGAGCTCAGAGAAGAGCTGGCGAGGCTAAGAAGCATTTGAAAGAGCGATAACTACTTTGATGAGATGCTTCTTAAAACATCCAAGCTGTCCAGAGGTGAAGATGGGAGGCTACAGAATGAAGAGAGTTGGACAAGAGTCACCAGAGTCTGCAGAATCAACAATCCAACTCCACTAACCCTTAAAATTGAAGGACCAGTATGCAGCCCAGGAAGTACAGGGGGTGAAAACATCCCAGGAAAGGGAAGAACTAGAGCTTGAGTTGCAGATTCACTGATCAAAAGGAAACAAAGGGTAGTGGTGATTGATGATTCTCTTCCGAGTGGTACTGAGCCATCCATCTGCTGACCAGATTTGATGTCCAGAGAAGTGTGCTGTCTGCCAGGTGCCAAAATCCGAGATGTTACAGAGAGTTTGCCCAGACTCATCAAGCCTATTGACTATTATGTCGGCACAAATGGTACTGTTAGGTATACCTCTGAGCGTATCAAAAGTAACTTCATGGCTCTGGGACAGAGGGTGAAGCAAATAGGTGCACAGGTGGTGTTCTCCTCAATCCTCCCTGTTGAAGGTAAAGGCCAAGGCAGAGAAGCTCGCATCCTGGAGGTGTGGATGTCAACATCAAAAACATTTTGGTTTCCTGGACATGGAATGATGTTCCAAGGGCTGCAGAATGGAGATGGCGTCCATCTGTCTAAGAAGGGCCGAAGTGGTTAACCTACTGAAGAGAGCTTTAAACTAGATTTGTTGGGGATGGGTGAAGAAAGCCCCCAGGTAAGTGAAACATTAGATACCTCTGTAGAAACTGGTAAAAGGGACAACATCTGGAAAGCAGTGTATATTTATTTATTTATTTACATTCTCTTATATACCGCACTATTCTGCATCAGTGCGGTTTACATTGAACAAACTGAAATTACATTGAACAGGGTGTTATAACTTGGAGATAACTATTTTACGGGGAACATGGGCTATGGAGGGTTAAGTGGCTTGCCCAAGACCACAAGGAGCACCTGTGGGACTAGAAACCCCAGTCCTTCTGGCCCAAGGTTGCTGTCCTCTAGTGGGATTTGAACAACCGACCTTCTGGCCTGAAGTACCTTGCCCCGACCACTAGGCCACTCCTCCACTCCAATTCTCTATGCTACGGGTATATAAATGCCCGTAGCATAGAGAATAAGATCCCAGATGCTGAGGCTTTAATGGAAGCAGCGGATTTAGTGGCAGTTACGGAGAACCATGATTGGGATGTAATTATACCGGGCTATACTTTATTCAGGAAAGACAGGGGAGGAGGAAGGGGAGGAGGAGTGACACTATGTAAAAATAATATTTAAGCTATAGAATTACAGGGCTTAAAAGGGAGCAAGGAGGTACTGTTGGTTAAAATAAAAAGAGGGAAAGGGATTGATGTGATATAGAGATCTCCTTCACAGGGAGAAGAAGTGGACAGGGACTTAATAGAAGACATATGCAGTATTGCCATGAAAGGAGACATGCTACTGATAGGTGATTTCAATATGCCAGATGTCGACTGGCACATTCCTGCTGCAGAAAGAACTATTCCGGCAACTGGTAACAGAACCCACACGTGAAGGGACCATACTGAACTTGGTGCATACCAATGAGGGAAATGTTTCTGATGTCATAGTAGGAGATCACCTCACATCCAGTGATCACCAGATGGTCGGGTTCAGTATTAGGACATAAAATCCATTCAAAAGCGAGGATCTTAGACTTTAGGAAAACTGACTTTGCCAAAATGAGACAATACCTCAAGGAGTTGTTAGCGGGATGGGAACAGCTGGGGGATGTAGAAAAAACAATGGACAAAATTGAAAGGGGATATTTCAAGGGGAACAAGCCTTTTTGTTAGGTAAGTAAATGTAAAAGGAAAAGGAGGCCACTTGGTTCTCAAAAGAAGTAGTTGAAAAGGTGAAGAAAAAGGAGGGTGGCCTTCATAAAATACAAGAGATCACAGAGAGAAAAAAAGACAAGCATCTATATTTGGAAAAACAGAGAAGCTAGCAAAGTAGTCAGGAAAGCAAAGATACAAAAAGAAGAAGAAATAGCCAGTGCAAAAAGTCCATTTTTCTCTTTTAAAGTGTGATCTTACAGTGCAAATCCCACTGTAAGATCACATTTTAAAAGAGAAAAATTGACTTTTTGGGGAAGCTTTTCAATAGAAACATTGTTTTTATGTCCAACAAACTTGCATTTTCAAAGGCTGGATATTCTACTGCATTATTAGTGTATATAGGTTCTTTAAGTTATATGAAGTGAGAATTAGCAGGTAAGGCCTAATTTCTTGTTAATTGTCTTTCCTTGAGTTCTCTCCGGGCCAGTCCGGAACATATGGGTGATCAATCCGCTCCAGCAGCTGAGGACTGAAATCTGAAAGTTTTCCTGACAGTGTATCCAGCTCCCCCTGGTGTCAGTTAATCAGTCTTAAGGTAACAAAGCAGAAAAACAACAAAACTAAACTAAATAGACTACTGTGAACAGAGAACAAACAAGGCGTGGCTGAAAAAGAACAGACCCATTCCAGACAGCCATACGCAACTCAGAGGTGCTGTAGCGGTCAATATTAGACCTTTGTGTTTGTTTTCGGCATTCTTTATTCTTCTCATAGTAAGTTTATTTTATTTGTTTTCCAATTGGTACGTTTCGTAAAGGAACTTCATCATCCCCCTACATCGAAAAAACTGAAACACTACAACCAACACACCGAACCCGCTTGCCGCTGTAAACCTCGCAGACAAACTAGGGCGGGTCCCGGACTGGCCCGGAGAGAAAACTCAAGGAAAGACAATTAGCAGGTAAGGCCTAATTTCTTGTTCCTATTCGTCTCTCCGGGCCAGTCCGGAACATATGGGAAGTACCAAAGCAGTACCTAAAGACGGGAGGGTCCTGCGAGACCTGCCATAAGCGCCGCAGCGCCAACCCTGGCGTCCTCCCTAGCTTGCACGTCCAATCGATAATGCCGGGCAAACGTATGCAAAGAAGACCACGTCGCCACCCGACAAATGTCTACCGGCGGAACCAAGGCATACTCCGCCCAAGAGGTAGACTGACCTCTAGTAGAATGAGCTCGAAGGCCCAACGGAACCGGTTTCCCCTTAGCTTCATACGCGGCGCGAATCGCATGTTTCACCCAGCGAGCGATAGACGCTTTTGTGGCCGCTTTACCTTTTGCAGCCCCTCCGAAAAGCACAAATCTGTCTGACTGACGAAACGACTCAGTTACCTGAAGGTACCGACGCAACACACGTCCCAAATCCAGCCGCTTAAATGACCGATCCAACTCACTGCTCCCCAAAGACCTAAAGGTGGGGAGGGAAACGACCTGATTGACGTGAAACGGAGAAACAACCTTCAGGAGAAACGAGGGTACTGGCCGCAACACCACTTTTTCGGCCGAGAAATGCAGGTACGGTTCCTTGCACGAAAGAGCTTGCAGATCTGAAATTCGTCGGGCCGAACACAAAGCCACCAAAAAAGCAGTTTTCCAAGACAACTCACGCAGATGCTCCGACGAGCGACCTACAAACGGAGGCTCCGTCAACGCTTGCAACACCAAGTTCAAATCCCAAGGAGGAACAACCGGCCGCACTGGAGGCCTAATATTCCTAACGGCTCTCAGGAAACGAACCACATCGGGATGCGAAGACAGCTGCCTCCCCTGCACTCTACCCCTATAGCAGGTCAGGGCCGCCAAATGAACTCGCAGCGTACTTAGCGCCAAACCTTTATCCAAACCGTCCTGAAGAAAACCTAAGATATCCGAGAGCGGCGCCCCCCAGGGCTTTATGCGACGCTCGCCGCACCACTCTTCAAACACCCACCATACTCTAACGTAGGCCAACGAAGTTGATCTCTTTCTGGACCGCAACATAGTCGCTATTGCTGAGCTCGAGTAACCCTTGCGGCGCAACCTTTCCCGTTCAAGAGCCAGGCCGTAAGACAGAATCGATCCACCTGCGGCATGAGCACCGGTCCTTGCCGCAAGAGACCGGAGTGAACGGGAAGCCTCCAGGGCGGAACTACGAGAAGTCGCATCAGATCGGCGTACCAGGGACGCCTGGGCCAATCCGGAGCCACCAGAATCACCAGACCTCTGTGAGATGCCACCCGCTGAATGACTCTCCCCAAGAGCGGCCATGAACCGACCTCCGTGTCGAACAACGCTCCTAGGTAAGTCAACTGTCAAGCTGGCTCCAAATGGCTTTTTGCATAGTTGATGACCCAACCTAATTGCTCGAGGAACTGTACCACCCGCACTGTGGCCGCCAGCGAATCCTCCCGAGATGGCGCCCGAATTAACCAATCGTCCAGATAGGGATGAACCTGAATCCCCTCTTTCCGTAGCGCTGCGGCCACCACTACCATCACCTTGGTAAAAGTTCGAGGAGCTGTAGCTAGCCCAAAGGGCAATGCCCAAAATTGAAAATGGCCCATGGGCACCGCGAAATGCAGAAACCTCTGATGTTCGAGCCTGATTGGAATATGCAAGTAAGCCTCGGTGAGATCGATGGATGCCAGAACTTCGCCCTGTCGAACCGACCGTATCGTTTCCATCCGAAAATGGGGCACTCGCAAACAACGATTTACATGTTTGAGATCTAGGATAGGTCGAAAAGAACCTTCTTTCTTGGGCACCACAAAATAAATCGAGTATCGACCTAACCCGCACTGGTCTGCAGGAACCGGCACCACCGCCTGAAGACGCAACAAGCGCTGCAGAGTCTCCCTGACGGCTTCCTTCTTCGCCTGCGGACCGCACGGGGATAGAACAAAAGCTTCTGGAACCGGCTGAGCGAACTCCAAAGCATAGCCGTCCCTGATAATTTCCAGAACCCAACGGTCCGTGGTTATGCTGGCCCAGGTGGAGAGAAACTGTTGTAACCAACCGCCCACCGGAATCCCCACCTGGACAGGTCTCGCTTCATTGGGACTTTTTAGCTGAGGTCTGCTGAGCATGAAAGTAGCCTCTGTTGAAACCTCTGGCCCCCCGAAAGGACTGCCCCCTAGACACAAAGCGTCCCCGCTGATAAGGAGTGAAACGCGCTACCCGGAATCTGCGAAAGTCTCGACTGTGACCCCGGAGCAGGGCACCTGGCTTTGCCGCTCTCGGACGATCCTCCGGCAGCCGACCCCCTTTGGAGTCACCCAAATCCTTAACAATCTTTTCTAACGCCTCTCCAAACAATAACTTGCCCTTATACGGAAGCTTACTAAGACGCGCCTTAGAGGACGCATCTGCTGCCCAATTCCTGAGCCATAGGAAATGCCTGGCGGCAATAACCAAAGCCATAGACTTCGCCGAAATGCGAACCAAATCATAAAAAGCATCCGCTTGATAGGCAGCCGCAGACTCCAACTTAGCCATGTCCGCTGCAGCTTCCTCCACTCGGACGACTGTTCCCCTTGCAGCCAGCGGATAGAGGCTCGGGAAACATAAGAACCACAAATAGAAATCTGCAGAGCCAACGCAATGGAATCAAACGCTTGCTTTAGAAGCGCCTCCAACCTACGATCCTGCAAGTCTTTGAGGGCAGTACCCCCTTCAACGGGAATGGTGGTTTTCTTAGTGACCGCCGAAACCAGCGCGTCTACCTTAGGCATGCGCAAAATGTCCTTTTCGTCTTGAGGCACCGGGTACAGCCGAGCAATCGAGCGACCCCCTCGAAGAGAAGCCTCCGGGAACTCCCATTCAGACTCTATCATCTGTTTGATAACCCTGTGTACCGGGAAACACCTCTGCTCAGAACGAAACCCCTGCAATAAGGGATCTTCTAGGGCAGGGGTCACCGGCCCACGGGCCGCATGCAGCCCGAGAGGTCCCTCCGTGCGGCCTGCGAGACTCTACCCCGGTGCGGCCCGCCAAGGCAAACTCACCGACTCCTTCTGCAGCCGCAGCTCCCTGCCTCTTAGGGAACCGCGGCTGTGCTTGTAAAATCATCGCGGAGCCCTTCCTGTCTTGACGGGCTCCGTGCAGCATTGTCCCGCCTCCAAAGGAAGTGGTAAACAACTTCCTTTAGAGGCGGGACAATGCTGCACGGAGCCCGTCAAGACAGGAAGGGCTCCGCGATGATTTTACAAGCACAGCCGCGGTTCCCTAAGAGGCAGGGAGCGGCGGCTGCAGAAGAAGGGAGGGAGCTGACATGGAATAATCAAGTACAGGTATGAGCAGGTTTTTTTTCGCGCGGGGGGGGGAGGGGGGGAGGGGGTGCGGCCCGCGAGTCTGCCGGTAGTCGGCTGTGCGGCCCGCGGCCCTCTGGAGGTTGGTGACCCCTGTTCTAGGGGTTCCTGCTGAACCGAAGGCAGGGCTATATTCAGAGCTGCCAGCGACTGAGCAATCAGAGCTCCCAGCTCTTCTTTGCGGAACATTCTAAAGACATTGGGATCCTCGCCCGGTCCCAATTCACCTGGCCAGGCTTCCAGCCCTGCCTCCGAGAGAAGCTCCCCTTCTTCAGCCCCTGGAGAAGGAGAAGGAGGGGGCTCCCTAGTTTCCACGCTCCTGTCCTTACACTTAAGCCCCGACGAACTAGCCTCCCCCAGGTCCTCAGCTAAAGGACCGGCAAACTGGGATCCAAACAGGTTGTCAGAGCTAGGAGTGTGAGACAATTGAGACTTCTTTAAAAGAAAGGCATTATGTAGAGATAAAATAAATTCCGGAGAGAAATAAGACCCTAGGGACTCCTGCAGTGCTGACATAGGCTGCTGCTGCTGCTGCAGATCTCCCTGCTCAGCCTGCCTGACTGTCTTAGATTTCTTTTTCTGAGGCTTGCTGTGCCGCACGGGAGAAACAGCCTGATCCGACAAAATGGCCGCCGTTCCTGCTCTCTCCCCGGAGCTATGAGCCAGAGCCAAAACCCCCTCAGGAGGCTTACCCTCCATTTCCTGCACTGCCTGAACACTAACGATCGCAAAAAACAAAAATACCGAAGCTGAACCCAGCAATCGGACCCCCTCAACCTCCGAAGAATGGCCCCACGGGAACCCGACCAACACGTGCTGCCTGAGCGCTAGCACAACGATCCAGCCCCAAACTGCCGCGCCGATGACAAAACAACCTCCAAAAGCACTCCAACAGCCCAAAAAAAACACTGCGGAGAGTAGCAGGATATTACGGAGACTTACCGGCACTCACCGAACGCACAGTCTCACAACTCCCCCTTCCCCGCTTTGCCGCTGCTAGCGGTAAGTCGGGGAAGTGCCGTTACCTCGAGGCAAAAAGAGGAACCTGGGGCTCCCAGGCCTGCTTGTGCCTCCTCCGGTCCCCCGCTTCGCGAAGAGGCAGGCTCTACACCCAGAAGCCAGAGCCGCGCTGTCAGCAAAATAAGGGGAGCTTCCCCGAATCGCCCTTGCTGCAGCTTGCAGTGTGAAGGAGAGCGAGGAATTTCCTTTTCGTTTGTATTCAATTAGTATTTTTTTTTTTTTTTTTTTAAAAGGACTGCGGAGAAGTAAGGTCCCTTTCCCCTGCCTGTTCCGTTCTCTTCAAGTGCGCTCTCTACCAATATATCTAACTACAATGCACTGTCTCAGGGGAGCTGAGTCCAACGACGTCCAGTTCAGCTGCTGAGAACTGAAAGACTGATTAAATGACACCAGGGGGAGCTGGATACACTGTCAGGAAAACTTTCAGATTTCAGTCCTCAGCTGCTGGAGCGGATTGATCACCCATATGTTCCGGACTGGCCCGGAGAGACGAATAGGAATACCCTATATTTTTGGTCCTTGGTGATTGAGTTCAAAAGTTACAGAGAGCAGAAGTGGTCTAGGAAAGGGTTACTAAACATGCAGGGCATGTACCTAAAAATGAGACAGCACAATATTTAAGGATCAAAACACGTATACCCTAGAGGACAGAAGATATGGGGGAATGTTTAAGATATTCAAATACCTCAAAAAGGTATAAATAATGTTCAAAAAGCTAATTTTTTTAGAATGGAAATGAAGCTGGGGGGGGGGGGGGACACACACCACAAGAGGTCATGGTTTGAAGTTCATATTCTTTCACAGAAAGGGTGTTGGATGCATGGAATGGCCTCCCAAGACCTGGAACAAGTTATAGTGAGAAGATCTTTCACTAAAGCTGAAGACAGGAGCTCATGAGACGTGCAGTAAGACTTAGAAGAAAGGATCTATTTTCAGCTTTGAGGAGAGTCATAAAAGGGAGCACCTGAAGACTAGCAATGGATGGACTGGAATCAACAGTCTTAAGAATGAGATTGAGAAGTCTTGGGGCACTATTGCCTACAGACCGAGATGGCAAAATCAATAGCCACAGCAGTAATAGAGTTTTGAAACCCGAGGGGTGCGAGGAGGAGGCGGAATTAGTAGACTGATAATTATCAGGGATTTCTTTAAAAGATATTTGGACATGAAGGAATCTGTGGTAAAGGTAAAAGCTGTTTGCCTCAGACAAGCAATCACTATTTAAAAAATGGAGACTAGAGTTGTTGTGGTCAATTTCTTTATCTATTTAGATATGTGGAAATGAGGATCAAATAAATTATTGATGGCATTTTTTTTTACTAGACTAACAATATATCTTTGATAGGCTTTAGAGTTTTCCCAACTCTATGGGAGCATTTAAATTATTTTTGAATAAAAATGGACACTGGGTATATAATTAAATTATTAAATAAGCGAGCACTTCATATGATGCTGTGCAAGAAGCACTACTTAGCATGCACTGCTTTAGTATTTATGATCCCATCAGACACTATAGATCAGCATTTCCCAACCTTTTCAACCCAAGGCACACCGACATTTTAGAAAATCTTGCACAGCACATCAACCTCCAAGATCAGGCAGTCTGGACACAGGACATAACTAATAGGGCCACAACATGGCTAAGCATACATACACACACCAAAAGCCCCTACCAGAGGCTGGAAGAACTCACAGGGCATGTATGACTGTATATGTGCTCAAACAGAAAGGAGTTCCTACCATTGCTGGTGTCCTGTTAGTTCACTGTTCGAGAGCAAAACCCTTTACTCTGCTGATCTGGACTTGAATACCAGGCAAGTGTGGCTTTTTTTTCTGTGGTATACAGGGTCAGGTTCAAAAGGAATACTGGTTGGAAAATACTGTTATAGATCGCCTATATGGTTACCACCAACTTCTGTATCATTTTTCTCAGTTTGATGTTATTCTTGTTCAAGAAGTAATGCTTGGGTTTGTGGATTCTGCATCAATTATATGCAAAGGAAGAATGGCCTTGAAGTACAACACTGGTTTTAAGAGTGAATATACAAGTAAAACCTGGCAAAAGCTGTGGCCATTTTGAATGCTCCCAACAAAAAGTGTGAAAAGAGGCAGTAATTTTCTTTGCCTGGCAATTCCATAAAACTATAAAGCTCAGACGACAGAAAAACTGTGCCCTCACCACCTCAATCTCGAACTTTATGAATGAGAATATGAAGGCTGCTAAAAAAACAACACACAAAAACAGGGAAGTGAAATCTAGTATGTCTTGCCAAGTATGATTTAGAAAAACCACAGAAAATCTCCACTTGAGGTTTTAGCGGTCAGCCTTTTTTTTTTTTTTTTTGCTATTTGTGAAACTATTGTAACCATTCACTAAAGAAACGTTTTGCATATTAGGAGAAAAAATACTGAACAAACCCCAATACAAAAAACAGCAAATCTGAGTTAACTCAGACAGGATTAAAAATCTGGTGGTGTTTTAGTTACAATGCTATTTACAAGTTTTAACATACTATCATAATCCTCCTGCCTATGCATAACACCACAATATTGTAAGGCTAATTGATTTTTACATCAAATTATTTTTTTTGATGTCTATATAAAATGAATATATCCTACAAAAGTACAGATTACAATGAATGAATGCTGTCACTGTTCCTTGACCAAATAGTCTAAAAATCCAGTTTTGTATAGAAAAATCTAAAAAGAGAACAGATACTCTTCTTCAAAAAGACTGACTGTCACACAGAGTGGAGTAACCTGCATAAAGCAGCAGGTACAATCTAGTCAAATGACCAGGCAGACTAGATGGACCATGCTGGTCATTATCTGCCAATGAAATTTTCTCAATGGCATGAGCCCCAAAGGTAGATACCAATACTATGCAAACAAACAGACCCCAATCCTTAATATACAATATTTGTATATGTGGACCTCAAAAATAAAAGTACAAACAGCAGAAGGCAGAAAGAGAAATTAGACTTCCCTGCTAATTGTTTTTCCTTGAGGAACTCCAGTCCAGTCCTGCACCTCTGGGTAGTGTACCTCTTCCAGCAGCTTGGAGGCTGAGCATGTCATCTTTTTGATGACACCAGTGTACTTATGCAGCTGACACCGCCTACCAGCCTAGTACCTATTGACGAAGCCAACTCACAGGAGCAACAAATAAGTAGTTAAACATGCAACAAGCATGCCTATGCTTAAATAAACTAGTATCTCCTCCATCCCCTGGGAAGGATTCCCCACCACCCCCTCCAGGATGAGGAGGCCTACCTGTTGAGTGCCTGAGCAACTCCAACCAGCAAGGAGCAAGTGATCAACAGCTCTTCCGGTCAGCCCCCCCAAATACCGATTACACCTCACTCCTCAGCTCTTCCTGGCCACCTCCTCCACCAACGGAACCAGCTTCAGGACCAGGGTGCGCACAGAACACAGAAAGCACTCAGGGAGGGTTCCAGGACTGGACCCAGTCCAGTCCCGCACCTCTGGGATGTATCAGAGCAGTTAAACTAATGGGAGGGACCTGCACAACCGGCCTGAAGCACTGCCAAACTGAAACAAGCATCCCCCACCATCTGGATATCCAGGAGATAATGCTTAGAGAAGTATGCAGCGACTACCACATCGCTGCTCTACAGATCTCCACTGGCAGAACTAAACTATACTCTGCCCACGAGGCTGCCTGAGCCCTCATGGAATGAGCCCGCAACCCTACCGGCACTGCTGTAGCCTTCATGATGTATGCTGACATGATTGCCTCCCTGATTCATCTGGAAATGGAGGCCTTAGCTGCCGCCTCACCTTTGCACGGCCCACCACACAGAACAGACAGTCCGATCTCCGAAAAGACTATGTCCTTTGCGGGGCTCTTTTAACATCCAGGTGGCGCAGCTGCAGAGTGGCAGGGCCCACATCCGCGCTCGCCAGAGCTAGTAAGGAAATGGCCTGATTTACATGAAATGCTGACACCACCTTGGGCAAAAATGAAGGTACCAGGTGCAGGACCACTTTCTCCTTGGAGAAAGAAAGGAATGGCTCTTGGCACGACAGGGCCTGAAGCTCCGAAATCCTGTGTGCCAAGCAAATCACCACCAGGAATACCATTTTCAAAGTCAGAGTCAAATCCTTCAGGGAAACTCGTCTCAATGGCTCAAAGGGTTCCCCAGACAGCACTGTCAGCACTAGATTGAGACCCCAAGGCAGTACCATTACCCTCATCGGTGGACGGAGGTGGGTCACCGCCTTAGAAATCTCAACACGTCTGAATGTGTACCCAATGGCACTCCGTGGACTCTCCCGTGATAACAGGAAATCACTGCCACTTGCACCCTCAAGAAACTGGCGGCTAAGCCCTTATCAAAACCAGATTGCAAGAACGCCCAAATGTCTGGGACGGAGGCACTGGAAGGGCGCAGCTACCTTTCTCCACACCACGATCCAAAGATGTACCACATGCGGATGTACAACAGGTTCATGGAGCTCCTCCAGGCCTGTAGCAAGGTTGCTATCACCAAGTCCAAATATCCTTTCTTCAATCTCGCCCTTTCCAGAGCCATGCCGTAAGTGAGAATGGATCCACCTGGGGCATGCAAAGCAGCCCCTGCGTCAAGAGATCTTTCCGAACTGGAAGCTGCCACAGTCGATCTGCCAGTATCCAAATCAAGTCAGTATACCACGGGTGTCTTGGCCAGTCCAGTGCCACCAGAACTACTAATTCCCGGTGCGTCTCTATCCATTGCACTAACTGGCCTATGAGCGCCCACGGGTGAATAAAAAACAAAACACAGAAGACCCTCTTCAGGCCACCGCTGAATTAGAGCATCCAGGCCCTCGGACATCCTCTCTCAACTTCTGCTGAAAAACTGGCAGGCCTTGGCCGACTCGAACATTGCCATTAGGTTCATGACCACTGTGCCTCATCGGCGGACCACCTGCTTGAACACCCCTTTGGTTGAGCTGCCACTCTCCGGGGTCCACACACACTCGGCTGAGGTAGTCTGCCATCACACTGTCGACTCCCAGTACGTGCGCTGCCGATAACGTCTGGAGACGAGTCTCTGCCCATCGAATAGCCTTTCGGCCTCCTCCTCCAGGGCTGCACTGCCTGTGCCTTCTTACCGGTTGATGTAAGTCACCGTGGTTGCACCATCCGAGAGGACTCAGACCGCCTTCCCCTGCTTTAAACTTTTTAGCACCAAAGTCACTGCTCTCGAGCCTGTTGATCGACCACAAGGCCTCCTACGAACTCCACTGTCCCTGAATAAAGCATCCTTTACAAAGGACTTCCCAACCTGACATACTGGCATCAGTCATCAGCACAACCCACACCGGAAACTCGAGTGGCATGCCACCTTCCAGGCTCCCCAGATGCAGTCATCACTTGAGGAGTCTCCTGGTACTCTGCGGGCAGGGGAGTACTTGGGACAGGGGTTGACTCTGATGGGACTACCGCCAGTGCAGAGCCCTCTGCGGCAGCTGCATGTGCACCCTTGCCCATGGGATTAGCTCAAGAGTGACTGCCATGGTCCCCAGAATCTGCAAATAATGCCACGCAGACGGTCTCGCCATCTTCAGGAACTGTCATATCAACTGTCATAGCTCCTGCGCCCAGCAAACCGGCAGGAAACCCTGCACACACAGGTAACGCAGCACGCTCCCAAATACTCTAACTCCTGGGACAGCCTTAAACTGACTTGGCCAGATTGACCACCCAATCGAAACTTTGAAGGAACTCCACCACCAGCGCTGTTGCTCTTTCACTGTCGTCCCTGGGACTTCGCCCGGATCAGCCAATCATCTAGATATGGGTGGACGAAAAAAACCCTTCCTTGCCAAGAGCTGCCGCCATCACCACCACCATGACCTTGATGAAGATACAGGGGCCGGTCGCCAGACCGAAAGGCAACGCTCAAAACTGGAAATGGCCCCTTGGCACTGCAAAACAGAGAAACTGCTGATGTTATGGATGGATGGGAATGTGCAGATACGCCTCCGTGAGGTCAAGAGACGTCAAGAACTCTCCGATCCTTACCGCCACTATTACTGATCTCAGCATTTCCATGTGGAAATGCGGTACCCAGTGACAGCGGTTCATGCCCTTGAGGTCTCTGAAATCTGCCCAGGAACAAGACAATGGCACAGTTAGTTAAGCTTTTGCCACAGGTCTACATCAAGTCATTGTGAACTGATTAAGTTTTGAACTGTATAACACAAGAAATGCAAAGGATGTGGTATGAAGTGGGCTTCACCCCCCCCCCCCTTGATACCTTCACATACCAGACACTGCGGTCTGGCTGGCATGGTGGAAAGAGCTGCAGGTACTCCCCAGGAATGCCCTCAATCTGTATCCGAGTAGACAGAAGGATCCCTAGCACAGTGCACCTCCACGGGCTCAGGCATGGAGCACTAGAGTACCTGAACTAAAATAAAATAAAACAAAACCAATTTACTGAAATCTAATTAACAGAAACTGAAATTCAAAGGAAACTGCAAATGGCCCCTAGGAAGCAGCTCTGTCCAACTTTATTCTCCGGTGGCTGCCTCTCCGAGGTGCCCAAAACACAGCCGGGGGGGGTTTAAAACGCACTCGGGCCTGAAAAAGAAGAAATCGCACCTAAATACTGCGGGGGGGGGGGGAAGTTTCCCTTGCCGCTGCAAGCTGCTCTCTGTCTCTGTGTTCCGGCTGTCCCCTTCCCCCCGCTGCTCTTACCTTGTAGCCTCTTTGCCACATGGCTTTTCTACCCCTCATGCTCAGCCTTCCCGCCCGGCTTCAGCACTGAGGGGGGTGACTCAGGGCTGCCAGCTTTCACTCCAATCAATCCACTACTACCCCCGCGGAGGGTCCTCACCCGATAACGGTTTTGAGAGCCACCAGAAGTCAGGCTTCCATAGAACTCCCCCCCCCCTCGAAATTCTGGGGGAGAAGGAGGAGAAGGAATATCATCTCCTCAGCCCTGTTGTCCCTCGGGGTCTTTCTGATCCGTCTGTTTTTTGTTTTTGTTTTTCTTTTCTTTTCTGCCTTAAAAAAAAAAACCTGCACCTTAACAGGGGAAATAAAAAGGAAACTAACAAAATCTTTCTCCTTAGTTGTCCCTCCAGCGAGTTCAGCACCCTGGCTCACTACCTCCTCCAGCTGCTTGGAGACTGAGCACACTGGGGCTCAAAAAGATGACATGCTCAGTCTCCAAGCTGCTGGAAGAGGTACACTACCCAGAGGTGTGGGACTGAGGACGATAAGAACAGTCAATTATGACATCTCTCATCATCGGTCCAATTACAACAAAGTCCCAAGTCCTTAAAAAAAAAAAAACCAAAAAAAAAAACCTTCAGTATACAATTCATAAGTTCCAGAAGATAGCATATTCTATTTAACCATTTAAAATTCTGCCAGTAGTTATAAATGTCCAAACTACTGGCAGAATTTTAAACGGTTAAATAGAATATGCTATCTTCTGAAGCTTATGAATTGTATACTGAAGTTTTTTGTTTGTTTGTTTTTTTAAGGACTCAGGACTTTGTTGTAATTGGACCGATGACAGATGTCATAGTTGACTGTTCTGCCTTCTGCTGTCTGTATTTTTATTTTTGAGGCCCACATAGACCCCAATACTTAATATAAAATATTTGTATGTTTGTTTGCATAATATTGGTATCTACCTGACCCCTTTGGGACACACGTGTTTCTAATACTCATTTGCATCAGGGATGTACTCGTCAACTGCCATCGATAACTGATCTTTTTAGGTAGGAAGATGCCAATTTGAAATGGACATGTTGAAGAGTACACCCCTGATGCAAATGAATGTTTGAAACACAATATTGTGTCGGCATATGGCAGATTTATAAATGTCCAAATGATTGTACTATTTCTTGGAGAATGGCAGAATTTTAAATGGTTAAAAAAATATGCCCTCCTGAAGTTTATGAATGGAGAAGCGGAAGGGCAAAGCGGGGACTGTGACCCCTCTGCTCGTGACAGAAGCACTCATGGGTCCCAGGCCCCCGGAGCGGAAGCACGGGCCTTGGGATCCCACAAAGGGGGCTGCCAAGCAGCTAAAACTGGATACAGCCCAGGAGTTGTCCACTGAAAAGCAGAGACCCTGGAGAGCCAACAGGGACCAAACAGCTTGCGGCTAAGATCACCCCACTAAGCTCCACCTCCCCTGGGCCTAAGCTGCCATCAGAAACAGCCACAGGCCCACCGATTGGGGGGGGGGGGTCATCTTATCCAGAAAAGGAGCACTAGCCACAGAAACAGCACTGGGCCCTGGGTCTCCTGTGGAGAGTCTTGAAATGCTGAAAAAAAGGAGGCCCTAAGCTTTGCAGCCATAATGGGGGCAAAATAATCAGCCATGGAGAAAAAAAACACATGGGGGGGGTAACAGGCTGGACAGACTTGTTGGGCAAAGTTTTTAAAAAGACCACACCTCAATAAAGAGCTGGGTCGTGGCAAAAAGGAACCCCAAAAATGGAATACCACGTAGGAAAGCCCAAGATGCCCGCACAGGCCTCTGTGGCCCAGCTGCCAATCAAAGGCCTTTTTTTTGGTTTGTTTGTTTGTTTTTAATTTGGAGCTGCTTTAGTGAAAGCAGCAGAGAGCCAAATACTACCCATTGAAACCAATGAGGAAAACAAAGAAATCAGATAAAAAGTCAGAAAAAGTTCAGAAAAATACAGGGCATGCAAATAAGAATAGAAAGAGGGTAGTGGAGGCCTTGGCCCAACTTAAAGAACCCCCTCAGGGGCCCCATGTATCATCCAGCTCCTCTTCAGGCCCACCAACCTCTAGTCACCCGTGGGAAACAGCATTGGACAGGAGACATGGACACACCCACACTCTGAGCAACGCTGGACTTAATCAGACTGCGTTACAATGACTTCTACACTATAGTATGGGCAAGGAGAGTCAGTTCTATCTGCACTGTTGCACCAGTCCACATACCTTGCTGCCTGCTGGAGCCAAACAATACTGGGTTCTCTCTGTGCTGCACCAGAGGATATACCGAGTGATGATATCACTGAAAATGTTTCTCAAATCTATCTCCACTGCTGGCAAGGGAGCATAACCCACATGTCTGGAATGGTCTGACAGGATGATAGGGAAGCATATTAAATTCTGTCTCAGTAGTTTCCACAACTTACCTGGAGACTATTCCATATCCCTACCATCTTCTCAGTAAAGTAGTATTCTCCCTTTTCCTGTACCTTCCCTCTCCAACTTCAAATCATGACCCCTCATTCTCAAATATTCTTTTCTATAAGTCCATCAAACATTTGAAGATTACTTTTATATTTTTCTTTTTCCTTCTTTTCCTCCTGCAGGACAATTTAAGCATCTTAAGCCCCTGTGTTTTTCTCATGAAAGAGTATGAAACAAGACACCCTGCCTTACTACTCTATTAGAACCTTTGAAGGTATGACTAAGCATGTGAATAGATTTTCAGAAGGCATCTGATTAAGTCATAAGATAGGGGGCAATGTCTTACTACAGATCGCCAACTGGTTAAAAGATGAGAAGTAAAGAGTAGAACTAAATGGTCAGTTTTCCCATTGGAAAATGGACTGCCTCAAGGATCTGTTCTGGGACTGCTGTTTAAAATATCCATTAATGGTCTGGAAAAAGAAGTGAGGAGTTAATTGATCAAAAATATTTAAAAGTAGTTAAAACACAAACGGACTGTGAGAAAGTGAAGAACGACCTTATTTGCCTTGTTGTGTCTCTTTGTATTTAATTAGGATTTATTCAGAAGGGAATGAAGTATAAAATGCCTCTGTAAAGATCCATGCTGCAACTGCAGCTACAATACCATGTGCAGTACTAGTCACCTCAACTCTAAAAATATTGAGAAATGGTAAAGGTAGAGAGAAGGGTAGAAAAAACGATAAAGGGGATGGAATGGCTTCCTTATGAGGAAAGGGTGAACAGATAATGATTCTTCAGCTTAGAAAAGAGATGATGGAGAAGAACTACATGTACATTATTGGGGTGGGCACATAAAAAGGGAATAGTTAATTATGCCTTGAAACTGTACCAAGATTAGGGGACTGCTATAAAAGTAACAGGTGGCAGATTTAAAAAAATGTAAGTAGTATTTTTTTTTACTTAATGAACCACCAGGCTGTGGAATTTGCTGCCAGATGATGTGGTGAAGGCATCTAGCAAAGCTGGAATTAAAAAAAGGATTGGACAAATCCCTTAAGAGGATGTCCATAAATAATTACACAGGTACACTACCAAAAAACTGCCTCCAGTTTTGCAACTGATTCCTATAGATTTTGGGGTGCTGAATCCAGGAAAAATAGCCAAAATGTTCCATCACGTCACATTTTCTTGAAAAATTAGATTTCTTACCCATATAAGGAATGTTCACATAATTTCTTTTTAGCCGACTGCAGTTTATTTTCTTGGCCCAAAATAGAGGTTGTAATGGTTAACTAACTAGAAACACTCCCTCATGATATTTTAGAGTGTTTTGTATTCATTTTATACATTAACAGGACAATTGGGAGGCGGGGGGCTAAATCCAGTACTCGCGCTGGCGCATGTTCTTTCCTGTTCGCCTCGCCTCGTTTGCTCGCTCAAACAAGGTGGTTGCGACATGAACGTTCCTGTCAAATTTCAGTTTCTTGCAAGTTCATTATTACCTTTTGTTTGCTCAGTCGTAATCCAGCTTTATTCCGAAGTGGTTCACTACAGTTGTAGTTTGCAGTGCTGTGTATTTGTGATGGCTCACAGAGCCAGAGGTTGCGTCAACTCTCCGGACAGTTTTTGTTTTATTTGTGGGGAATATACCGTGAAAAAGCGGCAGAGGAACATTTCTGCATTTATTAAAAAAGTATATTTCGCCTATTTCGGTTTGAAGTTAGGCGATCAAGACAAACCGTGGGCTCCTCATAAAGTGTGCAAGACATGTGAGGAAGATCTACGCTTATGGATGAAAGGTAAAAAACAAGCATTTCGTTTCGGAATACCTATGATGTGGCGTGAACAAAGAGACCACAGCAGTGACTGCTATTTTTGCTCTTGCATTGTGAAGGGATACAACTTAAAAAATAAGAACGTAATAAGTTACCCCAACCTTCCCTCAGCAATTAGGCCTATGCCTCATAGCAACGAAGTACCTGTGCCTGAACCACCAAAATCTTTGGATCATATTTGTGTGGACGGTTCTGATCATGATGAGACTCATCAGATGGCTTTTCCCGATGAGTCCAGTACTTCCGAGTTTGAAACTGAACCAGATCCGAAACCTGAACTTTTCTCTCAAGCTGAATTGAATGATTTAGTCCGGGATTTAGGACTCCCAAAAGATGCTGCCCAACTGCTAGGTTCTCGGCTTAAACAGAAAAATCTATTGTCACCAGGAACAACTTTTTATTGGTACCGCAACCGCGAGACACAATTTTTGAAGTATTTCAGCAAAGAGGAAGATTTGGTATTTTGCAACTATATATACGGAGTGATGGAAAAGTTTAAACTCAAGTATGATCCTGCTGAATGGCGGCTGTTCATTGATTCGTCAAAAGACAGCATAAAAGGTGTTCTTCTTCATAATGGCAACACATTCGCTTCAGTTCCTATTGCTCACTCTGTTATTCTCCAAGAAAAATACGAGAATTTGGCCCTGATTCTTCAGAAGATTCGTTATGATGAGCATAAGTGGATGATTTGTGGAGACTTTAAAATTCTATCCATGCTATTAGGGCAGCAATCCGGTTTCACCAAATATCCCTGCTTCCTTTGCTTGTGGGATAGCCGGGCCCGCGACCTACACTGGGGGAAAAAAGACTGGCCAATTCGGGAGTATTTGAGACCCGGTGAGAAAAATGTTCTTCATGAGAGCTTGGTACCTCGTGATAAAATTCTATTACCACCTCTCCACATTAAGTTGGGTCTCATTAAGCAATTCATCAAGTCCCTTCCAAAAGATGGTGAGTGCTTTCGGTACCTTTGCTCAAAGTTCCCCCGACTTTCTGAAGCAAAGCTAAAGGAAGGAGTGTTTGTTGGCCCTGATATAAGGAAACTCATTTCAGATGGAGCATTCGCTGAAACGATGTCTGAGAAGGAAAAAGAAGCCTGGGATTCCTTCAAGGATGTTGTTCTCAAATTCTTGGGGAACAGGCGGGATGAGAACTATAAGGATATTGTTGCCAGGATGCTCAATGCCTTCAAAGAACAAGGCTGTAACATGAGCCTGAAAGTCCATTTCTTGCACTCCCATGTGAACTACTTTCCCGAAAACTTGGGGGCGTACAGTGAAGAACAAGGTGAAAGGTTTCACCAGGACATCAAGGACGCAGAGAGAAGGTACCAAGGAAGATGGAACACCACTATGATGGCTGATTTCTGCTGGTTGCTGCTGCGGGAAACCCCAGATGAAAAATACGCCAAGCAGCACACCAAGAGAAGCATTCGGGGGAAGAAGAAACGGGCCCACCAGGAAATTGATTGACCCAAGAATGACTTTAAAATCTAAACTGTGTTGACAAATATCGTGTTTTTACTAAACTTTGAAATAAAAATTTGCTAGTTATTACCACAGTGTCGGATCTCATTTATTAGAATTTTATTTTCACACCATCGGGTGTTTGTCTTCATGTATTGCAATGGTGCGGTTTGCGTTTTCTATTCTTACATACATACCTGTACAACATTTTTTGCACATTTCTTTGCTTTGCTTTGTGTCTAACCTCGCTCTTATATGCTCAATGTTTGTGCACATGTATGTGGCTGTTTTAAGTGCAGACAATTTTGCTACCATCACAGTGTGTTTTGTTGACATTACTCTATTCTTATGTGCTGCCTTGTTACAATTTTCTTTATTCTTATTTGAATAACTACTAAACAATTAGTATAAAGAATTCATCCAAGAAACTTTTATCTCGATCGCACTCAATCTGAAACGTTCACCTCAAACTGCTAACCCAATGTAGCAAAAAATCTGTACGTGATGGAGCAAATTGGTTACCAGATTTGGATTCAGCGCACCAAAAAACGTAAAAATCAATCGAAACATTAGAGGCAGTTTAAAAAAAAATTTTTTTAGTGTACCTGTGTTAGCCAAACAGACCTCAGGAAGCTGCCACCCAACCCTGGGCAGAACTAAAAGAAATGGATCTATTCTCTGGGATCTACTACGTACTTCCTGGTCACCTAGAGACAAGACGCAGGGCTTGATGGACTTTTGATCTAAACTTGTGTGTGAACTAACAAGTTATATTTTCACAGTTTTCTTCAGCTAGGGGATTTCTTAAACACTTCATATGAAAGAAACTTTTTCCCCCCCGGATATCCTAGACTCTAGGCCCTAGAGGTGAGAGCAGCAAGCTAAGAACCAGGTAAGCCAAAGTTTAAATCCCACTAACACTCCTTGTGTCCTTGAGCTAGTCTCTTCACTCTCCATTACGAACTAATGGGCCAAGGCAGAAAGACTAGCACACCATTTGTGCGCAGATAATACAGCTTATATGCATAAGTTCTGTCACGCCAAATGCAAAAAAGATTGTCGAGCACATAAACGGCAAAAGTATGCCCACACAGCAATGCAAGCATATTTAAATAATATGCAAATGAGCCATGCGTCTTAAAAATGGAATGCTAGTAAGGTCTGTGCCCAATGCAGAGAAACGCATCAAGGATTACATAACCAGCAAGCGTGAACATTTTCTGCGTGTATCTTTCAGAGTATAAGCAAACGTTCGGCATTCAAAACCAAGTGTCTTTTGCTTCTTATCCTTGGAGAATGATAGGAATCCAAATAAAACACACATTTACTATTAGGTCTCTGTTGTGATTTCATTAAAAAATGGTTTTGGGATGAGCACTAAAAGGGATTATGGGATTATGGGATGAGCACTAAAAGAACTTGCATGTCGTGTGCGCATAACGTGAGCATTTGACATTTATGCGTATGCGCACATGATCACTTGCAGCCCGTCTGTTTGCACATGCATTGGCTCCCCCTCCTTTTAACTTTATGCCAAAGTTTTGCACACAGTTCATTTGCATACACACCCTTTGCTGTATATTGGCGCTGAAGTTTGACATTATCTGTGTGCTACAAAAATGCATAGCAAGAGACCTCTTCACACTCTGCACCAGCTTTCTGCATCAGCCTGTTAGATTGAAAGCCCTCTGGAGACAGGAAATACTTGATGTACCTGACTGTAACTCACCTTGCGCTACAAAAGGAACACAAACTAAACATAAAACAAAACACACTTAAATTGCAGTTAGGCACATTCAGACATTTTAACGCTATAAAATATTCACACATGTAAAACTGCATTTTATGCATGCAAGATGCCTTTTATAAAATTGAGACATCTAAAAAGTACACAGTGCAAGCAGGCACAAACTTGTAAAGTAGGTGTACACAGGGGCAGAGTATGAACGGAGTCACAATTTACATGCATATTTTATAAAAGGATGCATTAGTGTTTATGTCTGCTCGAGAGAAGAAGTAATGTCCGTGTCTTGTATATAGGCGCTACTGCGCTGGATTCACACTAGTCATCTATGTGCCTTTATAAAGTAGTATCAAAATAGGTTCCCTGTTATAAAATGAGTCCCCTAATTAGTGACTACCAGTAGACATCTGGGTTCTTACAGAAAAATTATGTTTTAGCAGATCATGACTGTTTACATACTATGGGACCAAAGTAATAAGCTGTGCATTAGAAACGTTTGCTTAATTTCAGCGCACCGTGTTCTACTGCTGAAAAATCCTTTTCCTCCCAATACAGTAAACCATCAGCATGCAAATTACCACAGCATTAAAAAAATTAGCACCAACAGAAAAAGAAACAGTACATGCTGTTGTGGTAATCTGCAATGGTGAATAAACATCTCCCTTCCTGTCGGTACATGGGTGGAGATTGGCTCACATTGACAGGAAGGGAGAAAAACACACATAAAAATGCAGCCAATTGAAAAATCCCTGGTGGCCCAGTGGGCCTCCCTAACCCCCATCCCACAAACATTCCCTGATGGTCCATTGGGCCCCAGGCCCCAAGTCCAGGGCTATCCATCCAGGGCACCCCAGGCCTGGGCACAAGAAAACCCCAAATCATACAGCCTCCATACTACAGCATTCACTAGGAGTCAGTCTGCCAAATAAAGGACTGCCGCCTTTATTGGGAAGCACTGCCTTATTTGACAGGCTGAGTCCTAACAGTGTGTCACTGCAAGGGATCAGGTGCCAACGTTTCCAAGATGGTGGTAGAAGAGGATACTGCTGGATGCCTCCCTATAGCACATATTATTAGTTCAGGATAATTACCACAACATGCACGTTCTCCTGGCCCTGTGGCAGTTGCCCAGGCCAGGGGGGCCCTGGATTAGATAACCCTGGCAGTGGGGCGACTACTGTATCTACTTAGTCAGCATTTCACTTCGAAGGACTTGTGGCTTTTCATTTTAAATGACCCTGCATCTCCAGCGTAATATCTTTACTATGACACTGCGCTGAAGTAAAAGATTCTGCATGACAAGGAAGTAAAAAATGGTGCCAAAATTTAATGTTTTCTTTTACATCAGGAGCAATTCCCGATTCAGCAGGTTTGCATGACGACTACTCTTTTGTGCAATTATAGTAAGGGTATCAGTTTGGGAAAAATGTATATTAAAAATATCAAGAATAAGGCTAGTGTGGGAAAAACAGGAAATGAACCACTATGCTAAATAAAAGTGCAGTATATTACATCAGGGCCTATGGCTGTTATCACACCAAACGGAACAAATGCTCAGGACACAAAATAGGAAAATGACCTTAAGCACCTCTAGTTCACTAACTCTTTTTTAGAATCATGAGTATAGAAAACAAAGTAGTACCACAAAACGTATGAAATGTACAGTATAGTTCCAATTAGCTCAAACACCTGCAGAAAAACAAAAAAAAAAATCATAGAATGCAAGCTGATGGTTTCATTTTAGACATATGTTCCTTTCACACAATGAACTCTGCCTCCTTCTACAATAACATTGGCCTCAATGTTGGTTCAAGGTATTAGCACCTAGGCAAACCTTAAGCCTTATGCTCCCCTTGGCTGTCAGAATCTATTGTTTAGCTTTGTGTGTGCTATTTGCCGCCCCAGGCAGCTCGCCTGTTTGCCTAATGGTTGGGCCAGCCCTGGACCCCAGGCTCCAATCAAAGCCGGACTGCAACCCAGGAGTTCCTCCAGAAGACTACTCTTCACAAAATGTCAATCAACAAATCATTCAGGAGGATCCCAAATGCTCTACCAAACCAGTTGGAAATCTGGCAGCCCCAGGTCCTGCTCTGCACAGATTTTAAAACGACTATGGGTCACTAACTCAAAACCAGCTGGAAACACACCATCAAAATCCCGTCCCACAATGCAGTTCCTAATCAATAAAGCCTCACCACCAAACAAAAGGTGACGGAGCTCCTCTTACTCTGCCCACCCCAAATAAAGGAACAACTGTAGCCTGCCGTCACTCAGGCCCCTGTCCGGAGCAGTTGCTCCTCGATATCAACAGGAGAGGCAGAGGCCCTGCTGGGAGATAAGGGAGAAGGAACACCATCCCCCCAACTGCAGGAGTGAAAGCACAGATTTAGGCGGCGAGCGACAAGGTGCTATTGCAACACCCAGGCAAAACCTCAAAGTTACTCAGGGTAAAATAATAATAATAACCCAGGACGAGACAACTTTCCATAAATCAACCGGGGAAAGGTGGGAACAGGAAGGAAGCCGAAGGGCTACGGGGGAGAGAGAAAGTTGCCGGTGTGCGAGTCCCCGGACGGCACTGGGCCTAGCCGCCAGCTCCTTACCTGCTGCCTCTCCTCCTCCGCGGCAGGGCGCATAAGTTGCTCCTTTCGCCCGGGCGCGAGCAGGAAACGAGCCGCCAGGCGCAGGAGGTAGAGAGAAGAATCCAAGCCGCGACGGACACCTAACGCCGACAAGCGCCCGCAGCCATCCCGGCTCCGCGCCACCGACAGCAATGCTGGACGCCACGAGGCAGGGGGAGGAAAAGTTTTTACGGTGCTAAAGTGAGCACCGGAACCGTTTTTTCTTCCTGTGCATGGCACACGAACTCCCAACAGCAGTTACCCCCGCGCACCCCCCTCCGACCTGGAGTTAAACTATCCCGAGCAACATGGCTGCCGAGGGGGAGGAGGGAGAGCGCATCCCAGTCCAGAGAAGGGGGGAGAAGAGGAGGAGCCCGGGAAACCCCCAGGGACCCCAATGCAGAGCCTCCCCTCTCTATCTCCGTTCTGCTCCTGTTATACTCCAGTATTGAACTCGGGTATGTCTCTTCCCTGTACCAAGAAGTTGCGGCATCTAATCTAATATTAATAAAAATAGACTAATAATTTACTAATCCGAGATGTTAGTATTTATTATAGGAGCAGTAGTAACTTTGGTGCGCCTCTGCACTCAATTACTTTGGTTTGCTGAGTGTGTTTTTAAATAAAGTAGCGTGATTGCTCTGTTAGCCCATCTATGTATTAATATTATTTACTAAAAAGACTTAGAATCTGCCTTGCCAATCCAGGGGACTGCCCAAAGTGGTGTACAGCAGTAACAGCCAATATGAAAACATTCACAGAAAATAAACCAACAAAACAAAACAATTCACATACATCAAACCAACATTACACAAATTGACTAATCCAAAGCACTTTGAGTCACTAAAACACTGATGCCCTTACCTGTTTGGGAATAACCAGGTCTTTTACTTTTCCCAAAACTGTAACTAGTTCATCTCCTGTCTGATACAGACATAAGCAGGAAACTAGGAAAAGCAGTCCTACTGTTTCCTGATCATATTTTGATGCATTTGTAGGTCTATTTGTCCCATGTTTATATGATTTGTTAATAGCCCATTTCTCTTATTTATAATTGTAAACTGCCATGATGTTAGTGCAACATTTCCAGATGGTGATAATACAAATGCCTATAAATTTATACATTATTATTACATACTCTATTTTCAAAATAAATGTCACTAATACACTATTTACCATACCACACTCTCATTCACATGATGATTATAGATTTAAACTAACAATGTATATATCTTCTAATATGTTATATCTGTAATGTTACAACATTCCTTGTAAATTATAATTATCTGTTCTATGTAAACTGACTTGGTATATTACATACCAATTAACATACTGTTCCATGTAAACCGCACTTGATACTAGGGAAAGAGCGGTATATAAATAACTGTTAAATAAATAAATAAATAAATGATATAAGTGTGCAATGATGTCTGAGCTTTTGGTTTTATTGTTTTGCAGGTCGGGGAGAGCGCTGCCATAGTTGTTTTCAAAGTATGCATTAAGGGAGTGATTTTATAAGGGACTTCAGCATATAGAATAACATTTTGCAGAATCAAGCATGCTCTTATAAACCTGCTAGTTTGAAGATAAAGTACACATACAGACACATGGAGGGTAATTTTATAACAGGTTGCCTAGGTTTGGAGGTCAAGAAGGCATCTATTTTTAGGTTTTTTTTTACAAAGACACAGGCACCGATGTATATTTATAAAATACTCAAGATAAACCAGCAGAAATTGCGGCCACTGGGAGCAAGCCTAAATGTTAGCACATCAAGTATGTGCAGAGATTTGTATTTAATAAAGTATGTGCATAAATTGCCACTCTATCCCAGAAGATGCTGACATATGGGTCACTCACAAGTCTGCATCATCTTGGCACTGTGCATAGTATCATGAGTGTAACCCATGGGGTAATTTTACAAAAGCCCTTTAATTGGCATAAAATTGAGTTTTGTGCATGAAAATACTTTATAAAATTATTCCCAAAGCATGATGTGCAGGCATTCCTGGGGATGCAGAATAGGCAAAGTGGGGGCAGAGTTGGCAGATATGTGCCTTTGTTTTCAGCACATGCACATACATAATTTATGCCTGCCTCGGTGTGAATGTTTGCTTTATAAAACTGGCACCACATATGCATCTATGCACCTTCTTAGCTTAAATGCCCTGTTATAAAATGATCCTGTATAGGGGACTCTTTCAGTGGTCTATGGTATTGTAAGCTGGTACATGCATAGTTTAGTTTTGTTTACTGTTGCACTTTATATACTGCCTTATTAGTTCTGTCAAAGCAGTTTACAGTTGTAAAAGATGAGAATAAGAGAACATAAAACAACACAAAAAGAAAACGGAATAAAATATGTACAATGTAAGATTTAAGTGGTGAGGGAAGAGGTAGGAGTTTGTAAAATTGGAATCTTAAGACTTAGGTGGTAAATAAAACAGAGAGTAATAGAGAATAGGAAGGGTTAGGGATTCGACCTTCTAGTATTGTGATTTGTATCTTCTATACATAGACCTTATAGAAAATTTTCAAAGGGGAACTGCTTAAAGGGAGAATCAAGATAGCATCAAATGGGTTGTAGCTGCTGCAGAGTTCTGCAAAGCTCTGTTTCACTTTTCCCTGTCATCATTTTTTAAATTTTATATAGGTAAGAAGAATAGTAACGTTAAATCTTAACCTTCCAAACTGATGAACACCCATTGTTGGATCCATGGATTCCTTTGTGAGTTCAGCAGCAAGGCATTGACCCAATGGAGCCATTGGAGAGGAACTTGGTGTGGACAGAGGTCTGGACTGCTACCTCAGGAGTCCCTCCATCTGAGTAGCACTTTGCTTCTCTCCTCAGACCCAAGAGGCAATGAGGAGGTTACAGTAAGAAGGATGCTAGCCAGGAGCCACTTACAAGTGAGGTGTGAACCAAACACAGACGTGGCTGAACTACAGTGATATTACTCAGCTGGGGTCACCAAGCTCAAAGTGCGGCCTGGGAATACCATAGAAATGAGCAACATGGAAGATGAGTGGGAAAGCCTGTGGGTCAACTCCCCCAAACAGTACTTGATCTGATCTATCTTCCCAGTGTGAGAAAAGGAGGAGGATCACCAACTGTCAACCCAGTAAGTCAGTTATTCTGGAAAACCTGGCGAGGTTGATGACATGAGCCGAAGGAATCCTGGTAGGATATGTGTGATAAACTGGAACATTTTCCAAACTTTTTATTTCAGCTTGGCACTAGAGCAGAGAGAAGCTGGAGGGAGGTGAGGAGAGAGAGACTGAGATCTGTGGCAACTGGCTGGAGGGAAAGAGAGACAGGTGGAGACACAAAGGGAATGAGATAAAAAGAGCTAGTGGGGGCAGGTTTGGCATTGAGGGGAGGAGGTCTAGGAAGAGTGACGTGAACATTTTGGAGGTTATGGGTCCACACTAATACAACCAAAAATGTGGTAACCTCTGCACTAGAGGGAGCTCCAGAGCATGTACCAGTGCCCTAAAAGAAAGAAAACTTACAGAGATTTTCTATGGGCTGAATGCTAGAAGCAGCTCTAGAACTTGCAACAGAGCTCTGGCAAAAAGTGAGTTCACGGAGACTAGCAGTCTGGGAAACGTAGTAAGCAGAGCACAGGTGGAGGCAATTAGGCACATGAGACCAATTAATTGGGCTAGTGAACAGAAGAAAAAATATGTAATATAAATTGGACTCTCTAAATTAGCTTAATCTGTGAGAACTCAGAAAAACATCCTTTTTTTAAAAAAAAAACACTTCGCACTGCAGGCGCTCAACATATGAACTTAGTGACAACAAGTGTGTCTGCTGCTAATTTATAGTCGACAAACAAAGCAACATGATACTCAAATAGAATACATGAAAAAAACTAGAGGAATATCATGAAGCCATCAACAGAAATAAGAGAATATCACACAAATCTCATAATGTCATCAATAAACAGACCTGGAGAGCTCTTCATTATGATCATATCCCTAGCCACACCCCAGGAACAAGAGGAGCCCACACTTACGCCAGAAACAATAGCATGGTACTACATGGGAAAAACAGGAAAAGTCTCGCAACATTTCTAAATGAAGATACTGACTCCATGATAACCACAGCATGGACAACATTCTCAACAACATGCCCAAGTCAACTACAGAACATAATAACTAACCTTAATACAACTACATCAGCCATCAATCTCTGCCCAGTAAGCTGGGTGAAGAACTCTCCCCTGCAGTATTCAAAATAGTACAATCATCCCTCAAAAAAGGTTACATGCTTAAAGAACTAAAAACTGCATCAATACGCCCTGTCCTAAAAAGCTCAACATTAAACAAATGCCTATAGACCAATCTCTAGTCTACCACTGCTAGCAAAAATAATATAAAAAAAATAGTACAAATTCAACTACAGGAACCCATTGAAACACTCTCCACTAGACCCACAACAGCAGGGCTTCCATAACAACCATGGTGTAGAAACACTACTTACTACACTCATGGACAAGATAATAAGGGTGATTGACAAACAGAAAACAACCTTCACACTGATATTTCTAGATATAGTTTCTGCTTTCTACTCCATATGTCATCTTCTACTACTTACCAGACTGCAAGAAATTGGAGTTAAAGGAACACCGCTGCAATGGTTCAAATCTTATCTAACAGACAGGAAACAGCAAGTAAAAATAGGTCCTAACTCATCCAAGCCATAGACTCAACTATCGGCACTACTATTTAATCTCTGCATACAGTCCATCTGCAAAATTATCCAAAAATAAAACTACTATCACATATATGCAGACACTATTATGTTATAAATCTCATTAGACACTACCAATCCCAATCTGAACAGGATAGTCAAATGCTTCAATGAAGTTGCCTCATTGTTAGCTGAACATAACCTACCTGAACATAAACTACAAAAACACAGAGGTCCTTTACATATCAAGAGATGAAACATTGAACCACCCCCCCCCCCCCAGCCCTGAAAGTAAAAGACACATATCTTGAGGTAAAAAAGTAGGTCAAGTACATGGGCATCACCACTGATAGACAACTAAACATGACCACCCATAGTAACAACACCACAAGAGCAATATACTCCAAGATAAAAAACTTACAGTGCTTATGACCCCCTCCTATCCATTTGCGATTTCTGCACAACACCAAGCAATGGTGCTTCCTTACCTAGACTTCTGTAATAGCATTCTTACAGGCCCCCCAAAATGAACCATACAGTGCCTCCAGTTGGCGCAGAACACAGCTGCCCAAACCATCACCCAAACCCCAATAAGAGAACCACTCACACTAATAATGCAAAAACTTCACTGGCTTCCAATAAACAGCAGAATAAAATATAAAAACCTACATATCATCTTCAAAACCTTACATTCTGAACCCCCTACCTACTTAATATCACTCCTACAGACCACCCCAGCAAATAGAGAAAGGAGAACCCATGCCAGAAACTCTCTGGCCACCCCTGCAGAATTCACCAAAAGTACAGTAATGCATCCACGTCCAGCAGAGCCTTCTCTCTCTAAGCACCAGGACTATGGAACTCGCTCCTGGAGAAAAGACCCTCAAATATTCCACAAGCTCCTAAATTCATGGTTATTCCAAGAACACTTTCAAGAATCAATCACCTAACATCACACAGAATTCCACAAGTGTCTACTAGCTACCTGTCACCCACCTCACTAACTAGAGAACACTAACAACATACTTCCATCATTATGCATACCTTAAAAACTTGTTGTTGCAAACAAAACCAGTACTGTAAATATAACTGCAATGTAAATAGTTACCTGTTATGTAAACGTTGCATGAGAATATGGATTCACTTGTTGAAAAGTTACCTGTTACTTGTAATAGTTATTTGTTCTATGTAAACCACCTTGATTTACTGATGGGTTGGTATATTAAACCACATAAATAAAATAGTCATCATTGCTCCTTTTTTGCAGCCAAGAGAATACAAATCACATTCACTTTCCAATTGCAGGATAGCGTCCATAGTGACATCAATATAAATGTGTGTTAAACATACCAGGGAGGTGTTTTTGAATTCATAGATAGTGGCTATACTTAACTTTAGAACTGTTTGAAAACCTCTTCCACCAATAGCATGTGTGCACTGTACTGCTCACTCCCTTGGATCAAACTCAGGAAAGCTGTTACCAGCATTGGCCAACTACAGCCGTTGGTTTCGCCGCCTTATGCAGCTTTCTCAAAGCTGTAACTTTTTTAAGCTGGTAAAATAATACAAATAACTGCAATTAGACCAATGAATCAGTCATACCTTAACTCCATTTACATTGAAAAGCTCAGCTTCAAAATTGCATACTTTTCATATAACAGCTCCTTGCAAACCACCTAACTCTACCCTATTTAGTTTAAAAAAAAACATTTTTATTAAAGTGGCATTACAGAAATCAGGCAACCACAAAATAACATAAAATACACCTGGAATCAGGTGAATCAAGGCCTGTGTAATAACAATTAACAGTTTTTTAAAAATATTTCTCCCCCCTTCCTTCCCCCCTCTACCCTATTTAAAACTGACCGCGGTCAACCTATTCAGATGGGAACCAATCAATCGCACTCAGTAGATGCACTTAACCAATTAGCACTGTCCCACAACCATTGGATACAATTCCTACACTACAACCAATCACATCCAATCAACCAAACTAACAAGGTACTGCCCTGATGTTCATTCATGAAAAAGCCGCCTACATGTACTCATTCCCATCTAGGAAAACATTCTATGGATCCACCGTGACCTCCAGGCTGAGAAAAAAAAACCATTTTTGCCCCAGTCTCAGGACAAAAAAAAGAGTAATCCTCGTTCATCCTGCATTATCAATTAGTGAAATGCTGATCTTCACCTCATTTCATTTTTTTCTTTATTAATAAAACCACTGCCATTCTATAGGTCCATTTAACCCTCCAAGACTGACCGTCTTCCAGCAATAAATCAATGATTGTTCTCACTGTAAGAGCTGCAGAGTCAAATTCCCACAACCCAGGAACTCGATCTGATCAACTACGCAGCATCTAAGATCATTAATCCCATGTCCCCCTCCAGCCCAATGTTCAACCAAGAGGGCTGAAACTGTCCCCCAGTGTAGGGCCAATAGATGATCTATAATTCGTATTTTGAAGATTCGTGACATTTGTCCCACATACATTTTGTTGCAGGGACATAAGATGACATAAATCATCTCATATAAGAAATACTACTACATAAAATGTATGGATGTCTCAATGAGGGGTGCTCAAACTGTGTAATCTCCGAAGTATACTCACATACCACACATTTGCCATATTTCATATGGCCACCAGTCTTCCTAGTTACTAGGAGTCCGTGACGAGTGTGTACTAACAAATCCTTTAGATTATGGCCACATCGATAAGCAAAAACACAACCCATGTTTAAATATAGGGTGTATGTACAGTATCTCCCAATGCTTTGTTCATTGTCGGATACCTTTTGTTTTATGTAAACCGCGCTGATTGCAAATAGTGCAGTATATAAGAAATGCAAATAAATAAAATAAAATAAAATAATAAATAATGTCCCTTAACCAGAACGCTTCCGAGGAATAGGGCAGTAGACACACATAGAAAATTGCTAAGCAATATATGGCAAAGCTTCTCATACAAACTGTACATTTTAGTTTGTAAGTAAAACATGTTAATAATAGTACCCTACTGTCCTGCCCATTCATGGTAAAGTCCTTACTGCTGAATTCCTTGCCTAGAGAGCTAACCCAAAAGACAGCCTTTTATTGCAATGTGTAGCTCAGCTTTGTCAGTTTACCTCAAAGTTTGAAAGCTAGGATTTGAAGCTGGAGGATTATTCTGTTGAATTAAATCATTGCTCTGCTCAAACAGACACCCTTAGAAAACAGTACTGTGCTGATGAAGAGCAATTTTCTGCGAAGTAAATCGGACTCCTTAGAAAATACTTTCAAATATGTTTGTAACCAGGGCCTGAGACTGGTGGGGTTGAGGATGACCCCAGAGGCAGGGCATAGACCAGAATGCTGGTGTCTGCTCCTCGCTGCTTCCTTTTCCCCTGCACAGCACATTAGTAAGGGCCTCCGAGGAGTTTCTGTATGCCAGCACCTCCCCACTCTCAGTGAAACCCAGAAGAGCAATAAGCAGAACAACACAATTCAGGAGCCAGGGAGTAAATTGTGATACAAATATCCATTTAACGGGCACTTCCCAAGTGAACAAAAATATACAAAAGAAGAACAATGAAAATGATCAGGCATACAGTCCATAAAAATAGAGTGAAGTGATGACAGAAGATCTCAGGCTTGCTCATAACTTTTGATTGTTGCCTTGTTCTCTCAGGCGTCTCTGTCACACAATGTTCTCTACAGGAAAAGTATTCTACCAGGGGCGGCTCAAGGCAATCTGCTGTTTGAGGCGAAGGATGAGATGGCGCCCTCCCCCTCCATAGTGTGTGTGTGGGGGGGTGCTTTCTCAAAACTCCAATCAGGGATTGAACCAAACCAAAAAGCCAATTAGATTATATGGAGGAAATGCAAAATGTTTGCACACCAAGGAAATAAAAGAGAGTGAGAACCATAGCACAGTTTAAAAAACTTAATTATAACTCATTTTTATTTTGTTGTTATAAACTGCGTTATGGTTCTTGCTTTTTCTTTTTGAACATATATTTTGCATCCACAGAACCCCCTTCCTCAAAAGTGGGTGCAGAGCAAAACGAGGACATTCACCCACAGAACTCACTATCTTGAAAAAAAAAATCGGATTCTGATCATCCAGGGGCGGCTCAAGGCAATCTGCTGCCTGAGGTGAAGAATGAGATGGCGTCCCTCCCCTTAGAGAGGGGCGGGGCTTTTTCAGAACACCAGTCAGGGACTGAACCAAACCAAAAAGCCGATTAGATTATATGGAGGGAATGCAAGATGTTTGCACACAGAGCCGTACTGAGCTGAAATCGCGCCTTGTCCGACTTGCAGCTCAAGTGCATGCCCCCCCTCCTCCTCCCCATACCACCGTCCAGTGCTGCCTGCTCTTTTCCTGCTGCTGCCGCCCTCTGTTTTTTTCACGGCTGCACCGGCAGCAGGGAAAAAGCAGGCAGCACTGGACGGAGGTATGGGGAGGAGGAGGGGGGGCATGCACCCAATCTGAAAGGCCCTGGCACTTTAAGCAGATCTGTCCCTCCCTGCTCTGACATTGCGTTGGAGGAGGGAGGGACCAGACCTGCTTAAAGTGCTGTAAAAAGGCTTGGGGGCACAATTCGGCTGCCTGCTATTGTCCTGCTAGTGGAGGCAGGGCAACAGCAGACAGCCAAAATGCACTCCCCAAGCCTTTGCACCCTGTGCGGCTGCACCACTTGCACAGGGCTAGGTACGGTCCTGTTTGCACACCAAGGAACTAAAAGACAGCAAGAACCAACAGCACAGTTTATAAAACTAAATTATAACTCATTTTTATTTTGTTATAAACTGGGTTATGGTTCTTGCTTTTTCTTTTTCAACATATATTTTGCATCCACAGTGGGTGCAGAGCAGAACCAGGACATTCACCCACAGAACTCAGTATTTAAAAAAAAAATAATCAGATTCTGATCATCTCACTAACAACAACAACCACTATTCTCCAGTACCAGGCATATTGTGAACTAATACAAAACCCTACAACAAAGAGCAAACCTACCATACCATACCATATCAGCACAAATTTCCAAAACTCACATAAGGAGCCAATCCAAAAAAGGCGCCACTGTAAATACTACAATGGGCCCTGGAACATCCATACACCTATCTGAAAAGCTGAACAAGTCAAATTACTACAGTACACTATAGATCTTTATGTACAAACTCTATGTTAACAGAACACCTGGCCTCAGTCACACACTCAGAACATCGACCCTCACCAAGTACAGAATAAGTAACCACAATCTAAAGTAAAAATAAAAATATGTAGACAAAATTTAAATTGAAACCCCAAGAAGCCAGAGTCCACATGCAGTGCAACATCAGATAAATAAGAGATGCAGTTCCTCAATACTGTCTAAAATATAAAGATAGCACAAAGTCCAATCTCTAAAATTAAACACAATTATTTTTTCTACCTTTGTTATCTGACCATTTTATTCTCTGATCATGCTGGTCCCGATCTGAGGCTTTTCTTTCCTGTCTTCTCTTAGCTCTCTTTCTATGGTCTATATCCATCTGTCATTTCTTATCTCTTCTCATTTTCTTCACTTCCTTCCATCAGCCTATTTCCAGTCACAATAACCCTCCCCAGTATCAGTCCCCTTTCCAGTCCTCCCCTCCCAGTACCTTCTAATGTCAACCACTTTGCATTCCTAGGACTGCCTCTGTTGTCTATTCTCTTCCAGTCCACCTCCATCCCCACTGTTCAGCTCCTTCTAGTTCGAATACCATCACAGCAGGTATCAGCTCACTTCCACTCCCAGTGCCACCCCCCCCCCCCAGCAGCTTCCTTCCATTCACCCTATCCTACCCTCTGTCCATCCCCCTTCTGGTGCCATCCCCACCTGTCAGCTCCCTTCCAGCCTCCTCCCCATTACCCAGCCACCTACCAGTCCCATCCCCAAGTGTTAGCTCCCTTCCAGTCCCCCTTCAATACCATCCCTAGGTGTCAGCTCCCTTCCAGCCCCCACCTCCCCCCATATCAGCTTCCTTCCGGCCCCCACCTCTCCCATGTCAGCTCCATTCTTGCCCCCACCTCCCCCCCCCATGTCAGCTCCTTTCCTGCCCCCTCCTTCCCTTGGCAGATCCTCTCAGCATCCGCTCCCTTCCAGTCCCATTCTCCCATCCCTCTGCATCAGCCCATTTCAAGTTCTAGCCCCCAGTCTTCTTCCAGTGCCAGCAGCTCTCTCCTCCCCCCCATCAGCCCATTTCTAGTCCCAGCCGAATTCCAGTCCTCTCCCCCTTATCAGCCCACGCCAGTCCTAGCCCCCTATCAGTCCATTTCCAGTCCTAGCCCCCCCCCCCATCAGACCATTACCAGTCCTGTCTCATTTGCAGTGTAAGCCCCCCCATCAGCCCATTACCAGTCCTAACCCCCCCCCCCAATAAGCCCATTATCAGTCTTAGCCCCCCTAATCAGATCATTTCCAGTCCTAACTCCCCCGATCAACCCATTTCCAGTCCCAGCCTATTTCCAGTTCTATCCCCCTTATCAGCCCACTCCAGTCCTAGCCCCCTCAGTCCATTTCCAGTCCTAGCCCCCCAATCAGCCTATTACCAGTCCTAGCTCATTTCCAGTGCTAGCCCCCATTCAGCCCATTTTCAGTGCTAGCCCCCCACCAGTCCATTACCAGTCCTAACCCCCCTCGATCAGTCCTAGCTCCCCCTGATCAGCCCATTTCCAGTCCCAGCCTATTTCCAGTTCTATCCCTCTTATCAGCTCACTCCAGTCCTAGCCCCTCGATCAGTCCATTTCCAGTCCTAGCCCCCCAATCAGACCCTTACCAGTCCTAGCCCATTTCCAGTGCTAGCCCCCTGATCAGCCCATTTCCAGTCCTAACTCCCAAAATCAGCCCATTACCAGTCCTAGCCTACCCCCATCAGCCCATTTCCAATCCTTGCCTCCCTTAATCACCCTTTCTAGTCCTAGCCCTCCCATTAGCCCACTACCAGTCCTAATTCCCTGATCAGCCCATTACCAGTCCTAGCCTCTCCCCTGATCAGCCTATTTCCAGTTCTAGCCCATTTTCAGTCCTAACCCCACCTGATCAGCCCATACCAGTCCTAGCCCCCTCAATCAGCCCATTTCCAGTCCTAGCCCCCCATCAGTCCGTTACCACTTCTAACCCACCCTGATCAGCCCATTACCAGTCCTAGCCCCACCAATCATCCCATTTCCAGTCCTAGCCCTCCCAATCGGACTATTTACAATGCTAACTCCCCCCTCCCCATCAGCCCAGTACCAGCCCTAACCTGTCGTGCTCAGCCCATTTCAAGTCCAAGCCCCCCTGGGGAAGAGTCCTGCACTTGCTTGACTGACACCATGGCTCACCTTTGCAGAGCCGTGAGAAGGAAGAGTGTTACCCTTCTTTCCTGTGGCTCTGTTAAAGTTGATCCCACCGGCGCGGAGCATCGGGAGCACTTTTTGTCTCGCGCAAGACAGGAAATGCCTCATTTATCCTCAGCTCGCTGGTGTACTCAACTTTAACAGAGCCGTGGGAAGGAAGGGAAACACTCTTCCTTCTCATGGTTTTGCAAAGGTGAGCCGCAGAGCTCTTCTGGGACAGCGGGGGGGGGGGGGGGAAGAGGTGCAGAGTGGTTGATTCTGCCACTGCCAAGAAGCAGCAGCTTGTCCACCCCCTTTTTTTTTTGTTTAAATTTTGAAGGTGGAGTGAGGCAGCTGTTTTGGGGGCATTTTTTTCTGCCCCGAAAAGTTGCCACCTGAGGCAGCAGCCTCACTCGGCCTCATTATAGAGCTGCCCCTGGCTGGTAGCATGCGAATGCGTTGCCAAATTAGCGCAGAGGTCATGCTAATATTTGGAGGCATGTGTGTCCAATCACCTGCCGATAGTGTGGCGATAACATGCAACACTTTGCTAGCCAGCAAGTGAGTGCCCTTAATGCCACCCACTGAGGCAGCATCAAGTGCACCTGTGTTAAGGGCAACATTTGCGTGTGCTCATGCTAATCACAATGTGCCATATTTCACTACAACCCCCCCAAGCACATACTAATCTGTTAGCATGAGGTTTTTAGTGTAAGGCCCCGTTCATTGCTAATTCTTAGTGCACCACCCTTAACTCACAGTAAACTTTAGTAAACATGCCCCTTAATTTTGTCAGACAATAAATAGTGACCGATAATGATCACAGAAGATAACAGTTAAAACATGGGGAGGAGCTGAACAGAACAAATTTGCCAAACCCCGAGGCAGAGCATAAGCAGTAAACAATAGTGGTTTATAGATACAGCTAGGGTCTCTCATGCAGATGAGTAAGATCTGGGCTGCAGGCCTTAAATAGCCAATGAGCTTTTGAAAAAGCCTTATTTTTACAAGCTTCTTAAATTTCTTACAGGAACTTTCTGCTCGAATGGCCAATGATAGTACTTTCCAGAAAAACAGGTATTCACTTATTGCTCAACAATTTCTGGCTTTGAATCAACATCTTTAGTTGACTAGGTTAAAAAAAGGCATTATCTTTACTCTGAAATTCAATTAAACACTTTCCAGGAAACTTCAAGAAAAAAGTCATACCCAGAGCTAATGCTCTATGTCAGGGGTCTCCAATTCCAGTCCTGGAGGGCCACAAACCAGTCAGGTTTTCAGGATGTCCCTAATGAATATGCATATTGTCATAGAGCAGGAGTTAATAAAAGTGAGGACATAGGAAAAGAAGCTGTCTGTCCCAAAACAAATGAGGGAGAATGCAATTGTCTAGCAAAACAGCTAGAGGGAGCAGGCGTGCACTTACAGAGGCTGAGTGGACACACCTAGCTAATCAGCAGCACCTGAGAACTAGCCCGGGAAGCTCAAAGGCAGAAGACAGAGCAGCAGCGGAGGGCAGAGCAGCACCGGAGAGCAGAGCACTGCTGAGAAAAGGAGCTGTGGAACCAGGACTAGTGGCACAGCTGCAGGAACTGGAAGAGAACCAGAGTTCCCAGAGAAAGACAGGCGGAGGAGAGTCAGTCCTGTGGATGTCGTGGTAGCCAGAAACTCCAGAGGTAAAGAGCTAAGAAGCAGGAAGCCAGGCTTGGAGAGAGGCCTACGCTTGCCAGAAAACCCGGAGACCAGATTGAAAGGTATCAGAAGCTTTCAAGAGAAAGATTGCCAGAGAGACTGGGTCCTAAGGGAAGTACCTGAGGAGGACACTTCCAGTTATGCCTATTACAGGAAACCAAGATATGGTGATTCTTTATTCATGAAGAAAGGCTCAGCTGCTAGAAGCCCTTATAAAACAGATGCCCAGTTTAAAGGAAGAGAAAGCAGGCCAGAGTTTCATCAGCCAAGATATACAGGCAATAAAACAGGTCACGCTCATTTAAGAACCTTAGAACAATTGTATGGAAAACAAGGGAACAGAAATAGGGACTGGCCAGTGATAACAGCCAGAGAAAGCCCCAGCTCAGAAGAAGATAATAGTGATTTAGAACCGATGCAAGTGGAGCTTATAGACCCTATTTCCTCATCTCAGGAGGAATTGATGGATTGTTCCATGTGTGTTGGGGGTGATTTGGAATCACTGCCAGAACTGTGAGCCATACACATATTACCTTAAGAAGTTTTCATATTTGTGCTGAATGAAAGAAGAATGTTCAGACTTGTAATTTACTCCAATGTTGAAAGAATCCTTGGTTAATTTCCTTTCTGCAACTGTGAAGATTATAACAGTTTACTTTGTACCTTGAGTTTGGTTTATGCCTGAAAAGAAGGACTTTCTTTAATTTTTGTAGCCCAACGAATCTTTTTGTGAAAAGGGAAATAAAAGCTTTATTCTCCCTCCATTTTGGCTTACATGACTTATTTGCACCAGGAGCAGGACTACATAGACCAGGCTGCACCTGGCCTTAAAAACCCCTCCTCTCCTAAAATTAACTATATGCCCAACCTTCCCGTTCAGCCACCGGCCACCAGGGGGAGGGTGGCGACAATATACCAAACAGAAACTCCCAGACTAAAACAATCCAAATAATTCCTAACTCAATTAAACTTACTTTAATAGCTCAAAAGAATCACAGCAGCTAAACCGCCTAAAAGGAGAAAATTATATCAAACCACCATGGCAGCAACAATTTAGGGAAGAAAAAGCCTCAGAACCTTATCACTTCCCACTAGGGGGCAACAAGAGCTGTAGGGAAGATCAAGAGCTCTACATCATAGGCATTAAAAAAAACTCCCCCTTTTATTATAATTTTTATTTAATGGTTCAATAAACACAGAGGTGCCTAGAAGGTACTCTCTATACTCACTACCCACATAAAACATTAATCAATCAATCTACCAAAGTTCCTAAACCAGTCTTACAAAGCTACCAAACAACTTTAACCAACACTAAATTCTTTTACTAAATGACAAACTTCACATGCACTCACGACTTACATCACATATTTAAAATTCAAAACTCAAAACACCAATAGAGGGGGATGGGACAGAGAAAGCACTTACATGGCACCTCATAGAACACTTAGTATACATTATAGCATAGCAATGCCAATTGTAAATAACCGATTACACAGCAGTGCTGGCCTGCAGTATGAGCTCAATTGTAATGGTAAAAGCACCTCAGAACTGGGGCAAACCCTGCAAACACGAAACAAACTAGTAGAATAAAGTTCAGAAAACGTTGCAGGAGATATAGTGCATGCACTGCCCCCATTGTATTAAAAATTTTCTCATGCATATTCATTAAGATCATCAAAAATACTCTCAGATATCTAACTTTTTAAATCAATATTTTCAACATTTTTTTAAGTTTTATATACCTTTTCATCACCCAACACCTGCTCAAATTTAAAACCCTCCAAATGGCAAGAAACCAACAAAAAGGCATACACTGATTTTTTTTTGTAGTTTTTTATAATTATTTATCATTTTAATTTGGGGAGAAAAAGCCCCAGGAGAATAGCTTGTTCCACTATACGGCAGTACACAGTCACAGGAGCTTCACATCATAGGCTCAAAAAACTCCCTCTGTTCAAACAGAACATTTTGTTAGAACGTTCCGCAAAAAAGGAAGTTTGAGATTTGGCATTATTGGACAGAATTCTAAAGGTCGCAACCAATGTACTCCTATTAGTTGTCTTCTGATTAATGTCTCAAGGATTTCTTTTAATTTGCCCATCTCTACCTGGTTTAATCTTTCTTGAAAATAATGCTTAGTTGAACCAGGTATATGATGTACGTTATCAACTTCACATAGAGAATTAGGCTCCAAAAGCTCTATCTCCAGGAAAATACTGTTTTAACATCTCATATGCAGATTTCATATTGCAATAAGGACAATTCAGAAAATGCAAGTTATTTTAATCTCTGAACATTTTCCAACTTTTCTAATTTATTCTCCATGGCCTATTTCCCTTCACTAAAGCACTATTCAGTTACTAATACCTCAATCCTTTTTAACATATTCACCATTACTTGACTCTGACTCAATTCTCTTTTGAAAGAAGACAGCTTGACCACAGTCTCACCATAAAATCTGCACAATTGTGTTAAAATCAACTTGACGATGCAGTCTCCATTTTGGTCACCACCCACCAGTTTTCAAGATTTGTCATCTCACCTGGTGAATTCTGTGGCAGGGGTCCCTTGAAGTTTGAGCATCCAGAGAACATCACAGGCTTCAAGGGAAGCTTAGAGAGGGAATTATCATCCTTATTAACTACTAAAAGTGGGTTCAGCCCATCTGCTTGACAAACCAGGGAGACAGGTAGTGGGAGTGATCAAATTAAAATCTCCTGATCCCTGCTTTTAACTATGGCAAGGAGCATGAATTGTGTCTCACCCACTCCTACCCAATAAACATGGATAGTTTCTGGGGAGCTCATATTCCTGTCCATAACTCGTACTAAGGTGGTGAGCCAGAGGACTGGGCTCAGAAAGGCCTCATCCACCATTAATCCCCTCAAAGAGCTCATAAATGGACTAGTAACAACCAGACCTTGCTTTATACCAGTAATTTCTTTTTTTCTTCCTCTTCTGCATTCCTCACACATCCATGGCACAATTTTTTCAATACCTTATCCAATGCTCTTGCTAGACTCCTCAGTTGGCTCCAAAGGGGCACTCCCCTTCGGTCATGCCCTTTCAGGCACAAAACCATGGGCATAAGACTGCAGGCCACATACTCTGGCCTTTAAACTGTTTAAATTATGAGCTCTCAGCTGCTCCTGCTGCTATCACTGACATGCCGGGTACAAGGGTCAGATGTACTTATGTCGGCCGTTAAGGTCTCTCTACTTTCTCATCTTGGTGCTCCAAAGTCAGGTTTGCACAGACACCTCTCCTCCCAGCACAGGAATCTTTACTATTTTTAAATAATTTTCTAGCCTTTGTGTCTGTACTTTCACTTCAACATGCTGTTGGTCTTCTCTTCATTTTTTTCTCTGCCTTCACATTCCTTCTGTCTTGTCTTATTGCTTTATAATTTTTCTTTCCTCCATGTATCTCTATCCGTAACTCTCTCTACAGTTTATTTCCTCTCACTTCCTTCTTTCTCTTCTTCCCTTTCCTGCCTCATTTCTCTTTTTTTCTCACCTTTGTCTCGTTTCTCCAACATGATCCCCTTTCCTCTCACAACCTTAATCTCAGCACCTCTCTTCCCTATTCCACACAGCTTTTTCCCCCATACAATTTCATCTCCTTCAGCTCTTGTCCCCTCTCCCAGACCCTCTGTATTCTTTCCTCTCTCCCAGATCATGTCCCGTTCTCCCACCTCTCTTTCCCCCATACCTGCCTTGTCCCCTCTTCCAACTTCTCACACCATCACAACCTGAATCTACCCCTCCCCCAGAGCTCCACTCCCAGCCTTTGTCTCCATCACCTAAGCCTCTCTTCCTTTTCCTCTTTCCTGTGTCTTCACAGCAGCATTTTCTCTCCTGGGCAGTGACCCCTTTCAAGTCCCTTACTTCTTCCTAATCCTTCCAAGCAGCACTTCTCTCTGTCCCTTTTCCCTTTCTTTGTGTCTCTATCATCTTCCCCACCCCATTGGCAGCTGCAGGCAGGAAATGTATCTATCTTAGGCAGAGCTTAATTTGTAGGCAAAAAAGAAGTGGAACTGCGGGGCCGGAAGTGACCTTTGGGGGTGGGGTCAGGGCCAGAAGTGTTTACATCCTTTTGTTTACAGCATTGGTGAATAAACTATCTGCTTAGGCGAGGCCTGCTGTTTGGCAGGCTTTAACTAAACATGTAACTTACCTAAATAGTGGCTGAATATTGCCACTATCTAGATAATTTTCTGGCCTACCCTTGCTCCTCCTCTAACATGTCCCATAAATATATGGATATCTGGCCATTTAGCCCGATATTTTCTGTATATTTTTTGAAAAGACATAGGCTAATTATGCATATGCCAGCAAACACATAATTACCTTTGAATGGGGCATGATGGATAGGGTTGCCAACCAGCCGGTATTCAGCCGGCCTGGCCGGTTTTTCCATGGCCAGACCGGCTGCCGGCAGAGATGTAAAACCAGCCCTTGAAAAGCTGTTATTTTGCTCCGGCCGTAAGATCAGGAGCGGCCAGAGCAAAAAAATGGCTTTTCTCCCGACCAGGGGCGGCCCAAGGGGGGTGCAGGGCCATGTGCGGAGACTCAGTGCGGGGCCTCATTTGCATAAGGTGCCTCATTTGCATAAATATTTGCATAATGTTACCATACACTAACTTTTAGTAAACATACCTCTTAATGAGTGTATGGATAAAGAAAGACTAAAAGATTTCTACATTACTATAATCCAGTGCCAACCGCCAGGCACATTAGGAACTACTACAAACACTGCCATTTAGAACCCATAGCAAACCCACCGTATCATAACAGCACTACCAGGACTCACAAAGCACCAGACCCTACCTATCAAAAGGCAACATTGCAAATATTAAACCAATACATTTCAGAGAATAAAAATACATGACCTACTTGGGAAAGAGAACAAGTGGCAATGTCAAATAGGAATTACATAAACAGAATACCTCAGCTCAGTTACACATGTAGAACATCACCAAACAAGGAATCACAATTTAGAAACAGGAAGACAATAATTAAACTGGGAACCGCAAAAGCCAAACTTGGAATGTACAACACTGTAGAAATAAAACTATAAATTAATTTCCTCTTGTACTAAACAAAGCGCATACGTTAATGATGCACATTTCCTAGAGCTGACATATTCCAGTTAATAAATTCAAAATAAAGAGAGATTTTTCTACCTTTTGTGCATTTTTTTTCAGTTGCAATTGCTCCAGCTACTTTCTTCTGGTTTCTTCGTGTCTTCTGCTAACTCTCCATCGTCTGCTGTCCATTTGTCCTTTCTTCTCTCTTCTAGTTTTTTTCTATCCTCTCTCTACATCTGCTTTAACATACTAATCTTTCTCCTTTTGCTCTTTCCTCATTCCTATTTCATCCACTCAAATTTTACCCCTCCATCCTCAATCCCCACTTACTCTCCCAATATCCGGCCAATTGTAGATTTGTCTTCCCTCCCACACAAAATATTTTTTCCCTTTCCATTTCACTCTCCCAGCTCCATCCCATTCTAATCCTCCCCCAACATCAGCTCCCTTCTAGTTCCAGCCCCACCCAGCATCCTCTCCCTTCTAGTCCCTGCATCAGCCCATTTCCAGTCCTAGCCCCCATCAGCCCATTTCCAATCCTAGCTCCCCCATCCATTTCCAATCCTATCCTAGTCCCACCATCAGCCCATTTCCAGTCCTAGCTCCCCCATCCATTTCCAGTCCTATCCGAGTCCCTCCATCAGCCCATTTCTAGTCCTTTCCTAGCCCCACCATCAGCCCATGTCAAATCCTAGCTCCCCTCCACTCAGCTCATTTCCAATCCAAGCCCCCCATGAGCCTACTTCCAGTTCTAGCCCCTCCATGAGTCCATTTCAATTCAAGCCCCCACTACAGCCCATTTCCAATCTTAGCACCCCCAACAGCCCATTTCCAAACCTATCCTAGCCCCTCCATCAGCCCATTTCCTGTCCTAGCCCCCCCACTCAGCCCATTTCCATTCCAAGCCCCCTCCCCATCAGCTATTTGCAGTTTAAGCCCCCCTTCCACTCAGCCCATTTCCATTCGAAGCCCCCGTCCCATCAGCTATTTGCACTTCAAGCCCCCTTCCACTCAGCCCATTCCCAGTCCCAGCCCCCCCATAGCCCATTACCAGTCCTAGGCCCCCCCCCCACAACCCATTACCAGTCCTAAGCCCCCCATCAGCCCACCTCCGGTCCTAACCCCCCATCACCCCATATTCAGTCTTACCCCCCCACAGCCCATTACCAGTCCTACCCCCTATCAGCCCACCTCCAGTCCTAACCGCCCCCATCAGCCCATTTCCAGTCTTAGCCCCCCATTTAGCCCATTAGCAGTCCTAACGCCCCCCATCAGCCCATTTCCAGTCCTAGTCCCCATAGCCCATTACCAGTCCAAATCCCCCCCCCAACCCATTACCCGTCCAAATCCACCCCCCCCACAACCCATTACCAGTCCTAAGCCCCCCATCAGCCCACTTCCAGTCCTAACCCCCATCACCCCATTTTCAGTCTTAGCCCTCCCATAGCCCATTACCAATCCTAACCCCTCATAGCCCATTACCTGTCCTAACCCCCCCCATCAGCCCACTTCCAGTTTTAACCCCCCCATACCCCATTACCTGTTCTAACCCCCCATAGCCTATTACCAGTCCTAACCCCCCCATCAGCCCACTTACAGTCTTTGCCCCCCATCAGCCCAGCTAGATTAAAAAAAAACACTGCTGCTGCCGCTGCCGCCGTGGCAGCAGCAGAATCGAGCACCCCGCAGGGGCCCCCCCTGCTCTGCAGAATCCTCGTTTCAGCATCAGCTCCCAAAGCATGGGCTTTTCAGAGCCGCGAAGGGAGAGCTTCTCCTCTCGCGGCTCTGTTAATCCTGCCGCGGGGCTGATGGCAATGCCCTTTAACCTTTCCCAGCATTCGCGGCTTCACAGAAACAACCGTCAGCGTGAAGGAAAAAAATCTTCACGGTGGCGGTTGTACAGAGGGAGCCGGGGCCTCGCATGGGCTTCCCCAGCTCCCTCTGAAGCACCTCAGAAAGCCGCGGGGCTGGTCGGGGGGGGGGGGGGGGGGGCTAGGACTACAAATGGGCTTTGATGGGGGGGGAGGGGAGGCCAAGGACTGGATGGGCTGTGATGGGGTGTACCTGGGCTGTCAATGGGCTATGGGGGGGGACCTGGACTAGAAATAGGCTATTGGGTGGGACTGGACTGGAATTGGGCTATGGGGGGGGGGTGTACCTGGACTGGAAATGGGCTATGGGGGGGACCTAGACTGGAATTGGGCTATGGGGGGGGGGGGGTGGAACCTGGACTGGAAATAGGCTATGGGGGGATCTGGAGTGGAATTGGGCTATGGGGGGGGGGTATACCTGGACTGTAAATGGGCTATTGGTGGGGAACCTAGACTGGAATTGGGCTATGGGGGGGGGATGGAACCTGGACTGGAAATAGGCTATGGGTGGATCTGGACTGGAATTGGGCTATGGGGGGGTGTACCTGGACTGGAAATGGGCTATGGGGGGACCTGGACTGGAAATAGGCTATGGGGGGGAAACCTGGACTGGAAATGGGCTATGGGGGGGGGGCCATGGACTGGAATTGGGCTATGGGAGGGGAGCTGGACTGGAAATGGGCTATGGGGGGCTGCAATGGAATTGGGCTATGGGGGGGGGGGGACCTGGACTGGAATTGGGCTATGGTAGGGGAGGGGGAACTTGGACTGGAAATAGGCTGTGATTAGGGGGGCTAGGCCTGCAAATGGGCTGTGATGGTTGAGGGGGGACTTGGACTGGAAATGGGCTGTGATGGGGGGCTAGGACTGGAAATGGGCTGTGATGGTGGGGGGGCCTAGGACTGGAAATAGGCTGTGATGGTGGGGGGGGGGGCTAGGACTGTAAAGAGGCTGTGATGGGGGGGGGCTAGGACTGGAAATGGCCTGTGATGGGAGGGCTAGCACTGGAAATGGGCTGATGAAGAGCTGGAATAGGACTGGAAATGGGATGATGGGGGCTGGAATAGGACTGGAAGTGGGCTGACGAGGGGGCTAGGATTGGAAATTGGCTGATGGGAGAGCTTGGAGTGGAAATTGGCTGATGGGAGAGCTTGGAGTGGAACTGGAAAAGGAGCATATGTGGGGTTAGGACTGGAAATGGGCTGATGAGGAGCTGGAATAGGACTAGAAATGGGCTGATGGGGGAGCTTGGACTGCAAATGGGTGATGGGCTAGAATAGGACTGGAAATGGGCTGATGTGGCGGCATGGGAGAATGGGACTAGAAGGGAGTGGATGCTGGGTGGGTCTAGAACTATAAGGGAGCTGATTTTGGGAGAGGACTAGAAGGGGATGGGGATGGGGAATGAGAATGGAGAAGGGAAAAGATATTTTGTGTGGAAGAAAAGTCTATGATGGGCCGGGTATTGGGAGAGTAAGAGGGGATTGAGAATGGAAGGGTGAAATTTGAGTGGATGATAAAGGAATAAGGAAAGAAATGGGGGAAAGAGCAAAAGGGAAACAATCAGTTTGTTAAAGCAGATATATAGAGAGAATGGAAAACATCTAAAAGAGAAGAAAGGACAAATGGATAGCTCGCAGAAGACACGAAGAAACAAGAAGAAAGTGACTGGAGCAATTGCAACTGAAAAATAAAATGCCCAACAGAAGGTAGAAAAATACTTTTTATTTTGAATTTATTAACTGGAATATGTCTGGTCTGGGAAGTGTGTATTGCTAACATCTTTGCGTTTTTGTTTAGTGCAAGAGGAAATTTATAGTTTTATTTCTCCAGTGTTGTACATTTCATGTTTGGCTTTTGGAGTTCCCAGTTTAATTATTATCTGACCTAGGGCCTACACTTATCCTCTGTAATTTTTGTGGGTGGGGCTGGTGTGCAGCATGGGTGGGGCTGGGGGCGGGGCAGGGGTGGGACTAAGGGCGGAGAATGGGTGGGGCATGGCGGGCCACAGGTGTCGGGTTTTTCTTGGTGAAAAAGTTGGCAACCCTAATGATGGACCTTGGTCTGACTTAGTATGGCGTATCTTATGTTCTTATGTTCTTATTTGTCTGTTAGTGTATACGTTTTCATTCATATAGAGCATTCCTAGATTCACCAATAAAACTCTCTGAACAACAGATGCAGAGCAGAAGTAGGGCTTTTCACTTTACAACTCAAAATACAAAAAAATATTCCATTCGAATTCTGGTCTCAACTCTCTCTACTGTCAAACATTGTGCATTATAACACAAAACCCTGCAAATGGACAACTAACACCAGCACCAAATCTAAGAACTCAACCCTACCTATGAAAAATCAGTACTGCAAATATTCTAGAAGACCTGTAACCTCTAGCAGGAAAAAGAGAACAAGCCAAACTATTTCAGATTCCTACACAGAACCAACAGGTTAACAGAATCCCTCACTTCAGCTGCACATGGTAAAAAACAGACCATTACCTAGTAAAGAATAAGAAACTATAAATTGGAAAAATAAGCAGACAAAAATTCAAATGGAAACCCCACAAAACACATTGAAGAAAGGGAAACAGAAATGCATTTCCTCCTCTACTGAACTCTAAGAAATGCACATGTCCAAAACCAACATATTTCACTCTCTAAAAACTGCCACTCTTTTGTATCTTTATTTTCTGATCATTTTATTTTTATAGTTGGTTGTTCCCAGTCTCTCATTTTGCACTTCTTGATGGTTTTCTTCTAAGTCCTTTTCCAGGATCTCATTTTAATTTTCTGTTTCTTCACATTCCCTATATTTGTCCTTTCCTTCCCTGCATCTCTCTCCCACACTGATCCTTCTGTTTCATCTCTTTGTCTCCATTTCTCTCATCTGCTTTCTACCTAACTATAGATTCCATTCCTCCCTCTCCCTCTATCAATCTTCCTCTTTTTCACCTTTCAACTTCTTACCAGCTTTCCATTTCCTAACCTTACTTCCCTAGTCCTTCCATTCCCCACCTGTCTCATTCCTTCGTCAGCCCCCTTTCTCTCCATCTTTCACCCACTTTCTAGTCCCCCATTCCACCTTCTGTATGCATCCCCTCCACAGCCTCATCTACTGCCTTCTGTCTCTCATCCCCTAATCAGCCCCAGCTTATTCCCCAGCACTTATCCTCTTTCCACCTACAGGCCCTTTTTATGTCTTAACCCCTATCCAGGAATTAATTTATACTTTTATCTCCCTCATTTTTACTCCCTCTCACCTCCTTCAAGGAAGACCTGTCCCTTCCTATGGCTTCCATCCACTCTATAGCCTTCTGTCCTTTTAAACCACCCCCAATCCTTCCCCAAACCCTCCAAGGTCCATCAAACCTTCACCCCTCCCCATATTTCTGCACTTGGTTTCACAGCCCCACTCATATCCCTCACCCAATCACCCTGTCCCCACTGTCCTCTTAACCTCTGGTCAAATTCTTAGTCTCCATTATCCCCCCTGGCAACCCAACTCCCTACTTTTTCACCATATCCAGTCCCTGAGTCCTCACTCACAATCCCAACCAAGCCGAGTCCCCACTCACATGCTCAATACCCAGACTATGTTAGTCTTTCTTCGGTTTTCTCGCCCAATCTTAAATTCTCTACATAAGCAAACGTCCCTTCTTTCCCACATGCCCATGTCCCCAGTGCCCACCCATCTATCTTCTTTTCCAATAGTTATTAACTCTTTCTTTCCTCCTCCTTACCCCAGCATCCGATCCTATACCTCACTCTCTCAACCTTCCGCTGGTTATGACTTTGCTTCTTCCCCAGTCTCTGCAATATCTGTCCTTCTCTCCCTTCTCACTGCCCCAGCATCTCCTTCTTTTTCCCACCCTGACCCCAGCATTTGTAACACTAGTCCCCTTCCAGTCCCAGACCCCCAACCCTAAAATTAGCCCCTTTCCAGCCCCAGTCCCCTTCTAGTCCCACTCCCACTCCAGCATACTGTAAGCCCATTTCCATACCCAGCCGCAGTATCAGCCAATTTTCAGTCCCAGTCCCTCCCCCAGCCCCAGTATCAGCCCATTTCTGGACCCGGTCCTCCCCTCCCAGTCCCAGTATCAGCCAATTTTCAGTCACAGTCCCTCCCCCAGCCCCAGTATCAGCCCATTTCTGGTCCCAGTCCCCCCCCCAGTCCCAGTATCAGCCCATTTACAGTCCTAGTCTCCTCCCAGACCCAGTATCAGCCAATTTACAGTCCTCCCCCCCAAAATTCAGTATTAGCCCATTTCCAGTCGCAGCCCCCCCTCCCATCCCAGCATTGGCCCTCCTCCAGTACCAGCCTCTCCACCACCATTCTGGTGCTTCAGCCCCTTTCCAGTCCCACCCTTCCTCCTCATCTTAAATCAGCCCCTTAGTCCCAGGCTCCCACCCTCATCACATTTGTCCATTAGCCACCTCTCACCATCACTTCACTTGCAGCCAGCTACCTCCTCTCTATCTCTCCCTGCCTGTTCCTAAGTTAACATAGCCGCAGGAACATTTTTGTTTGTTCCCGTGGCTTTATTGTACTGAAGCATCCCAGACACGGCATTTTTAGTAAAGCAGAAAGTGCTTATTTTGCTTTACTAAAAATGCCGCAGCTAGGCTACTTCAGTACAATACAGTTGTGGGAGCAAACAAAAAAGCTCCTGCAGCTGTGTTAAATGTTAATATGGCTGCAGCCCTGACAAATTTAATTTGTATGGCGGACCCAGTCCAAAGTCTTAGGAGCCAGTGGCTGCAACATCCTTGAGCCCTCCCGCTCCATTGCTTCCATTTGCAAATTCATATATGTCTGGAGAGGGTGGAAGAGTTTGAAGAGAGATAATAGTGTGTATTACTATGGTAGTAGGAACTGTATGAGGTATCTTTAGTTAGAAATATGTAGAAATTGTTTATGTGTGCTTCTGTAGTGCAATGGTGGTTTGCCCATCTGTGCATGGTATGTGGTGGTGGATGCTTTTGAATTGGTGGGGTGCAGGGCTGTGGTGCATGTGTGCATGTCCTGCAGAGCTGGGGAACCTCTGTGTGTGTGGTGCAGAAGTAGGGTGCCTGTGTGCGTGTATGTGAGTACTGTGTGGTGTGGAGGTGAGGTGCCTATGTGAGTGTACGTGTGCGTCTGTATGTGGACTTGCAGGACTACAAAAGGGGACTGTTACTTCTGGAGAGAGATCTGCAATTGTGAGTTTATACTTCTGGGAATTTTCTGTAAGGAATTCTTTGTATTAAAGCTAATTAATCTGTGAACCCACTATTTTTTGTTAAATCAGTCAGGGCCTAGTAGCAGCAGTTTAAGTTTAAATTTAAAACACAGAAGAGAACTTTCTGGTTACATATCATACCCAGCAGAGAGCTTGTAGTTTAAATTTAATAGTCACTCAGGGCCTGGTATCAGCAAAGTACTTTTAGTTTAAATTTAAAACACAGAAGAGAGCTTTCTGGTTTAATTTGGAACCCAGCAGAGAGCTTGTAGTTTAAATTTAATAGTCACTCAGGGCTTAGCATCAGCAAAGTACTTTAGTTTAAATTTAAAACACAGAAGAGAGCTTTCTGGTTAAATTTAGAACCCAGCAGAGAGCATGTAGTTTAAATTTCATAATAAGTTAGAGCCTAGCAGCAGCAAAGAGCTATAATTTAAAATTTAAAATCAAATAAGAGTATAGCTTACCTCAGCAGCACAGGACAGGGTACTATGTAGCAGCCCTCTTTTAATAAGTGTTATTTCCCTCCCTCCCTCCCCACACCCACCCACCCCTGGGATAATCGTAGCTTTATAGGTACTTACACATCTTAAAAGACAGGGGGTGCTCTCAGGTGTAGCTCATTACCCAAATCAGTCATACACTAAGGACCTGAGATTAATTAAGCCTCAGGTGAACAAGGTATATTAAACATATTAGGTACAGTTTTATTAGTATAAATATCCATAGCAACCCTTAGGAAGTAAAGAACTTAAAGATCTAAACAAAAACTTAAAACTAAGATGCAGACAGCAGTCCAGCAGCGAGATGGGGGCTTTCCAGTCTTTTGCATTGAGTGTCACATGTATGATTTTCTCCCAGTTGGTGAGAGGTCTTACGTGTGCACTAGGTGCAAGGAGCTCTTTGCTCTCAGGGAACAAGTCCGTTCTCTAGAGGCTAGAGTAGCAGACTTGGAAAACATAAGAAAGACAGAGAGGTACATAGACGAGACCTAGAGTGATATAGTCCTGAAGTCCCACCTCCAGTCTGGCAGCATCCCTGTTGCCATAGAGGAGAGAGGTCACGTGACAGGAGAGCATCACACTGATGTGGCAGGAAGTGATCCTGTAACTAGGACCTGTCCTCCAGGTGATGTAAAACCCTCCCGCACCGAGGGAGTTTCTCCAGGGCCCATGTGCCCATGAGGGAAGGGTTAGGACAGCCGTCATAGTTGGTGATTCGATCATTAGGCATGTAGATAGCTGGGCGCCTGGTAACATGCCTGCCTGGTGCATAGGTAGCGGACCTCACGCACCACCTAGATAAGGTCTTAGATAGTGCTGGGGAGGAGTCTGCTGTCTTGGTACATGTCGGTTCCAATGACATAGGAAAATGTGGTAGGGAGGTTCTGGAGGCTAAATTTAGGCTTTTAGGTAGGAAGCTGAAATCCAGAACTTCCAGGATAGCGTTCTCCGAAATGCTTCCCGTTCCACGTGCAGGACCCAAAAGGCAGGCAGAGCTCCGGAGTCTCAATGCGTGGATGAGACAATGGTGCAGAGATGAGGGTTTTGGATTTGTTAGGAACTGGGGAACATTCTGGGGAAAGGAGAGGCTCTTCCGAAGGGATGGGCTTCACCTTAACCGGGATGGAACCAGGCTGCTGGCATTAACCTTTAAAAAGGAGATAGAGCAGCTTTTAAACTAGATAATAGGGGAAAGCCGACAGTCGCGCAAGAGCGGATGGTTCGGAAGAATGTATCCTTGAAGGATACTACCAAAAGCAGAGAGGTTCCAAAAAAGAGTATAGCCCAAATGCCCTCGAGTATGGAGCAGACAGAGCTTAAAGATCCCAAATTACCCATGTCTACCAACAATCAAACTAATATGAGTAAAATACAGTCTCCAAAATGCTTGTATGCAAATGCTAGAAGTCTAAAAAATAAGATGGGAGAGTTAGAATATATAGCACTAAATGAGAGGTTAGATATGATTGGAATATCAGAGACATGGTGGAAGGAGGACAAACAGTGGGACACTGTGATACCTGGGTACAAACTATATCGTAATGATAGAGCTGATCAAATTGGTGGAGGAGTTGCACTTTATGTTAGAGAGGGCATTCAGTCAGGAAGGATTAAAGTTTTGCAGGAAACAAAATTTTCTGTAGAATTTCTATGGATTGAAATTCCATGTGAAAAGGGGAAGGCAATGGCAGTGGGGGTGTTCTATCGACCGCCTGGGCAGAATAAACAAATGGATGATGAAATGCTCAAAGAAATCAAGGAAGCTAACAAATGTTATAGCGCAGTAATAATAATGGGTGATTTCAATTACCCCGGTATCGACTGACTCAGTGTCACGGCAGGACATACTAGGGAGATAAAGTTCCTAGATGACATAAATGACTGCTTCTTGGAGCAGCTGGTTCATGAACCGACCAGAGGGGAAGCCATATTAGACCTAGTCCTTAGTGGAACACCAGATCTAGTGCAAGAGATAAGGGTGTTGGGGCCACTTGGCAATAGTGATCATAGCATGATCACCTTTGATTTAATTAGTGGAGGAGAGATAGTAAGGAAATCCACAGTACTACCTTTTAACTTTTGAAAGGGAGACTATGATAAAATGAGGAAAATAGTTAAGAAAAGACTAAAAGGAGCAGTTGCAAAGGTTAAAGACTTACATCAAGCTTAGGTGTTGTTGAAAAACACTATCTTGGAAGCCCAGACCAGTTGTATTCCACGCTTTAAGAAAAGTGGAAGGAAATCCAAAAAACTGCCAGCATGCTTTAAAGGGGAGGTCAGAGAGGCTGTTGTTGCCAAAAAAGAATCTTTCAGGAAATGGAAAAAAGAGCCAAACGACGAAACCTGGAAACAGCACAAGCACTGGCAAGTTAAATGCAAGGCATTGATAAAGCAGGCAAAGGGAGAATTTGAGAAGAAGCTTGTTGCAGAAGCAAAAACGCGAAATAAAGATTTTTTCAAGTAGATTCGTAGCAAAAAACCTGTGAGAGAGTCAGTTGGTCCATTAGATGATAGAGGAGTTAAAGGGGCACTAAGAGGCGACAAGGCGATAGCGGAGAGACTGAATGAATTCTTTGCTTCGATCTTTACTGAGGAAGATGTAGGGATGTTACCCATGACTGAAGTGGTATTTAAAGGTGCGGAAGAATTGAAGGAAATATCGATACATCGGGAAGATGTATTACAGCTATTAGATAAACTGAAGAGTAGCAAATCACCTGGGCCGGATGGTATACATCCAAGGGTGTTGAAAGAACTGAAATATGAGATTGCAGACCTGCTATTAGTAATCTGTGAATTTTCATTAAAATCATCTGTAATACCTGAAGATTGGAGGATCGCCAATGTAACGCCAATTTTTAAAAAGGGTTCCAAGGGTGATCCAGGAAACTACAGACCGGTGAGCCTCACGTCAGTACCGGGAAAAATGGTAGAAACCATCATAAAGAATAAAATTACTCAGCATGTAGATAGTCATGGCCTAATGGGAGACAGCCAACATGGTTTTAGACAAGGAAGATCTTGTCTTACTAATCTATTATGTTTTTTTTGAAAGTGTGAATAAACAGGTGGACAAAGGTGAGTCGGTTGATATAGTGTATCTGGACTTTCAGAAAGCCTTTGACAAGGTCCCTCATCAGAGACTTTTGGCAAAACTAAAGAGTCATGGGATAGGAGGCAGTGTACTACTGTGGATCAGGAACTGGTTAAAAGATAGAAAGCAGAGGGTTGGGCTAAATGGCCAATTTTCCCAATGGAGAAAAGTGAATAGTGGTGTACCCCAGGGATCTGTGCTGGGTCCGCTGCTTTTTGACATATTCATAAATGACCTGGAAAGTGGAATAACGAGTGAGGTTAAAAATTTGCAGATGACACAAAACTATTTAAAGTTGTTAAAACCCAAGAGGATTGTGGAAAATTGCAAGAGGATCTTGATAAATTGGAAGACTGGGCATCAAAATGGCAGATGAAATTTAATGTGGACAAGTGCAAAGTTATGCACCTAGGGAAGAACAACCCAAACTATGGTTACACGATGCAAGGTTCCACATTAGGAACCACCACCCAGGAAAAAGATTTAGGCGTCATTGTGGATAGCATGTTAAAACCCTCGGCCCAGTGTGCAGCGGCAGCCAAGAGAGCAAATAGAATGCTAGGTATCATAAAGAAAGGTATAGAAAATAAAACAAAAGATATTATACTGCCTCTATATCGTTCCATGGTGAGACCGCACCTTGAATATTGTGTGCAATTCTGGTCGCCGTATCTTAAAAAGGATATAGTGTTGTTAGAAAAGGTTCAGAGAAGAGCCACCAAAATGGTAAAGGGGATGGAAGGATACTCTTATGAAGGAAGGCTAAAAAGGTTAGGGCTCTTAAACCTGGAAAAGAGACGGCTGAGGGGAGATATGATAGAAGTCTATAAATTAATGAACGGAGTGGAACGGGTAAATGTAGATCGATTGTTTACGAATCAGAACATAGAAAGACTAGGGGACATGCAATAAAGCTACAGGGTAAACTATTTAAAACTAATAAAAGAAAATATTTCTTCATTCAATGTGTAATCAAACTCTGGAATTTGTTACCGGAGGATGTAGTAAAGGCTGTTAGTGTAGCTGGGTTTAAAAAAGGTTTGGACAAGTTCCTGGAGGAAAGGTCCATAAACCATTATTAAGAAGGGACCCAGGATATCAATGCTTGACCCAGTACAAGCACTGCAGAACCTGTGTCTTTTGGGGAAACTGCTAGGTACGTATGACCTAGATTGGCCACTGTTGGAAACAGGATACTGGGCTTGATGGACCTTGGTCTGACCCAGTATGGTATATCTTATGTTCTTATGGTCTGTGGTGCGGAGGTGGAGTGCCTGTGTATGTTTGTATCTGTGTGAGTACTGTGTAGTGTGAAGATGAGGGGTTTATGTGGGTGCGAATGTGAGCATGTGTATGTGTGTGTCCAGGACCGGATTTACGTTGAGTGAGGCCCTACGCCAACAAAAATTGTGGGCCCCCAGAAAAAATAAAAACGAGATCAACTTACCAAAACAGAAATGGCAATAGATGTATAGAATTGCCTGACATAAAGAGGCAATAGGGACAAAATCAGCATCGGAATTCAAGAAATACATTAAAAAATGTCTTATCCATTGGGGAAGAGGATCATTGAATGATCCGGCAGTACTACAGCAGCTACAGGAAACGGACCTGGCCGTCGCTGCTCCCCGGTACTCACTATGGCTTTGGTGTAACAGGCCACTGCCTCCTGGTACTTGCGGGCGACGAAGAGTCTGTTTCCCTGCTCCTTTAACTCCTGAGCGCTAGTGCTCTTCTCCGGACTCCCGCCTCCCCCACTCTCCTTTTCCTCTTTCCCCTTCATGCCAGGGCCTGGAGAAGCTCGCGGACGGCCCCGTTCAGCTAGGCCGCAGCAATTTCAACTCTCTCTAGAGAGCGAGGGATCCAGGCTCGCACAACCCCGCCTCGCACTCTGACTATACCCAACACACCCACAAACACAGTTACGTCAGCGGAAGTTCCGAGCTGTAGAACTGAAGATGAAATGAATGAAAAAATTACCTGGAGATGACGGTAGAACTCAGCCGCAAAGTTTCTCAGTGATGGAAAGAATACGATTGTCCTGGGAACTCTTGTTTGTGGGCCCTTGCCAGCTCTGGGCCCTACGCCACGGCGTACCTGGCGTATAGGTAAATCTGGCCCTGTGTGTGTCTGTAGTACGGAGGTGGAGTACCTGTGTGTGTGCCTCTGTCATTTGGGGGTGGCGTGTTTGTGTGTGTGAGTGTGTTCTGGGTGTGGAATGCACCTTTTGGCATATATAGACACATTGTGCCCTTTTGTCCCTGAAGTCATCCTTTTAACCTTCAACACCCTGCACTTTTCCCTCCCCTTCCAACCCCTCCCCGTGATCTTTTCCTCTTCCAGACTCTCCCCTTCTCTCCCCCAGCACTCCTACCCCTTGTCCTCCATTACCCCATCCTATCTTTAAAATAAAATCTACTGCCCTTTTAAATGTTTGCTGCCTGACTCCCCCCATCTAACCTTTTCAGCAGGCCACGGATCCAACTGTCCTCTGCCTGCAGGCAACCTACTGCCTTCCAGCCTCACCCTCCTGTCCTGCTCATGGGGATCGATCTCCCGCAGGCAGACAAGAGAGCCTTTTGCTACGATCCCTCCTCTTCTGCTCATGGGAGATGGGATCCCAGCGGGGAGGCAGGCTCCCAACGGGCAGCCTGCTGCCTCTGAGCCACATGTCCTACCCGTGGGGATCTGATCTCCCACGAACAGAAGAGAGCCGCAATCTGTGCAAAGACCCCTTCTTTCTGCCCGTGAGAGTTCAGATCCCTGCAGACAGACAGAAGAGGTCTCATTCACTGCCTGTGATCGTGCGTGTGTTGGGGAGGGGGTAAGATGGGTGCCTGGAATTTTCCAGCCCTACTTCTGCCACCCCAAGAACTGCCGGAACACCATTTCACCCCATTACGGCACAAATTAAGCCCTGATCTTAGGCTGTTGCAGCTCCCTCCTCCTCTCCCCCACTCCCCCATCCCTGCATTCATTGGTCAGCTAGCTAATGGACTGCAGCATCTCCTTCCTTCAACTGTAGCCCATTTGGTTAGACACAGCCAATCAATAGGCCACAATTGAAGTGGGAACAGTAACTTAGAGACAGAAGAACTTCCTGCCTGCCCTCCTATGTGGTCCTGCAGCATGTAGCTTTCAGCTCCTGATCTAGGAAGGGGCAGGAAAGAACAGGGGCAGGAAAGGAAGGGGCAGCAGTGGAGGTGGGGGAGGGGGGGAGTGCTCAAAAAACAAGATGAGGATTGTGGAAAATTGCAAGAGGATCTTGATAAATTGGAAGACTGGGCATCAAAATGGCAGATGAAATTTAATGTGGACAAGTGAAAAGTTATGCACCTAGGGAAGAACAACCCAAACTATGGTTACACGATGCAAGGTTTCACATTAGGAACCATCACCCAGGAAAAAGATTTAGGCGTCATTGTGGATAACATGTTAAAACCCTCCGCCCAGTGTGCAGCGGCAGCTAAGAGAGCAAATAGAATACTAGGTATCATAAGGAAAGGAATGGAAAATAAAACAAAGGATATTATAATGCCTCTGTATCGTTCCATGAAACACTGATTAGTGTCGCGCATGAACCTCTTGGTTACTGGCTAAAGAGGGGTTATCGATCCCGTTTGGACTAATGAAGTGAAGCGGACTGGGCTGAAGAGTTACTCTTGAGTGATTGAGTGTGTTTAAGGCATGAGGACAGTCACGCTGGTAACGTGGGATTGGAATAGCTGATGGAACTCCTCTTTGGCATTGGTCCAGCTAAGTAATTTTTCCCTGTATATTTGTTTATCACAAGGAATTGAAGTTTAGGTACTTAGATTGGATAATGGTATGGACAGCAACATGTGTTGTGTGGTCTGGTTGAAGGCCGGTTCACGGTCAATTTAAAATTGAGAAAAACGGAGGGCTCACCTCGAGAGAGGAATTGTTTCTTCTCATGGTGAGCGATCCAACAAAAAATATTAACTTACGGAATTTCGATCCCCTTAGGAGTATGTTTAGGTTATTTGGTCAGTTCCTATAGAGAGACTGGTGTGGGAAATCAAGAGTATATTTAGGATTAATGGGGTTGATTTCCATGGGTGTAATTTTATAGCAATTTGACTGGTCATATTAGTGGCAAAGTGCACAAACATTCCAGAATAAGGGGTGCTGCACTAAAGGAGACTCATGATAGGTGAGTGGAAGCCCTCCTCAAGAATGCCATCACAGTTTTGGCCTTGGGCACTTGACCAGTGACTATTTAGCATGGAAAACATGACAGCAGGTTAGCCTAATCATTCTGCCTGATGGACAATGCAGACTAAGGAAATGCTGAGGTCAAAGTCTAGCATGCAGCAAGACGAGCAGGACTGGAGTGAGGAGAGGGAAGGATTTTTCTATGGGTGGAGTGAGAATGCTGACCCTCACTGTCTCTCCAGTCCAGTTCTTATTTGGAAGAATGTTATAAGTATTCAAATTAGTTATGGATTAAAATGCACAGTTATCCAGAATGTGTATGCATATACAGCTTCAGAAGGTGGGGCAGGGATGGGGTGGTACATTTTGATGATGATTGGTTAAGAAATGCTGTAGATGTGCATTAAATCTCAACAATTGCGTATAACCTCATTTAATGTTAGAGATATACAGACCTTTAAGAAGTGAAGGAAGGTGCTGAGGAAACTGGAGGGGAGGGAGTGTAGATAAATAGTTTATATAGGAAACTCATGTGGATCATTAGACTGTAGTAAATTGAAAACAAATTGGATGGGTGAGCCCCGTCATTCCTTTGGCTGCACCAGCAATGCAGGGATTGTGCAAGCGTTCAAACTTTCAGCACATGGTATTGTGCACAGTGAAGGTAGAGTGCAAGTATTAGAGGTGATGTTTAAAAAGTTGTGATATGTTTGCTTAATGTCCATCCTATTTCGAGGGGAACGCTGAAGGCAGTACCACATAAGAACATAAGAAATGCCCAAGGGTTCATCAAGCCCAGAATCCTGTTTCCAACAGTGGCCAATCCAGGTCACAAGTACCTGACAGGTTCCCAAAAGGGTACACAGATTTCATAATGCTTATCCTGGGGTAAGCAGTGGATTTCCCCTGTCTTCCTTAATAAGGGTTAATGGACTTTTCCTCCAGGAACTTGTTCACATCTTTTTTAAACCCAGCTATATTAACAGCTTTTACTACATCCTCCAGTAAGTAATTCCAGAGTTTGATTACATGTCGAATGAAAAATATTTTCTCCTATTGGCTTTAAATGAAATATATTGTAGCTTCATGTGTGTGTCCCCTAGCCTTCCTACTTTTTGAAGGGGCAAACAACCGATCTACATTTACCTGTTCTACTCCATTCATTATTTTATACACCTCTATCATATCTTCCCTCTTTTCCAAGTTGAAGAGCCCTAACCTTTTAAGCATTTCCTCATAGGAATAACCTTCCAACCCCTTTACCATTTTTGTTGCTCTTCTCTGTATCTTTTCTAATTCTGCTATATCCTTTTTAAGATAGGGTGACCAGAATTGCACACAATATTCAAAAGTGTAATCACACCATGGAGCGATACAGAGGCATTATAATATCCTCTATTTTATTCTCCATTCCATTCTTTATGATTCCTAGTATTCAATTTGCTTTCTTGGCAGCGGCTGCACACTGGGGCAGATGGTTTCAACATATTATCCATAATGATGCCCAGATACTTTTCCCGGGTAGTGGTTTCTAATGTGGAACCTTGAATCGTGTAACTGTAGTTTGGGTTGTTCTTTCCATGGAGGCCGATTTTAATCTCTATACGCCTGGGCCGTGGGCACGCATAAAGCTGGGATGGGGCCGAGTTAGATCCGATTCCTTCACCGTGGGGTCTAGATGCACCTGCGATGGTGGAATCAGGGAGATAAATGGCCAGGTGCCCTTAAGTAAACAGCAGACAGAGTTGAAAGATTCCAGATTACCCTGTCAACTGATAAGCAGGTTGTCAATATGAACAAAATGGTTATTGTCAGGGGACAAACAGAGAGAGAGAGAGAGACCTTTCTGAATGCTATGCATGCCTCAGTGGTTCTCAAGTCAGTCCTCTGGGACCCCTTGTCCAGTTGGGTTTTCAGGATATCCACAATGAATATGTATGAGATAGATCTGCATGCATTGCTTCCATTGTATGCAGATCTATCTCATGCATATTCATTGTGGATATCTTTTTTTAAAATGTTATATTTATAAAGATTTAGAAATATATTCCAAGCATAAACACTTGTACATAGAAAAGAGAGAGGCAATCTAGGAAAAAAAGAAACAAACCTAATTAATTTCTAAGAAACACAGTGATTATTGCCCAACTCACTAGCCCACTCTTCAGGGAACACCAAAACAGTAACAAAAAGAAAAATACTTTATACCAAACATGTAAAGAAAGCATAGACAATCAACCTAATCAGTAGCCTTTAACAAACGCTGCACTTATTATTACGCTCTGGCAACCTGAGGAGCAGCGTTTGTTAAAGGCTACTGATTAGGTTGATTGTCTATGCTTTCTTTACATGTTTGGTATAAAGTAGTTTTCATTTTGTTACTGTTTTGGTGATCCCTGAAGAGTGAGCTAGTGAGTTGGGCAATAATCACCGTGTTTCTTAGAAGGGAGGTAATGAAGGCAGCCAGCTGACGGGGATCATAAAACACATAATTAACAGACTGTAACTTAATAAGACATTTACAAGGAAACCTGAGAAAAAATAATTCTCCCAGCTGAATCACCCCTGGTTTGAGCAGTAGAAATGCCCTACGCCTCTGCTGTGTCTTACGGGCCAAATCCAGGTAAATATGATCTAATAACCCCTTAAAGAGCAGGGAGCATTTCTTAAAGAAAACCTTAAGAAGCCATTCCTGATCAGATGACAATGCAGACGTTGTCAACAAAGTAGGATGGTACAATAGTTTCAATATCACTCGATTCCAAAATGTTAGAAATATTAGCAATATCCATACAGTATGTTGAGTTTCAGCATGTAGGGATTGCTATAAACCGGCCCCTTCCTTCTTATGAGCAGGTAGATAATAAACTTTGGTATCCCAAGAATTTCTACAAAGTACTGCTTCAACATATCCTTGGTCGACGTCAGGGATGAACAAGGAAAATTAGTCAATCTTAAGTTTGTGGACTGAACTTGTTTTTTAAGCAGTTCCTCTTTGAATTTTACAGCCATCAAGTCTTTAACCAAAGCAATCTGACAATTCTCATATTGTTGAACCTTCACTTTCAGATCTTCCACAACTCCCTTCACAGTAGCCAATTTTCGTTCTGTGGCTTGCGATAACATTGTATTACCCTGAACCTGAACAGCCATTTGGTTGGATTATTGGATAAAGACTTTGCCTAACTTTACAATTGCACTCCATATAGTCTCCAAAGTGAAAACAGACGGACGCTTCAATGAAAAACTTAAAAGTGAAGTTGGCCCCAACTTGTCCATTTAACTTGCTGAAGCAGGGAAACTCACCCCAAACCAGGCAGTGAAGTCTTTGTGCTCTCCTTTGCCGCTCCCAGGCTCAGTTCTCTTCCTGCAGCCGCAACACTGGTCTTGAGGCTCAGTATCAGGATCAGTTCTGCTCTGGATACACAGCCTCCAACTAGGCCAGGATCACTATCCCGTGCTGGGCTGATCTGCCTAGAGACCTCCGACTGCAAAGAACCGCCCATCAGCATAGGAGGAGGAGGAGACAGCCCCGGTGATAGTTCATACCCCGAAGAAGACGCCGGGTTCCTGCTGCTGATTCACTGGGCATGCCAAATAAAGATCCATCAGACCAGCAATAATAGAACCAGGTAAATTAGAGGGGGTTCCCATGGGCTGGGGAGGCTTCTTGCCAAGTTTCCCCTTCCTCTTCAGTATTGTAAAGGTACGTCCAGCAGCACGATTGGCTATATGGCCATCTTAGGTTCCCTCATTGTGGATATCTTGAAAACCTGACTGAACTGGGGTCCCAGAGGATTGGGTTTAGAAACACACTGCTTTACACAGATGGTGATAGCAGCTGCCCACATCAAGAGTAATACATTAGACCTGATTTTTGTGCCTGCAGGGTTTGCAGTGGGTGAAATCAAAGCCTCTCTTTGGGGAAGGAGTCTAAGATGGCGACGCTCAGGCTTAGCGTGTAGACTGGTAAATTATGGGGAAGAAATGGAAAGTTAAGGGTGGGTGAAGCCCTTGTCGCCCCCCCCCCCCTTACTTACTCACCATTACCTGCTGTTGTTTTGGGTCCTTTGGATCATTTCTTGGTACAGCCTCCACGGTGTCCTGTGAGAGAGGGGGAAGGAGTCACGGCTGCGGAGTGTTTGGAGCCAGAGAGCTCAGCCGTCTGCCTCGAGCTGGTCATCATACTCCCCTGAACCACAGAGGACGCCGAAGATTCCCTGCATGAGTTTACTGCTCACCACTGGTTCGCAACAGGCTTGCCCCGGACGAGGAGTGGTTTGCCTCGTTTGGAAGGGCTGGACCTCGATTCAGGTAGGGCGGTGGCCCCGCACATCCCTGCAGAGCAACAGCAGCATATCAAGGTGCAGCAGTCTCGGTGTCTCCGGTTGTAAGTTTGGTGGCAGGAGGTGCTGCCATGAGCAGTGACAGAGCAGACAGCGTTTGGATGGAGGGAGGTCCCGCAGCCCTGCTGGTCCAGTAACTTTTACTTTGATGTGCCCGACGAACTTTACGCTGGAGTCTATTTGGACAGCGATTGTGTCTTTAAGCGAGACATTGGTTTCTCAGTTTTCGGTTCTCTCTGCAAAGATTCATCAAAACTCTAGTGCTATTGAATTAAATGCCAACACGATTTCTGCTATACAAGCTGACTGTGTTGCTATGCAAACAAGAATTAGTGTGCTGGAATCGCAATCCGAATTGTCTTTGAAGAGCATCTACTATGAATGCCCAGCTTGAGAGATTGGAGAACTTCTCTGGCTTGCAACTTGAGAATGATTAACTTCCCTCGGGCTCGTACAATTCCTGCTCGTGACATGTTTAAAACATATTTGTTGGAAATTTTGGGGGTACCCATGGAGTCTCATCCTCCCGTGATGAAGTTGTTTTATCTTCCACCCGGGAGAAAGAATCCTTCTATTGTTACTGTGGGCACTCAACAAGCTGATTGGATATTTCGGCAGCTTTGGAAAGCTCACAGGATGAAATGGTTATTTATTTATTTATTTTTCTTATATACCGCGCTATTCATCATCAGCGTGGTTTACATGTAACAATAACTGTGCAGTGAAGACAATCTACACTGAACTTACAATATAACAGAAATGTACAGTTTTAACAGGATAACTACATTACAAATAACATATGTTAAAGAGAAACTAACTAGTTACATGTTGGCTTATCTGAGAATTGTAGTCGGTTTGGGTGGGAGTTAACGCTATTTGTCAGGTGGAACAGGGTCTGGTATGTTCGGTTTCAATCCTATATGATTGTTGCTTGGGTTTTGTCTGTATGTACTACTGGGCATGTCAAGGTGTGGATGGTGATCTTGGTCTGCGTAGTGCTGCAGGAAAAGGTGATATTTAATTGCTTTCCTGAATTGGTAGAGAACCTTGATGGCCCTGATGGCAGAAGGTAGGGCGTTCCAGCACGTGGGTGCATACAACACAAATGCTCTGCTCCTGGCTGTTCGTGAGCATTTCGTGATCTGCTTTGGGAGTATCAAGTTGTTGATGGCCGCTGATCTTCTTGCCCTGTTAGGGGGAGTAAGCTGAATGAGGTCAGTTAGTGATGTAGAGGAGCATTTGTTAATGGCTTTATGGGTCATCGTCAATACTTTGAAGGCAATCCTACTTTGGATTGGGAGCCAGTGTAGGCTTTTTAGGATGGGGGTTATATGGTCCCTCCTAGGTGCTCCAAGTAGAATTCTAGCAGCTGAGTTCATGGCTAGTTGCAGAGGTTTATTGTGTTCATTGGGAGGCCATGTAGTATGGTGTTCGCGTAATCGAAATGAGGGGTGACAAGAGCTTGATACACAGTACAAAAGTCTTTCGGTTCAAGCAGCTGTCTCAAGTGACGGAGCAACCTTATTTTGTTGTATACGGACTTGACCATATTGCTTATCTGGGCCTTCATGTTGAGCTGTCGGTCAAGTATTACTCCGAGGTACCGAATTGTAGGCTTGCTTAGGAGTTCAGCGTCCCTGACCTTGAGGGAGCTGGGTGGTATGAAAGTTGAATCTCTTGTGAGAAAGAGAACCTCCGTTTTATTAAAGTTTATCCTTAATTTTTGTGAATGTAACCAATCTGTAACTGCATCGAAACAGGTGGTGAGGGGCGATAGGTCCGGTTTGTCTAGCAGGAATGGCGTATAGAGCAGAACATCGTTGGCATAGATTAGGCAGTTTACGTTGAATGAGCAGATGAGATTACATAAAGGCTGCATGTAGATATTGAACAGCAGGGCAGACAACGATGATCCCTGTGGCACGCCTTTTTCTTGGAGGAAAGGTGTGGAGGTAGAGGGACCGGCATGGACATGTTGCCATCGGTCAGTCAAGTAGGACGCACACCATGAGAGGGCATTTCCTTGTACTCCCTTCTCACTGAGCCGGGAGAGTAGCACTTCGTGACAAACAGTGTCAAAGGCTGCAGCAATGTCCAGGAAAATCAGAGCAAAACCTTGTTTGATATTATCCATCCCGATGGTTAGGGTGTTAATTAAAGTAGTTAGCAACGTTTCAACCCCGTGTGATTCTCGAAAGCCATGTTGACAGGGGTCGAGGGGTGCACTAATCTCAATATGCTGTTGAAGTTGCTGTTGTACAACCTTCTCGATGATCTTAGCCAGTAGCGGGATGCTTGATATTGGCCTGTAAGACTCCATCTTTGCTGGGTCCAGCTTACTGTTTTTTTAGCAGCGGCCTTATTGCTGTCTGCTTCAGACTTTTGGGGAATGATCCGGTTGCGAAAGATAGCCCAATGAGTTTTGAGAGGAAGGGACTAAGTTCTGTCTGCAGGGATTTTATCCAGAATGCTAGACAAGGGTCGTTGGGTGCTGTAATGGTGTTTATGGAAGAAATGATATCTTGAAGGTTTCTCTCTGATGGAGCAGAAAACATGGAGATAGTATGTTTACAGACATTTGTAGCTTCCGAAGTGGTATGCGCTCGAGTTGTTGGGGGAGAGCTAGCAATAGTAGATGTGTAGGGCTGGCTTACCTTGGCCTGTAGGTAGTCAGCATATTCTTGGGGGTCAGGGAGCTTTGGTTGTGTTGGTGAGGGTTCCTTTGCTAAGGTCTTAACTAGGCTGAAGAGCTCGTGCGGTTTGTTTAGTGATCGTTGCAGCATCTCAGCATGATATTGTTTCATTCGTTCGTTCACATTGGTAGTTACTTTTGCACTTTTGCCAGATAGAGAATGGATGCTTAGAGTGTATTTTCGTAAAAGACACCTTATGTTTAAAGAGCTATTTGTTCGTACTGTATATATCCAGATTTATCTAGGGAAACACAGTGGAAGTGTAGGGATTTTCTTCTTTTGCATTCTGGGGTCCAGCAGCTGGGAGCGCTCTTTTTTCTTAAACATCCATGTAAATGTTTGATAAAATACCGATCTGTTTCTTATATTTTTTTTGAGCCCTCACAGCTGCTGGCCTGTATAAATGCCCGATGTCTCAAAACTGCTATTGATACTCCAACAGAAGGTCTGTGATGATAAAGGTTGTAGCAGGGCTATTGCTTGCATGTTTTAATGGTTATTTCCTTTTCTTCTAATCCTGTCTCCTCTCCCTCCCTTCTTTTATTGTGAGCTTGTTGAGCAATTGCTGTGTTTTTTGTTTGTTTCTGGGAAAAAGTTTCTTTCTGTATTTTCTAGTAATTGCTCTATTTTCTGTTCAAGGATTGTAAAACTTCTTGATAAAAGAAAAAGAAAAAAAGCCTCTCTTCAGATAACCTCAATACTCTGGTTTGATCACAGCTTATTGTCCTTTCAGGAATCGAATGCAAGGCTTAACAGTATGAAGGACACCATAGTGCAGGGTCATCGCTTTGTGAAATTCAAAAGATTTATTTGCACAGAAGGTATCCCATCCTTTACTTCCTATTTTAGAGGATGAAATAGACAAGCTGGTTGACAGCTGGAAGAGAATGATAGAGAATGTGGCACTAATCACAAAAGCAAGTTATGAACCAAAGAGAAGTAGCACCACCATTTTAGCACTGAGGTCAGAAGAGAACAGAGAGAAGATAGAGAAGAGTAAAGACTCTGTCTTCTCACGCAGAATATCTGAAGGTATTAAAGGACTATAGGACACTTCTTAATACAAAGAGGGACCTCATACAGCACAAGGTTTGGTTTGCATTAAATCAGCCCTGCAAACGTTTTAACAAAGTTAAAATGTTAGTCAAAGAGCTCGTAAACTGTTGCCAAGCAGAGCCGCCATACCCCAAAAGATCTGGCTGAGTACTTTGAAAATAAAATTCATGGAAAGAGTGGAAATCACAAAAGCACATTCCTCTTCATCTCTCTGGGCCAGTCCAGGAACCGTAGTCAACCTCCTCCAGCAGCTGAGGACTGAATTCTCAAAGTCTTGCTGACAGCCTATCCAGCTCCCCTTGGTGTCAGAGACTCGGTCTTTCAGTCCTCAGCAGCTGAACAGGACGTGTGGCTGACAGGCTCCCTGGGAAGATGAAGAAGAATAGAGCAATTAGGTAGAATTTGAAGCAGAAAAATGTTCTTGCTGGATTGCCCTAGCAGGGCAGTAAGTCCAGAGCAGTTTCACTTAAAGAAAAAAAAAAGACGGACTTCAGCTGCCAGGAGTTAATGTCAGACGGCAGTAGAGGCAGAGCCTGCCTTGTTCGAAGTGGTTCCATCGCTCCGGGGGTTGAGGAAGGAACTGGGAACCCCAGGGTCCAGCCCTCTGCCTCCAACGCCCGATCTCCATCACCTGCGAGCAGCGGAGGAAGGGGGGGATCCGGCGACTCGGCGCGCTCCTCTCAGGTAGGAAGAGATTTATAAAATTGTACGTGGCTTCGGCGAAGGTACAGGGCATAGATCGGTGCTGCGGTTGCTAGGCCGTCGGAGAGTCTTGGAGAGAGTTGGGTAGCTTCAGGCGCATTCTGCCAGGGTCGGCAGCGTGCGCGCAGTGTGGGAGTCGCCGCAGTTTGTCTGGGCCAGGGCTCTGCCGCACTTGTGTCAGGAAAGGCAGCAGTTTGGAAAGGCTCTTCGAGTGCGGAATGGAAGCGAAATCTGCGTCGGGGGAGTTGGCAGACAGGCCTCAGGGCACGGCGGAGAAGGCAGGAATGGTAGCCATTTTATCAGAGGCAGCTCTTTCTCCCGCGCTACAGGGCAAAGCAGTAAAGAGAAAAGCAAAGGCTAAAAAGCCTTCTCCAGGGGGAATCCAGGCCCAGGGGCAGTTGCCTGTGTTGCAGGAGGGGCTAGAGTCTTTGTTTTCGGTGGATTTTATCCTGTCTCTACATAAAGCTTATTGTTTAAAGATAGAACAGTCATTAAGCAAGCCTTCTTCTCCCAGCCTGTTAGGTTCGCAAAAGGGGGATGTCAGTGTGGCAGACCCTGGAGAGGGAATCTCTCAGAAAGGTATGGGTCCAGAAGCAGGCTTCGATAGCTTCGGGCCGCAGCTCTCAACGCCTCAGTTAGCGGAGGAGGGGGAGATCCTCTCAAAGGTGGGTTTAGACCCCTGGGCAGGGGAAGTAGAGGAAGGTGAGATTGTACCAGGTGAAGACCCAAATGTTTTCAGGGTGTTTCACAAGGACGAGCTAGGGGCTCTTATCGCCCACTCTTTAGTGGCTCTAAATCTTGTCCTTCCGGTGATACAGGAGGAACCGCTAGAAGATCCCTTGCTCCAAGGGTTTAAAGCGGAGCAGCAGCATTTCCCAGTTCATAGAGTGATTAAGCAGATGATAGAATCGGAATGGGAGTGTCCCGAGGCTACCCTGAGGGGTGGCCGCACCATAGGACGCCTTTACCCAGTTCCGCAGGAGGAGAAGGAGTTGCTACGGATGCCCAAGGTAGATGTGTTGGTTTCAGCAGTGACAAAGAAGACAACAGGCCTCCGTTTGTGGAGCGTATGTGTCAAGGGCCTCTATCCGTTGGCTCCAAGGGGAGTCGGTCCCAGACAGGGAGGAAGGGCCTTCCTCAGAGGGGGCGAAGCTGGAGTTGGCAGCGGCGTATTTAGCAGCCGCCTTCTATGATTTGGTAAGAATAGCGGTGAAGTCCATGGCATCAGTAATTGCCGCTAGGAGGTTTCTCTGGCTGAGGAATTGGGCGGTGGACGCGTTATCTAAGGCTCGCTTCAGTAAGCTCCCCTATAAGGGCAAGCTGCTCTTTGGGGAGGCCTTGGAAAAGATTGTAAAGGATTTGGGAGATTCCAAGGGAGGCCGGCTTCCGGAGGACCGTCCAAAAGGGACAAGACCTGGAGCTTTGCAGAGAGGGCAAGGTAGGGACTTTCGCAGGTTCCGAGGGCCTCGGTTTGTGCCTTATCAGAGAGGCCGTTTTGTGGCCAGAGGACAGTCCTTTTGGGGAGCTAGGGGGTTCAGCAGGGGGTATTTCAGCCCCAGCAGAACTCATCAAAGAAACCACAATGAAGGGCAGCTGGTCCAGGCGGAGATTCCAATAGGAGGACGTTTGCAGGGATTTCACTCCATCTGGACCACCATAACTACGGACCAGTGGGTTCTGGAGATCATCCATGAAGGTTATGCGCTGGAGTTCGCTCAACCGCTGGTGGAAGCGTTCATGATGTCCCTGTGTGGGGCTCAGGCAAAGAGGAAAGCGATAAGTGACACGCTTCAGCGCTTGCTGCAGCTTCAAACGGTGGTACCGGTTCCCCAAGACCAGTATGAGTTAGGTCGATACTCGATTTATTTTGTGGTTCCCAAGAAAGAGGGATCCTTTCGACCCATTCTAGATCTAAAGCATGTGAACCGCTGCTTGAGGGTGCCACATTTCTGAATGGAAACCCTGAGATCTGTGATTCGGGCGGTAAAACTGGGCGAGGTGCTTTCGTCCATAGATCCAACGGAGGCGTATCTGCACATTCCGATCAGAGCAGATCATCAAAGGTTTTTGCGCTTTGCCGTTCCTATGGGACATTTTCAGTTCCGAGCGTTGCCTTTTGGGCTGGCTGTGGCGCCGCGTACATTCACAAAGGTGATGGTAGTGGTCACGGCAGCGTTGTGAAAGGAAGGAATTCAGGTGCATCCCTACCTGGACGATTCGTTGATTCAGGCAGGGTCTCTGGTAGAGTCGGTTGCAATGACCAAACGTGTAGTACAGTTTCTGGAACAGCTCGTTGGGTGATAAATCAGGCCAAGAGTCAGTTACAACTGGTGAGGCGCCTAACGTACCTCGGGGCCTTGTTCGATACAGAGGTAGGGTCAGTGTTCCTACCCGAGGATAGAGTGCAAAAGATTTTGGCGCAGGTACGGGTGTTTTTACGTATGCAGGCTCCAAAGGTGTGGAGATACTTGCAGCTTCTGGGTTCCATGGTGGCGGCCTTGGACCTGGTGCCATGGGCCAGGGTTCATATGCGTCCACTTCAGCGGGCATTGCTATCCAGATGGTCTCCACAGGATCATCCTCTGTCTCAGAAGCTTGTGTGCCTAGAGGTCGTGAGCAGCAGTCTGCAGTGGTGGTTGGATTCCAGGCATCTTCAAGCAGGGGTGCCTCTGGAGCAGCCGGAGTGGGTTTTGGTCACCACGGACGCCAGCCTGTCAGGCTGGGGGGCTCATTGTATGTCTCATGTGACGCAGGGCGGTTGGTCCACTGAGGAGAGCAGTTGGTCGATCAATCGCTTAGAGATGAGAGCGATGCGTTTGGCGCTTCAGGAATTCAACACTCTGATCGCTTAGAGATGAGAGCGATGCGTTTGGCGCTTCAGGAATTCAACACTCTGATAGAAGGGAATGCGGTATGCGTTTTCTCCGACAATGTGGTAACGGTATCCTATATCAACAGGCAAGGGGGCACGGGCAGTGCAGCCTTGCTGGAGGAGAGTCAGCAGTTGATGCAGTGGGCGGAAGGCTATCTGGTGGCTCTATCGGCGGTGCATGTAGCAGGAAAGGACAACATGCAGGCCGACTATCTCAGTCGGAATGTCCTAGATCCAGGAGAGTGGGAACTAAACGCGGCTGTCTTTCATGACATTACGGTGAGGTGGGGGCAGCCAGTCATGGATCTGATGGCTACTCTCGGCAATACCAAGGCATCGTAGTTCTACAGCAGGTGCAGGGAGTACATGTCAGAAGGGCTCAATGGGCTGGTGCAGCCCTGGTCGTTGGGCAAGCTGCTGTATGTATTTCCTCCATGGCCGATGATCGGTCGAGTCATTCGGAGGATAGGGGCGCACGACAGGAAGGTGATTCTCATTGCTCCAAATTGGCCCAGGAGGCCTTGGTATGCGGATCTAGTGCGGCTTCTCGTGGATCATTCTTGGAGGCTGCCCAGTCAAATCAATCTGTTGAGTCAGGGACCGATTATAATGCTGCAGGTGGATCGGTTCTTGCTTATGGCTTGGCTCTTGAAAGGGAATGGTTGCGACGTCGAGGGTACTCAGCAGCGGTGTTAGCCGCTATGTTGAAGTCCAAGAGAAGGTCGACTTCCCTGGCATATGTCCGGGTTTGGCACATTTTTGAAAGTTGGTGTAAGGAGCATAGCGTTATGCCATTTTCCGCAACTTTACCAGACATCTTATCGTTCCTACAGGGTGGGCTAGAGAAAGGACTAGCCCTCAGCACTCTCAAGGTTCACCTGGCTGCCCTGGCTTGCTATAGAGGAAGAGTGCAGGGGGGCATTTTGTCATCGCATCCAGATGGTCAATGCTTCCTTAGGGCAGCTAGGAATATCAGACCACCAGTGAGACTGGTAGTTCTGGCTTGGGATTTGAACTTAGTTTTAGATGCCTTGACGCAGCCTCCCTTTGAGCCTGCGGCAACAGTGAGTCTGAGAGAACTGTCTTGGAAGGCCGCTTTCCTGATGGCGTTGTGCTCGGCAAGAAGGGTCTCGGATCTGCAGGCGCTCTCGTGTAGGGAGCCGTACATTCAGTTTTCAGCGGAGAAGGTGATGTTGCGGCTGGTGCTGTCGTTTCTGCCGAAGGTGGTGTCCGGTTTTCACTTAAATCAAACTGTTTTACTTCCGACCTTTCGAAGTCTGGAAGGGGGTAAAATGGAGCGTTCACTTCGGAAGTTGGATCTGGGAAGAGTGCTATGTGCTACGGAGCCGTTTTGGAGGTCAGACAGGTTGTTTGTGATTTATAGAGAACCACGTAAGGGACAGGCGGCTTCCGAGGCTTTAATTGCCCGATGGGTGAAACGGGCTGTCGGGGCAGTGTATGAGGTGAAGGGGAAATTGCCTCCCGAAGATCTCAGAGCTCATTCTACTTGGGGCCAGGAGGCTTCTTGGGCTGAGTTCGCGTTGGTTCCTCTGGGGGATATCCGTAGAGCGGCAACTTGGTCGTCTCTCCACACTTTTGCAAGACACTATCGGTTGGATGTTCAGGCAAGGGGAGACGCAAATGTTGGGGCCTTGGCCATAGTGGCGGGGCTCTCAGGGCCCTCCCGAGTTTAGGAACTGCTTTAGTACTTCCCTACGGGTTCCTGGACTGGCCCGGAGAGATGAAGAGGAAGGAGAAATTAGACCTTACCTGCTAATTGTCTTTCCTTGAGTTCTCTCCGGACCAGTCCAGGGCCCACCCAGTTAGTTTGCGAGTTTGGTCAGCCGGGCTAGTGGCTCGGCCATTAATTAAGAAGTAGATGGTACTTAGGTCACTATGGTCCGGAGGTGGTGAAAGTGTATGCTGGCTGTGGTTCGGGCTGGCGTCTGAGAGGTTTCGGGGCGGCTTGGATTTTGGGGCTCCCTCTCGGGGTCGGGAAGGGAGAAGTAAGGGCCGTTCTGAGACGTAAAAAAAGGATAAAGAAAGGGAAGGAAAAAGATAGAGAGAGACAGGAAATGGCACGAACTTTGTTGTTTTTAGTTTTAGTTAATGTTTAATAGTATATACCTAAGGATAGGCTGCTTTGACAATAGAAGACTGTTTCTGACACCAGGGGGAGCTGGATAAGCTGTCAGCAAGACTTTGAGAATTCAGTCGTCAGCTGGTGGAGGAGGTTGACTATGGTTCCTGGACTGGCCCAGAGAGAACTGAAGGAAAGACAATTAGCAGGTAAGGTCTAATTTCTCCATATCAGATATTGTTCCTCAGCAGTGGTATGGATTTGAACCACTATTACTGAAATCGGTGATAACTTTGCTCACCTGTTCCAACAACCCTACTTCGCCACTTGACCCTTGTCCCACCAACTGATTAAAGATGATCAGGCCTGAGATAATGGATGACCTACTGAGAATAGTGCAACTCTCTCTTACCCAGATGGTAATGCCTTTGAATTTCAAAAAAGCTAGTATACAGTATGTCCCATTAAAAAAAAAACCACAGGTTGGATTTCATTTTTACCTGGTTCTTTTTGCCTTATTTCTAGCCTTCCTTTCTTGGCTCAGTTTACATAGAAGATTGTCCTCCAGCAGTTAAATGATCACATTGAGGTCCATGCCTTATTGGATTCCCAACAGCATTGTTTCCAGCAAAATCATAGTGTAGAAACCTTCATGACATGTCTATTTGATAGATTACTGTAAGGCTTAGATAAATCAGGTTCCAGATTTCTGGTATTTTTTTCCTTGCGATATTAGATGCCTTTGACTCAGTGTTCCATGACTGACTTCTCTCACAATTACAGTCCCTAGGGAAAGGGTCTATGGTATTCTGTTGGTTCCATTCGAACCTATCAGAATGCCAGCAACAGGTTAGGATATGTTCTAATACCTCCACCTGGTTTACCTTGAAATCTGGAGTTTCCATAGTGTTCAGACTTATTATTCAATACATATTCCATATCATCTTGCTAGACCAGTCCAGACAAGTGGATTATGTTCTCTACCAGCAGAGATGCAGTCGGAAAATCTGCCAGAGGTTTTTTATGACCTCATCCTGCTATAATCATAGATGCAGCTAGGGGCACACTTCAGCATTTTTCTGTCTCCAGAAGAGATTGGATGGAAGTTTTTTGCAGCTCTGGTGAAATCTGAAAAAATGTTCTGAGAAGCAGTTGAGAAAGGACTGATTTTGCTCGTGAGCAACCACCCTTAGGGGTGACTTCCTCACTGGAGCACAATGCTGGAGGCTCCACTAGAGCCACCCTTAAACCAGTGGAGGTGAGGGCCATTCGCTAGGCTTTGTTATGCTTCCGGACCTTAGTCTGGGGCAGATTGTCATACGGAGGAGTGAAAATTGATTCAGTTCCTCATCCTTATATTGCTAAGGGCCAGTTGAGTAGCCAGAAGTTTGGAAAGGATTCTTGCACAGCCTCAGTGCCCCCTCCCTCCCGATTCTCCCCCTAAGATTAGAAGGCCCCTAAAAGGTATGTGACAATAGGTCCTGGCAGCAGGGGGGTGGCACTGAGCCCGGCACAGTTTTCCTGCCTTGGGCTCCCCAGGGGGTCAGTACCAAAACAGTCTTGTCTGACTTGTTTATGGGAGGGCTACCTGACCTCATACGCTAGGTGGTGTGTCTGTCAGGTTTGGGCTGCTTGGGGCATCCATTGGTGCAGTATGGTTATTTTTCCTGCCAATTTCTGCCTCGTGTGCTGCCTATGCGTATTAGCTGCAATAAGCATACTTAGTATGCAGTTTCCTGTGCTGTGTGTGTTGCGTGAATGCCTTAATTCTGCACATGGCCATTGTGCATGGTAGTACCTGCATGGCCAGAGTACATGGTAGTAGTGTCTGTGTGGCCAGAGTGCATTGCAGTGTTGCTGTGTGCATTATTAGCACATCCTGAACCCATAAAGCCAGGCTTTTAGTGATACATGAGATCACACATTATTGATATGGATGTATGCCTCTTTTACAAAATGCTGCCTGGAGAGTGGGAAGTTACATTGCTGAGTTCCAGCTTCTTTGATGCCTGCATGAGGCTTCTGATGCATCCTTGGCGATCCCGTATCCCCTCTCGCAACAGGGGAACACAGTTACCCTGGTCTTGTCATCTTTGCTGCAGGAGGCAGTGGATGCAGTGGTGGAAGAAGATGATCTCCAGTCCTTGGACTCAAGCCCTCGCTCTGTAGGCTACTCCCCTTCACTTAGAGGCTTAATGGCTTGTTTGCCCCCTGCTGGTGGCGGGACACATTCTGACAGGGAGTTCCGAATTCCTGGGCTGTCTTCCTCGGAATCGTTTCATTCTTCAACAGATTTGGTCCTTCTGGCGAGGCATTTCAGACCTTGGGGGACTCTGGGTCCTTTTGCTCTCTCTCTGCTGCCTTGGAGATCTCAGTGGAGACTGGAGTTCAGAGGTTCAGACTTTCTCTCTTGTGCCTGAGATCCGGAGGAAAGCTCAGACACCTCTGGAGAGGACACCAGTTTTAGGGACAACATATCTTCTTTAGAGGATCAGGACTATTATGACGTATCTACCTATTTGAGAAGGAGGAACTGGTAGCATTGAATGCTCAGGTATCTTCCACTCTGGGATTGCCTGATCTGTCGGCAGATCAGATGCTGTAGGTATGTATGACACCTCTTGCAGGGGGTGTGGTGGTCTACTAGGGCCTTCCCCTTTCGGAGACTATCAGAGTGTGGTCTGCTCAGAGTGGGACTTGCCAAACTCTCCACTGAAAGGGGTCAGGGTAATGAAGAGGCTCTACACCCTGCCACAGGAGGATTGTACTGTGTGGTTCAGCATATCTCAGGTGGATGCACATGTCACACCTCACAAAGCGGACCACCATACCTGTAGAGGGTGGTACAGCCCTGAAAGACCATTTGGATTGCAGGATGGAAGCTCTTCAGAAGAGTCAGTAGGTAATTTCTCCTTTTATTCTCCAGTTAGCAGTATGTGTAGGTCTGATGACTTGAGCTCCCCTTCAGTGGATCCATTCGCTCCCTCTGGATGGTACCTCAGTATTCCAGAAATCAGCAGCAGCCTTTCTATCAGACTCGATGTCTGATTTAATCCATTTAGCAGATAAAGATACTGCCTTTATGACAGTGGTGCAATGCTGGCTGTAGCTTTACCACTGGGCATCAGACTCTGCTTCCAAGCCCCGGTGGTTCTGGCTTTCTTTAAGGGAAGCCTTTGAGGATGACTTGGAGAAACTGGTTAAAGATTTGGATGAGTCCAAATCTCACTGCCTCCCAGAGGATAGACCCAAGAGGCCTTGGAAATGGACAGGGCATCTTCTTCCTTGATCTCTGCCTGTTATCCTCATTTCCAATAGCTATATCCCCGCAGTTCCCAGGATCCCTATCTATATCACCCCAGTAAGTCTGCCTTTGCTGCTTCTTCAGGTTTTCGGCCCTAGACTCAGTCTTTGAGGGGCTTGCAAAATCTGGAAGCCCACCACCTCCAGACATTCCTCCTCTTGTTCAGCTTAATGACGGTTGGGGACTCATTCTTGGGTGCCTCCAGTGGGCAGTAGGTTACATATCTTATCAGGAGTGAGCCCGTGTCTCTGAGATCATATGGCATGGCTATATTAGAGAATGCAGAGAACCTATCCTTGATGCCTTTGTCATCTCCCCATGTGATTCTGCAGCCAAGATGGTCACTATTCATACTATGCTGGAAATATTGCTTAGTCTACAGACATTTACACCAATCCCTTCTGCCAAGTGGATCAAGGGCTGGAACTCCATTTCTGTTGTGGTGCTAAGAAAGATGGGCCCTTTATCCAATTCTAAACCTCAAACATTGCACTTCCATATGGGAGACTCTATGTTCATTGATCTGGGCAGTGCGGCGAGGGGAGTTTTCTCATGTCCCTGAATCAGGCCGGGGCCTGTTTCCATATCCTTATTCACAACGATCGGCAGTGCTTTCTCCAGTTCGCTGTTATCAACTCTCATCTTCAGTTTGTCACTCTTCCCTTTGGTCTTCCACTATTCTGAGGAGATTCTTGAAGATCATGGTGTTGGCATCTGCGGAGTCAGGAGATCTGTGTTCGCCCATATCTGGACAACTGACTCACCTGAACCAGGTCGCAGTTGAAAGCCTCTTGGGTGTCGGCTGGGTGATCAACTGTGGAAAGAGTCAATTGCAGCCTTCCCAGTCGCTGGAATTCCTGGCAGCATGGGTCAACACTTGTGTGGACAGGGTCTTCCTGCCCGAAGAGAGAGTGAGAAGGCTGTTTCAGCTGGCGGTCTTTGGGGTTTAGCAGGTTTCCAGGGTTTAGGATTACCTACAGATTTTTAGTTAGATAGTAACATTAATTAAAATGATTCTTTGGATGCACGCTCACATGCGACCACTACCATGATCCTTTTCTGTCCTGCTTGTCACCAAGCTCTCAGGATTTCAAAGACAGGCTTCCCTTCCTTGCTTCTGTAAGACTCCAAACTGCATTAGTGGGGGCAGCCCCAGCATCTGTGGAAGGGCATGCCACTGGATGATCCCCCATGACTGCTCCTATCGACAGATGTCAGTCTGATTGTAAGGGCCAAAAGACTCAGGGCTGTTAGAACAGCTGGGAGACAGCATGGCCCATTAGCCACCTCGAGGCAAGAGCCATTTGCTAGGCTTTCCGATGCCTCCAGTCAGGCTATACCAAGGGTTGTGTGAGCAGTGCGGCCCCATAGGGCACAGGTACGGAAGGGGCACCAATATCATCACTGGGCTTCCAGGAAACCCAACAAAAGTAAGTTCCTACATGCAGCTGGTTGGGTGGGTATCAAGTTCTTCAGTCACACAAAGCGCAGTGCTAGCTTGGTACAGTTCTGCCTCCCATCCTTAGTCTAGGGCAGAGCAAGGCTGGTGTTCTCGGACAATGCCTCAGTGGTGGCATATGTCAACCAGCAAGGGAGCATGAAAGGTGCCAGAGTAGCCCTGGAGATGACTCTCCTCGGCAGAAAGGAACTTCCTAGCTTACGTGGCACAACACATGACCAAGTGAACTTCTCAGTCATCACTATCCGAATTCTGTGGAGTGGGAATTGAGCCAGTTGGCATTTCAACAGATTCTAGATCTTGTGATTGTCCTGAGATGGATCTGATGGTGACCTGCTCTAATGCCAAAGTATGAAGATTATTCAGTCGCTGTATGGAAGCAGGCTCTGAGTGCATCAACACCCTGGTTCAGCCCTGGCCAAATCAGGGTTTTCTGTATGTCTTCCCTCTGTAGCCACTCATGGGACATGTGCTTTGCCACATAGAGTGACATCCGGGCTGGGTTCTTCTGGTGGCACCAGATTGGCACAAAGGCCATAGTTTGGGTACTAGATGCAGTGGTGATGGCTCCTGCGGGAACCTATTCTATAACTTCCTACAGTGGGGGAGCTGTTGCAGGAGAGATCAATACTTCTGGGTGACCCAGCTCCCTTTTCACGACTTGGCTCTTGAGAGGTGATGTCTGGCATATAAGGGCTGTTTATTCTCCTGCCATGGTTTCCACACTCCTGAAAGCAAGTTTTCCCAGCCTTGCCTATGTGTGTGTCTGTTGCCTGTTTGAGCACTGGTGCCATGAGCATCAAATTGGTCTTGGTATGGCAGAACCCATTTCTTGCTCGCCTTTCTTCAGGATGTCCTCGTCAAGGGTCTGTTCCTCAGTTCCCTTAAGGTTCAGGTGGCAGCATTGTTCAGCTTTAGGGGCTGGTGGTGAGACAGTCCATAGTCTTGCACCCGAATATCTCATTTCCTTCAGGGGGTACCTACTACTACTACTAGTATTGAGCATTTGTATAGCACTACAAGAAGTGTGCAGCACTGTACAGACATGTAAGAGACATTCCCTGCTCATCAGAGCTTACAATCTAGTCAAGACAGACAACACAGTAGGTGTAGACAGGGATACATCTAGGGAGAATGGTAAGGAAACACAAAGGAAATCAGGTGAGTCAAGATCCCAAAGTGGCAACAAAGAGGTGAGTTTTCAGCCTGGATTTGAAAAGGGCCAGAGAAGGCGCCTGATGTACAGACTCAGGTAGTTTGTCCTATGCATAAGGAGCAGCAAGGTGAAAGGATCCAAATCTGGAGTTATCAATAAAAGAGTAGGGCACAGATAGAAGCAATTTGCATCCTCCACTGTGTTCAGTCATTCTTTATTGGGATCTATGCTTAGTTCTCTGGGTCTTGATATCAGAGGTCTTTGAGCCCATGATATGGGCCACTGTTAAAGATCTGTCCCTTAAGACCATCTTCTTGGTCACATTGTGCTCAGCAAGATGTATCTCCAAGTTGCAGGCCTTGGTCATGCAGGGATCCTTACTTGTCCTATTTTGGAGGAGGCCATGTACATTCAACCGTGCCCTCTATCTTGCCTGCCTTTTCTAAGGAATGGTGCCAAGGGAAGGATAAGAAGTTTTGCCTAGTGGAGGTCAAGAAAGTGCTTCTCCGGTATCTCAAGGTCACTAACTCCTTTCACAGGTCAGACCATTTTTGATTGCGCTGTTTTCAGGCTTGACGCAGTCTCTAAATCTACCTTGGGATGCTGGATCGAGGAGGCCCTCAGCATATCTATTGAGGAACTTGCCGGTCCCAAAGGGTTTGCATGTTCACTTCACTCTGTGCAAGCATTCTTCTGGGATGGGGTGAAACATGGCTGTGTCTCCCCTTCAGACATTTGTTGGGTGGCAACATGAGCATCACCTTCCACTTTTGTTAAGCACTGCCACTTAGATGTCCATGCTTAGGCAGACACAATCTATGGCTCAGGTCTTGAAAGCTGATGTATTTTTTTCCCACCCAGTGGAGGCATAGCTTTAGTATGTCCCACTTGTCTGGACTGATCTGGCAAAACGTTATGGAAAGTTACATTTTACTTATCAGATAATGTCCTTTTTTCCTTGAGTCCTGTGAGACCAATCCAGAACTCTCCCTTGTGACCTGGTATGATCTTTTGTATTTTCTCTGCAGTTGGCCCTTACCCTCTTGACAGGCCTTCTGAAAATGATCCTGTATATAGTTATGGTTCCTTGTCTTACCCTCACTTAGGTTGTGTGCGGTCAAGATTCTTGACCATGTGCTTGAGTACATATATTGAAGTGTGCCTTTAGCTGCATCTATAATTATAGCAAGATGAGGTCATAAGAAACCTCTGGAAGCTTTTCTTTGTCTCCATGTTTGCTGGTAGAGGGACACAACCCACTTGTCCAGACTGGTCTAGCAGGACTCAAGGAAAGGACATTATCTGGTAAGTAAAATGTCATCTTCTGAGACTAAATTGTCTTGCATAAATCGCCTCTTTGCTGATTATATCATAATATGCGTGCCATTCTCAATACTTGATGGGGTGAGCTGCTTCAAACGATGCAAAGACAGAAATCATCTTTGTATCCAGAGATTGTTATTTTAATTTCTGGTGGAGGATTGATGAGGAGCCAGCCTCATTAAAAGTTACCATTGCAGAAATGACCATTAAGTCAGAAGTCTGCTACCTTGGTATAATACTGGATCAGAGATTAACCATGCATCCTGAGATTTAACAGCATAGATAAGAATACCGTTTACAAAATAAGGGTGGTACATTGTCTAAAGTCCTACTTGGGGATGATGATTTCTATACAGCTTTTCAGGCTCTAGTTCAGACCTGTTTGGATTTGTTTACCAGGGGTTGCAGCTTGCACATTAAAAACCCTATTATGCAAAATGTTGCAGCATATCTAATATTGAAACACTCTAGGTTTGACCTTGTGGCCTCCATGTTTAGACAATTACATTGACTCCCAGTGAAAGCCTGAGTTAAATATAAGGTGCGGTAAACAATATCCACAATCCGATATCTCGGCATCACACTGGACCAGCACCTGGACATGACAACGCATGTGAAGAATGTGACAAAAACTATATATCATAAGATCAGAACACTACGCCACCTCCGCCCCCTACTTGATTACACTGACTACCGATCAACCTTCCAGGCATTAGTCCTCCCACATCTAGATTTTGCTAATATCATCCTCCACGGAATCTCTCAATCAACTTTAAATCCGCTTTGCCTGGCTATGAATGCAGCTGCAAGGGTCCTCTCTGGGTCACCAAGATCTGCTCACATAACACCTATCATGAAAGACCTACACTGGCTACCTCTACAAGCCAGACTCCACTATAAGTCACTAATCCTGACCTTCAAAGCCATGAATAATTACCCACCCACACCAATCAGCAACCTAATTCACAGCACCCTCGAAAATAGAAACAGGAGAACTACTGCTACGAACACCTTAATAGTTCCTAAGATGATGACATCATGTACTAAAGCTACGTCAAACAGAGCTTTCTCAATATTCGCCCCTCTAAACTGGAATACACTCCCCCATGAAGTCCGTGGCATCAAGAGCCTAATACAATTCCGAAAAGCCGTGAAACACCATTTGTTCACAAAATGTTACCCAGAAGTTATCCTGGACACTCACACATCTACCAAGATTCCCACATACCCCAGATGCATTAGCACTCTAATACAACCAGAAAATGGTTAGACTACACGATAGCCCACCATAACCGGGTAGCCAGACCCGGCGCTCACCCTTACCTTATACCTTGCTTCCCCCCACCCCCAGCCTCTTGCCCCAACAATCAACAGCATTTCTCTTTCTTTTCCCACAAATTACACTGACAGCCAAGTATGGTAACAACTGGTCGCAGCTTTATATCCCATAACAACAAAACCATAACAGGAACAATGTACTTCCAACCCCCCCCCCCCCAGCGGAGCGATGCGTCACCAGCCGTGCTACTAGCAAAGCGACCTCGCCTCCGCTGCAACCATGGTCCGACCACCGGCAACATTCCGACCACCCCTATCCGACTTCGCCATATTACTAGCAAAAGTCTTCCAGGGGTAGTCCGGGTCGAGGGCACCCCGCCCCCGTCCCGAGTCGCTTAAGGCTCCGGACCCCGGAAACCTCTGGGATCCCGCCTCACCCCCCCCCCCAGCTGCGACACCCCTACACCAGCCCCGCAACCGCGAAGGCTGGGCGGGCGGGTGGGCTGCCGCGCCTCCCGCCAAACAGCCTGTGCTCTGGAGAGTCTCCGACACGCCAGAGCACATGGCTGCCTGCACGCTGATTGGCTCCGCTCACCCGACTCCCCGAGCGGAGCCAATCGTTTTAAATAATGCTCCGCGCGCACGGCCCTGCGCGGCCCCAACCTCCACCCCGTGCACGAGCAGGGTCCCGCGCCGGGCAAAGCACCCGGTTATGCGCAGGCGCCGGGACCCTGCCCGCGCCTTTATTTGATAACCAAGATGACCACTTATCTGCCATACCCAAATGTCTCACGCACAATATCCAATCGAATTTAGAATATTGTATATAGTTAAAATATATATATAGTATAAAGTTAACTGTACATAGTTTCCCCGGTTATCCCATGTATTTATCCTTCCCTGTTCTATGTAAACTCAATGTTGCTTGTATGCATTGCAGTATGTTTTGTTCATTGTACACCGCACTGATTTTAATAGCGCGGTATAGAAGAAATGTTAAATAAATAAAAAAATAAAAAAATAAAATTAGCTCATACACTCTTAGCCACTTCTTTAACCTTGCTATTGAATACACATTCCTCTAATTGTCTGTTTATGATCATGTTCCCAAACTATATTTATAATTTCACCATTTAATTTTGGCATTAAGCAGTCTACCCACACTAGAGCATTTTATGCCCCAAGCTTGTGGGATGCCCTTTCAAATGAACAGCATGCAGTAGGTGACCTTCAAACACTACTTGAATGGCCATCAAATGAAGATTTGGCCTTGGCACCACTTGGCTGGTTTCCAGCTGCATACCCAATCCCAGACATGGTATCTTCCCATACGACCTTGGACTGCCAGAGAAACTGCATACCTTATGCTATTCCCATGTTATTACCAACAATGAATGACTTACAGGCCCTTTTACTAGATCCTCTTAGATTGTTAATGCACATTATAGTTCATGCTTGCTGTCTGTAGTGACACCTAAAGTATGGGCATGATGGTGAGTGATTGCTAAGATACACGCTAATCGACCATTGCATGTTGGGGTAGGGACTGGGTGGATTGGGGCGGAGTGTGGGCATTGACTGTATATTGCACATGTGTTCACTATCGATGTGGCAATTATTGCAGGTGCACCTAAAGATACCTCTGTGGCAGGGGTTGTCAACTCAGTCCTTGGGACACACACAGCCAGTCAGGATTTCAAGATAACTAAAATTAGGTTTGCCAAATGTTCTGATTTTATCAGGATTGTACTGATTTTTGGAAGCTTGTCCTGATTTGAAAAATGTCCTGATTTTGTCCTGAATTTTGGTGTTTTGTCCTGACTTGTCCTGAGTTTCTGTGAACATTATAATAGAAATGAAGTTATTTTTATTCGCTTATTGTACATAAAATGGAGAAATGAAACATTAATTATAAGTTTCTATTTTTCAATGTGTAGTGTGACTCGGTGTTTTTGTCCAAAAACATTCCTTTTGCCATTTGTTTGAAAAAGGGGAATATTTTTTGGCTCTTTCCCAAAAATGGGAAAGTTTGGGTTCCATTGTATATACAAAATATAGTGAATTTAAGATGTATGTAAAGAGGGGAAAAAAAAATTTTTTTCCGGAAGCACAAAGTTTTGATCATAGTTTATTGTTTGTTAACATTTTTCAATTTTTATCATCATAGTAATGTTACTAATATAAATTAATTTACAATTATGTATAATGTCACAAGTGGAATGAATATTTTCGGTGTGCAAGATGCAATGGACGGAGGATGCATTCATCCTCATTTTCCTCGACATATCCTCAGCATTTGATACTATAAATCACAATATCCTAATCAATCCCCTAAGGCACCTTGGCATAGGTGGTACCACCCTACAATGGTTCCAGAATTACCTGTACAACCGTTCCCAACAAGTACACTTCAACAACAATCTATCCAACCTATTCACCCAACCTCAGGGAGTCCCCCAAGGATCCGCATTATCTGCATTACTTTTCAATATATACCTCCAACCTATCTGCAAAATCATACAATCTCATGATTTATGCATAATTTATGCAGATGATATTATGTTATTCACAACCTTTGACACCTCTGACCCCTCCTATAAGAAGATCACCTACTGCTACAATGACGTCACTGCATGGCTCAATTTTGTCAACTTTGCAATCAACCTGAAGAAAACTGGAGCACTCATCAGTGCTAGGAACAAAGCATTCAATCCTCCCTGCTCACTCCATGTAAACAACACAACACTAGAAATAAAAAAAGAAATAAAATACCTTGGAATCTACCTAGATCAACAGCTTGACTTGACCAGATACATCCACATGACCACCCGTGCAATTTACCATAAAACCAAAATGGTACAGCACCTGAGACCACTGCTCTCCCACTCCAACTTCCACACTGTAGCCTAAGCACTGATTTGCCCACACTTTGACTACAGCAACAGCATACTTCATGGATTCCCCAAGAAAATACTAAAACCATTACAACTTGATCAAAACACAGTTGCACGTTCAATTATGCATGCTAAAAGATCCGACCACATAACACCAATTCTATTCCACCTCCACTGGCTCCCGATTCTTCAAAGAATCAAATTCAAAGCCCTTACAAACATTTATAAAAAACATTTATAAAATAATATACAACATTGCACCAACATACCTCAGCACACTAATAAACATGCAGCAATACACAAGGACAACAAGAGATAACCTGAAAAACACTCTTTCCATCCCAAAAATTGCAAGAAAAGCAAATCAATCAACCACCAACAGAGCTTTCTCCTTCTACGTACCTGTCCTTTGGAATAACATACCCAATACCCTAAGAGAAACCAAAGATCTCAGCCAATTTAGGAAACATCTCAAGACATTCATCTTCACCGAATACTATAATTGTGAGCAATAAAGTTCATATTTTCTTCCAGTCTACACTATAACGACTTGCACCATTTTCGCACTGTTATCACTCACTCCCTTGTAAAGTAACAAGAATACAACACCAACGAACAAAGATGAAACAAGAATCTACATGGAGCAAATTCCGCAACATTGACAAACAACAAACAGCTAACATCTTAACCTCCATAAACACCACCACCTCACCACTTGACCCCTGCCCAACTGCCTGGATCAAAGCGGCAAAAAATGAGATAAACCAGCAAATAGCCCACATTGTTAACCAATCACTAAGACAAGGAGAAATGCCGGAGAAACTAAAACAATCTATAATAAGGCCGATCCTAAAGAATAATTCCCTCAATAAAGAAGACCCATCATCATACCGCCCCATATCAAGCATCGCTTTCCTGGCAAAAATCATAGAAAAGGCAGTACTCTTGCAGCTTCAAGACCACCTCGACGAACAGGATGCCCTGGACAAACAACAATACGGATTCAGAAGAAACCATGGAGTGGAAACTCTTCTCATAGCACTGATGAACAACCTACTTAAAGGACTAGAAGACACAAAGAAAATGTTCATACTCATTTTCATTGACATCTCCGCCGCCTTTGACACGGTACATCATGAGATACTCCTTAGTAAGCTAGAATCCATAGGAGTTGAGGGAACCCCCCTCAAATGGTTATCCTCCTATATATCTAACAGAAGGCCACAAGTGCAATTTAATGGGGAAGAAGCTATGCCATTCACTCAAATGCAGGGCATACCACAGGGCTCAGCACTCTCAGCACTACTATTCAATATCTACATGAGACCCCTCTGTGACATCTTCAAAAGGCATAGCATCAACTACCACATCTATGCAGATGATATTATGCTCTACACGCAACTGGACGTCGCCGACCCCAAATATGCACAGCTTGAAAACTGCCTGAACGAAATGTTGATATGGCTACAGAAGAATAACATGACGATAAACCACAAAAAAACGGAGGTAATGTACATGTCCAACAAACCCAACTTCAAGTCACCTGACTCAATCACCCTGTGCAACAACACATACAAAGCAAAAGAAGAAATCAAATATCTAGGTGTCACACTCGACTGCAACCTAAGAATGGAGAAACACCTGCGTAAAACAAACAAAGCCATCTTCTATAAACTTAGGGTGATACAACCTCTAAGGAAAATAATAGCACCAGGCGATTTCAGGTCAGTGGCTCAAGCACTAGTCATGCCGCACCTCGACTACTGTAATGCCATCCTACAAGGTCTACCCAAAAAATCACTGGGTATCCTTCAAATGGCCCAGAATGTCGCAGCTAGAATAATAATGGGAACAAGTGTAACTGACCACATCACCCCAATATTGATCGACCTTCATTGGCTTCCAGTTGCTGCTAGGGCGCAGTACAAGATGATAGTAACAACGTTCAAGCTGATCAACGACATAGCCCCCTCGTTCCTGTCCTCTCTTATCAACATACAACCAGCAAATAGAAATAGAAGAACTAACAACCTGGGCACCCTGCAGGTCCCTAACGCAATACGAACTGTGAAAACAAGTACAAGTCGCAGAGCCTTCTCTTTCGCTGCGCCCACTATATGGAATCAGCTCCCTGTTGAACTACGGCTAACCCAGGACATGAAAAGTTTCAGGAAAGAGTTAAAAACCCACTTATTTAAATGCTATTACAACCAGCCATAAGTCACAAAATCCAGGAAAACTTAACAAAGGAAACTGACAAATACGCACATTGTAAATCCGCCTTGTGTAACCATGTATAGCCAAGTAAAATGAGATTTCCTCAATCTGTAAATATGTATTATATAAATGTAAATATGTTTTACCCCCAAAACTTTAAACATGTGTGCCGTGACCCCCCAAGTCCTCTATGTATTTACTCCCCCACCCTGTCCTGATCGACTTCCCCAAAAGAAAAATCAAACCGCTACTGATCGCTGGAAGCAGCGGTATATAAATGTGTTCTAAATAAAATAAAATAAAATAAATAAATGTAAATAGTTACATTATTTATTGTTATTGTTAATTACAATTGTTCTTTGTAAATGTTTCTTGTTCCATGTAAACTGCATTGCGCAGGAGTTCTAAAGTTCCATGTAAACCACTCTGATTTCTATGACAAAGCGGTATATAAAAACAAATAAATAATAAATGATCAAAATTGATTGGGTATTAAAACTGTAAAATACTTGCTTCAAGTTAAAATAAACTATTCATTATAAACTCATTAGCAGAATAAAGTTCAAAATACTGATGACTACCTTTAAACTGCTAAACATCTCACCCTCGTTTTTATCCAAGCTAATTCTCCCATCAACATATACTAGAACTAAAAGAGGATGCCACATGAATACCATCAAAATACCATGCTCTATCACTGGTGATTTGTTTACCGAAAACTAAACAAATCACCAGTGACAGAGCATTCTCCTAAGTAGCCCCCACCCTGTGGAATGCCCTCCCTGACCCAATAAGATCCAGTAAAGACCTCCAAACATTTAGAAAACACATTAAGGGGTATGTTTACTAAACCGTCTTAATGTTACCGGCGCTAGTTGCAGCGATAATGTGAAGAATGCCATATAAGGAGTAGGCGTTCCTGTGGCAAGGTAGCAAGAATCTGTATTGCATGATAGTGGGCACCGTGGCACGTTAACACGCGTTAACCCTAAGTTCATGCCAGCGCAGTGTTAGGCGCAGTAAAGATGTAGCCCACTGGTTACTGCAATGACTGCGGAGGCAGAGGTCATGGGTTCGATTCTGCAGTGGTGTTATGTAAGAAAGCTGTCGAGACATTTCCTTTTAATTTAAATCAGTGCTGTCTGAGGCATTTCCTTTTTTAAATTTAAATCAGTGCTGCCAGCAAAAACACCCTCACAGTGCCGTAACCTAAGGTGCCGCATAAGGCGCCCTATAAGGCACTCCATAGGGCACATTATAAAGTGCCCTGTCCACCAAGGCACCTTATAATGTGCCCTATAGGGCGCTTTATAGGGCGCCTTATGAGGCACCTTAGGCTACGGCACTGTGAGGGTGTTTTTGCTGGCAGCACTGATTTAAATTAAAAGGAAATGCCCCAGACAGCCTTATTAAATAACACCACTGTGGGATCAAACCCATGACCTCTGCCTCCGCAGTCATTGAAGTAACCAGTGGGCTACATCTCTATAATGTCTAACACTCCGCTGGCTGGCTACGGAAAGACTGCAGGTCACCACACAAACTGTCTGCTGTGGTTACCAGGATAGGGTAAACCCACCCATACCCATGATGCACTGCACATGCAGATCATCAGCCTACAGCTGCTCAAAAGATGGGGTATGCGCCTCTATAGCACCCTGGCCTGGTAGGGGGAAATAACCGTGTGTGTTACAGGCACAGAGTAGCTACAGAACGTGACATTGTGCGGTTCCTGTGCTCACCCTGAGGGTGAGGTGGGATGCCCAGCACCAGGTCCGCAGCACCTGGGTTGGCTGAAATAGGCTGAGATGCAGGTCCTCATCAGTGCCAGTGTGTGATAGGTAGTCCTTGCACATACACCTAGGATACACCTGTGTCCATCTGTATTTCCCAGTCATGTCTAGCCCTTGTGGACTATGATGCACCCAGAATAGTGCATATCCTGTGTGGTTGCCATGGTCACATGTTATAAGAGAAGGGTGGTGGTTGGACCCAAAAGCAGATGATATAGCACCACCAAACCCATCCTCTGTGGGTCAGGGTAGGGGACAGGATCTCCCACCAACAGATCCACATTCTACATCTCTGCAATGGTGGCAGTAGAGGGGACCATCAACCCCAGTCCTGCTGGGGAATAGGCACCCTACAGGGCAGTCAATGCAGATCTGTATGCATCACATAGGGCACTGGCAGACAGGCAGTAGGCCTAGAAAAGCTCAGCTGCCCCCCCACCACTATCTGACATTCACCAGCAGAGGGCACAGTCAGTCTCCACCCGCTGCACTCTGCAAGGTGTTCCAGCCATACACATGCTAACTGCAGACGGTCTGCTAGCTAGTACATAGTGCATGTTCCTGGAAGAACTGTGTGCACCCAAAAATGGTATGTGAGCACACACACCAAGCAGGTATGTCAGTGATTGTGCCAGAAAAGGGAACGCATAGATATCACTTGAGAGAAATAGTGTATAGCACTATGGGGGAACCTAGCCATCCCATGGTCACTGCTCAGTCAGGGTGAGAGTGACCCCCCCAGCATGACATGCTGTGGCCACCCTGTCCGTGCAGGTGGTGGTCAGGCACTACAATGTCCCAGCCATTGCCCTATACCCTGTGCAGATGCATCCTGCCCAGGCCACTCTGTCTGGGCCATACCCACTGTACCTTCCTCCTCATTATACACATTGGCAGGCTAACACTGGAAACAATGCAAGCAGTGTGGGCTCAGTAAGGTGTAGGCAGCCACAAAACACTGGATAGACATACACACGCTCCCACACCTATGCCAGCATTGTACAAATATAGAGGTTTTTGGCAGCCCTGGCTGCCACACCAGTCCTGGGCACAGTGCGGGCATTATTATGGTACGTAATATTGTTGGGGGTCACTCCCCAGGGTGGTAAACACTGTCAGTAGCAAAAACTGAAACACAGATATCAGAAAGCTTGCTATGATGAATCTCTGTCAACAAATTGTGTTTAACTTAGGATTTGTTATCTGACATTAATCATAGCAACCTTTTGATATATGTGGAACGTGTTCCCAAGTTTAGGACGGCATTGCTAAGGTATGCAGGTGCTAGTATTGGGAGATGCTGCTCCGCGAAGGGCCCAACATCCTGACTGTCCATGAGGCTTTGGATAGTGGAGCCTGTGGGTGTGGGTGTTTATGCCCCTGTTGGCCGCTGCTCTAGGGCAGAGGTTCCCAACTCCGGTCCTGGTGGGCCAAACACAGTTCAGGTTTTCATGCTGTCCCTAATGAATATGCATGAGATATATTTGCATACAATGGGGCAGGGGCATACAAATGCAGCACAGGCATATTTATTAGGGACAGCATGAAACCTGAATGTGTGCTGGTAGGCGGCTGCCTATGGTGTGTGATATGGCATGGGGTGCATAGACATCCACACTTCCCCCCAGCACCTCCTGCTGATGTTATGTGCCCTTTGGGGTACTTGCTGGGTACTGTCCCCTGGGACACTGTGGGACACACACTTGTGGCCATGTTTGCCCTTGGTCAGTTGCTGTCTTGCTGGTTTCTGCTTCTACATTCCTATGTGTCACCTAGGCATCTGCCTAGCCCACCTGTGCCCCAGCTGCCACACTGCATGTCCTGCCTTCAGCTCCCTGTACCCCATTTTCAGCCTCACCGAAGTGCCCTCTCATACTTGGGCTCTATGATGTTGCTGCACATGTATCACTACTATCACTTTGCTGCACATTGCTGACTGAAATGGTCCCTCTCCCCTGCAAATGTGCCTCTAGCGCGAGGTTTTCACTGGTGCTAATTTTCAGACCTTCATTTCACAGTGTTAGTGTGCATGGAGCCTCTCCTCACCCACTCTCTGCCCATTGACCCCTTATCTCTGTCCCTGGGGAGCCTTACTCCACCCTCTGTGCACCTTAACGCTGCCAGAGATGTTATCGTGCAATACATGATGTTATCGCACGGTAATGTGCCATTATCACGCGATAACATTGCAGCTGCGCTGTTAGTGCCGTTTAGTAAACATACCCCTAAGACTTTCCTATTCCTCGAATATTGCAAATGCAATGTGTGCCTTCGAGTCAGTCCTGACTCCTGGCGACCCAGAAGCTCCTGGGTTTTCTTGGCAGTGTCACTGGAAGTAGATTGCCAGGCCTTTCTTCCAACAATACTATGATGGGTCTTCACGGAGCCAATTTAAATTATATTATCAAGAAATAGCTCCAAACAAACAATATTCAAATGGACATGATCTTTCATGTAATCTCTCGTATGAAGAAAAATAGAGAATGGTCAATTATTTTAAACCATCACATCAGAGTGTCCAGAAAGTCTCAGACCTCATAGCACTTCAAGGCAAAAAGGGTTATTGCTTGCTTCTTTATCATGTGCTTATTAGCATCAATGACTTTTCTGGATTTTTATGAATAGCTTATCACCAATTCTCCACCACCTTCGTGTCGAAGTCTAATAAATAAAACAATTTCTTATCTTAGTTGTTATCCTCAATGCCTCCTTATGGCGCCCTTGTGCGTTTCACTCCCGTAAGGGTTTCATTAGGAGGGTCTGAAAAAATTATTTAAAACAATCAGTAGTGACCTCATACTTCTCCAAACTAATGTCCACATTGAAAAAATATGATTTATATATTTTCATAGTTTCACAAACTGATGACTCGAAATACAAATCACAAATACTTTTAAATTTCTTACTATTCAAAATTAGTAAAGATGAAAAAATTAAAAAGGGACCACGAAGATTACACAAATGGTTATGTATATCCATGGATGAATCAGAACCGGAAAGTTCGGAGATCTCGTCGACAAGTTACTTTTGAAAATACATCAGATGAAGCCAGTGGAACTGATTCAAGCAGGACCTCTCGGGAAGATTTTTTAGACGAGGCTTCAGACAAAAAGAAAAAGAAAAATATCATGACACGCAACAGATAAGACGGTCAACTCAATTTTCATGTTCATTAAAGCAAAAGACGTCATTAGATGTCCCTTCTACTCTAGTGGTAAATATTTCGGGCCAGATTTTGACTGCAGCCCAATGTCGCCTTCTAGACAGAGGCTTATCATACGTACCCACTATTGTGCATGATCCTTTTCAATTTAGACTAGATCTTGAAGCTCTGATTAGGAAATTAAATTTGAAATCTTATTTTGCTACAGCATCCACGATTAATCAAGATAGTTTGTGCATGGATCGTAGGATCCCGTTGACCTTTAAATCGTCATGGATGCCACCAGGCCCCTTACCTCCAGCTCTACAGATTTTTAAAGAATTGATATTGGCGGATGTAAGCCAATTAGAACAGCAAAACCGAAAAATAAGTAATGTACTATCCATAGAAGAACGGGTAGCATTAAAAGAGCTTAGAGCACGGACAGACATCATAATTCGTAGGGCAGATAAAGGGGGGCTGTGGTGTTCCTAAGCCATGAAGATTATCTGGTAGAAGCACAACGACATCTTTCAGACCATCAAGTCTACCAGGAGCTATTTGAAGATCCCACTAAGATGTTACAGATTACTATACAAAACACCACTCAAGTAACTTATCACAATAAACATATCTAAAAAAGAGTTTTCATTTTTGAATGTGAAGAATCCAACATTGGCTCGTTTTTATTTAGTTCCTAAAATTCACAAGCAGTTGGACAAGCCTCCTGGAAGACCGATCGTCTCTACTAGAGGAACCTTGCTGGAACCTTTGTCAGTATTCCTAGATTCATTTTTGCATCCACTTCTGAATGAAATACCCTCTTACATTAGAGATACGTCTCATTTTTTGGAAAAATTAGATCAGCAAGCTAGGTGGGCAGCTGATCTGGGAATACTTCTGATTACTTTAGATATAACGGCATTATACACTAGTATACCACAGAGAGAGGCTTTCAATACTGTGGAAGGAGAATTGAGACAGAGAGTTGATCTCTCTGAAGCCCTAATAACATTTCTTCTGGAGCTAACACAACTCACAGTATTTCAGAATTATTTTGTTTTTGAACGTGTAATCTATAAACAACTTTCAGGAGTAGCAATGGGGGTTACGTGCGCCCCGTCGATAGCCAATTTGTTTATGGCTAATTTTGAGAAAAAATGGCTTATCTCATCTCCTTTTGCCTCCAACATTAAAATGTGGAACCGGTTCATTGATGATATTTTTCTCTTGTGGGAGGGCTCTGCCGATTCAGCTATTCAGTTTGTGAATTGGTTGAACGCAATTGATAAAGCGATAAATTTACTCATACATTAAATACAGATTGTATTAAGTTTTTGGATCTAATGATTAGGAGGGGCTCCCAAGGATGGGTATCAACAGTATACAAGAAACCTATTGCCCGGAGTACATTTTTACATTACAGCAGTGCTCATCCGTCCAGATTAAAGAACGGTTTACCATTCTCTCAGTTCTTGAGGTTTAGGCGAAACTGCACTGAATTGACAGATTTTAAAACTCAATCACGGATATTATCTAAAGATTTTGAAGACCAAGGCTATCCTCCTCGAATTGTCTCAAATGCGTATAAAAGGGCATTGTTTCAAGACAGGGCCTGGCTAATTACATCACCTAAAGTTAATGTGACTGAGTCACACAATGAAAATATTAATATGATCACTAAATTCTCACCTTTAAGTTACAAGATACAGAGAATAATCACTAAACATACCAATATCCTCCAGACAGTTCCTGGTCTGGGGGATAAACGTATATGGTGTGTGTGGCAACGTAATGCCAGTTTGAAAGAACAGCTGAGCCCGGCATCTTTACGATCGCTGATACGGAGATTAGATGAAAACATTGAGAGAGGACACAAAAAATGTGGCCACTGCAATATGTGTGAGATTACTGACGAAGTGAAGAATTTTAAGTATCATGGTAAAATATATACCTTAAAACATGCTACATCGTGTGATAGTAATTTTGTGGTATACGCCATTAAATGTCCCTGCAGTCAACTTTATATCGGAAAAACCACCCGTTTATTCAGGATTCGATTGTCTGAACACAAAAGTCGCTTGCGATGTCAAGTATTAACAGCGCCATTAATTCAACATTGTATAGATTTAGGACATAAGTTTGAAGAATTACGGAGTTTTTGTATTGAACACGTCCAGACTGCAATACGGGGAAAATCTCTGGAACAAACCCTTTTAATACATGAACAACGGTGGATTTTTAAGCTCAACACTTTAATACCTTATGGTCTTAATTCTTCGATTGATTGGGGCGTCTGTCTTTAAAAACATAGAAGGCGATTGAGTACATGTGCAGTTAGTCACAATGCACAAGAAACCTTTAAAGCCCGACCCCTTTAGTCAGTCCGCATGCACGGCATTTTTTAGAAGCTTGAAGCTCGAAGATGAGTAATACTTAGAGGAACGCGGGCAGCATTTTGAATAGTAAGAAATTTAAAAGTATTTGTGATTTGTATTTCGAGTCATCAGTTTGTGTAACTATGAAAATATATAAATCACATTTTTTCAATGTGGACATTAGTTGGAGAAGTATGAGGTCACTACTGATAGTTTTAAATAATTTTTTCAGACCCTCCTGATGAAACCCCTTACGGGAGTGAAACGCACAAGGGCGCCATAAGGAGGCGTTGAGGATAACAACTAAGATAAGAAATTGTTTTATTTATTAGACTTCGACACGAAGGTGGTGGAGAATTGGTGATAAGCTATTCATAAAAATCCAGAAAAGTCATTGATGCTAATAAGCGCATGATAAAGAAGCGAGCAATAACCCTTTTTGCCTTGAAGCGCTATGAGGTCTGAGACTTTCTGGACACTTTGATGTGATGGTTTAAAATAATTGACTATTCTCTATTTTTCTTCATATGAGAGATTATATGAAAGATCATGTCCATTTGAATATTGTTTGTTTGGAGCTATTTCTTGATAATATAATTTAGGCCTTTCTTCCAAGGCAATGGAGGGTTAAGTGACTTGCCCAAAGCCACAAGGAGTGCCATTGGGAATTGAACCCTAGTTGCTTGGTTACCAAGCCAGTGTTCTAACCACTAGGCTACTCCTCCACTCCCCTTGAATATTATGGCTATGATAACAATGACACCATATATCCAACTTAAAAAAACACACATTACCAAAACAAACCACTCACCCTACCCCCACCATTCTAAGAATATCCCTCTCTCAACATTACCAGCACTGTGTAACTGTGCACAGTCTAATTGCATAATTGTATATAGTTCAACTTGTACATAGTTAAATGTGATCAACTCTCCCCATGTACAATTATTTCACCCTGTTTGATGTAATCACCTATGTTTAATGTAAAATGTTGGTTCATTGTAAACTGCCTCTGATCTCAGGAAGAGGCAGTATATAAAAAATGTGGAAATAAATAAATAAATAATTTTGTGGTGTTATGTACAAAAAGATTTTGACTGATGAAAATTTGCCATGTCTAATATCATTGCACAGTAAATACATGTAAATAATGTTTTATTGTGTTTGATCAAAAAAGGAAGAACTCAACTCTGTAAAGTAACTTGAAAGTATAACTGTATCATCAAAACTGGTGCGTTCATATAAACTGCAAACATGTAGTTTAATCAAAGTTATGTTGAAAAACCTACGCACAAGAGCAACAAATAGGTCTCAGACTTCCCGGGCAAACAGAATCTAGTCAGAAATATCTGACTTGTCATAGCCCTTATTGCATCAACGACCCTTTGGTAGTTAGTTGCTCTGGAGCAGGCATCCACCAACTCTTTCACTCCATAATAATGAACGATTTAAATCAAAACTCAACCAGATTGCACAGAAGGAGTGGTTAGCGAAACTTAACTTTGCAGGCAATGCTTGACAACAGTGCTTGGCCAGCGCCTATCCCCAACGCTCTCTTTCGCGCTTATCATGCGTTTCACCTAAAGAGGTTTCTTCAGGGGGTGGCTGAAAGCACTACAATACAAAAACACAGCAGACTTTAGCAAGTACATACTTTCTATGAAGATGTCGTTTCAGTATATCCAGTTCATACAGAGAGGGAGGAGAGGATTCACATACCTCATGACATAACAGATGTAAGCACTATTAAAGTTTGCCAACTGATTCAGAACGCTGCGCATGCGGACTAGGCAATTTATAGAGTGGACATTTAAAGCTAACGCCTTCACTGCTCAGGAAACTCAAGTGCAGACTTCCCATTCCACCCGCAGATTAAGGCCATGAGGAGCCACTGATCCCAACCTGTGAATCCAACGCTGTTCATACCATAGAAGAGTGCGGTCCCTGGTTTTACCTTGATGCGATGAACTTATAAAATCAAGACAAAAACATTGGAGTTCCTCAAATTTGTGTTGCAACTGCAGACAATGATCAACAAGCGGTGCTTCACGGCGCTGGCACTTAAGTTTACTCTTGTGCTCATTCATATGCACCCTGAACATCCGAATGGTTTTGCTGATGTAGGCTAAGCCACAAGGGCAAAGAATGCAATAAGCAACATACATAGAGGTGCAGGAAGTAAGATGTCTAAATCGATATGTCTTGCCTCGATAATTAAATTCTCTTAGCTCTTTTGTAATAGGGCAGATATTACACTCGCCACATCTCACATGCCCAACTTCAGTGCAAACAGATGATGGAGAAGATAGGGGGCGCAGCACAGCCGGACTCAACATTTCCTTGAGATTAGTATTCCGCTGCCATACACACCGTACATTTTTATCTTCAAGGCCAGGAATGCTGTGGAGCACATTCGCATGACGTTTAACGATACGCTTCAACTGGGAGCTGTAAGGAGAGTATTTCGTGATAAAATTGACAGACAAATCTTCACGAGGCGTCAAAGCCGACCGCTTACAAGGACACAGGAGTAAATCTCTGTTGGCATACAACGCTCTTTTGTAGGCTTTATTAACAACAGACCGAGGATAACCGTGGTCATAAAAATTTTGTTTTAAAAGCTGTGATTGATCTTTGTAAGCCTGAACACTAGTACAATTGAGACGATAGCGCACAAATTGCGACAGAGGCAGGCTGTCTTTCAATTGTAAAGGATGCGCACTACTATAGTGAAGAAAAGTGTTGCGATCAGTCGCTTTCCTATGCACCGAAGTAAGCCAGCCAGTGTCAGCTTTCTGAACATCGACATCCAGGAACGTAATCCTATCAGCATGATAATGCAGTGTAAACTTAATGTGCACATCTCTAGCATTTAACCACTGGAAAAATTCTTCAAGACTCTCAACTGTGCCACGCCATAACATAAAGATATCATCTATATATCTTCGCCATAATTGAAGATTCTTCTAGAATCACAGAGATACACAGTTAATACACATGAGAGATTTGTATGCACTGCCTCCATTGTATGCAGATCTGTAAAAGTAGTTAGGGTTGCCAGATTCATTATAGTTAGGGTTGCCAAATACCTTTGGTTCAAAATCAGAACATTTTTTCAAAAAAAATAACACTTTTAAAAAAAACGTTTTCTTAGTCATCAAACACAATATAGTAGTGGTCAAACTAGTCACAGAGCCAGAATTTTGTCAAAAAAGGAAGAACTCAACTCTGTAAAGTAACTTGAAAGTATAACTGTATCATCAAAACTAGTGCGTTCTTCTAGAATCTTCAGTTATGGCGAAGATATATAGATGATATCTTTATGTTATGGCGTGGCACAGTTGAGAGTCTTGAAGAATTTTTCCAGTGGTTAAATGCTAGAGATGTGCACATTAAGTTTACACTGCATTATCATGCTGATAGGATTACGTTCCTGGATGTCGATGTTCAGAAAGCTGACACTGGCTGGCTTACTTCGGTGCATAGGAAAGCGACTGATCGCAACACTTTTCTTCACTATAGTAGTGCGCATCCTTTACAATTGAAAGACAGCCTGCCGCTGTCGCAATTTGTGTGCTGTCGTCGCAATTGTACTAGTGTTCAGGCTTACAAAGATCAATCACAGCTTTTAAAACAAAATTTTTATGACCGCGGTTATCCTCAGTCTGTTGTTAATAAAGCCTACAAAAGAGCGTTGTATGCCAACAGAGATTTTCTCCTGTGTCCTTGTAAGCGGTCGGCTTTGACGCCTCGTGAAGATTTGTCTGTCAATTTTATCACGAAATACTCTCCTTACAGCTCCCAGTTGAAGCGTATCGTTAAACGTCATGCGAATGTGCTCCACAGCATTCCTGGCCTTGAAGATAAAAATGTACGGTGTGTATGGCAGCGGAATACTAATCTCAAGGAAATGTTGAGTCCGGCTGTGTTGCGCCCCTTATCTTCTCCATCATCTGTTGGCACTGAAGTTGGGCATGTGAGATGTGGCGAGTGTAATATCTGCCCTATTACAAAAGAGCTAAGAGAATTTAGTTATCGAGGCAAGACATATCGATTTAGACATCTTACTTCCTGCACCTCTATGTATGTTGCTTATTGCATTCTTTGCCCTTGTGGCTTAGCCTACATCGGCAAAACCATTCGGATGTTCAGGGTGCGTATGAATGAGCACAAGAGTAAACTTAAGTGCCAGCGCCGTGAAGCACCGCTTGTTGATCATTGTCTGCAGTTGCAACACAAATTTGAGGAACTCCAATGTTTTTGTCTTGATTTTATAAGTTCATCGCATCAAGGTAAAACCAGGGACCGCACTCTTCTATGGTATGAACAGCGTTGGATTCACAGGTTGGGATCAGTGGCTCCTCATGGCCTTAATCTGCGGGTGGAATGGGAAGTCTGCACTTGAGTTTCCTGTGCAGTGAAGGCGTTAGCTTTAAATGTCCGCTCTATAAATTGCCTAGTCCGCATGCGCGGCGTTCTGAATCAGCTGGCAAACTGAATCAGCTGGCAGATAGTGCTTACATCTGTTATGTCATGAGGTATGTGAGTCCTCTCCTCCCTCTCTGTATGAACTGGATATACTGAAACGACATCTTCATAGAAAGTATGTACTTGCTAAAGTCTGCTGTGTTTTTGTATTGTAGTGCTTTCAGCCACCCCCTGAAGAAACCTCTTTAGGTGAAAAGCATGATAAGCGCGAAAGAGAGCGTTGGGGATAGGCGCTGGCCAAGCACTGTTGTCAAGCATTGCCTGCAAAGTTAAGTTCCGCTAACCACTCTTTCTGTGCAATCTGGTTGAGTTTTGATTTAAATCGTTCATTATTATGGAGTGAAAGAGTTGGTGGATGCCTGCTCCAGAGCAACTAACTACCAAAGGGTCGTTGATGCAATAAGGGCTATGACAGATATTTCTGACTAGATTCTGTTTGCCCGGAACGTCTGAGACCTATTTGTTGCTCTTGTGCGTAGGTTTTTCAACATAACTTTGATTAAACTACATGTTTGCAGTTTATATGAACGCACCAGTTTTGATGATACAGTTATACTTTCAAGTTACTTTACAGAGTTGAGTTCTTCCTTTTTTGACAAAATTCTGGCTCTGTGACTAGTTTGACCACTACTTTATTGTGTTTGATGACTAAGAAAACGTTTTTTTGAAAAGTGTTATTTTTTTTTTAAATGTTCTGATTTTGAACCAAAGGTATCTGGCAACCCTAACTATAATGAATCTGGCAACCCTAACTACTTTTACAGATTTGCATACAATGGAGGCAGTGCATACAAATCTCTCATGTGTATTAACTGTGGTTATCTGGCAACCTGATTGGCTAAGTGATTCGCGAGGACTGGCTTGAGTACCCCTGCTCTATGGGTATTGTTAGGTGCACACACTACCAACAAGCTCCGCACGACAAAGTTTCATTCACCAACCTATTTCAGCTATCACATAACAAAATTAGCAACAAATCACTAAGGCTAAGAGGACCTCAGGATGGCTAAAACCCACACATAGTGAAAAATCACTATAGGGAATAGCAGACACTTACATCACAGGTCCCATAGCCACCTAACCTTACCACCAATTTCACCTATTCTACAATTTCAAAAACACCAAAACTACCACTGGGAATACATTACCAAATCTACATAAACCTACTATCATACACCATTCATACAACATACAAAACAAGATTTCTTTGAAAAGCGTCTCAATAATAATGAATATGCTGATGCAAACAGCTCAGGAACCTTCAACGCTCTTCCTAAATTGAAGAAAAACAAAAATAAGGGCATACAGAATTATTTCATGTCCAAAATAAAGAGCATACAGCACTTATCTGTAAAAGACGATACAACAAACAGCTCGTAGAGAAGGTCAGAGCGACGCTCAATCGCATAACATTCAACTTCTAATCCAGGACAACACCGGAGAACATTCTCAGTCCAATAGATCTTCGATAGTAGCACTCGCCCAATCTTCAATAATCCACTCGTCCGACGGAGGCTTCCGTTTTGCCACAAAAGGGCTTCTTCAAAGGGCCAATTCAGAAATTCGACGACCACAGGCTACTCACATGGACAGTCTCCGATAACCGGCAACACGGCATCTGACGCACATTAAAAAGACACTACCACCAATCACATCACTATTACATCATAGAGGGAGGAGCTGCAAGGTGCACACTAGCAGAGATACCGGAAAGAGTCAACATTTTTAAAAAAAAATAGAGACCATTCAATTTTGTCATTTAAGCCATGGGGATACAAGCATATTTAAAGCATAAATCCACCACTGCTCTTTCTGTAACAATAACTTCCCACGGTCCCCCCGCCGAATAGTCAGAGGGACGTGATCAATCACAGTACAGCGAAGGTCTTCAAACTGATGAGTAAACTCCAAACAATGCTGAATCAGAGGAGTATCTATACGTGATTTCCGAAGGCTATATTTATGCTCTGCCAAACGAGTCTTCAATGGGCGAGATGTCTTGCCAACATATAATCGTGGACACGGGCACCAAAGACCATAGACCACAAAAGATGTAGAACAAGTAGTAGAAGCCCGCAAACAAGGGGTCTTCCCCCGATGTTTAAAAAAATCACAAAGTTCGTGCACCATAAGTATACAAAAAGAACAACGTTGACATGCCACATGGCCTTGAATCATCCCCGGCACTGAAGACTGACATAGTACAGCAGGACAAAGGTGATCCCTTAAATTGCGTCCTCGACTATATGCCACACGTAGACGACAATCAAAGAGTTTTGGATGAGTAGTTAATAATGTCCATCTTTTATGAAGAGTTGATACAATCCGACGAGACAGGCTGGAATGTTGCAATACACAGGTAACAACTGTCCCAGAATCTGGTTCAACATTCGGAGGAGTAAACAGCCATTCCCGATGATTAAACCTCGCTCGTCTATAAGCTATAGATAATACTGCTGCAGGATATCCCCGATCTTCAAACTTATGGCGCATAACATGCGCTTGTGATTTAAATTCAGCTTTTTACATATTACCAAAGATACATAAAAGTTTGATATCTCCGCCAGGGCGTCCCATCGTGTCGAGCAACGATTCTTTGCTCGAGCGAGTAGGGATATATTTGGATGTATTTTTGCAGCCTGAAGTTTGTAAGACACCCTCTTTTCTCAAAGATATCACACATTTTCTGCAAGTGTTGGAAGCTGTTGAGAATCCCGGTCAAGTTCAGTTAATGGCCTGTTTAGACGTAGCGGCACTATATACATCAATTCCACAGGAAGAAGCACTTGTAGTTTTACAATCAGTATGGGATGCTCGACCTTCTCCACACACAGTACCTACTTCATTTTTGCTATCTTTAGCAGATTTGGCATTGAAGAGGAATTATTTTATATATGGTCAGAGTTTTTTTCAGCAAATTTCGGGAACTGCGATAGGCGCCACTTTTGCGCCTTCTCTCGCTAATTTGTACGAGTTTTTTTGAAGCCCAATTTGTTTATTCTTCTTCTTATGCAATTCATATTATAAAATGGTACCGCTATATTGACGACATTTTTCTTCTCTGGCGTGGTTCAGCAGTGTTGTTACAAGAATTTTTTCAGTATTTGAATGGCTGTAAAGCCTGTATTTTGTTTGAAATGAATGTTCAAGCAAGAGAAATTCATTTTCTTGATGTCCGGATTGTGAAGGCTGTTAGTGGGTTTTTGACTACCGTTTATTCAAAGCCTACTGATAGAAATACATTATTGCATTTTGACAGCTTTCATCCTTCTCATCTTCGATGTAATTTACCATATTCTCAATTTTTACGTTGTAGACGTATTTGTTCTACTTTATCAGAATTTAAATCACAAGCGCATGTTATGCGCCGTAAGTTTGAAGATCGGGGATATCCTGTAGCAGTATTATCTACAGCTTATAGACGAGCGAGGTTTAATCATCGGGAATGGCTGTTTACTCCTCCGAATGTTGAACCAGATTCTGGGACAGTTGTTACCTGTGTATTGCAACATTCCAGCCTGTCTCGTCGGATTGTATCAACTCTTCATAAAAGATGGACATTATTAACTACTCATCCAAAACTCTTTGATTGTCGTCTACGTGTGGCATATAGTCGAGGACGCAATTTAAGAGATCACCTTTGTCCTGCTGTACTACGTCAGTCTTCAGTGCCGGGGACAATTCAAGGCCATGTGGCATGTCAACGTTGTTCTTTTTGTATACTTATGGTGCACGAACTTTGTGATTTTTTTAAACATCGGGGGAAGACCCCTTGTTTGCGTGCTTCTACTACTTGTTCTACATCTTTTGTGGTCTACGGTCTTTGGTGCCTGTGTCCACGATTATATGTTGGCAAGACATCTCGCCCATTGAAGACTCGTTTGGCAGAGCATAAATATAGCCTTCGGAAATCACGTATAGATACTCCTCTGATTCAGCATTGTTTGGAGTTTACTCATCAGTTTGAAGACCTTCGCTGTACTGTGATTGATCACGTCCCTCTGACTATTCGGCGGGGGGACCGTGGGAAGTTATTGTTACAGAAAGAGCAGCGGTGGATTTATGCTTTAAATACGCTGTATCCCCATGGCTTAAATGACAAAATTGAATGGTCTCTATTTATTTAAAAAATTTTTTGACTCTTTCCGGTATCTCTGCTAGTGTGCACCTTGCAGCTCCTCCCTCTATGATGTAATAGTGATGTGATTGGTGGTAGTGTCTTTTTAATGTGCGTCAGATGCCGTGTTGCCGGTTATCGGAGACTGTCCATGTGAGTAGCCTGTGGTCGTCGAATTTCTGAATTGGCCCTTTGAAGAAGCCCTTTTGTGGCGAAACGGAAGCCTCCATCGGGCGAGTGGATTATTGAAGATTGGGCGAGTGCTACTATCGAAGATCTCTTGGACTGAGAATGTTCTCCGGTGTTGTCCTGGATTAGAAGTTGAATGTTATGCGATTGAGCGTCGCTCGGACCTTCTCTACGAGCTGTTTGTTGTATCGTCTTTTACAGATAAGTGCTGTATGCTCTTTATTTTGGACATGAAATAATTCTGTATGCCCTTATTTTTGGTTTTCTTCAATTTAGGAAGAGCGTTGAAGGTTCCTGCGCTGTTTCCATCAGCATATTCATTATTATTGAGACGCTTTTTAAAGAAATCTTGTTTTGTATGTTGTATGAATGGTGTATGATAGTAGGTTTATGTAGATTTGGTAATGTATTCCCAGTGGTAGTTTTGGTGTTTTTGAAATTGTAGAATAGGTGAAATTGGTGGTAAGGTTAGGTGGCTATGGGACCTGTGATGTAAGCGTCTGCTATTCCCTATAGTGATTTTTCACTTTGTGTGGGTTTTAGCCATCCTGAGGTCCTCTTAGCCTTAGTGATTTGTTGCTAATTTTGTTATGTGATAGCTGAAATAGGTTGGTGAATGAAAATTTGTTGTGCGGAGCTTGTTGGTAGTGTGTGGAATATTGTTGCTCCGAGATAGCTTATTATTTTGGTTTTCTGATATTGTTAGGTGCACCCATGTTAACTGCACCACATGTTGACGTGAACATCTATGCGTTAACTGCTGAGAACATGCTGATCATACCTCTAACAGTTTACTGCAGAGGCTTTACAGTTACTGTGCATTAATGCATGTTAAGTGCATAACCTTAACAGGATTTAGTAAAAGGGCTCTTTAGACTGCAGCATTGTCATGTGATACCTGTTCCTGCTTACGTCCTGACTAGTGCTACAGCACCACAATGAGTGCTGTTGTCTGACCATTAAGGGGTTACGTTTTTTTTTATAAAGCTTATTCTGCATGCAATACCATTTTAGAAGCAAAAACTGTTAAATTTTCCAAAATTGTGGGAATGCATATGCGCGTAAAATGTACACGTATAGAACGTGTATACCTACTTTTATGTGATGTGTGCACAGACATTCTGAGGACTGTAATTTTGGCAGAACAGCAGTAGAGTTGTGATGTATGTGCCTATTTTATAAAATAGATGGTGCACACACACACATTTACTCCCTCTGAATGGGCATAAATTTCAGCATTGGCATTTGTTTACTCTTGGGGCTGGATCTGGGAGACCATGTTATAAAGGCATGTAGGCACCTATATTGTCTTTATAAAATAAACGCCTTTATGGCCTTCTCACATAGGCTTCCTGTTAAAAAAAAAATCCTTACCACTTGCCTAAATATTTAGCTTACATATTGGTTTACCTATTATCCAGTTTGTACTCTATATTATGTTCTTATGGATACTACATTTTGTATTATGCAGGGGTTCTCAACCCAGTCTTCAGGACAAACCTAGCCAGTCAGGTTTTCAGAATAACCACAATAAATATGCATGAGAGAGACTGGCATGTACCGCCTCAATTGTATGCAAATATTTCTCATGCATATTCATAGTGGTTTTCCTGAAATCCTGAATGGCTAGGTGTGTCCCAAGGACTGGGTTGAGAAACCCTACCATAATGTATGCAAGGAATCTTCTATTGCAAGGGACCATGGGCAGGGCATCATAAAGACAATAATTTGTAACAATAATATCCTCATTCAGAGAAGTCTGATATGAGAGCCTTCACTTACAGGATCTCTGAAGGAAAGGAAGAGATTGCAGAGCCTGGTAGTGGTAAGGATGGGCAGACTGGATAGACCATATGGTCTTTATCTGCCATCAATTTCTTTGTTTCTATGAAAGGAGCTGTGCAATTACTTTTTCAGTTTTGGCATCAAACTTTCTTTTTATTTGCAGAACAAGCAATAACCAGATTTCATGCTTTAAAGAGACAGTCAAAGTCAAATTTCTGCCCTGTTTTTTGGAGGTAAAGCAATTATCAAAATTAGAGCCTTGTGTGTAGGCACTTGATCTCTGACCTTGTGGCATTCATACCACCCGCCATGTGAAAAATTCAGAAGTCTATCATGCCACCTTGGTTAAATACTATTCAAAAAGTACAGGTTCCATATATCAATAGACCTCTCCAAATAAAATGTTTTTTTGTCAAAGTGATTAAAAAGGATGCAAACCGCCAGTTAAGGATTCCTTGCCTGGGGTTAAATGTCCGACAAAAACATTTTATTTGGAGAGATCTATTGATATATGGAGCCTGTACTTTTTGAATAGTATTCATGATTTGGGCTGACAGTATTTCCATTGCCCTAGGGACTTTTTTGATTTAGATACCTTGGTTAAATAGGCATCTTTTGCTAAAAGCATGATATTGCATACAGTGCTAAGGTCAAAGGCACACATTCATGCACAATTATTTAGTAAGTCTGTGGTGACTTGTAAAATCTTGAAATACAAATGTTTTATTTTTATTGCCTGCTTATTATCATAGAAAATTCTTGAGTAAAAACCCAAGCAAAGACTACTTAGCAATCCCATTTGCCACAGCTCCCTCGTGACTCACTCAGTGCTTACTTTGGATAATGCATTGGGAGCAGGCAAAGGGAAATTTTTTACTAGTCATGTAGTGATATAAACAACGCTTTTAAAATGGTAATAAATTCAATGATTCACCCAATATTAAAACATAATGTAAACATTCTTTTTCTCAACATATACAGTATTTATTTCCTTATCCTGCTAGACCAGTCCAGACGAGTGGGACAGGCCCCCTTGCCAGCAGGTGGAGGCAGACGAGCTACTTTCAGTGATGTCATCTCTAGAATAAGTACAGTCAAACCTCGGTTTTCGTATGCCCCAGTTTTCATTAGCTTCGGTTTTCGATGATTTTTTTCATTGCTATGTTGTCTCAGTTCTCGTACGTCCGCTCGGTTTTCGTACAATTTGAAATGGTCCGGTGACGTCATCGGGCTCCATGGCGGGGCTGTAGAAGAGCTCCATTACAAAGCCTGCCAAAAGAGGAATTTGTGCTTCCCTAGCAGCGATCGGGCAGCGGAGCAATGAAGGGGCCGCAGAAACCAACGGAGGATTCATAAATTGAAGATTGTGGCAGCGGAGAGGGGAACCGCGTGATAGTGCAGAACCGCGTGATAGTGCAGATGAGAAGGCAACGGAGTGCTGGGGAGAGCGTCGGAGAACAAACGTGCATTACCAGGAGCCACGTAAGAGACCCGGCGGGGAGCGGGACTGCGTAGCAGACAGCCTTGTGAACAGGCGAAGTGAGTCGGGGGACTGCTGCGGCACAGACGTACATGAGCCATCTCGGGGAGTAGCGAGAGCAAGAACGTGGCAGGAAGATCGGAGGGGAAAAAAGGAGCAGTGAAACCCGAGTGGCATCCAGCAGCGAAGGGGAAGAAAGAGAAAGCTCACACCAGGAAGTAGCAGGAAACCACCCTCGGCACAGAATAAGGTACTGTAGGTTAAGCAAAAATAATAAAAAAAAAAGAAGAAAGAAATATAAAAACATCTCGTACCAGTTAGCCAGCTCAAAGCCCTGTGGGATCCAGCTGAGCCTAAGGCCTTAAAGCAGCCACTACCCAAAGGAATACAACCTAACATACAAAGCAATAAGTCGGTGCAAAACGCTGGCTGTTTTCTGTATGTAAAATATAGTTATTCTCTATAAAATGTATTTTTTGTGAATATGTTTGGGTGTCTGGAACGGATTAATTGGATTTACATTATTTCTTATGGGAAATATTGCTTCAGTTTTCATACGTTTCGGTTTTAGTCAGACTTTTTCGAACGGATTAATCATGAAAACCGAGGTTTGACTGTATATCTGCTGGTGCAGCACTGAAGGAAGCCAGTATTGTCTGCCTCCAGCAGGTGGAAAGGGGTGTGGAGCATTTCAGCAAAGCAGAATGGCCTGTTCCTCCTGGCCCAGACCATGAGCCTGTGACCTATGTGAGACCTGTTGACCCAATGGGGCTCAGAACTTGGGTAAGTCATTGTCTCCTGAAGTCAGCAGCTGTCCTGTATCCAGCATTGTTACCTACAGATTCCAGCACTGGTGGAAAGGAGGATTCTATGGGCGGGGGGGGGGGGGGGGGGGGGGGAGGGGTATGTGTTTGGCCCAGGCCCTCCTTCCCTCTTGCTATCCATCTGCTTGTTGAGCTTTATCTTAATTTTTCTTTTGATTTCAGTTGGCTCTGGTTCTCTTGGCTGGATGTAATAAAGTGGTTTTAATTTTTTTTTGAAAAAAGCATATCTGCTTTCTAGGTAGCTGGGCCTTGTGGGGGGTGGCTGGGAAAGCCCTTTGGATTTCCTTGGCTGGCCTGACAGTTGCTGGGATTCCCTTTTCTAGATTTTTTTTTTCCACAGGGGCCTTGTTTTTGGCTTTCAGTGATCCTTTTCTCATGGGCTTTTTTTTTCTTTACCATGTGGAGCTCTGGTGCAATGCTGGGTACTCAGTTCCGTGACTCCTGTGGCTCCTGTTGTGTCAGCTTCACAGCAGGCCTTTTTGCCTTGGGTACAATGGGGACACCCTTGGGTCTTCTTTTTGGGCATATTTAGACATCCTTGCAGGGTCCAGGGCTGGATAGTGATTTGAATGCCTCTCCACCCCTTCCCCCCATGATTTTCCTGCCTGCTTGAATGATGGCCATCCTTCATAGTCTTTGTGTGGGGGGGGGGGGGGGGGGGTGTGAGCATGCTCAGGAGGCTCACTAAGAAAGTGGGCCCTTTCTTAGTCTGTTTTGATCAGCAGCTTCTGAAACAGCATACAGGCTTTTTTCAATTGTTAGCTACTTGGCAACCCCCTTGTGGGGAGCAGAGGCCTAGGCCTCCCTTTGGGGAACTCCGGGCTCTTGGGCACTTCTGCTGGCAACGTAGGGGTTAAGCACCCGTGCTCTGCTCTTCCGCCCACCTGTTCCTCCAGGAGCCTTGCCTTACACACTATTGGGGTCATCCCCGCTATTCGTCCCCCTCTGCCGACCCCGACTAACTTCCCCATACGTACAGGGTGTTTGTACGGGGAGGCTAGATGGGGGTGGGAAAGGGGCAGGACTTGGGTGGAGTTAGGGCGGGCAGAGGGCGGGCAGTGGGCAATCCGTGGCCCCGGACATACAGGGCCAATTCGGATGTCAGCCCTCTATGTATGGGGCTGGCAGACTGAATGAGGAACTTAAGTTCCCCTAGACGGCGGGGGATGGCAGGCCTGGTCAGCTGAAGAGGTAGGAGGGGATGCAGGAGATTCCCCGCAGCCCGAGCCTGGCCTTCGGAGGCCAGATCGGGGGTCGGGCTGCGGAGAATGAAAGCAGTGGTCAGCAGCCGGTCATTGTGGCTCCATTCAGGAGCCGCGGTACCATGGCAATCAGACGCCATGACGCCATGGCTCCATTCAGGAGCCTTAACTGAGTTAGCCAGGCTGAGGCCTGTATGTGCTGGCCGACTGGAATTGGGTTCCGGCCTGCATGTACAGGCCTTGTCATGATTCTGATCCCGCAGGGCTAGATGTGCCCCATGGGATCATAATCATGTCTGCCCCTGTGCGTCCGATTCTGATCGGGTACACAGGGACCTGGACATCCCAATCGGAATGAGGCCCTATGGGGGTTGCTTGGGGTGAAAAAGAGGATTCCCTTTCTCCAGTGGGTGAATTTGAGGAGGAGGGGGAACTTCCCTTATGGAAGGTGAGGATAATTCCATAATCCGCTTGTTTCACAGGGAAGACCTATCCATGATTATTTAGGATGCTATGGTTGTCATATATTGTAGAGCCCACTCCGATACAGGTTTCACAGATGGACCCTATCCTGGAGGGTCTGCGATGTCCTCCTGGATTTTCCCACTTCTTGAGCCTATGCGTCAGCTCATAGTCTCCCAGTAGGAGACACTGTAGCAGAGTCTTAAAGGCCCTAAGGTCCTGACTCGGTTATACCTCTGCCCCAGGGCAGATTAGATCAGCTGTTTGAGCTCCCTTAGGTGGATGCCCTTGTCAAGACTGTGACAAAGCACACAATCATCCTGGTGGGAGGTGGAGGGTATGCTCAAAGAGTCTCATGATAGCAGGGTGGAGGCCCTCCTCAAAAATGCCTTTACAGCCTCAGCTTTTGAACTCGAGCTCACTGTGTACAGATTTGATGGCCTGAGCCCTTTTATTCTGGTTCCAGCAGTTGCCAGACAGTCTAGAGACTGTGAGGTTGGAGTCTGGGGCCACATATGTAGCTGATGCGCTGTATATCTTGATTAATCTCTAAGTCCATGGCAGTGGTAATAGTGGCCAGGCAGTGACTTTGGCTCTGGAAATAGTCAGCTGATGCTGCTTCCAAGTTACAACTGAGCAAGCTCCCCTTGAAGGACGGGTTGTTCTTTGGGGAGGATCTGGAGAGGTTGATAAAAGACCTTGGTGAAGCTTGCCCATCGTGACTTCTGGAAGACAGGCCCATGGATTCCAGGTGTGCCCTTTGTAGGGCTCTTCCTGGAACATTGAGACGCCCTTGGATTGCAAGGAGTCTGGACAGGGCCTTTTCTTCTTATGGACCTAAGTTTAAGAAGGGTCAGGCTTTTCAGAGTTCTCAACATTCTCGAAAATCAGCTGTGAATCTCTCCAGAGCCATTAAGTCACCACAGTGACATCCAGTGGGTCCCTTCCAAGGTAAAGTCAGTTTTGGGGGGGGGGGGGGGGTGGCTCCGGCTTTTTCTCTTGGAATGTTTTATGTTTATATTTTATTGTGCTTGATATATCACACCTTCACAAATGCAGCAGGTGGTGTACAATTAAAATAACAATTAAAGAAACAAAAAAGAACGCCATAATTGGATAGGAGAGACAACACAGTCACACAGAGAGAAGAACAGAACAGAAAAGAACTGTGGGAGAGGAACTTGGAGTTAGAGGGTGACAAGTTGAAGGCTATTTGGAAAAGGTGCATCTTGAGTAAGGTTTTAAACTTAGTATAAATGAGTTCAAGGTGGAGAGCAGTGGGTAGAATATTCCATGAGGCTGGTTCAAAAAAGTAAAAAGTGCAATTACGGGTGGATTCTGTTAGAAGGAATATTATGTATATATCATAAGGAATATTATATATATTAGGTATATCAGGGTTATTACAAGTATGCTTGCTGTGAATGTAGGACATAGGTCATTTGCCAACTCTGCAGACAAGTCTCTTAGTTTGCTTACTGTGAATGTAGGACACAGGTCATTTGCCAACTTTGCAGAAAAGGCCTTTTAGCTTAGCTTTGCAAAAGTAATGCACACATATCATACGAAGAAATAAGGAAAGAGAGCAAAGGAGACAAGATGTGCTGATTCCCCTTTTTCAGATCCCCTTTTTGGAAGCTCTGTAACGATAACCTTTTAATTCTGCAAACAGCTTTGCAAAGATGACCTTTTACCCCTGTAATTCAGCCTTGCATCTGTCTGTAACTTTCTATGACATATACAGTACATTTTAATGCTATATAAGCTAACCTATACCCTGAATAAACCGAGCAGCTTATATCATACCTACTGTGTGGTTATTGGCTGTTCCCAAGCACTTGTACTGAGAAGCAGGATCCAGGGAGACAAAACCAAATTTATAGCATCAGTTTTGGTAACTGAGATAGATAGAAGCATCAGTTGTGGTAACTGGGATATACATAAGAAATAGTATCAGCTGAGGTAACTGATGCATAGGATAAAGAACCCAATCTGTACTGAGGTAGCTTACAGTTTTGGTGTCAGAAGTGGGAGTCGACGGAATGAGTAAGTAACACGTTGTTTATCTTGCCCCACTCCTTGAATCCTCATTATACGAGTGACTGAGGTAGCCCTCTACAAATTTGGCCTTTGTACTGAGGTAGTACTTGTCCCCCAGTATCCTGTGTCTTAGTTTATCTACTGTATGTGCTTGTAAGACGCCCCCAGTCTCTGGCAATGGTAACACTGTTGACCCAGAATCCCTGGAACGCAAGTGACAGGCGGTGTTTGTTTATTTGTCTCTCTATTCTTCCAAACCTTTCCTCTCTTCTTTAGATAATGGGAGGATCCCTTGTTAAGGGGGACCGACCCACGAAACCTGCCATAAAATTTAAAACAACAAAACATCTCCCGGGTCTGCTATAGCACACTCATCCATTAATTGTGAACTAATGTGTTTGGACAGCTAGTTCTTTTCTTCCTGTCTGTATAAGTTTGTATTGTAGTATGGAATGGATTTTCTGAGTCAATGGATTGGAATCGGAATGGATTGTACACTGAAGTAAGAACCTTAGAAGCAGACAGTACAGATAACAAGCCTGGCAGCGTTTTGTGTGTTTACATTAATTCTGTACTGCAAGCTACTGTGTGCAGTCATCTGGCTGGAAGATTTTGACTGCATATTTTGTTAGAGAAGTTCTCTTAAAACAAGAAAAAATAGTTTATAGTTAAAGTACAGCCTGAGTGTTGCAAATTCCTTTCCTTTTCCCTATGAATATATCATAAAACAACTTTTGATTCCAATTGGCAGTAGAATTATTGAGAAATAAATCTGCATGATCGTAATTTCATTATGTTTAAGATTATTTAGATTTGATAAGTGTGATAGTGGAGGAAGAAAGAACATTAACCATTTATTTGTGTGAAGTAAATAAGTTTAATCCACATGTGTAAGTTTGGTTTTCTAGGTTAGGGATCTGAGTGTATCCTGGTTAATAAAACTTTGCTGATTTCTGTTTGTCAGATTAGAATAGCAATGCCTGGGTCTGTTATGATGTTTGTGCTGATAAAGTGTTAACAAAGAGAAGTTGTAAACAATGACAACTGAATTTCTATGAATGCGCTACCTTTTGTGAAGCGTATTTTGAAATTCTATATAATGAACCATATGTATTTTGATCCTTTTTTGTTTTGTATCCTGATGTCTATCCTTTGTGAGCTGAGATGTCTGTGTTAATCAGTGTTCAGAGTAATGTGAGTTAAACCATTACCTGAAATAAGAAAGTTTAATTTCCAGATCTTAATGTCAGATTTCACCCTTGCTCAGTCTGTTTTCTTAAACACCAAGCACATGTAAATTTGCTCAGTTCAAATAATTAAAAAAACAAAAAGAGGACGTGTTCTCTGGTATTGCTGTGGCTGCATTGTAAAAGCTCAGTGCTATAAAAAAGAGAAGTATGTGCCCTCCTGTTTCTTCTCATGATTGTGGATTGATAAACAGAACAGCAGCACCTTTTGCTATGTGTTAATTATATATTTTTTTTAAAGAAAATACACTTTTGTTTTGAAAACATTCCTGATTTCAGTTTTAGAGGCACAACTAAGAAAACCAGATATATGTTTAAGCACCACATAAGCACCATTAATTTATCTAGTTTATCCTCATGCATATATGTTACCAAATGTGATCCTTATAGTACTATATTTATGCAGATGTCCAGTTTATTGATAAGCAATCACAGGACGAGTAAATCTTACTGTTTCTTTTGAACTTTCATTGCCCTTGAATCTGTTAGAATTTGGTTAAAGACACTACCTTAAGTTGATTGGACAAAACCAAAATCTTGCTTGTCATCAATGATCCAGGAGAAGTTTGAGAAAGAACACAGGTAGAGAGAGAAAGCTACAGTCATTTAATAATTTTCATGTTATGCTTAATAAAGTTTTTTTTATTTAGAGGGTTGCTATTTTAGCTTAAAGAACAATGTTAAGCTTTAATAATTGTTTGATGTGTTGGTTCCCAACGTCGGTCCTCGGGGAAACCCCAAGCCAGTCAGGTTTTCAGAGTACCCACAATGAATATGCATGAGATAGATCTGCATACAATGGAAGCAGTGCATGCAGATCTATCTCGTGCATATTCATTGTGGATACTCTGAAAACCTGACTGGCCTGGGGTTCCCCGAGGACCGACTTTGGGGACCTCTGTGTTAGAAGAACCTCACCAAATAAGGATACATTAGTATGTTATAAACAGAAGGACCTATGCATGTAGTTTGATGGAATGATGTAAGTGGAAAAAAAAGGGGTGTTGAGAGGAGTGTGATGGAATATTCATGTCGGAAAAGAGAACTCAGATTGGCAGTAAAAAATGGTGAAGGTAAATTGAGATGTGAAATGATGTATCCACCTAAGAAACAGAACTGACAATGAACACTCTACAATGTTTGATTATGCCATCCCCATTAACTCCAATTTTGGAAGTCATCTAGCCCAGATACATATTCAATAATTGGAAATAGACACTTGTAGATAGGCTGGGTGTACTTTTCATCCTGATGAGCTTTGGGGAGACCCACACTGACCATGTGGTGCTTCCAGATGCTTTCACCCCTTTTTTGCCTCTATGTGTCCTGGCCCGACACATGAAGGTAAAGGAGGAAAGATACCTACACAAATTTTTACAAGGTTGGTACAGTCCTAAAATTTGTGAAAAATTGAGGAAGTGTGGGCATCTTGTCTGCAACGTTTCTGATCTGTAAAAAAAAAAATGATTAGCTAATTGAGTTGCTTAGGATTGGCTGCTGTATGCAAGCAGTAATCCAAGAGGGGGGAACCTCCGAAACCTTAAAAAAACAAACTTTGTAAAGAAACTAAACTGTCTTGCCTTTGACTCTGTTCAACAAAAAAATTGCCCTAAGGGGGTAGACTGAAAGTTTTCCCCTTTGAACTGTTATATGGAAGACTGCCTACTTTTTACACTCCTGAGCCTCACGTTTGACCTCTTGTATTTCCTAGCAGCAGAAGCAACTCTTTTCTCTCCACAGGTATGCTCAGCAGTTCTAGTCTCTTCTGCTAGATGGAGTCCGGGAGTATAGGGGCAAGGGAGGGAGAAGGGCTACCGGAAGGGAACCAGATAGCTGCTGTTTTTGCGGAATTGAGGTGAAGGAAGTTGTTAGACATCCAGGTAGAAATTTGAGAGAGGCAAGAGATCAGGGGTGGATGGATAGGTATGATGAAAAAGAATGATGTCATCAGCATAATAATATGCAGAGACACCATGTTGTTGAACCAAGAGAGTGAGGGAGACCAAAAAGATATTGAAAAGAAGGGGTACCAGTACTGAGCCCTGGGGAATACCGCAGGGGAGTGGGAAAGAAGAGAATGAAGAAGAACCAGAAAGGACAGAAAATGACCTGTATGAAACTAAGGAGTGAAACCAGTGAAGAATAGTGCCGCGGACACCGAAGTCGTGAAGGCAGGAGAGGAGGGTAGCGTGATCAACAAGGTCAAAGGCAGACGAGAGATCCAAAGAAACCACTAGAGAAATGTTGCTGCAGTAGTCAGATTTGTAAAATTCATTTATTCAAGAAAGAAGAACAGCTTCCATGCTGTGACCAGGATGAAATCCAGACTGACGAGAGTGCAGGGTGTGTGTAGCATCAAGGTGGGCAGAGAGCTGTGTGAAGACTAGTTTCAAGAGAATGGAAGAGTCGAGACCGGTCTGTAGTGAGTGAGTGAAGAGGGATAAAGAAAAAGATTTTTCAGAATAGACTGGATCAAAGCATGCTTCCAAAGGGTAGGGAAGGTGCTGGAGGACAAACTATTGTTGAATATGGAAAGAATTGGGGGCAGTAAGGCCAGGGAGGTTTCTGTTAACCAGGACTAAGGAATAAGGTCAGAACGGCAAGTGGTCTTGTGGGAAGAGGATATGACTTTGATTAGCTCAGCTGATGACATTGCACAGAAAGAAGACCAAGCATGAGTGAGGGACGAGGAGGGAGAGGGAGGGAAGCCAGGAGGGCTGGATGAAAGGGGGAGGGGCAGTTTGAGAAAGTAGCATGAAGGGTCAAAACTTTGCTCTGAAAGTGATGAGTGAGAAGGTCTGGGCTAGGAGAAGTGATTGCAGGGGAGGGGAGTGAGATGGTCCCAGACCTGGAGAGGGATTCGAGAACGGAGTAAAGTTGACAAGCAGAGTTGGGGGAAGATGAGATAAGATTGTTATAATAGGTTCTCTTAGCGCCTTGGATTAGAAGATAGTAACGGTGATGCAGGTGCTTGAAATGTTGAAGCGATTGGGAGGAGGGGTGTTTCCGCCATGATCATTCAGCACAGCAGAGATGCCTGCAGTGGAGACAGAGATCTTGGTGAAAGCACGGGTGACAGTGTTTGGCCAGTCTGCACTGGGGGCAGAGGGGGCAATATTGTCAAGGGCAGTGGATAACATGGAGTGCCATGATTGGACCTGGGCAACATCCGGGAGGGAGAAGAAGTCTTCGGGAAAGATGGTGTTGGAAAATAGAAAGAGCTCAAGGTTGTGTGAAGAAATGTTGCGAGACAGGCCAACAGGGATGGCAAACAGAGAGTGGTCAGCAGCAGAAGATGGACTGCAGTCCATCCTTTTCTTTCTCCTTCTGCCTTATCTACCCTACTTCTCTCTTGTCATGTCCAGGGTTGATTTTGCTAACTCTATCCTTATTGGTCTGCCCTCCTCTCATTTACACCGTCTTCAAAGAATCCAGCATACCGCAGCCCGCCTTCTTTCCCACTCATCTCATTCGCACCATATAACTCCTCTTCTTATCCACTTACACTGGTTGCCTGTTCCTTTCCGCTCCCAATACAAACTACTTACTTTGGTTCACAAGGCCCTCCACACCAACTCCCCACAATATCTAGCTGATTTAATCCACTTCCACACTCCCAGATACACCCCCCGCTCATTTCACCTAAACCGGCTTATCCTTCCCCCCCCTTCTGCCGCTCACTTGCAATCCACCCGCTCTTCAGCTTTTTTCTTTATAGGCCCCGCACTATGGAACTCCCTCCCCTCCTCTATCCGATTAGAACCCTCCCACTCAGCATTTAAACAGCAGCTAAAAACCCACCTTTTTTCCCTTGCTTTTAACCTCCCCACCTCTCCTCCCTCTCTATAATCCTACTCCTCTCCTCTCACCCTCTCGTGCCCACTCTGTTCTTCCTTTTTTTAAAATGTAACTTCCTTTTCTTTTACTGGCCTTGTGCCCTATTTTTTAATGGTTTTTATATGTTGTAAACCGCTCTGATTTTATTGTGAAGGGCGGTCAATCAAGTTTTATTAAACATAAACATAAACTGCTCAAGCATGCCTGCAAGGTGAAGAAGATACAGCGGTAGTTAGACCAGGGAAGGTCTAAGGCCAATAGGGAAGTAAGAGGATGATGTAGATCCGAAGAGGAAATAATAAGATCAAGGGTGTGGCCATCAGCAGGCATGGGGAAGAGCACATGTTGAGTGAAAGAGAGGTCCTGCAAGTGAGTGACAAGGGCTCTGTTGCGGGGTTAAGAGGACAATCAAAAAGTACATTAAAGTCACCTAAAATAATGAGCTGAGGATAGAGAAAGGAGGCTTTGGAAAGGGTGAGGAGGAGAAAGTACCAATGATGAAGACAAAAGGTTGTAGGAGCGTAAATAGGTAAGAGGTGGAGAAGGAGGGAAGGCATCTAGGTAGAGGAGAAGGGACTCAGGGTAGTGGAGGGCAGAGGAGGAGTCTTTGGAGACAGGCAGAGAGGATCAGAAGAAGGGTGCCACCCCTCCACTGCTACTACTCATATCACATAAAGCCAATGGATCCTCTAAAGACCTTGAAAAGGGGCACATGCCAGAGTTTGCAGAGCCTCTTCGGAATGCCTTTGTGGAGTCTCCCTGCAGTACCCCACTCAAGTGGGTGGTGATTGAGGAAACACTATTACACCTCCTGTATTTGAAAGCTATTCTACCCATGCCCTCCACAGAACAGGGTCAAGAGCGTTATTCCATCTTCTTTTGTGGTATCCAAGAAGGGAGGATCCTTCCAGCCTATTCTGGATCTAAAGCCGGCCAGTGCCAAGCTCCAAGATCATGGTCAGTTATTGCATTGGTCTAGCAAAGAGGAGTTTATCTCCCTGGAATTTGACAAGATGTACTTTCATATTCCCATCTGTGAGCAACATCAGCATGTTGTTGTTGTTAAGTGCCGTCGAGTCGGTGTTGACTCATGGCGAGCCTCTGGATAGTTGTCCTAAACTGTGTTCAGGCGGCTCACTGATGACAGACTGGTACCCATAGCTGCTGTTATTGTATCGATCCATCTCATTGCTGGCCTTCCTCTTTTGCGTTGACATTCTATCTTGCCAAGCATGATGGGTTTCTCTAATGACCTCTGTCTTCGCATGATGTGTCCAAAGTACGAAAGTCGAAGTCTTGTCATCTGAGCTTCTAAAGAAAGCTTAGGTTTGATCTCCTCTAGTACTGACTGGTTTGTTCTTCGGGCAGTCCATGGTATACGCAGTATTCGCCACCAGCACCATAATTCAAAGGCATCAGTTTTCTTCCTGTCTATCTTTTTCACTGTCCAGCTTTCACGTCCATATGATGTTATTGAAAATACCATGGCTTGAACAAGTCAAATCTTTGTATGGAGAGAGACATCTCTGCTCTTGAGAATCTTGTCTAGGTCTTTCATAGCCATTCTGCCAAGAGCAATGTGTCATCAGATTTCTTGACTGCTTGTTGCTTCTTTATAGATAGTTGATCCAAGTAGGTTAAAGTTGTCCACGATTTCAATTTCTTCTCCTTCAACGATGAGCTTGTTGATTTTGCCAGTTGTCATGATCTTTGTCTTCTTTACATTAAGGAACAGGCCCATTTTGAGACTATGTTCTTTGATCGTGAGAAGCAAATGTTTCAGATCATCTTCACTTTCAGCCAGTAATGTGGTATCATCAGCATAGCGAAGGTTGCTGATGAGTCCTCCACCAATCTTCACACCTCTGTTGTCTTCATACAATCCTACTTCTGATGATTTGTTCTGCATATTTTATTTATTTATTTATTTAACAGTTGCTTATATACCGCTACCTTCCACAGATCAGGTGCGGTTTACAATGAACAAGAATGAACAGATTTACAAGTCTGTTTTACATGGAACATTTGTTAACTAGGTACAATGTAGCTGTTTTACATGGAACATTTGTTAACTTGGTACAATTTTGCAATATACATTAATCATGAATGACTAAATATGGTAAAACTTGTTAAATAACAAACGAACTTATTTACATATTTTGATTTATTACATATATTTATATACAGGATTTACAAGTAGTTATTTATTCGATTTTAATTGTAATTGTAGTTTGCTAGGAGAATTAGAGTTGGTGTACCCTGGGTTGTTATTAACCATTACCTGTCTGAGGTAAGGTATTTTCAAGTGTGCCAAAATGAGAGGTGAATAGATAAGTTTTTAATTTCTTGCGGAGTTCCTTTGCATCATTTAATGCTCTTATTTCTTCAGGGAGGGAGTTCCATAGGGTGGGAGCTGCATGTGAGAACGCTTTCCTATTAGTAGTCTATTTAGCAGGTGTGAATTCTTTCGGGATCCTAATTCTGTTCGTGTGGCCTCTCCGAAGCGAAGTTTGGGATATGTCTTTGGTGATAAGTTTTGTCAAGGGGACTGGGGCCATTGTGTTTAAAGTCTTAAATGTGGTGATAATCAATTTGTGATTTATTCTGGATTGAATTGGGAGCCAGTGAAGGTTTGCTAGTATAGGGGTAATGTGTTCAAATGGTGGAACCTTCATTACAATTCTTGCTGCTGCATTTTGGGCAAGTTGGAGTCTTTTAATGTTTTGTTTTGTTGTTCCTAGTAGGGTGAGATTTGCAAAATCAAAGTGTGGTGTGATGATGGCCTGTACAATGCTCAGAAAATCATGTAGAAGTACAAGAGGACGTAATTGTTTTAAAATTTTGAGTTTAAAGTAGATCTTCTTAGTGATGTTTCTAATATGTGTGTCCATACTAAGGTGTGAGTCAAGGGTGACACCCAGGTATTTCACTTCATTTTTTATAGTAATGTTGTGATTTTGGAGAGTGATGTGTGTTGGATGTGATGTGTGTTGGATGTGATGTGTGTTGGAGGTATGTAGGATTGATTTTTAGTTACTATTAATATATCCGTTTTAGAATGATTGATATGGAGATTGTGTTCCTTTAGCCAGGTTGTTAATTCAGAGAAGCATTCTGTTAACAGTTGTAGTGGGAGTGTTGGGATTGTGAATGGAATGTACATCATCATGTCGTCTGCGTATATGTGGTAGTGGACTTTAAATTTCTTGAAGATGTCACAGACCGGTTGGATATATATATTAAATAGGAGGGCAGAGAGGGCGGAGCCTTGTGGGAGACCAATTTCCTGTTTGTATGTTTTAGAAGTTTCAGTGTTAGTTCGGACTGTTTGTGTTCGATCAGTTAGATATGAGGTGAACCAATTTGTACAGTTGAGTGGGTTCCTATTTGTTCTAGTCTGTTAAGCATTAGAGCATGGTGTACACTGTCAAACGCTGCAGAGATGTCTAGAAAGAGGAGAATGAAAGCTTGTTTATGGTTATCAATGCCTCTTATTAATGTATCGAGGAGTACTGTTAATAGGGTGTCTACACCATATAAATTAAACAGGTGGGGGGGGGGAATATGCAGCCTTGTCTTACACCTTTGCTTATTTTAAACCATTTTGTTTCTCCTTGTTCGAAAGGATACATCAGCATGTAGGCATGGTCATTTACACCAGCTCTAGGATTAGTGTAAGTGATTTGATTGCACCTTAATTTAAGGCATGTTCTCTGCTTATATTCTATAAAGACAAGTAGGTGCATCTTGAAATAACCCCCCCTCTCCCCCATTATATAGGTTTTGGCATGTGCAAGTACACAGGGTCATAATCACAGATTGATCCTTACCTCCTGCAGTTGCCATCTCCAGATGCAGGTACTATAGGTGTGCCAGCTTGTTCCTTTTGGGTGCTCAAAATTTTGCCTTCAGGACCTCGATCTCTCTGCATATCCCAAACTCTCCTCTAGAGACAAAAATGTAGCGTGATTCATATAAGCATAATGAAGTACAACACAGCAGAGAGCCCCCAGCCTTATAATCAGGGCCAGTGCTGCACTAGGGTGCCACACTCTGAAGGTGCTCATTGCCGATGCTGCTGCCCCTCTCCAGGGCTGGCAACAGCAGCAGTAATAGCTCTCAAAGCACGACACAGCACTTATTAACACTGGCGCTGCGTCATGGTTTCCTCTAGTCAGGGTTGGCCCATCCACTACGTGAGTTAGGCAGCCGACTAGGGCAGCGGCACACATAACCAGCTGCTCCACCCCCTCCCCCAGCTGCTGCCGATTCCGTTTGGGGGGAGGCAGGCAGGGGTAGCAGCAGTATTTCCAAAAGCGGCTGCCCATGGGGGTTGTCAGGATGGGGCATTTCAGGGCGGCACCCGTCCAGACTTCCACAAAGCTAATTGAGCAGCTGTGATACTGAGTCATTGCCCAGTTAGTGACACATGGCAAAAGTCAGGCGCAGAAAACCCTGGCCTAGTTTTCGCCACAGAAGCTAATCCAGGCAGCGGCTGAATATCGCTGCTGCCTAGTTAGCTTCGTGGCAATCCAGGCAGCCTGGATATAGCCCCGGCATTGAATATCTGGGTTTAAAGTCAGTGCTGGCCTGAAATGCCCCAGCATGCTCTGATGCTAGCCGGTTAATACCAGGGCATGTAGGGGCAGCATCTGTGGATATCCAGTGGCACTAACTGTGTTGGTGCCGCTGAATATCCTGCAGAGTGGCATTGACATGTTTTGCAGGTCTGCAAACCATGTAAATACCTTAGAATATCCCCCGCCCTGTATATTCAAACTTTGGAGGTCAATATATATGTATAAATTCAGTGAGAACAGGCATATCTTTGTACATATAAACAAAATTTATCAATATTGGGTTGTGTGTAAGGATGATATGCAGATAATATAATATTCACCGGGGGTGACTGGCCATTTATATGCATATTTTTTTAGGTTCTTATGCACATATGTTTAAGGTTTATTGACGTGGTTAATTGCCTTTCATACAATATAACCAAGCTATGTACCTGCCAATACAGGACCACATTGATTCCACAGCTCCCCTTGACCCATGCCAACATGACTTTAGGGAAGCACATGGCGTTGAAACTCTCCTTGCCACAATTATCAACACGCGGATCACAGGGATTGACAACATCAAACAAGGATTTGCCTTAATATTCCTAGACATTGCTGCCGCGTTTGACTCCGTAAACCACGAGCAATTCTTGATACGGCTTCAGGACAAGGGAATTAATGCTCAGCATGGAGTTGGTGCAAATCCTATCTAACGGACAGATGGCAGCAGGTACGGACAGGATCAACAACCTCTGAGCCATTCCAACAAAAACACGGGGTACCTCAGGGCTCCTCACTCTCCGCCCTCTTATTCAATATATACATGCAGCCCATCTGTGAAATAATCTGCTCATTCAACATATCATGCCTGATCTATGCAGACGATGTACTACTCTTCACCCCATTCACGATCGATCATCCAGACTTCTCCCCACTAGTAAAATGCTTCGAGGCCATAACCGACTGGCTCCACTCACAGAGCCTCAAGATAAACTTCAGCAAGACGGACGTTCTGTTCATTACTAGAAATCAATCCTTCTCACCACCGCTGACTTTAAAGACAAGAGACGCTGAACTCCCAAGTAAACCCAGCATCCGCTACCTAGGCGTAACGTTATACCAGCAGCTCGAATTCAAAACGCACATCAGCAACATCATCAAACAAATTTACCATAAACTATGAACATTGCGACATCTTCGACCCCTGCTGCAACCAGACGACTTCAGAACATTTTTCAGGCACTGGTGACCCCCCACTTTGACTACGCCAATGTGATCCTGCATGGCCTGCCCAAAAACACACTAAACTCATTAAACTGGCAATGAATGCAGCTGCACGCTTCCTACACGGAGCTTCTAGAAGTGATCACATCACCCCAATCCTAAAGGACTTACACTGGCTACCAATCTACTGCCGGCTCACCTATAAAGCAGTCCTGATGACCTTCAAGGCCATCAACAAATTATCCTCCTCCTCCCTAACGGACCTTATCCACCCCACTCCAGCGAACAGAGTAAGGAGAGCATTCGCCACCAATACCCTACAGACCCCCAAGGAAATAACAAAATGCACCCAGGCAACAAAGAACAGAGCCTTTAAGTTCTATGCCCCAGCTGCTGGAATTCACTCCCAACCACCATCCGAGCGATCACAGATCTTGCCCAATTCAGAAAGGCAGTAAAACACCACCTCTTTCTCCTGCACTACTCTCAACCCAGTAACTCAACCGCACCTACCATACACCCTGCCAGGTAATTGTAAGTCACAGACAACTCATGTTAATATTGTAGATAACTGTAGATAGTTCCCCCAGTTGAAACCCAAGCTGTAGATAGTTCCCCCAGTTGAAACCCAAGTTGTATCCCTCCGTTTTATTGTAAGTGCACAACAGCCTGTTATGTACAAAAACTGTTGTCTGTAAACCGCACTGATTTTAAAGAGCGCGGTATATAAAAGCAAATAAATAAATAAAAGTTGGGGAGAGAAACATCAAATATAAACAGACGCAACAATGAGACAAGGTACATCAGGTGAATTAATACAAAATGAATACCTAATGACAATTATACATAATACATCAAGTGATCAGAAGGAAAGAAAAAGAACTTTGGGAGGACAGAGATGGCAGGGGGAAAAAATGGGCCAAAGCCAAGCCCTGTTGCCAGTAGGCAGCACTGGAAAAACTGTCAGAATACACCTGAGAAGTAGGAGATGCCGAAAAAGCAAAGCCCAGTATCAGATTTGATGAAAAGTAGGAAAGCCTGATGGAAGAGCCAGGTCTTTACTTGAATCTGACATAAGTAGATTCGTCCCAATCTCTGGAGGCAACCTATAACAGAGGTAACAAGAAATAGAAAGCGGATTGATGGGTAATTTCATACAGTTGTGGTCAACAGTATTGGCACCCTTGCTTTTTAGGTATGTTGTGTTCAATATCTTGAGAAATTTGAAATATTCCAACTGTATGTTTTCATAATATTTTAATAGTATGTTCAGAGGTATACAACAAAAAAAATATGTCTGTGCAACTTAGACATGGTAATTTCTGAGAAAAAAACAAACATGACCTGGACAGGATTAATGACACCCTTCACTAATTTGGTTGCACAACCTTTGGCAGTGATGATAGCCTTCAAATGTTTCTTGTAGCCATCTATAGGTTTCTTATATCTGTCTGCTGGTAGTTTTTCTCACTCTTCAACTGTGATTTGTTCCAGCTCATGACTGTTTGCAGGATTCCTTTTACTAGTGGCAGATTTTAGCTTTTTCCAAAGGTTCTTGATTGGATTGAGATCAGGACTCATTGCTGGCCAGTTTAAGACAGTTCCTTTTTAATCATTCTTTTGTACTTTTGGATGTATATTTTGGGTCATTTTTCTGCTGGAGGACTCATGACCTTCGACCAGACCAAAGAAGATTACCGATGCAAGCTGTAAGTACCCCTCTATCATTCATTTGGGTTAGCATTATGACTGGACTACGAAGTATATTAAGTTTCTCTCACTCTAGGAGATCGGGTTAAAGGATATATGCTTTTGTTTTATCAAGGCATTCCCCTGAGGAAACAATATTTGTGAAATGCCACGGCGCCAGGATTGAGCGTTTTGTGAAACGCCACAGCGCCAGGATTGAGCGTTGGGAGAATCGTTCACAATACAGCCTTGACGACAAGAAAAGGAAAGCATTGTCAGAGGCATATTAAGCATTTCGAAAGAACCGTTTACCACTCAGCAGAAGAAGAAGTATCGCTGGTGGTACAATCAGCAATTTCAAGATAAGCAATTTTTATTATACAGAAAAAATAGGATGCCTTCAATAATTTGACACGGCATGAAAAATATTGTCTAGCGATAGAAGTGGGTCATTGATGTACTAACGGCATTTTACACTGCACCATACAAATAGGTCCAGTGAGTAGCCTTGAAATTTCTGAGACCCGATCGCTATATATAAAAAAAGCATACACCAACTGTGTTTAGTTGAGTTTAGTAGAGAGGTGCCATAGGTACAACTAGCCATAATTGCACAAGGTTAGAAGTAAAGCTGACTAAATATTGTAGCTTCGACCAGACCTAGCTTTCTGACACGAGCACATTTCGCTCCGAAATACCTTGGTAGTCCTCTGAATTCACGATTCCTTTAAACGTTCCAGGCCTCCAATTCCTGTACAGGGCAACGGGTCAGTTGCACCCAAAAGATCCTTCCTCCATCCAAAGGGGAAAGAAACAAATAAGGAAGACTTACCACTTCCCAGGGAAAGAAACACACAGGGAGGACTTACCACTTCCCAATAAAACCTCACCTTATGCACAACAGTACGCTCGCTTGTACATGGTAATTACTATCTCACAGATTTCTCTTTGCCAAAGGATTCTTTGTGAGATTTATTCTCTATCTTACAAAAACAAAAAGACTAAGAACAACGAAAAAGACAGTCTAGTGGAATTACAGATCTTGCCACTTCTCACACCAAACAAACAGGATCATTCTGTACTTATCTGGGTGCAGATCTCCTAAACAGCTAAAAGCAAGAATGTCTGCTCCTTTCTGCATGATTCTGTCTTACTTCCTGACATAGAAATAGCAAACAAAAGTACATCCTTCTGTCCTGTTTGTAACCCCTCAGTTCCCAAGAAATAAAAGAAATATATCTTGTTAGCTCCACGTGTTCTGACAACTATACTAGGGGCCATTTGTTCTTCTTCATGCTATGCTGGCATGTTTATATCTCATGGTTGCCTTTTTTACACTCTTGTCCATCATTTACTAATAAGAGTGTTTTTACAATTTTTTCTATATGCTGTCACATACCTTTGAAAGCTTCACGTATGCACCTCAGTCCATTCCAGCATTCAGACAACATTTCGATTTTTTTTGTTTTAACTTTCTCCTCTGGCTCCCACATTCCTTAGGTAGCAAAACAGCCCCACAACATTATGAAATCTTCACCATATTTAACTGTAGGAAGGGTGGTTCTTTCCTTACAAGCTTCATTTCTTCACCTTTAAAAATATCACTGGTCTGCCCTGCCAAAGAACTCAAGTTTGGTTTCATCTGTCCACAGAACATTTTCTTAGAAGGATTGTATTTTTCAAGGTGGGTTTGGAGAGACGTGTCTTTTTATGTCTGTCTTTGAGCAGTGGGGTCCTCCTTGGCCTTACCGATGAAGTCCTTCTTTGTTTAGTGCTTTGCGCATGGTGCAGGTTGAAACCACCCCTCCAGATTGCTTCAGGTCAGCCTTAAGCTCTTTGAATATTGTATGTGGTATTTTTCCAACAGTTCACACTAATTTTTGAAGACATCTTGGATTAATTTTCCTCTTCCCACCACGTCTTGGGAGGTTCTTGACAGTTCCATGAGCAGAAAACTTCTTAACATTGTGAACTGTAGATATGGGACTCATAAGAACATAAGATATGCCATACTGGTTCAGACCAAGGTCCATCAAGCCCAGTATCCTGTTTCCAACAGTGGCCAATCTAGGTCATATGTACCTAGCAGTTTCCGCAAAAGACACAGGTTCCACAATGCTTGTACTGGGTCAAGCATTGATATCCTGGGTCCCTTCTTAATAATGGTTTATGGATCTTTCCTCCAGGAACTTGTCCAAACCTTTTTTAAACCTAGCTACACTAACAGCCTTTACTACATCCTCTGGTAACAAATTCCAAAGTTTGATTACACGTTGAGTGAAAAAATATTTTCTTTTATTTGTCTTAAATAGTTTACCCTGCAGCTTCATTGCATGTCCACTAGTCTTTCTATATTCTGATAATGTAAACAATCAATCTATGTTTACCCGTTCCACTCCGTTCATTAATTTATAGACTTCTATCATATCTCCCCTCAGCCGTCTCTTTTCCAGGTTAAAGAGCCCTATCCTTTTTAGCCTTTCTTCATAGGACTATCCTTCCATCCCCTTTACCATTTTGGTAGCTCTTACTTGAACCTTTTCTAATAACGCTATATCCTTTTTAAGATACGACGACCAGAATTGCACACAATATTCAAGGTGCGGTCTCACCATGGAACGATATAGAGGCATTATAATATCTTTTGTTTTATTTTCCATTCCTTTCCTTATGATACCTAGAATTCTATTTGCTCTCTTGGCCGCCGCTGCACACTGGGCCGAGGGTTTTAACATGTTATCCACAATGACGCCTAAATCTTTTTCCTAGGTGGTGATTCCTAATGTTGAACCTTGCATCGTGTAACCATAGTTTGTGTTGTTCTTCCCTATATGCATAACTTTGCACTTGTCCACATTAAATTTCATCTGCCATTTTGATGCCCAGTCTTCCAATTTATCAAGATCCTCTTGCAATTTTCCACAATCCTCTTGGGTTTTAACAACTTTAAATAGTTTTGTGTCATCTGCAAATTTGATAACTTCACTCGTTATTCCACTTTCCAGGTCATTTATGAATATGTCAAAAAGCAGCAGACCCAGCATAGATCCCTGGGGTACACCACTATTCACCTTTCTCCATTGGGAAAATTGGCCATTTAGCCCTACCCTCTGCATTCTATCTTTTAACCAGTTCCTGATCCACAGTAGTACACTGCCTCCTATCCCATGACTCTTTAGTTTTGCCAAAAGTCTCTGATGAGGGACCTTGTCAAAGGCTTTCTGAAAGTCCAGATATGGAGATGGCCTTGTACCCATTTGATGTTTGATAATAATGGCTTTTTTGATGGTTTCAGGCAGCTCTCTTGTCTTCACCATTGTGAAAATGGAACAGGGAGTGAATTGGCCATTGTAATCATTAGAGCCATCATTCATTGGTTGATTCAAGTGATGTGAGTACTGACAATTGATCACAGGTGTGTCTAATTTCACTGCAGTGGGAATGTGGTTCTTATGTTCAAACTGATTTGAATTGTTTATAAGGGTGCCAATATAATTATGTCCTAGCAATGTTCCAGTTTTTATACGGTTTCCTACTATTTCATTTTTTAAATTAGTTTTGTTTTATTTGATTCTTTTCTTTGTCAAATGTTTGCATATGTAATCCAAAGCCATTTCACTGGCCACTTTTTTTTTAGGAGATATTGGACATTAAGGGGTTGAACTGCAAGGGTGCCAATAATGTTGACCACAACTGTACCTGACTGCAGCAGGAGAAGGAAGACCTATCAATTGGAGCTCTATCGGCATAAGCTTTCAGCCTTTGGAAAATTCCAATATTTATTTTGTGCATTTATATTTATACATACATTTTAGTGCTCAGTGGCTTGCTGAATAGCAAGCCCTTGGAAAATGGGTGTCTGGATGTTTCTAAATGACAGATGAGATTTGATAAGGGCAAGTGCAAAGTGACGCACCCAGGAAAAACTCATCCTAATTACAGGTACAAAATGCTTGTCCTGGAATTCTTGTGGATAATATGTTGAAATTTTCAGCTCAATGTGTCACAACTTCCAAAAAACCCAATAGAATGTTAGATATAATGCAAAAATGAAGATCTACTGAGCAATGGCAGAAGTTCAAATTATAGACCCCTAAGCAAAAGGTTTGAAAGGATCCCCCCAGAGTAGAGGAAGTCTACTTCAGAAAATACAGGAGCAGCTGCAAGTAGGCCCCTTCTTCCTTAGGGGCCCCACTGCACTGCAGGGGCCAACTGGACAGAATTTACGCCACTGCTACTGAGCTATAAAGGAGTGATGGAATACTAATCCGTAAAAGTCCCAAAAATTGTAATCATTTCTCTTCTTTGGTTCTTCAGTCCCTCAGTCACCTCCTAGGACGCTCTTTTGGTTGTCTAATCACTTCAACCTTGAGTATTGGCCCTACTCAGGAAGCGTTTCAAAGCAAGACAAAATTCTTCCAGACTCCTTAGACTTCTAGCCAGCAGTCTCCTGTCCACGGGACCTCACTTCACTGAGTTTGGCAGCTCCAATGGTGAATGCCAGTCCTCACCTGGGCAAGGAAGAAGGGGAAGCTAGACTAAGCTTCTTTTTCCTTTGCCTTTAGTCTAGTTTGCTACACCAGGATCCAAATCCTATTAGACTAGGAACTGCTCACCTGAGTTTTGTGCCCCCCTGCATGAGTGGCAGAAAAGAGGGAAAATGTATATAACCTGGTTGGTGGGAGGAATTTTTGTCTCTCCTCCCATAGCATGTGAAATAGGGAAGCCATCTAAATATACACTCTCATATTATACTTCACAAAGTTTCTAGGGAAAAGTGCTATGCCTACCACATTTAAATACCACTACCAAAAAATATTGAGTTTAATCTTTGAGGGTGAAATACAATGTCTTAGAGAATTTAGTGATCTATGTACCATTGTAGTTGATATGGAAAGGCAGTCTAGAAAGGCCATGTGATCTTTTTCTGCCGTCATGTTTCAATTAAGTCTGCTGCTGAGTGTATCCAGCTAAAGCTATCTGGATAACTTCAGGAACTGGTTTCATTTACAACTAGATGGCCCAGCAATCAGAAGGACTTGGTTAGAAGATCCCGCTAACTGACTAAGTCCTGCTGAGCCCAATATTTCCTCTGCCCACCATGGTGCTATTGGGATAGTGAGAGGGGTAGTCTGCGGGCAGAGCTGGGGAGGAGCTGGTATTTATCTGAATAGCAGTGATTTTTGGCACCATTATTCAGATAAGTATCCACATAGCTTATGAGAGGAAAAAAGCAGTCCTAAGTCTATGCAGATTGACTGTCTGGATAGCCATGGGTGCTTATTCAGCGGCAGCCGCTTTCTGGATATTGCTGCTGAATATCTGGTATATTGTGCCTGCAGCAGCCTGCACCTAACTGCTGAGTGCCATGGGCTGAATATCAGCGTGAGAGTTCCTAACATGAGCACACATTAGTTTATCATAGGTCCATTTTTATGCAATGAGTCCTAGTTGCTAATAGTGCGCTGTAATGGGTGCACTGAACTGGATCAGAAATTGGTTGACTGACAGACGACAGGTGATGGTAAGCGGAACTCACTCGGATGAAAGGAAGGTGATTATTGGTTTGCTCCAGGGTTCGGTCTTGGGACCGGCACTGTTCAATGTATTTGTGAATGATATTGCCGAAGGACTGAATGGAAAAGTCTGTCTTTTTGCAGATGACATGACAATTTGCAACAGAGTGGGCTCCCCTGAGTGAGTGGAGAACATGAGGAAAGATCTACAAAAGCTGGAAGAATGGTCTAATGCTTGGAAGTTAAGATTTAATGTGAAGAAGTGCAGTGTCATGCACTTGGGAAGCAGAAAACCAAGGGAATTGAATACAATAGGGGGTGAGAGGTTGGTGTGCACGGACCAGGAGAAGGACCTTGGAGTGATTGTTTCTGAGGATCTCAAGGTGGCGAAACAGTGTGACAAGGGGGTGGCAAAAGCCAAAAGGATGCTGGGCTGCATACAGACAGGAATTACCAGCAGAAAGGAGGAGGTACTAGTGCCACTGTTACAAGTCGTTGGTGAGGCCTCACTTGGAATATTGTGTTCAGTTTTGGAGACCATATCTCGCAAAGGATATAAAAAGACTGGAAACGGTTCAGAGGAAGGCGACCAAAATGATTTGTAACCTGCGTCAGAAGCCTTATGAGAAGAGACTTGAAGACCTAAATATGTACACTCTGGAGGAGAGGAGAGACAGGGGAGATATGATTCGGACGTTTAAATACTTAGAGTATTAATGAACAAACAAACCTCTTCCAAAAATGGGGAAGCTGTAAAACTAGAGGGCATAAAATGAGGCTGCAAGCGGGTAAACTGAAAGGCAATGTCAGGAAATACATTTTCACTGAAAGGGTGGTGGATGCTTGGAATGCCCTCCTGATGGAAGTGGTGGGGGCAAATATAGTGACAAAATTCAAAATGGCATGGGACAAACACAGTGGATCCCTTTATAGCAACAGGGTAAAATCAAAATAAACTTAACTATATCTTATATCTCAACAAATAGGGGTGCCCTACATGGAGAAGTACATACACCCCTAAACAAAGGCATGGGGAGGGGTGACCTGCATGGAGCGGCAGGTGCACCTACACTTGCCACCTTGCTGGGCCGACTAGATGGATCATTCTGGTCTTTATCTGCCGTCATATACTATGTTACTATATTAGTATACTAGTATCTGGTAGTGCCGGTTGGCAGCACAGGTTAGTGCTATTAGCCAGATATGTTCTTCACTGTCTGCACAAAGTTAAGTGCTGCCTGCATAGAATTTTACCCCGTCCCAGGAATACCTCCAGTGGTGCTGCTTCCTCATTCTTCATTTTTGTGATGCTAAATTTCGTGCAGCATCAACAGTTGACCTAGTGTTATTCAGCAGTAGGAGCAGCAATGCGGGTAAATGTGGGTAACTGCGAAAGGACTGCTGCTAGGGGCCAGAGCCCCCATTTTGATGGTGGGTGCTTGATGGAGTGGAAGTGACCGGAGATTGCTCCTCTCCCTCCTAGACCACAAGGAGCTGGGAATGGGCTATGATTGTGTTGGTGGTGTGGGGGTGGATGGGTTGACATGTTCTGGGGGAGGTATGGCTGGCAGAATGCTGGAAGGTGGGTTCTATCACTCTTTGCACCTGCCCCTGGCCTGAGACCTCAGGTTGAACCTGCCCCAAGGCAGTTGTGCGTGCCTTGGGGCAGGTGCAAATGCAGTGTTCAATTTTTTTAGTATACATATGGCTTTCCTTTGTAAAAAGGGAAGTGCATGCCTATTTTGGACGCACGCCTAAGCCATGCCCTCGAATAATTTATACATCCTTTGGGGGGTGGGAGAGGGTATAAAAATGTAGATAGAGGCTTTTTAAAATCACTATTTGCATGTGTATGTGATCTAGATGTATAAATGATGCCGTTTTCATTGATAGATGCTTCTAAAGTAAGGGCCATTATTTATTACAATTAATGCATACAAAGAAAATCAAGAAAATGCAACCGCATCCACTTACAGTTTACTTGCAACCAAACTTTAAAACCCTACATGGCACTGTTTAACCATTAAACCTGCATCAGGGGTGAAGGTTTCCAGAGCACCAAAACACATACTTCAATACAAATCATGCAGAGTCCTCGCTGGTTAAGAGCCCTTCCTGTCCTTTTCTGGTTTTGATAGTTTTCGGCTTGGCTGTCAAGCTGCATCTCTTTGCTTTGTTTCCTCACTTTGTAATAAAAATAAAACAATGCTAAATCAGGCATATCTGTGAACCCCGGGAGGGAATGAGTAACTCACACATTTCTGTCTGGTACTATATCATTGGTCTGAATCAGTCACGCTTATCTAGTAAGGTATGGACCTAAAAAGAGTCTTCCTTCATAATATAAAATGTTCTTTTGTTAATATACAGATTATACTTCTACAGCATGAGCTAGGCCTAAATTAAATTTTTATTTTATTTATTTTATTTTAGCATACATTTGTATACCGCTACTTCCAGCGATCAGTAGCGGTTTGATTACAGACGGAAGACTGGCAAATCATGACAAATTTTGAGGAATATACACATTGATTCGAAAGGGAAAGCACAGCACAGCACACAGAGAGTGGGTCTAAGGAGGGGGGGTCAAAAATTTACATATTTACATATATACATAACTGCATCTATGGTTCCTTTAGAGGCCTATTGCAGACCCGCTATGGTTTATATCAGATTGTAGTAGCACTGGAAAAGATGCGTCTTGAGTTTATTTCTGAACTCCATAAGGCCTTTAATGTCACGTAGTTCAGTCGGTAGCTGATTCCAGAGGGTCGGGGCAGAGTAAGAGTATACTCGGTGGCTTGTACTGGTTTTTACGGATCTGATATCAAGAGGCACTTGGAGTCTGTTCGAGCTGATTGTTCTTCTGCTCCTGTTGGGGGGTTGCGTGTTGATGAGGGTGGCAAGAAAGGATGGTGCTATGTTATGTATGAGCTTGTATGTGGTTATTATGTTTATGTTTATTTAAAAATTTGTTATACCGCCCCAGACCAAAGGTATCTGAGCGGTTTACAATAAAATTAAAATGGGTTAAAAACCTTAAAAATAGACTGCTAAGAAGGAAAGGAACGCCATTAAAAACAGGAAAGACCAGAAAAAAGGCAGAAAGAAGCAACAAAACACATATCAGCAGGGGGAGGGAGAGGGAGACATGACTGTGGGTGGGAGGTTAAATGCCAAACAAAAAAGATGGGTTTTGAGTTGCGCTTTGAAAGACTGGAAAGACTCTTCTGCACGGAGGGAAGGAGGGAGTGAATTCCAAAGTTTAGGGCCCAGGAAATAAAAAGCGGAGGAACGGGTAGATTCAAGGTGGGCCTGGGAGGGAGAAGGGAGGGACAGACGGTTTATGTGAATAGAGCGGAGCAAACGATGGGAAGTGCGGAAATGGATCTGGTCAGCAAGGTAAAGAGGGATACCCATGTGAACCACCCTATGTGCAATAGTGAGAATTTTATACTGGACACAAAATGGAATGGGTAACTAGTGCTGCTGAATAAGAAGAGGAGTGACATGATCATAGCGAGAAGCATAGGTAAGAAGACGAACGGCAGTATTTTGGACACGTTGAAGACGAGAGAGTTGGGACTGAGGGAGACCGGCTAGAGAGACATTACAGTAATCAAGACGAGACATTACAAAGGAAAGAAGAAGTGTGGCCAAGGCAGAGGAGGAGAGGAAAGGGCGCACAGCCCGGAGTTGTTTAAGGGAAAGAAAAGAGCGCTGGACTACCGAAGAGATATGCTCCTTAAAAGAAAGTGCGGAGTCAAGAACAACACCAAGGTAACGAATAGAGGAAACAAGAGGGATGGGTTGGGAAGAAAAAGAGGGAACACAAGTGGGGGAGGGGCTTCCAAACGTGAACCAGATAGCAAAAGACTTAGCCGGGTTTGCATGAAGAAAATTGGAGGAGAACCAGGAGGCGACGGCAGAGAGACAGAGATTGAGAGGGGAAAGATCAGGTGTAAGCGGGTTGGTATGAAGTAATAAAATGATATCATCGGCATAGTTATTAGGGTTTTATATTTCACCCAGGCAGCAATGGGGAGCCAGTGGAGTTCAATCAGTACAGGCGTGATGTGTTCAGCAAGGTTTTTTCCCATGATGACCCTAGCTGCTACATTTTGGGCCATTTGCAAAATGTTAAGGGTTTTCTTCAAAAAATATTTCTGTTTTTATTATACTATATCCACTCCCAACATTGACCTCAATATTACAAAATGGTTTTATAAAAAACTCCATGACCCTGAATCAACAGGTTTATTATACTATTCATATTAATTATCTCCAGTACATCATATGCTCGCTTATAAATCAATAAATGACATCATCTCTTGGCTCTTCTCTTCTGAATGCAAGAGCCAAATTACCTTTCTAGGCCTATTTAAGAACTGCGCCATCTTGTGGTGCTTAATATGCAAATATTTCCTCGGCTTGTTTTACATCATTTTCTGATTATATTTATAACCACTGCCCTTTGTGAGAAGCTAGAATGTGTTGGCATAGAATACAGTCCTATCATCTTACTAAGAGGGCATTGGCAATGAAGCTGCAGGAGTAGGGTTTTAAGCTCTGGCTGATCTTAGTTCTTGCTAGGACTTGCAGTTTCACCTCACAAGAACATAAGAACATAAGATATGCCATACTGGGTCAGAACAAGGTCCATCAAGCCCAGTATCCTGTTTCCAACAGTGGCCAATCTAGGTCATATGTACCTAACAGTTTCCCCAAAAAACACAGGTTCCACAGTGCTTGTACTGGGTCAAGCATTGATATCCTGGGTCCCTTCTTAATGACCTTTCCTCCAGGAACTTGTCCAAACCTTTTTTAAACCCAGCTACACTAACAGCCTTTACTACATCCTCCGGTAACAAATTCCAAAGTTTGATTACACGTTGAGTGAAAAAATATTTTATTTTATTAGTCTTAAATAGTTTACCTTGTAGCTTCATTGCATGTCCCCTAGTCTTTCTATATTCTGATAACGTAAACAATCGATCTACGTTTACCCATTCCACTCCGTTCATTAATTTATAGACTTCTATCATATCTCCCCTCAGCCGTCTCTTTTCCAGGTTAAAGAGCCCTAACCTTTTTAGCCTTTCTTCATAGGAGTATCCTTGCATCCCCTTTACCATTTTGGTGGCTCTTCTCTGAACCTTTTCTAATATCGCTATATCTTTTTTAAGATACGGCGACCAGAATTGCACACAATATTCAAGGTGCGGTCTCACCATGGAACGATATAGAGGCATTATAATTTCTTTTGTTTTATTTTCCATTCCTTTCCTTATGATACCTAGCATTCTATTTGCTCTATTAGCTGCCGCTGCACACTGGGCCGAGGGTTTTAACATGTTATCCACAATGACACCTAAATCTTTTTCCTGGGTGGTGGTTCCTAATGTGGAACCTTGCATCATGTAACCATAGTTTCGGTTATTCTTCCCTAGGTGCATAACTTTGCACTTGTCCACATTAAATTTCATCTGCCATTTTGATGCCTAGTCTTCCAATTTATCAAGGTCCTCTTGCAATTTTCCACAATCCTCTTGGGTTTTAACAACTTTAAATAGTTTTGTGTCATCTGCAAATTTGATAACCTCACTCATTATTCCACTTTCCAGGTCAATTATGAATATATCAAAAAGCAATGGACCCAGCACAGATCCCTGGGGTACACCACTATTCACCTTTCTCCATTGGGAAAATTGGCCATTTAGCCCAATCCTCTGCTTTCTATCTTTTAACCTAACCAGTTCCTGATCCACAGTAGTACACTGCCTCCTATCCCATGACTCCTTAGTTTTGCCAAAAGTCTCTGATGAGGGACCTTGTCAAAGGCTATCTGAAAGTCCAGATACACTATATCAACCGACTCACCTTTGTCCAACTGTTTATTCACACCTTCAAACATAACAGATTAGTAAGACAAGATCTTCCTTGTCTAAAGCCATGTTGGCTGTCTCCCATTAGGCCGTGACTATCTACATGCTGAGTAATTTTATTCTTTATGATGGTTTCTACAATTTTTCCCAGTACTGATGTCAGGCTCAACGGTCTGTAGTTTCTTGGATCACCCCTTGGAACCCTTTTTAAAAATTGGTGTTACATTGGCGATCCTCCAATCTTCAGGTATTAGAGCTGATTTTAATGATAGTTCACAGATTACTAATAGCAGGTCTGCAATCTCATATTTCAGTTCTTTCAACACCCTTGGATGTATACCATCTGGCCCAGGTGATTTGCTACTCTTCAGTTTATCTAATAGTTGTAATACATCTTCCCGATGTATCGATATTTCCTTCAATACTTCCGCACCTTTAAATACCACTTCAGTCATGGGTAACATCCCTACATCTTCCTCAGTAAAGACCGAAGCAAAGAATTCATTCAGTCTCTCCGCTATCGCCTTGTCGCCTCTTAGTGCCCCTTTAACCCTTCTATCATCTAATGGACCAACTAACTCTCTCACAGGTTTTTTCTACCAATGTACTTGAAAAAGTCTTTATTTCGCGTTTTTGCTTCTGCAGCAAGCTTCTTTTCAAATTCTCCGTTTGCCTGCCTTATCAATTTATTTATTTATTTATTTATTATTTATTTCAACTTCTTATATACCGCACTCTTTGACATCAGCGCGGTTTACAAATAACAGAAAGAAACCAGAACAACAGGCTGTTTGGTATTACATATAACAGGAGTATCAACTTGGATAACATGGGGTAACTATTTACATGGAGTATATAATCTATTAGCTAGATAACATGCTCAAACTATTTGACTTGCCAGTGCTTGTGCTGTTTCCAGGTTTCTTTGTTTGGCTCTTTTTTCCATTTCCTGAAAGATGCTTTTTTGGCAACAACAGCTTCTCTAACCTCCCCCTTAAAACCATGCTAGCAGTTTTTTGGACTTCCTTCCACTTTTCTTAAAGTGTGGAATACAGCTGGTCTGGGCTTCCAAGATAGTATTTTTCAACAACACCCAAGCTTGATGTAAGTCTTTAACCTTTGCAACTGCTCCTTTGAGTTTTTTCTTAACTATTTTCCTCATTTTATCATAGTCTCCCTTTCGAAAGTTAAAAGGTAGTACTGTGGATTTCCTTACTATCCCTCCTCCACTAATTAAATCAAAGGCGATCATGCTATGATCACTATTGTCAAGTGGCCCCAACACCCTTATCTCTTGCACTAGATCTAGTGTTCCACTAAGGACTAGGTCTAATATGGCTTCCCCTCTGGTCGGTTCATGAACCAGCTGCTCCAAGAAGCAGTCATTTATTTCATCTAGGAACTTTATCTCCCTACAATGTCCTGCCATGACACTGACCCAGTCGATACTGGGGTAATTGAAATCACCCATTATTATTACTGCGCTGTAACTTTTGTTAGCTTCCTTGATTTCTTTGAGCATTTCATCATCCATTTGTTCATTCTGGCCAGGTGGTCGATAGTACACCCCCACTGCCATCGCCTTCCCCTTTTTACATAGAATTTTAATCCATAGAAATTCTACAGCAAATTTTGTTTCCTGCAAAACTTTAATCCTTTCTGACTCAATGCTCTCTCTAACATAGAGTGCAACCACTGTTCCCTCTAAGCTGTGTGCGTGTGCGCGCGCACACACCTCGCCGAGCGAGCGCACATACTTTACAACAGAGCGCACAAAAATTACGGCTCTGATTCTGCTAGAAAACAACACCGACGTCTTAAAATTTAAAAGTTATGATTGTAATTACTAGAAATTTCCCGCTTCATTTAGTAATCGTCCATTTTCATTTAATTTCATTAAAATCAATGTGGTGTACATACTGTATTCTGACGTGTAGTCAAATTTTAAAGTATATAACTCCGAGTGTCGTCGTGGTGCACAAAAATTTAACCTTCCTTCAAAAGCTGCACACAGCTGATATTTTATGCGCACACAGCGTACAGAAAATTAGAGGGAACATTGAGTGCAACCCCTCCACCAATTTGATCAGCTCTATCATTACGATATAGTTTGTACCCAGGTATCACAGTGTCCCACTGGTTGTCCTCCTTCCACCATGTCTCTGATATTCCAATCATATCTAACCTCTCATTTAGTGCTATATATTCTAACTCTCCCATCTTATTTTTTAGACTTCTAGCATTTGCATATAAGCATTTTAGAGACTGTATTTTATTCATATTAATTTGGCTATTGGTAGACATGGGTAATTTGGGATCTTTAAGCTCTATCTCCTCCATACTCAAGGGCATTTGGGCTACTTTACTATTTTTTGGAACCTCTCTACTTTTGGTAGAATCCTTCAAGGAAACATTCTTCCGAACCATCCGCTCTTGGGCGAGTGTTGGCTTTCCCTTATTATCTTGTTTAAAAGCTGCTCTATCTTCTTTTTAAAGGTTAATGCAAGCAGCCTGGTTCCATCCCTGTTAAGGTGAAGCCCATCCCTTCGGAAGAGCCCCTCCTTTCCCCAGAATATTCCCCAGTTCCTAACAAATCCAAACCTCATCTCTGCATCATTGTCTCATCCACGCATTGAGACTCCGGAGCTCTGCCTGCCTTTTGGGTCCTGCGCGTGGAACGGGAAGTATTTCGGAGAACACTACCCTGGAAGTTCTGGATTTCAACTTCCTACCTAAAAGCCTAAATTTAGCCTCCACAACCTCCCTACCACATTTTCCTATGTCATTGGTACCGACATGTACCAAGACAGCAGACTCCTCCCCAGCACTATCTAAGACCTTATCTAGGTGGCGCGTGAGGTCCGCTACCTTCACACCAGGTAGGCATGTTACCAGGCGATCCTCACGTCCACCAGCCACCCAGCTATCTACATTCCTAATGATCGAATCACCAACTATAACGGCTGTCCTAACACTTCCCTCATGGGCACATGGCCCTGGAGAAACTTCCTCGGTGCAAGAGGGTTTTACATCACCTGGAGGACAGGTCCTAGTTACAGGATCACTTCCTGCCACACCAGAGTGATGCTCTCCTATCACGTGACCTCTCTCCTCCATGGCAACAGGGATGCTGCCAGACTGGAGGTGGGACTTCAGGACTATATCCCTGTAGGTCTTGTCTATATACCTCTCTGTCTTTCTTATGTTTTCCAAGTCTGCTACTCTAGCCTCTAGAGAACGGATTCGTTCCCTGAGGTTAAAGAGCTCCTTGCACCTAGTGCACACATAAGACCTCTCACCAACTGGGAGAAAATCATACATGTGACACTCAATGCAAAAGACTGGAAAGCCCCCATCTCGATACTGGACTGCTCTCTGCATCTTAGTTTTAAGTTTGTGTTTAGATATTTAAGTTCTTTACTTACTAAGGGTTGCTATGGATATTTATACTAATAAAACTGTACCTAATACATTTAATATACCTTGTTCACCTGAAGCTTAATTAATCTCAGGTCCTTAGTGTATGACTGATTTGGGTAAGGAGCATCACCTGAGAGCACCTCCTGTCTTTTAAAATGTGTAAGTAATTATAAAGCTATGATTATCCAAGGGTTGGGTGGGTGTTGGGGAGGGAGGGAGGGAGGGAAATAACACTTATTAAAAGAGGGCTGCTACACAGTACCCTGTCTTGTGCTGCTGAGGTAAGCTATATTCTGATTTGATTTAAATTATAGCTCTTTGCTGCTGCTAGGCTCTAACTTATTATGAAATTTAAACTACAAGCTCTCTGCTGGGTTCCAAATTTAACCAGAAAGCTCTCTTCTGTGTTTTAAATTTAAACTAAAAGTACTTTGCTGATGCTAGGCCCTGAGTTACTATTACATTTAAACTAAAAGCTCTCTACTGGGTATGAAATGTTACCAGAAAGTTCTCTTCTGTGTTTTAAATTTAAACTAAAAGTACTTTGCTGATGCTAGGCCCTGAGTGACTATTACATTTAAACTACATGCTCTCTGCTGGGTTCCAAGTTTAACCAGAAAGTTCTCTTCTGTGTTTTAAATTTAAACTAAAAGTACCACAGGTGCTCCTTGTGGTCTTGGGCAAGCCACTTAACCCTCCATAGCCCATGTTCCCTGTAAAACAGTTATCTCCAAGTTATAATGCCCTGTTCAATGTAATTTCAGTTTGTTCAATGTAAACCGCACTGATGCTGAATAGCGCGGTATATAAGAGAATGTAAATAAATAAAATAAATAAATAATAAATAAATAAATAAATAATACTTTGCTGATGCTAGGCCCTGAGTGACTATTAAATTTAAACTACAAACTCTCTACTGGGTATGAAATGTTACCAGAAAGATCTCTTCTGTGTTTTAAATTTAAACTTAAACCTCTGCTACTAGGCCCTGACTGATTTAACAAAAAATAGCGGGTTCACAGATTAATTAGCTTTAATACAAAGAAATCCTTTCAGAAAATTCCCAGAAGTATATACTCACAATTGTAGTTCTCTCTCCAGAAGTAACAGTCCCCTTTTCTAGTCCTTCAAGACTCCTTTTTATCAGGGCACTGGGGGCTGATTCAATATGGGTAGAGCTGCCAAGTTTTCAAAGGGAAAATCCTACCACCTACCTGTCTCCCTTCTCTTCTGTTACTCCACCTGTTTCCTTACCCCTGCTTCTCCTCCATTACAACCATCATCAGCACATTATCCATACACAAGAGCTGCCCCTCCCCAAATACATGACCCTTGTCCCCTACAGCCACAAGCCATCAGGGCCAGTGGAATGATATTTAGTGTCCTAGGTGAACCTTCACCCTTGTACACACCTCTTATCTTTCAGGCCCATAGACCCTCCTAAATTTGATAATTAAACTCAGTAATCATGGCCTTCACTAGCAGCGCTCTTCCCAGAGCAATCTTGTAAAAATACATAATTGGGCATCATGGGCCCAAAGTTGGGCCCCATGATGTTTCACTGGGTGAAAGAAAGTGGGCTGTTATGGGCTGGTTAATATTAATTGTTGGTGTTTGCGGCAAACAGACCCTTTGAGAAAGCCATTTTTATGCTGTGAAACTAGCGGCCGGGGTCAGGTTTTGTGGAACCACCGAGAAAAGCCATTTAATCATCCCAGTGAAGAGGAATGTTTACAATTGATACGAGTGCTCTGAAGAGATGTGAAGGTTACATTTCCAAGTGAAGAGGAATGTTTGTAATGGACAAAGAATGTTTTTGATTGATATAGTGGAAGCTATATAATATGTTTATAATATGCAAGTGTTGAAGTTTGTTAACATTATAAGAGCTGGAGAGTTTTTCAGTGTATGGAAGTTTTTGGTGGAGCTTTTTAAAGAAATGGAAGTTTTTAAAGTGATTTTTCTAGTATTGCTGAAGATACTATAAACAAAGATTTTGCAACAAAGATTATAAGGTTTATTGTTGTGAGTCCCAATTGTTTTTTTTTCTCAATATTTGAAAGGCATTTATATGGTTTAGCGGTTAGCTTCAGGGTGTGTTGGGAGCATTCCAGGTTGGGACGGGGTGGAGCAGAGGTGGAGACCTTCACAAACAGGGTAGCGGCAATATTGCATACTGCCCGGTTAGCAACCTGCGCTTAAAAGATAGGTGAGGAAAACTCTCGCCTATCTTTAAGGTGCAGGAGCTAACGAGGCAACATGTAATACTGCCACTGCCTGGTTAGCTACTGCGGCCTCCGGTGTGTGTGGCGATCCCCGGATATTCAATTCTGGAGCCCCATATGAGCCTGGCATTGAATATCCGGGTCGGCAGGCAGGGCTATGCGCCGTAGCGGCATATAGCCTGCCCAACTGAATATTGGGTCCCTATTTTTAAATATTAAACTTTGTTTTAAATATGTATGATGAGGGAAATTTTGAAAAAACTTTCACCTGGGCAAATAAGCTAGTTTGAAAATTGCCCATCCATGGTATGCCTGTCAGGACCACGGGCGTAGTTTGACTACTTCATTTGAGAGGGCAAAGGGTGTGGTGACATAGCTGCATATTCATTGTGGTTATCTTTAAAAAACCACTAGATGGATAGGAAGCCAGTATATCAAACAGGTGAGGGATGGACTGGGTGTTCAAATGGCAGATGAAATTTAATGTGAACAGGGCTGGCCTGTCCATTGTGCAGGAATGTGGTCCACACATGGTCAAACGGGGGCATGTCCAATGTGCCTTGATCTCCCAGCACTCAGTGCACTGGTGGGCTCCTTTTTAACACAGTGGTGGGAGAGAAGGCAAATGCTGTTCTACTCCTGCAGCTCTCAGAGGTGACTCGAGCTGGGGCTTTGGGCCTCCCTGGCTCCCCCTGAAGTCAATCAGGCATGGGATCCCTTTTGGTGTGTGGCTGGGGGGGGGGGGGCCTAGAACGAGAATGGGAATGGGGAGATCAGAATGGAACGAGGGGGAGGGACTAGGGGCTAGAACAGAAACTAGGGGGGGCAGGACTGGAAATGGGCTGATGTTGGGGGATAGAGGACTGGGAATGGAAGGGAATGGATGCTGGGAGTGACTGGAAAAGAACTGATATTGGGGGGTTAGGACTGGAAATGGGCTGGGGATGGGGGACTGGGATTAGAAGGAAGCTGATGCTGGGAGGAACTGGAGGAAGATTGATACTGGGGGGGGGAGGGGGGTTAGGACTGGAAATGGCCTGGAGATGGGGAATTGGAACTGGAAAGGAACTGAAACTGGGGGGTTAGGACTGGAAATGGGCTGATGCTGGTGGACTGGAAGGGAGCTGATGCTGAAGGGGCTAGGACTGGAAATGGGCTGATGCAGGAGATGGGAGAATGGGACTAGAAGGGAGCGGATATTAGGAGGGGCTGGAAATAGAAGGGAGCTGATGCTGGGGGAGGACCAGAAGGAGGTGGGGCTGGGACTGGTGGGAGAGAAAAAGAAGCTGGGGGAGGTGAGGATTGAGAGGAAACAGACATTTTGTGTGGGAGGGAAGAAAAAATCTATGATTGGCTGAGTGTTGGGAGAGTAAGTAGGGATTGAGGATGGAGGGGTGAAATTTGAATGAATAAAAAAGGAATAAAGAAAGAAATGGAGGAAAGATCAAAAGGGGAAAGATCAATATGTTAGAGGCAAATGTAAAGAGAATGGAAAAATCAAGAGAGAAGAAAGGACAAATGACATCAGACAACAGAGAGTTAGCAATTGCAACTGAAAAACAGAAAGCCCAAACAAGATATGGAGGTGTAGCCTACTGGTTAGTTCAAGGTCTATGTTGGCAGGGCCAGGGGTTTGATTCCTATCTGTTCCTTTTTTTCACTGAAAGGGTGGTGGAGGCTTGGAATGCCCTACCGATGGAAGTGGTGGGGGTAAACACAGTGACAGAATTCAAAATGGCTTGGGACAGACACAGTGGATCCCTTTATAGCAACAGGATAAAATAAAAATAAGCATAACTATCTCTTATATATGAATAAATAGGGGTGACCTACATGGAGCGGTGGGTACCCCTAAACAAAGGCATGGGGAGAGGTGACCTGCACGGATCGGCAAGTGCACCTACTCTTGCCTCCTTGCTGGGCAGACTAGATGGACCATATTGGTCTTTATCTGCTGTCATATACTATGTTACTATGTATGTTACTATGTAACAAAAGGTAGAAAACAACTATTTTATTTTGAATTTATTAACTGGAATATGCCAGCTCTGGGAAATGTGCATCGCTAAAATTTGTGTTTTGTTTAGTACAAGAGGAAATTAATTTATAATTTTATTTCTCCAGTTTTGTTGTACATGCCAAGTTTGGATTTTGGGTTCCCAGTTTAATTACTGTCTTGATATTTCTAAATTGTGATCCCTTGTTCTTTGTTTGGTGACGGTCTATGTTCTGCACGTGTAACCGAGCAGAAGTATTACGTTCATGTAGTTTCTATTTGACAGTCCCACATGTTCTATTTCCCTAATAGGAGATGTATTGGTATTCTCTGAGATATATTGGTTTAATATTTGCAGTGTTGCCTTTTGGTAGGTAGGGTTTGGTACTTTATGAGTCCTGGTAGTGCTGTTATGATACAGTGGGTTTGCTATGGGTTCTAAATGGGCAGGGTTTATAATACTTCCTAATGTGCCTGGCAATTGGCACTGGAGTATAGTAATGTAGAAATCTGGTAGTCTCTTTATCCTCACTGCCCATGCAAATGGTATTCAGACACTTAAGATGCATGTCTACTAAAAGTTAATGCGCATTCACAAATGTTAATGTGCGCTAAGTGCAGCAACACCCATTTATTGGTGGCACTTAACACGCATTAATATTTAGTAAACATGCCCCTAAGTCATTGCCAGGACAAAAAAGAGGCTTGTAAAGGGCTCCTTTTGAAAGCCACCTAAAGTTTTAGATGGGCAACATAAACAAATAAAATTAAATGCATGCAAATGTGATCCGGTGGCTATGCAAATTAGGCCCCGCAATGAGTCTCCACACATGGTCCCGCATCACCCTCGGGCTGCCCCTGAATGTGGACACATGCAAAGTTATGGGAAGCAAATCCAAACTACAGTTACATGATGCAAGGCTCCACATTAGGAATCACCACCCAGGAAAAGGATCTGGGTGTCATCCTAGATAATATGTTGAAATTCTCTGCTCAGTGGGCAGCAGCGGCCAAAGAAGTAGACAGAATGCTAGGAATCATAAGGAAATGAGTGGAGAATAAAACCAAGGATATTATAATGGCTCTGTATCACGCCATGGTGTGGCTCAACCTCGAATACTGTATGCATTTCTGGTCACCATATCCAAAAAAGGAAATAGCAGAATTAGAAAAGGTACAGAGAACCGCAACCAAAATGATAAAGGGGATGGAAGGATACCTCTACAAGAAAAGGCTTAAAAGGTAAGGGCTCTTCAGCTTGGAAAAGAGACAGCTGAGGGGAAATATGATAGAGGGCTATAAATTAATGAATGGAATGGGTAAACATTGATCGGCTGTTTTATTACTTTGAAAAGTAGAAAGACTAGGAAGCATTCAATGAAGCTACAATGTAGCCCATTTAGGACTAATAAGAGAAAATATTTTTTCACTCAATGAGTAATCAAACTCTGGAATTCGTTACCAGAGGAGGATGTAGTAAAAGCTGTTAGTGTAGCAGGGTTTAAAAAAGGTTTGGACAAGCTCCTGAAGGAAAAGTCCATAAACCATTTTTAAAGAGGACCCAGGAAATCCACTGCTTACCCCGGGATAAGCATTGTGCAATCTGTGTACCTTTTTGGGAGCCAGACCTGAATTGGCCACTGTTGGAAACAGAATACTGGGCTTAATGGACCTTTTGGTCTGACCCAGTCTGGCAAATCTTATGTTCTTAAATGATAGAAAAGAGGGGATGTAGGAATGAGATAAGACAGAGAAATATCTAAAAGAAAGTCTGGGAGAATAGCATGGGTAAGAAAAGGAAATGTAGAAATCAGAGGGGAGAAGAAATGTAGCAAAATAGAAAACTAATAAACAACAAATATATTAACATGAAAATAAAGTATAAATCATCCGGCCCAGAAAGAGGCCCTCCTACCATGTTCTTTGGGTGCTCCCGAGTCCCAGCCAATTTATACTGAGAGAGGCACTGTCAAGTTTCACAGGCAGAGGTACAACCTGTCACAGGCAATGCTCCTGCCCTGACAATCTGACTATAAAATGATCCTAATACAGGGTCAACATGCACCATAATCTAAATGTGGATTGAACTCTAATTCTTATCACTTTCACAGACCCAATATTCTTTTTTTATTATAGAGAATTTGTCAGACCTTATTAAATCTTAGCCTTAAAGCACTATAGGGTCATTTTGGAAGCCTTATTTGTGCTTTGGATGTCTGAAAATGATCATAGAGACATCTCAAGAGCCATCTTTAGAAGCCGGCTCTGGGGACGCTCAAGTCTGAACGGGGGCATGGCCAGGCCATTCCCAGGAACCTGGCCATCCATGTCTGATCTCAGAAACATCACGGATGTCCTGCATCACGTCTAAGTTTAGAGCTGCTCCAGGCATGAACAGGTATCTGAAATATATCTAGAGGGTGTAGAGAAGATCGTACTCAATCATCCTCAATGTCAACACTAGCAGCAGTGGGATTTGAGCCCTGGCTGCCCTGTTCCTAGCCCACCACTTTAGCCATTAGGCTATCCTAGCTGTTTGGGTGTTGGAATATGGTTCTGGGGCTGTCTATGTAGAAGACCCTGCAGACGTCCCTATCGGTCATGTCTACGTTTCTGAAATTGTGTTTACACCTGGACATGCTGCTTTTTTTTGCAGACATTCTGGCTTAGTCATCCCAGATTGCACTCGGACGTCCCTTCTAAATTTCCCCTCCACATTCTTTGCTGAAAGATCCTATATAAGGTCCCTATTTTGTGACTTATTTGTGCTCTGTGATTTTAAAATTGATTATCTTTTGAATTTGACTCGAAGTACGTTCATGTTATGTTCACGTTACTATTCTTTTCAATAAAACTGTGTAAATCAGCCTAGGGGAAAAATGGTATAGGGAAGATATTATTTAGTTTAATTGTCAGAATTTCGGGGAGAAGGCCAAAGATTCACCTAGGACATCCAAACTCTTGCACCAGCCATGTGTGTGCACGTTCCCATGTGTGTGTTCAAATGTTAATATTTAAAAGTATAACAACCAACTGTATGCTCTTTGCAGGATCATTCTGAGAGGGGTGATCATGATTATTGATTGTATTAAAATCTTAGAGAATCGGAGAATTGAAAGATCACCTAGGGGTTTGTTTACAAAGCCGCAGTAGCGGCTTCCGCCCGATATCAGAGCCGCGGCCCCATTGAATTTCAATATTCAATATTCAATTTTCAATATTCGATATCGGGCGGAACCCGCTACAGCGGCTTTGTAAAGAAGCCCCCTAGTGTTCTAGTACCCTTTCAACTGCATGCACTACTCCTACAGGACTTTGCCCAGACTCGGTCCATGTTGGTCTGCTGCACTGCCCCTGTACTCATCATCTCAGCTCTAGTGTGTGTGTGTGTGTGTGTGTGGCAGAGGGGGGGGGAGAATGCGGGGGGGGGGGGGAGGAAAAGGAACACAGTGGGCAGGACCAAAGATGGGAAGCTAGAGAGAACAATAGTGAAGCAAAGGAAGGAAATGTAACAGCTGGGAAAGGTGTAACAAAGACAAAAGATTCTGCAAATAACTGAATTCAGATCAAACTGAGATCATCTAACCATTAATTTGTTTTTTCTGTTTCCTGTAGAAAGATGTGCGGAAGAAGTTTAAGCGGAGGAGAGCTAGCAAAAAGATGTACTCTCCTGAAGGCAAGGTTTTTCTGCTTCTGCCTGGATAGTGTTTGAAACTGTGAACTTCAAGGGTTCAAGACTTGAAAGGACTGAAAAATCAGAGTTGTGAGTTTTATCCAGAACTCAGTGATCTAGTTGTAAAAAAAGGATAAACCCACTGGATTACTGCTCCCAATTTGTTGAGCCACTTACCTTGGACACTTTTGTGAACCCTGATGCAAGAGGAAACACTCTGGAAGGGGCGTTGCAGAGCCTTTACCCTGGGAGAACGTTGAGTTCTTGTTCAACCTTGAGACCCCCCCCACCCCCCCAGATGCGGAGCTAATGCTGGCGCCGTTGCAGTGATGATGCTTACCTGGCATGTGCTGGAGGCAACAGGCAGCTATGGTACTGCCACGGCTGGAGCTCTGGGAAGATCAAGAGTGCAAAGTGGTTTGAGGAGTGAAGGTATCTCTGGTTTTGAATGGAAGGAGGTAAGGTGACTGACTGAACTTGATAGAGCCATCACTAGTATGGAGGCTTCATTGTCTGCTAGACTGAGCAAGGTAATAGAGTTTTCAAGTTTGCTTCAGGCCCAGCTTAAGGCTCAGGAGGTACCTTTGGGGTCTCATGATCAACATTTAGGACAAATTGAGCAGCGGATGGAAGAACTAAAAGCCTGTAAAGCAGAGCTTTTCAGAGAGAAAGAAGCTAGTCTGTAGACGCTTTCCCAAGCTCCCTTTGATAAGTTCTATGGATATGGCCAGTAAAGCAGTAAAGCGGCTAGCCGTCGCGGCTGAATTCTGACCTCGGATATTCAATGCCAGCGCCATATCCAGCCACCAGCATTGAATAGCTGAGTTGCCGCAAAACCCGGAAGCTAACCAGGCGGTGGCAATATTGAGCTGCTGCCCAGTTAGCTTGGGCAGATAACGTTAGCAACATGCAGGTAAAGTAAAGCATGGCGAAGGGTGGCCTAACTGGGCACTGCCCGGTTAGCGATGGGTACCACCTCTGCTCCACCCCGATACGCTCCGACGCTGACTGCTTAGCACCGGCATGTGCAGCGGCGGCACTTGTGGATATCCAGCAACACTCACCTTTAATATCTTATCCAGCAGCATTTATGCATTTTGCAGTCTGCACACCACATGCTTTGAATATTCCCCCCCCCCCCCAAGATCCTAAGGAGCCTTTATTGCCTTTCCATAGCTTTTTCTATTGACTCTAGAAACAAGATCTCTCTGTGCATAGCTTAGATTTAACTAAGCTTTTGGAGAATTCTTAGTCTCTTGTTTCAGAATATACTACTCTTAATAATGATTGTTGCTCTACAGCCTGATAGGAACTTTGTGCTATATTGGAGGGGCACAAGATTGAAAGTTCAATTTTTGGGTTAGCACGTTTTTGGATTTCCTGATTTTTCTAGGGCTTTATGCCTTTGAGCTGTGGCCCCAGCACTGAATATTTGGGTCTTAGTTTCAGGGACAACAGCTAGCTGCCAGCACTGAATATCGGGTGCTATGCTTTTATTTATTTATTTAATGAGACATATTCATGGTTGTAATTTGTCCTGGAATGTATTTGTTTACATTTACAAAAATAGAATAAACAGAAGAAGAATAAAAAAACACTCCAGCCAACTCCCAGGAACTGGAGGTGTCCAAAAGAGAATGCATTAACTCTTGATTTCTACTTAAACTCCAAATCAGCTTTTATTGAGACTTCAGTCAGTAATTTTCAATTAGAGACATTTTGTGTTTAAGCCAGAATTCTTGATACTTTTGGTTTTGCTTTATTTATTTATTTATTTATAAAAAGCTTTATAACACCTGGCTTAAAAGGCTGCCCAGAGTAGTCTACAGTAAAAACATATGTTTGATTTTTATGTATTTTATTTGTTGTAACATCTCATAGAACAGACAAAATCAGTCAGCAAAGGTACATCACAGTAAGTCGGATACAAGGAAAGGGCTAAAGGGGAGTGCACCTATGCCCCACTTTGGGGAGAAGCTTGGTACTGGTGGGTACCAATGACAGAAAGTGTGGGAGTGATGTTCTGGAAGCCAGCCATTTACTAAAGTGTAACAGGTAGCACGGGACTAATGTGCAGTTAGAGTGTGTTTCTAATGTGGCAGGGGTGGAGCGGCCATGGTAAAAGCAAAGAGTGAGGTCACAGCAGAGAAGTAATGCCATGCTAGGTATGTCGGTCGCACAGTAGTAGGGAGAGGAGCTTTAAGGCAGAAGGGTCATCAACATGAATATAAAACCCCCCCAAGAATAAGGGAAGGGGAAGACACATCCAGAAAGTCAGTGAGAAAGGTAGAGGTGGACTTGTTTGGGGTCGATAAATGACAGCTACCCAGAGAGGTAGTGGAGAAAATAAGTGGATGGCATGGACTTCAAAGGAAGCAAAGGAATTAGATGGTGGCAGAAGGAGGGTTGGAACTGGCAAGAATGAGAGAGTAGGAACCCAACACCACCACCACAGCCAATGGGCCGAGGTGTATGGGAAAATAGGCAGCCTCCGTGACAGAGGGCAGTGACTGAAGCAGAATCTTCAGAGAGAAGCAAAGTTTCAGGAAGAGCCAGGAGAAGCAGAGTATTAGAGATAAAGAGGTCATGAGTGAAGGCACGTTTATGGGAGACAGAATGTGCGTTACACAGTGCACATGAAAAAGGGAGAGAGGGAGGGGATATGAATAAGATTAGAAAGGTTACGCATTGACCTGCCATGGGAGTGTGAAAAGCATCTAGGGGGACCAGGGTTGGGATTGACATCTCCAGATGTGAGGAGCAGGAGAAAACGTGGCAGAGAGGAGGTGGCACAACGGAAGCGAAGGTGAGGTTCCCTCAGAGAGAGTGGAGATGGCTGAATGAGAGGAAGAAAATGATGAAGCTCAAGGGCAGATGGTAATGTAGAAGAAAAAAGGGCAGGGGAGGTGGGGACAGTAAGGAGCGGGTAATGAGAAGCACGGCCATGGAGCTGTGGGAATGTGCGGAAAAGAACAGAAAGTGATGTAGAGCCATAGGAGAAGGTGAAGAGGAGAAAATGCAAATCAAGGAGATACAGGTGGAGAGGGGGGAGAAAGTCCTGGTGGCTTTAGGTGCACCTGAGTAATTGCATCAATGAGCACAATTGAATGCTTTAGAAATGACAGATATACAGTTCGAAATGCAAAAACTATGCCAAGAATATTTTGAAGGGGGAAACAAAGCAGGAAAATATCTCGCGCAGCATTTGAGCCGAAAGAAGTTGTGGTCTCACATTTTGGCCGTTAAAAAGGAAGCAGGGCTGGTGACACATGAAGGGGGAGAGATGAGGGAGGAATTTTCTAACTTCTACCAGCACCTGCATATCCCACCACATACCATGCCACATACAGCGCCACATACCCCACTACCCGAGGAACACATAGCAAGTTATCTAGACTTGGTTTCCCTCTCCCGATTAGGGCAGGAGGAGTGGGAGGCATTGGACAAGGAAGTGACAGGGGAAGAAGTGCTGCAAGTGATCAAAAATTTGAAAAATGATAAGGCCTCAGGGCATGCCCCGGATCCTCCTTCATCTGCCATCCAGAGGGACTTACTCCACCTCCGAGGTGGAATAATTCCCTGGTCCAAATGGCCGACCACAGACATACAGGGCCGACCTCGGAATCATCCCTTTACGTCTGGAGTGAGTTCCTGCCCACTCCCCGTCCTCGCTGCACCTGCGGCCCACTCCCTTCTGCCCACAAACAACTTCCCTGCACAGTTCAGATCTATGTGTTGGGAGCTCTGTTTCCAGGACGCAGGCCAAGTGTTTATTGGGGCTGGACATCTGGATCGGACGTCTAGACCCGCTAAACGCAGTTCGGAATGACTTCCCTAGTGTATCTGGATTTTCAGAAAGCCTTTGACAAAGTCCCTTATATGAGACTCTTGGGGAAATTAAACAGACCAAGATATCCCTAATGAATGTTCATGAAATAGATTTGCATACAGTGGAGGTGCTACACGTGCAAATCTCTCTCATGCATTTTTGTTTTTTTAAAGTGCAGTCATGTCAATACTGACTCCTGACAACCCAGCAGCCCCTGGGTTTTCTTGGCAAGGTATGACTGGAAGTAGATTGCCAGGCCTTTTCATCCGAGGCAAGAGAGAGTAAAGTGACTTGCGCCAGTCAGTTTTCAGGATACTGTGATAAGGAAGCTTATCATAGCTCAGGAAGGAGCTATAGAAAAGGTGAAGTGACTCTGAACAAGCAACCTGTCAGTCCTGGTAGAAATAAGAAAACAGAATTTTTCCATAAAAGACTACCAGTCCCAGAATGCACCAGGTTTCCAACAGCCATTAGAGGAGCTGAAGTGGGGAAACGTGTGTTCAATCAGGAGGGCTATGAGGTAATCCCCAAGCACTCATCTCAAAGGGCAGGGCCTGATTCAGCACAGCTGCGCTGTGCTAGGGTGGAACACTCATCTAAGCAGAATAAAGGTAGGGTTTAGTCTACAGAGAATCATCCTCCTCAGTTTCATCTGGGAGATCCTCAGTGTCTTGATCAGCTTGGATATCCTCATCTTGGACAGCTTCATCATCTGGAGGATCATCAGAAGCAGAAGCCAGAGCGGACGGACAGAGAGGGCAAGAAACCCTTTGGAAGAAAGAAGAGAAAAGCATTTGGGAGGTCTAAAGGAGTCCAGAGCAGTACGTATACTGGGAGACATTCAAAAGGCCAGCATACACCATTGGACTGGGGAAAGCCAGAGGAGTGGTGCTGCAGAGCCAGGAATCTCCAGACGGTACCTGTGAGGGAGACGGCTGCACGTGGAAGGGACCCTAAGACCCGTGCCAGAAGGTATGTGAAGAGAGATCCAGTGTCCAGGGATCTGGATTGGAAGGCTGGACATAAGAACTGGACTACATACTGGCCAGGCTATTTAGAGAGGAACTCTAGCAGCAATGGAAGCTCAGGTATGAACACTGATCTATGCCCTAGCTATACCCTTGAAAGACAGCAGGGAAACAAGTATTCTCCTGAAAGTGCTCCATTGAGAAATTCCTCTGTGCCAATCCATGATTTTGAACCCATGATTGTTGAAGAAGGGGGAGAGGTGTTAGATACAGGCTGTGAATACATGGATTGCTCTCTGTCTAAACTCCTTTGGTAATTTGCTGTTACAAAGTACAACAACCATCACAAAGAAATACAAACTTGTTCTTTAATCTACTCAGAAAAGCTCCTGAGTAGGATTTGAGCCACGCAGTAGAAAGCAAGCCAGCTAAGGGGTTTCAGCTGGGTAACTGCTAGCAATTGAGCCTTACCTAATTGCTTGTGAGCTCTGAGGAAATCACTTCTGAGTCTATGTGTGAAGATATAAGAAGTTAACCTGAAAAGAACAGTTCTTCCCTACTTTGTGGGTTTTGTTTGTTGATTAAAGCACGGCTAAGAAAATATTAGCTAGAGCCTACAGAAAAGACCAGTTTGTTACCAACCAGGTCTTTATTCTTTTGATTTGATTGCCTGACAAGTTCAACTGTTGTTTTCCTGATTTTGTTTTTCTAAGTTTAACACTGAAAGCAAGTATCCTGTTTTATGTGCTACCAAGCATATCTGTGTTGGGAGAAATAACCCCATAAATAAATATCTTATTGGCTTTACCCTCAAGCACAACTAATTATTGTGAACGGCTGTGTCTGGTGTGAATGGACTACATTTCCCACAATCCCTTGCAAATCATATTAATATATGCCTTTGCCAAGACTGTGAACATTCTCACCCAGGCACCCGTCTGACAATACCCACAATGAATATACATGAGAGAGATCTGCATGCATTGCTTCCATTACACTGGTCAACATTGAAATCGTTACTGACTTTAAAAGGCCCTAATCTGTAGTATCTTGGTGAGCTGAACACGAATATAACATTTAAAAAAATTTATTGGCTCTCGTTTTGAAGATGTTGCATGTAGTTCATTTTTGACGTTTCACCGTGTAAATTTATCCAGTAGGACATCAATAACATCCCAAATAAGCCTTGAATGATGTAATATTGCATCACATTGCATAATACCAGCATGCACACATCATCCAGAGTTGACTGCATCATTTTCTGATGCAATGCAATACTACTGCCAGGCGGCTGCTGAAGCCATCTGACGTCAGCAGTGTACTATACGCAGTCGGAAAGGAAAGTAATCTGGTATTCTGTTCCGATATTGAAAGCCTCATGAATGCCTTAAAAATCACTCATGACCCACAAGACTGGAGACTATTTATAGACTCTTCGAAACTGAGTCTGAAGGCTGTGCTTTTGAACAATGGAAACCATCTTCCATCTATTCCAGTAGCGCATGCTGTCCACATGAAAGAGACATACGATAACTTAAAGCATCTACTGACTTCCATTAACTATAACAAGTACAGCTGGCACCTCTGTGGTGACTTGAAGGTAGTTGCCCTTTTAATGGGATTGCAGCAGGGATATATAAAATACATGTGTTTCTTATGTGAGTGGGATAGCCGAGCAAGGGATTGGCACTACTTGCAGAAGGAATGGAATCTCAGACAAAATGTAACAGTTGGAGAGAAGAATATCCAGCACCCAGCTCTGGTTGAGGTTCACAAAATCCTGCTACCAACCCTTCACATCAAACTAGGTTTGATGAAAAACTTCGTGAAAGCCATGGACCGCACTTCGCCAGCTTTACGATACCTGCATGAAAAATTCCCTCGACTCAGCGAAGCAAAGATTAAAGAGGGAGTTTTTGTGGGTCCTCAGATTCGAGAGCTCTTCAAAGATGACCGGTTCAACAACTTGCTGCAGGGTGATGCGAAACAAGCATGGAATGCTTTTCGCCTAGTGTCAACAAACTTTCTCGGGAATGTTAGGGCAGAAAACTACAAGGAACTAGTAGAAGATATGCAGATGCAGTATCAGAAAATTGGCTGCAATATGTCTCTAAAGATCCATTTCCTTGATACCCATCTCAATTTCTTTCCTGACAACTGTGGTATGGTTAGTGATGAACAGGGTGAACGTTTTCACCAGGATATCGCAAGGATGGAGCAAAGATACCAGGGAAAATGGTCCACTACAATGCTGGCTGACTACTGCTGGACACTCCCCAGAGAAGCTCCCGAACAGCTGTACAAGAGACAGGCAAAAACATCTAAGAAGTAGTCTATGACTTGTTTTTTTACAGGTATTAACCGAAGGCCTATTATATTTACTATTGACATGCATTTCGTGATGTAAACATTAATTCTTGTAGATTACAAAAAAACTAGAGCCAACTTTGCAATTTCACTGTCATATTCGTGTTCAGCATATAAAAATTGATTATTTCAGTAACATGACTTTTGTAAAAATTTGTTGACCAGTGTTATATGCAGATCTTTCATATGCATATTCATTGTGGTTATACTGAAAACCTGACTGGCTAGATGCGTCCTGAGGACTGAGTGAGAGAACCACCATCTCAGAGGCTTCCCCACATCTAAAAAGCAGTATTTACACATGTAGATAGGCATACATGTGTAGATGCCATTTCAGAACAGGAGTTTTTTAAACATGGGGATGTTCACCATGTTTAAAATCCCTGGAGGCATGGTGAGGGTGGAAAGAGGAAGTGGTTTGGACAGGCCTACAATATAGATGTGGATTCCTCATTTCACATCTATTTTGGTATATTAACATATGCCCCGAGCAGGGCCGACGATACCCGGTAAGCGGGGTAAGTGCAGCAGGAGGGGTGCTGTCCTCTTGGGGGGGGGGCCATCACTAGATTCCCCCAAGTAGGGCCGGCCCTAGGCATTTGCAGGCATGAGAGGTCCCGCACATGCCTGACCAGCTTCAGAGTGACTGGTGAATCCCAAAGCCTGGCGCCCTGCCTCACCTTGCACAGCCGCAGGAGTAAACAGCGATGTTTTCCTTTACTCCCACGGCTGTGTTAAGTCACAGATACCAGCACCGCTGAATTCTTTGAGGTTAAACAGGGGCACATCCCTAATGCTGGGGGATGTGGAGCCTGGAATTGGAAGGGAGATACATGTACATAGTTATTCCCCAAATACATATATCAATGTTCATCCAAGTTGACTTCCCTGTTTAATGTAAGTTGTTCTATTATAATGTAAACCACTTTGATAGTAGGATAAAGTGGTATAACAATAATCTGTTAAATAAATAAATAAATAAGTTATTGTTTGGACAAAATAGAGGCTTGTGAAGGGCTTCACTTGAATCGATATTTTGGCAGAGCACAATAATCACTCACACAGAGCAGCAGAAAAAAATTGTACTGGCCCTGCTAAACTGTATGGAAAAGAAGGAATAATAGATTCCTGGAGCTGCCTACGTAGTTGTGATTTTGATTTGCATTAGGGCTTAGCTGACATCTAGTGACAACTGCTGGGATTTGCTAGCCCAAGATTCATGTACAAGTTTGATGAAACACAGTGCTACTATTAGGTGCTTTATTAGCAGCGACTCATTAACATCTCTTAGAGGTTTTGGAGACTAAGAAACAATAAGCAGTAAATATGTTTCTCTGCAGCGGACAGGGCTTTCCTTCTGATGAGGGGAGAATCAAAGACATTCTGTCTCCAGGCTTTAAGGCCCCAAACCATCTGAATAGCAGGTTGCCCTGATGGCTGTAGTCATCTGTCTGGCACTTCTCCTCAGCAGGCCTAACAGTCCTGTATCTTTCTGCTACAGCTGGTTGGTGAAGATAATTGGTCATGTTGTTTCAAGTACATACACATTTGTATGTGTGAGTGTGTCTGTCTGGAAATAGGACAATACTGTATGTACTGTCTGGATGGAAGGATCACTGGGGTGGCAGTATGTCTCCCATAACTGTTTTATGAGCATCCAACTAGCTGATTTCTGTTATGCTACAGTGAACAGTTATTGCAATGTGATACATTTTAGCTGTAAGTAGAGAGAGTTTGAAGTGGAATCATGGCATTTTTCTTTTTTTTTTGGGGGGGGGAGTAAATATTTCCTTCTGCATTTGGCATTCTATTATCAGAGGTACTCGCTGACCTGGTGGAATGTTTGATTTACCAGGGGCAGTTTCTCCAAATGGGTGAGTTTTGCAAATACCATGACAGTCGTGAACCTCACTCCTAAGCCAGGGCATGTGGATTATGATCTCATTCTCTCAAATTTACTGCTTATGCTTGGCATAGTACTTGCATCGTGCCAAAGAGAGCCCCCCCCTCTGGAGTTCATAAGATGTTACGTGTATGGGTAATTTATCTTGGAAATTCCTATTAATTAAACCCGTGGCACCTAACATGATGGGAAATAACTCAGTATCTTTCTGCCACATTTTCTTGGACTCCAACTACATTTCTTGGTACTTGAAGATTTTCTCCCTATCAATGTGATTCATAGAGTAGTTGCTTGGAAATGACACCTCTGTAATCAATGCTGTTCTGGCGTTTTTCTCCTTTACCACTATGTCGAGATTCCTCGCATCCAGTTTCTTATCCGTTGGAATGGGCATGTCCCAGGTGATCATAATCTCCTCATTCTCAGTAATTCTCTTAGGCTCATGATCCCAGTGCTTTTCAGGCACAGTGATGTTGTAGTGCTTACAGAGTCCCAATGGATGAGGCGCGCTACTTTCCTTGAGCATTTCCCACTCTATTTGAGCATTTGCCATTGTTTTTCCTCTTTTTTGCTGATCAAATTCTTTAAAAAGTTTTTTTTCTTGTTTTGCAACTTATATTGCTTCCTTCCCCATGTGCTTGGGTGGATAGTCATCTCTTCTTGGAACGCTTGTCCAAGTTTAATGATGGAGACAGGTTCTGGATGTTTGCTTTCATATTTCAGCACTTTTTGCGTATTAGGATCTGACAATTCTATGAAGTAGGTCTGGAGGCCTATGGTGGTCGTTCTGTATCTATAATCAATTTCTGTGAGGTCCAGTCCTCCTTTGGCTCTAGGGATATACAGTCTCAGCATACACTGGTACTTATACATAACCTCATGGGCATGAAGGACTATTTTTCTTTGTACATCTAGTTTTTAAAGATCACTGGCATCCAACTACATTACCCAGAGTGCCTGGGAGTTTCTCCTAATGACGTCTAGATTCTGAGTTGCAAAAAGATACCTTGATCCTGAGGACTGCTAGCTGCTTCCCCTGCCCTCTTTGAGAACCAAGCTTAGTGTGCTGCCTCTTGAGAAAGCAAAATTTGTTTGCCTTCTGCACTTTGTACAGGATCGCTGGTTCCTCCCGATGACATCTGGACTCTGAACTGCAAAAAGATACCTTGATCCTGAAGTGTTATGCCTAAGGGGCAGACCACACCCCTTTTTGCTTTTTGTGCCCATTTGTGCACTCATTTGTACCTTTATTTGCTTGTTGTTTTATTCAAGATGTTACATTTGTTTATTTTCTTAGCTATGGCTATAGTGTCCTCGGTGGGTCACTACCAGGAAGCACGGCGCTCAGTCTGTGGCCTAGTATTTGCCAGCCCTGCAACATTATTCTTACTTTTGCTAAGATATGGACAAAGATATGGCTATCATCTACAATCTGTGTGTGCAGCACAGTCCACCAGTGCACGCCTCCTGGTGCACCCCGTCATACCTATCTGCTTCATCCAACTGCTACGTGTGCTGTCAGGGAGAGGTAGGCATGTGTAGCATTCTGATTAGTCCAGATGTCACTAGTGAAATGCATGTTATTAACCTCTGCCTTTGCCAGCTCTTCCTGTGACTGGGCATGCAACTGATATACAAGCTGGGAATCACCTGCCTAACAAAAGTACTGTAGTCCTGGAGGGCACTCGGTAATTTGGATCTAAGAGATGCAGCAGCTGGTCATCCAGGGCAATCAATTTCCCAATTCACCATGTTGTCACCTTTGATACTGCCTGCTGCTTGCCTTGTGAACACCACCCTATCTCCTCCGTGGTGAATTGCTGTGATGTGTGTTGGGCTGCTGGCATGCCATCTCACTGGGAGAAGAGGGTGGGGACTCTGCTTAGGAAATGGATTTTCTTTTTTCTGTAGTTTTCCCACCACTGCTATTTTCACTGCCAGATTGAGCCCGCAGCCTAGGATCAGTTGCCTCATTTTAACTGAGCTGGAAGGGGTGCTGTTTGTGCAAATGTTGCTGCATGCCATGGTTGGCAAGATGGCCCTTTACAATGTGCTTCCAATCAGGGGCGGCCCAAGGGGGGTGCGGGGCCATGTGCGGAGACTCGGTGTGGGGCCTCATTTGCATAAGTGGCCTTATTTGCATAAATATTTGCATAATGTTACCATACACTAACTTTTAGTAAACATGTCTCTTAATGAGTGTATGGATAAAGAAAGACTAAAAGATTTCTACATTACTATAATCCAGTGCCAACCGCCAGGCACATTAGGAACTACTACAAACGCTGCCCATTTAGAACCCATCTAAACAAACAATACACCCAATGGAATCAACCTAACTGAATCCCATGAAACTACTTGATAACCAAAAAACACGCCAGAACAGTACTGTGTATGCCCACCTAAACCTATCTGTACTGAAATATTTAATGTTTGTCGGATTGCTCACCGATGAATGGAAATTTCACCACTCTCGAAGTGAGCTCCCCATTTTATTCGAAAATATAATTAAAATGGCACATCACAGGTCATTATATCAGGTGCACAGCACAACCAGCCATTGCTCCTGCACTGCGAGAACCAAAGTGTATTCAAAAGGCGTTTCCCAAATTATTCTTGAGCCCTTAATTCATTATCTGGAATAAGGAAGATGCCAAATTACTCATCTTAAGGCTTTCAAGATGACCACTGTGTGATGATAATGGCCCAACAAAGGAACCATAACAGAACCCAAGTGGAAATAATCGAAACTGTCCCAGACAACTATACCAGATCTTCAAATTCAGTGAAGGAGTCGTATGATTCAAAGCGCGACACCAATCAGTGTTTCAAGCCGCTGTAGCTTTGCAGCTCTTCCTCAGGCGAATGACATAAACCCATAGCAAACCCGCTGTATCCTGACAGCATTACCAGGACTCACAAAGCACCATACCCTACCTATCAAAAGGCAACACTGCAAATGTTAAACCAATACATTTCAGAGAATACTGGGGAAAGAGAACAAGTGGCAATATCAAATAGGAATTACATAAACAGAATACCTCAGCTCAGTTACACATGCAGAACATAGACCATCACCAAACAAGGAATCACAATTTATTTATTTATTTTTATTTATTTATTTACTTCTCTTATATACCGCGCTATTAAAATCAGTGCGGTTTACAATTTAACAAAAAACATACTGCAATGTCACACGACAATTGAGTTTTTACATTGAACATGGACGAGATAACCTGGAGGTAACAGGGGTAACTAATTACAGAGTAATTATTCATGGAGTATGGTGAGAAATTATACATATAGTATGGTGAGAAATTATACATATAGTATAGCTTGGTTTCAACATATTTATAAGAGGTTTAATCAATAAGATGTGTGATCAGTACCAATAATAAATAAGAGAGGGGATATGGTGGTAGAGCTAGTCATTTTCTTTATGGTGTTGGATTTTGGGTGGGGTGGAGTAGGGTGTAGGATGTGAGGATGGGTGGTTGTTTCTGGGATTGGATTCTGGGTAATGGATGAGGAAAAGGTGTTGTTTGAGGGCTTTTCTAAATGACAATAGGTCTGGGGTGGAACGGAGCTCAGTGGGGAGGGCATTCCAGGTCATGGGTGCAAATAGGGAGAAGGCTCTATTGGCAGTAGCCTTTTTGCACTTAGTTAGAATGTTGGGGATCTCTAGAATGTTTGCTTGATTAGATCTCCTGATCCTGTTGAACGGCCGTCTTTGAATGAGTTTGCTGATGGGTGAGGTGATCTGGTTCCTTAGGGCTTTGAATGTTAGTACTAGGGACTTATACTGGATTCTAGCCTGAAGTGAAAGCCAGTGGAGATCCATCATGACTGGGGTTATATGTTTAGCTCTTGATATACCTGCAAGTATCCTTGCTGCAGCATTCATTGCAAGGCGAAGAGGTCCTAGTGTTGACTGAGGGAGGCCATGAAGGATAATATTTGCAAAGTCTAGATGTGGGAGCACCAAGGCTTGGAAGATAGTTCGGTAGTCATTAAAGTCCAATAGGGGGCGCAGGTGAAGTAGTATCCGGACCTTATGGTAAATTGCTTTCGTGATGTTCTTCACATGTGTAAACATGTCGAGTCGTTGGTCAAGCGTGATGCTGAGATAGCGGATAGTTGATTTTGCTATCAACTCAATATTGTTTACTTTTAATGTGGGGGGTGGGGAGAACATCTGGTTCTTGGTGAGGAATAAGACATCTGTTTTACTATGGTTGATCCTTAAATTTTGTGTTGTAAGCCATTGTGATACAGCTTCGAAGCAGCTTGATATAGGTGAAAAGTCAGGTTGATCAATCAGGAATGGTGAGTAGATTAGGACGTCGTCTGCGTAGACTAGGCACTGGATGTTGAAGGAGCGGATTAGGGTACAAATTGGTTGCATATATATGTTGAACATTAATGCAGATAGGGATGAACCCTGAGGTACACCTTGATTGAGAGGGAATGGGTCAGAAGTCATGGGACCTGTTCTGACTTGTTGCCATCTGTTAGATAGGTAGGACTTGCACCATGCTATAGCTGAGCCTTGTATTCCTTTCTCCACAAGACGGAGTATCAGAGTTTCATGGTTGACTGAATCAAAGGCTGCAGCAATATCCATGAAAATGAGGACAAATCCCTGGCGGATGTTATCAAGTCCTGTAACTAGATCATTCAAGAGAGTTGTGAGGATGGTGTCGACACCTTGAGCTTCTCCGAAGCCATGTTGAGATGGATCCAGTGGAGCTTGTCACAGGGTGGACCTAGGGCAGCCTGAGAAAGTGCAGAGCAGTGTGAATGATCACGGTAAAAGTGACAAGATAAACAGAGGAATGTTTGATGGTTGCCAGGGACAACCTAAGCACACGTGCACAGAGCCCAGAAAGACACACCCAGAGAGCAAAGCAAGGGAGTTTGTTTTACCCAATAGAGTGCAGCTGAGTGAAGGTGGAGTCAGGAGACACGCAGATAAAATAGACTCCCAAGGATTGAGGAACAGGGAACCTTTGAGAGAGAGAAAATCCTTGAGAGAGGAGTCGAGGAGAGAATCCCTGAGAGAGGAATTGGAGCAGCAGCAGATACGGTTGAAGCCATGCAAAGCCTGGAGCTGGCATGAGGAAGATGACGACAGTGAAAGTGAGTCAGTAAGGCAACAGGGGAGCCGGTGTGAAAGTTGGAGAGAATCCAGAGACCTGTGTGGTTCTGGGAGAAGGCAACACCCTGACAGCATGAATGTGTTTGGAAGGCAAGAGAAATATAAGAAGACTGCAACAGCAGGTACAGGGGCAAAGAGTGAGTACAAGGGCTATTTGCTATCTGAAAGGGAAGAGCCCTGGAGGCATAGAAATACCCACATAAAGCCCAGATATTCAGAGGCTGATAATAGCTTTTCCCCTGATTATAAAAGCACTAAGAGAAGGGGGTTTCACTTACCAAGAAAAGCTGAAGAAATCCCTTATCACCGTGAGCTCCCAGCTTCTAGGGAAACACCGTTACACCATTTGCAATCAGGCACAGCTGAGCTTGGAAAGCTAGGACAGACCCGGCCAGAAGCCTACCGTAATTACCCAGCTAGTAGGTCAAACAAGGACCTGAGGTATTCGTTAAGGCACCAGCAGGGGCAGGGCTCTGGAAGACACAACTCAGAGCTTTACGATATTTCCCAGAAGGGCAGTTCTGCACAAGGGAAGAGAAACTTCTTAAGTGACGAAGTGAGCCTGCCATACTTTTACCCCACGTTTGAAGTGAATAATGAAGATACTAATGAACAGGAGTTAATGGAGTATGAAAACTCAGAAGCATTAACAAGTCCAGAGATGATGGATTGTTCTCTCACTGTAATAGAGCCAGAATTCTCACTGAGGTAAATGTGAATGTGTGACCTTAACTCCAGTATATAAGAGGCAAGGCTGCAACTCTCTCTCTCTCTCTCTAGCCAAACAGACAATTAGGCTGTTTGTTATTTGCTTTTGTTTAAAAGTTACAAGCTGAAGGAAGCTATTTTTGTTGTCTAGTTATATTTTGTTATAAGCCAAAATAGGCTATTAATTTCTGTTGTATTTGAAAGAAGAAACCTCAAGGGACGGGGAATAAAACCCTAAAAAGAAAAGAAAGTTTTCCTGTGTGATCTATATATCTATAAGCAAGGCACAACTACCACCCTCAGAAAGCCCAACAATACCAGTGGTCACCGCTGGGGCAGATGAGGTGTGACATATAAATGGCGTAGAACTGAGGATAATTTTTCGGGGGGCATAAGAAGTTGCCTGAAAAAGGAAAAACAACAGTGCTGAAAACCAGGAAAAAAAAGTCTGATCCAGGAAATATTGGAGAGGATTCGGCTGGCAGACCGGCCAGCGGTGGAAAAGACCTTTTTCTCACATGCTGGAGTCTACCAGGAAACTGAGGTATTGGTAACCTGGGTAGACGGGAAAGGATATAGTGAGAAAAGGGGTGATATAAAAAGGGAGAAAAAAAAGAAACCTTGTCTGTGTGTGGTACCGCACTTGGTGGTCTTTTTTTTTTCTTTATTCCAGGTGCAGTGCAAAAGGAAAGGAGGATGGATCCTCAAGATATGCTGGCCTGGATGGGCGAACAACAGGAAAAGCTGTCCAGAATGCTACAACACCTGCAGGAACAATATATGGCAGCGATGCAGGAGCAGCAAAGACCACTATTGGAAGCTATGACTGCGCTACTAAGGAAGTCTGCAGAGAAAGAATCTACAATACCGCAAGTAGACACTCATACAGGTCTTGCTATGAGACATTTGGGGCATGAAGATAACCCCGATGACTTTATTGAAGCGTTTGAGCGCATAGCAGGGAATTTAAAGTGGCCTACAGAACAATGGGCGATGCGATTCGCCATGACTCTAAGCGGAGAGGCTTTATCTGCCTTTAAGGCCATGCCAGCTAGTCTAGCTAATAATTATGCTGAAATTAAAAAGGCAGTAAAGGATCGCCTTGGTCTAACACCTAGGCATTACAAACGGTTGTTCAGGGAGGCAATAATGTTGGAGAGTGAGACTCCAAAGGCTTTGTGCCAGAGGCTCAAGAGCCTGCTTTATAAATGGTTAGACCCTGAGAATAGGATGCTGGAATCTGTATTAGATGAGCTTGTTTTAGAGCAATTCTTGTTAGCCATACCACAGGAAATGAAAATGTTCTTAACATTACAAAATTGCTCAAGTACTGAAGAAGCAGCTAAAATGGCAGAGGTGTTTAAGGAAGCAAAGCATGCTACTGTGTCAAATGTAAGCCTTTTAAGAGGTACAGGTGTGAATGGGACGGATGAAAGTAAAAAGTATACACCCAGGAGAGTGAATGAGTATAACCCTGATAAGAATAATGTAGAGAGGAACACTAGGAGGTGCTATAGGTGTGGCAGACCAGGCCACATGGAGAAAGAGTGTAGGGTTAAGACTGCCCTCATAACAGGATCAGAGGAGATAATACCGGAAGGGTTTGTGCAAGAAGTACAGATTGAGGGAATACAAGCCTTAGCTCTACTGGATTCGGGGCCGATCAGAGTATGGTCTCTCAGGACTTGTGGGAAACCATAGGGAAATGTCGGTCATCCCCCTCGAATCCAGTAGAGGGCCAAGTCCGCATTAGATGTGTGCATGGGGAAGCTTCTCACTACCCGCTACATGAAGTAGCCATACAGGGTCTAGGAGCCCTACGAAAAATATTAGTTGCGGTAGTACCGAACCTGCCATATGCCATTGTTTTAGGACGTGATTGGATCCCTTTCTGTCAGGAGATGGAGAAAGGCTTCCAAGGGATACTGGTCCCATCGCCTGTACAACCCCCAGTGATAGCAGACGAAGTAAAAACTGAAGCCATAGCGACTGCTATCCCTAGTCCCTTATTCGGGAAACCATCAAAAAAGGGGTCTTCGCCTCAGGAAGCACCTTTAACAGGGAAACAAAAATTTACCCTGCAGTTTTGTAAGAGTACACCCCAGGCAAAAGGTCCAAAAAGGGCTTCTATGATGGCTGCGGGATATGACCTCTTTAGCGTGGAGGATGTTAGGGTAAAAAGAGGCTCCTGAGAAGGGGACAGAAGCGGAAGAGAGGGATCCACTACCTAACCATGATGAGTTAGTTCAGAACCCGGTGGGGGAAGGAAAGAAAACCAGGGCTACCAAGCGACAGGAAAGGGATAAGAGAGCCAAAGGAAGAAGGGAACTAGAAACAGGGGAAGGGTTACCCTGGGTCCCCGCTGCCCTCGTCCAAAAGTTTCCATCCTTTCCGATGGAGCAGAGAGCAGACTTGGCCTTAAAAAGAGCTTTCGAGTGGGCCCAGATGGATCGTAATACATTACCACGATTCTTACTCGATGAGAATATTTTATATAGGGAGAGTCTAGATCCCTATACAGGAGCTGTGAGGAAGCAGCTGGTGGTGCCAATAGCCTTTAAGGCGGTAGTTTTACGCTTGGCACATGACCATCCAGTTGGGGGACATAAAGGTGTCCAAGGGACACTGGATCAGATCTTAGCACGTTTTTATTGGCCCGGGGTGTATCAAGAAATCAAGCGGTATTGCGATGCTTGCCCTGCCTGTCAAAGGGTCTCTATATCCAGACCCAAGGCTGCACCCTTGATACCCTTGCCCACAATAGCTACGCCTATTAGGCGAATGGGGATAGACATCGTAGGCCCATTGATAAAAACGCCTAGGGGTTTTCAGTATCTATTAGTTATTGTAGACCATGCGACCCGATTCCCATGGGCTATACCCCTTAGGAATATATCTGCTAAAATCATAGCGCAGGAGCTAATAAAGCTGTTCTGCGAGGTGGGGTTTCCCCAGGAAATCCTAACGGATCAGGGTACCAATTTTGTTTCTAGGTATCTTGCTAGAGTCTGGGAGGCGTTCGGTATACGCCACATAAAAACGTCAGCGTATCATCCCCAGACCAATGGGTTGGTGGAGCGCACCAAGCAATCAATAAAGCATTTGTTGCGAAGAGGCCTAAGAAAGGGGGAAATGATGGAATGGGATACATTACTCCCATTCGTGATGTATGCCTGCAGAGAACGAGTTCAAACCTCGCTAGGAGTATCTCCATTTGAACTTCTGTTTGGGAGGTCGCCAAGGGGAGTATTAGATATTTTAAAAGATGAATGGGTAGAACCCAGAGTACCCGAAGTGGGGATCCCACAGTTTTTGAAGGAATTAAGGACGCGCCTAAGGAAAACGTCCCAAGCCTCAATGGAGAACTTGAACCGTAGCAAGCAGCGCCAGAAAAAATATTACGATAGGGATACACAGACCAGAGAACTGGCCGCAGGGACAAGGTCCTCATACAAGTGGCGGACCCCAGTCCGAAATTTGAATCTAGATGGAAAGGCCCAGCCGTGGTAGTGAAAAAAGTAGGTTTTGTGTCATACCTAGTGGAAAATGAAAGCGGGCGTAGGCAAATATACCACATCAATGTATTAAAACCGTGGAAGGAAAGGGTGGCCACAGCTAATTTGGCCTACCACGAGCAGCACTGTAGAACCCCGCAAGGGATTACATGCTGTCTGCTGAAAATTGCGGCAGCAAGTAATGTTTTAAGGGGGGGAATGTGTCACAGGGTGGACCTAGGGCAGCCTGAGAAAGTGCAGAGCAGTGTGAATGATCACGGTAAAAGTGACAAGATAAACAGAGGAATGTTTGATGGTTGCCAGGGACAACCTAAGCACACGTGCACAGAGCCCAGAAAGACACACCCAGAGAGCAAAGCAAGGGAGTTTGTTTTACCCAATAGAGTGCAGCTGAGTGAAGGTGGAGTCAGGAGACACGCAGATAAAATAGACTCCCAAGGATTGAGGAACAGGGAACCTTTGAGAGAGAGAAAATCCTTGAGAGAGGAGTCGAGGAGAGAATCCCTGAGAGAGGAATTGGAGCAGCAGCAGATACGGTTGAAGCCATGCAAAGCCTGGAGCTGGCATGAGGAAGATGACGACAGTGAAAGTGAGTCAGTAAGGCAACAGGGGAGCCGGTGTGAAAGTTGGAGAGAATCCAGAGACCTGTGTGGTTCTGGGAGAAGGCAACACCCTGACAGCGTGAATGTGTTTGGAAGGCAAGAGAAATATAAGAAGACTGCAACAGCAGGTACAGGGGCAAAGAGTGAGTACAAGGGCTATTTGCTATCTGAAAGGGAAGAGCCCTGGAGGCATAGAAATACCCACATAAAGCCCAGATATTCAGAGGCTGATAATAGCTTTTCCCCTGATTATAAAAGCACTAAGAGAAGGGGGTTTCACTTACCAAGAAAAGCTGAAGAAATCCCTTATCACCGTGAGCTCCCAGCTTCTAGGGAAACACCGTTACACCATTTGCAATCAGGCACAGCTGAGCTTGGAAAGCTAGGACAGACCCGGCCAGAAGCCTACCGTAATTACCCAGCTAGTAGGTCAATAAGGACCTGAGGTATTCGTTAAGGCACCAGCAGGGGCAGGGCTCTGGAAGACACAACTCAGAGCTTTACAATATTTCCCAGAAGGGCAGTTCTGCACAAGGGAAGAGAAACTTCTTAAGTGACGAAGCGAGCCTTCCATACTTTTACCCCACGTTTGAAGTGAATAATGAAGATACTAATGAACAGGAGTTAATGGAGTATGAAAACTCAGAAGCATTAACAAGTCCAGAGATGATGGATTGTTCTCTCACTGTAATAGAGCCAGAATTCTCACTGAGGTAAATGTGAATGTGTGACCTTAATTCCAGTATATAAGAGGCAAGGCTGCAACTCTCTCTCTCTCTCTCTAGCCAAACAGACAATTAGGCTGTTTGTTATTTGCTTTTGTTTAAAAGTTACAAGCTGAAGGAAGCTATTTTTGTTGTCTAGTTATATTTTGTTATAAGCCAAAATAGGCTATTAATTTCTGTTGTATTTGAAAGAAGAAACCTCAAGGGACGGGGAATAAAACCCTAAAAAGAAAAGAAAGTTTTCCTGTGTGATCTATATATCTATAAGCAAGGCACAACTACCACCCTCAGAAAGCCCAACAATACCAGTGGTCACCGCTGGGGCAGATGAGGTGTGACAAGCTACATCGTCAATATGTTGTTGGATTTGTCGTTGAACTACCTTTTCAATGATTTTGGCGGGGATGCTTGATATTGGGCGAAAGGATTCAACTTTGGAGGAATCAAGTTTGTTGTTTTTTAATAATGGGCGGATTGAAGTAAATTTCAGGCTTTGTGGGAAAGATCCAATGGAGAGGGATTGGTTTGTGATTCTGCTTATAGCGGGACTAAGTTCTTGGCGTAATTCTTTGATCCAACTAGCTGGACATGGGTCACTAGGGGCAGTGGTAAGATTAGTGGATGTGATAATATCTTGTATTTCTTTATTGGATACTTTGCAAAATTTGAGTAGAGGGGTTTTACATGTAGTAGAGGAGATTGTGCAGGTTGATAACTTGTTGGCTTGGATTATCTTTGATTGTAGGTAGTTTGCATAATCTTGTGGGTGAGGCATAGTTGTTTGGGCGGGAGCTGGGTCACCTGTTAGGGACTTAACTATGCTGAACAGATCATGGGGTTTGTTAAGCGATCGCTTTAGAATATCTGCATGGTATTGTTTTCTTTTTTCCATCGTTATTGCTCGATGAGATTGTAGATAAGAGGTGTATGTACGTAGAGATTCAGGGGACCGGGCGTGGTGCCAGTGTCTCTCTAGTTTACGTAAGTGAAGGAGCGACGCTCTAAGGTCATTGGTGTACCATGGAGCATGTTCTCGCTTCTTGATGTTTATTCTTGTGGTTGGAAGGGAGGCAGCTGATTTAAGGGCGTGGTCCCAGTTGGAAACTAGTTTATCTGGGACAGATAGTGTGATAATAAGGCGAGGTAAGATTTCCTCAAGGGCTTTATCCTTAACAAAAGGCTTAAAACGTGTAGATAGAGAGCTCGGTGGGGCTTGTGCCTTGATAGTGCTGTTAGTCTGATGGATGGTGGGTATCTGAAATGTGATAAGATCATGATCAGACCAGGGTACTGAAGTTATTGATGTGGCGAAGTGGTGAGCTATATTTGTTGCTATCTGTGGGGCGAAGATCAGGTCAAGTGTGCTTCCCTTGATGTGGGTAGGTGATTCAATAATCTGATTGTATCCCAGATCTTTCATAGCATCAATGAAGGCTGTTGCATGTGCAGTTGTTAGAGGAGGCAGGTTAAAATCTCCCATTATCCAGCTTGGGATACTGGAATTGCAAGCAAGATTGATTATTGTTGGTAATTTGTCTGGTGAGGGTGTTGGAGCTCGATATAAAAGGTTGATAGAGCAGAGTTCATTTGTTATAGTAATCATATAAGAACAGAAGCGAGGGACATCTTGAACAATTTTCAGAAGACTGTGTTTGTGAGAAACTAGCTCAACTTAAAGTAGACAAAGCAATGGGACCGGATGGGATACACCCTAGAATACTGAGGGAACTTGGGGACGTTCTAGCAACTCCACTGACTGACCTTTTCAATGCCTCGTTGGAGTCGGGAGTGGTGCCAAAGGACTGGAGAGAGGCTCATGTGGTGCCTTTACACAAAAGCGGAAGTAAGGATGTGGTTGAAAACTACAGGCCGGTTAGTTTAACTTCGGTGGTGAGTAAATTATTGGAAACGCTGCTGAAAGAGAAAATAGTGAGGTTTCTGGAGTCCGGCGGATTACAGGATCCGAGGCAGCATGGATTCACCAGAGGCAGGTCCTGTCAGACAAATCTGATTGATTTCTTTGACTGGGTGACCAGGGAGTTGGACCGAGGGAGAGCTCTAGATGTGGTGTATTTAGATTTCAGTAAAGCCTTTGACACTGTTCGTCACAGGCGACTTATAAACAAACTGAGCACCCTAGGGATGGACCCTAAAGTTACTGCTTGGGTTAGAAATTGGTTGGGTGGGAGGCGACAAAGAGTACAAGTAAATGGAGCTCACTCTGAGGAGAAGGATGTTACCAGTGGTGTGCCCCAGGGATCTGTCCTTGGTCCGATTCTTTTTAACATCTTTGTTAGTGATATAGCGGAAGGGCTGTCGGGTAAGGTTTGCCTCTTTGCGGATGATACCAAAATCTGCAATAGAGTAGACACCCAGGAAGGTGTAGATAACATGAGGAGGGATCTAGCTAAGCTTGAAGAATGGTCTAGAATTTGGCAGCTGGGATTTAATGTTAAAAAATGTAAGGTCATGCATTTGGGCTGCAGCAATCCAAGGGAGCAATACAGTATAGGAGGTGAAGTACTTTTGTCCACTAAAGAAGAGCGGGACCTAGGCGTGGTTGTGTCTGATGATCTTAAAGTAGCTAAACAGGTAGAAAAGGCGACGGCAAAAGCTAGAAGGATGCTTGGGTGCATACGGAGAGGAATGGCTAGCAGAAAAAAGGAGGTGATAATGCCTCTGTATAAGTCTTTGGTGCGACCTCATTTGGAGTATGGTGTGCAATTCTGGAGACCGCACCTTCAAAAGGATGTGAACAGGATGGAGTCGGTGCAGAAGGTTGCTACTAAAATGATTAATGGGCTTCATTATAAAGCATATGAGGACAGACTTAAGGATCTTAATATGTACACCTTAGAGGAAAGGCGGGATAGAGGTGATATGATTGAGATGTTTAAATACCTCCGTGGCATAAATGTTCAGGGAGAGAGCCTCTTTCAATTGAAAGCAAGTTCTGCTACGAGGGGACATGGGATGAGGGTGAAGGGAGATAGATTCAGGAGTGATATGCGGAAATATTTCTTTACGGAAAGAGTAGTGGATCCGTGGAATAGTCTCCCAGTGGAGGTGGTAGAGATGAGGACAGTAACTGAATTCAAAAAAGCATGGGACCAACACCGAGGATCTCTAAAGGTAAAAAGTGGACTGTTGTAGTTGTTGTTATGGAAGGACAGACTAGATAGGCCTTGTGGTCTTTTTCTGTCATCATGTTTCTATGTTTCTATGTTTCTATATCAAGGTGAGTGGTGCTGGATGCATTGCTTGTTTTGAACTGGAGATTGGATTTTGTGAGGATGAGTGTACCTCCTCCTTTTTTATTAGATCTGTGGCAAGTGTGGATGATGAAGCCAGGTGGTGACATCTGGTGGATGAGAGCATTATCGCAGTCTGATAGCCAAGTTTCGGTTATCATTAGGATATCAAGATTGTGTTGAGATATCAGGTCGTGGACCACTGGCCATTTTGAACGTATAGATCTTGCATTTATAAGTGCACACCTGATTGGGTGTTGGGATTTGTTTTTCTGGCTATGGTCCTTTTTGAGGTTTTGCAATGGGATGTATAGTAGGTGGGGGTGGGTTGTGATGGGTCTTGATGAAGTGTGACGGGGGGTTTCAAACCATTTTCTTCCCGTGTAGCGGAGAATTGGGATGAAGCTGGTGTCAGGGTTAAAGGCGTGAAGAAGGTTGGGGTAGTAGGAGGTAAGGAGGAGTAGGGTTAAGCTCAAGATTGAGTGCATTTTTGGTATCTTGAGTGAAGGGTACATATGTGATTGCAAGGTAGGTAGATTTTAGGATAGTAAATTAGAAAAGGCCTGAATGTCTTAGTAGATCTGTATTATTGTGAAGTAAATAGAAGAGACTATAGGGTGTCTATAATGTGGTTATGTACTATGGGTTACAAGATATATACTATAAGTACATTGTACACATTTGTATAGTAGCAACATTAATTAAAGTAATGCAAATATAAGGAACAGTAATTGTATCAGTAATGGTGGTAACTAAATATAGGTAGTCAAACTAACAATGGAACACCAGTGTAAATAGCATTTTTGATAAAAGGATCAAATTATAAAATTACATTAGTGTGGTAGCATTATTAATTAAACTAACATAGTAGGCAGTAACAGGTAGACAAAGGAGATAACATTAAACATAATGTTGATTTAAGGTAGTGAACCTGGTTGCAGAAATTTGCTCAGTGGTGTTGATTCAGAAGATTTGAGTTTGGGATTTGATTTGAGATTGGGCAGCAGGTCTGATGGCTGTTAGCTGCTGTTTGAGATTGGGCAGCAGGTCTGATGGCTGTTAGCTGCTTCAGCTATGCAGATGGAATCACAGATCCCCAGAGGGGACAGGAGCTGGAGAGAGTCTCTGTCACAGAGCCTGATGGTGCTTCTTATTTAAAAAGCAAGCTGGAGCTCTGATTGGGCAGCAGGTCTGATGGCTGTTAGCTGCTTCAGCTATGCAGATGGAATCAGAATGGAATTTAGAAACAGGAAGGCAGTAATTAAACTGGGAACCCCAAAAGCCAAACTTGGAATGTACAACAACACTGTAGAAATAAAACTATAAATTAATTTCCTCTTGTACCAAACAAAGCGCAGACGTTAATGATGCACATTTCTCAGAGCTTTCATATTCCAGTTAATAAATTCAAAATAAAGAGATATCTTTCTACCTTTTGTGCATTTTTTTTCAGTTGCAATTGCTCCAGCCACTTTCTTCTGGTTTCTTCATGTTTTCTGCTAACTCTCCATCGTCTGCTGTCCATTTGTCCTTTCTTCTCTCTTCTAGTTTTTTTTCCATTCTCTCTCTCTACATCTGCTTTAACATACTAATCTTTCTCCTTTTGCTCTTTCCTCATTCCTATTTCATCCACACAAATTTTACCCCTCCATCCTCAATCCCCACTTACTCTCCCAATACCCGGCCAATTGTAGATTTTTCATCCCTCCCACACAAAATATTTTTCCCCTCTCCATTTTACTCTCCCAGCCCCATCCGATTCTAATCCTCCCCCAACATCAGCTCCCTTCTAGTTCCAGTCTCACCCAGCATCCATTCCCTTCTAGTCCCTGCATCAGCCCATTTCCAGTCCTAGCTCCCCCATCCATTTCCAGTCCGAGTCCCTTCATCAGCTCATTTCCAATCCTAGCCCCCCCATCAGCCCATTTCTAGTCATTTCCTAGCCCCACCATCAGCCCATGTCAAATCCTAGCTCCCCTACACTCAGCCCAATTCCAGTCCAAGCCCCCCCATGAGCCTACTTCCAGTTCTAGCCCCTCCATGAGTCCATTTCACTTCAAGCCCCCCACCACAGCCCATTTCCAATCTTAGCTCCCCCCAACAGCCCATTTCCAGTCCTATCCTAGCTGCTCCATCAGCCCATTTTCAGTCCTAGCTCCCTTCCCTCACAGCCCATTTCCATTCCAAGCCCCCTCCCCATCAGCTATTTGCAGTTCAAGTCTTCCCTTCCAATCAGCCCCTTTCCAGTCCTAGCAACCCCCCAAACCATTAAAAGTCCTAGCCCCCTATCAACCCACTTCCAGTCCTAACCCCCATCACCCCATTTTCAGTTTAAGCCCCCCCTATAACCCATTACCAGTCCTAACCCCCCATCAGCCCACTTCCAGTCCTAACACCATCAGCCCATTTCCAGTCAGCCCCCATAGCCCATTGCCAGTCCTACCCCCCATCAGCCCACAGCCCATTACCAGTCCTAACCACATCAGCCCACCTCAAGTCCTAACCCCTCCCCATCAGCCCATTTCCTGTCCTAGCCCCCCCATAGCCCATTATCAGTCCTAACCCCACCATAGCCCATTACCAGTAGTAACCCCCATCACCCCATTTACAGACAGCCCCCATCAGCCCACAGCCCATTACCAGTCTTAACCCCCCCATAGCCCATTACCCGTCCTAACCCCCCCAACAGCCCACAGCCCATTACCAGTCCTAACCCCATCAGCCCACCTCAAGTCCTAACCCCTCCCCCTCAGCCCATTTCCTGTCCTAGCCCCCCATAACCCATTATCAGTCCTAACCCCATCAGCCCATTACCAGTCGTAACCCCCAACACCCCATTTCCAGACAGCCCCCATCAGCCCACAGCCCATTACCAGTCTTAACCCCCCATAGCCCATTACCAGTCCTAACCCCCCCAACAGCCCACAGCCTACTTCAAGTCAAGTCCTAACCCCCCCCCCCCAATCGGCTCATGGAAAATTAAAAAAAAAACAAAACTGGCTGCTGCCGCTGCCGCCGCGGCAGCAACAGCAGCAGCAGCCAGCTTTTTTTTTTTTTTTTTAAATTTAATTTTTAAAAAAGCAGAATGTCCTTTGCGCGGGGCCCCCTGAAACGCGGGGCCCTGTGCAAAAAACATTCTTGCTCAATGGACGGGCCGGCCCTGATTATCATAACCCTCTTCAGCCATTAATCTTTTGATATCTGATGATTCCAATGCAAATCCATAACAAGGATTCATCAATTTCTGTATCTGCCAAGACCAGCTGCATACACCTCTCAGTGTACCTGCACCTGCTGCTTCTCTCCTAATCCCCCCATCCTGCAGCATCTCTGGTTCCGCCTCTTTTTGCCTCTTTATGGAGATGAGACCTGACACCTGATGTTTCAGAGTTCTTCTGCAAGCTGCAACCCTAGCTACTCTCCTGTTGAAAAAGGCTCTCATTAGGTTGATTGGTAGGCAACAGGAGGCCTTGGGGATATTCTTGGAACCATTCCCACACCTACCCAAGCATAATGATGTGCTCAGACTAGGTTGTAAGCTCCCAGAAATAGGGACTGCCTATTTTCATGTGTCTTTACAGCATGGTGCAGTGCGTTACCCAATAGCATTTTTGGAATTCATAAGGCATGAACCACAATTATGGTTTCACAGATATTTTGGCCGAGGTCCCTTTAAGAGCCTACAGGACTCCCTTCAGTGTACTGTCCGGGATGCCCACTGGTGCTCTGTGCTGTGCCCTGCTGCTGCTGCTGTTCTAGTCAGTCAGATGAGTTGGTAGAATCCTTTCAGCAGACTGGAAATGTGTTCAGATGACTTGGTAGAATCCTTTCAGCAGACTGGAAATGTGTTCAGATGAGATTCTAAATTCTCAGGAACAGGGACTATCTCTTTTTGTGTGTTTTTACAATGCTGCATAGTGTAACTCAATAGCGCCTTTGGAATTCAAAAGGTGTGTAGCCCCTACTATGGTTTCTCAGATATTTGGGCTGAGGTTCCATTAAGAGACTGCAACTGGAATTTGGAAGTGATCCTTGTGAGACAGATACAGTTGTGGTCAACAATAGCACAGCCAGGGCCATGCAGTTCAGCCCCTTCAAGTCAAATATCTCCTAAAAAAAGTGGCCGGTGACATGGCTTTGGACTATATAAGCACACATATTTGACACATAAAAGAATCAAATAAAACAAGACCAATTAAAAAAAGGAAATAGTAGGAAATAGTATAAAAACGCGGACATTGCCAGGACATGATTATTGGTACCCTTATAAACAATTCAAATTAGTTTGAACAGAAGGATCACGTTCCTATTGCAGTAAATTAAATTAATTAATTAATTAATTTTTATTTTATTTATAGTCTCTTCTATACCGCGCTATTCAGCATCAGCGTGGTTTACAATGAACAATGAATTTACACATTTCCGATGGTACTTTGTGTTTACAGTTGAACAGGTAATACAACTTGGATAACAGGGGTAACTATTTACAATTTATAACATAATCTTGATCAATTGTCAATGCTCACATGACTTGAGTCAACCAATGAATGATGGCTCTAATTATTAAAATGGCCACATTCATTCCCTGTTCCATTTTCACAATGATGAAGACAAGAGAGCTGCCTGAGGCTATCAGAAAAGCTATTATCACTAAATTTCAAAGGAGTACAAGACCATCTCCAAAGACCTTGGGATTCCCATGTCTACAATTCACAATGTTATAAATAATTTTTCTGCTCAAGAAACTGTCAAGATCCTCCCAGGACATAGTGGGAAGAGGGAAATTAATCCAAGAAATCTTTGAAAATTATTGCGAACTGTTGGAAAAACACCACAAACAGAATCCAAAGAGTTTAAGGCTGACCTTCAGCAATCTGGAATAGTGGTTTCAACCTGCACCATATGCCATGCACTAAATAAAAAAAGACTTCACGGGCGAAGGCCAAGGAAGACCTCACTGCTCAAAGACAGACATAGAAAGACACACTTGATCTTTGCTCAAATCCACCTTGAAAAAACCACTATCCTTCTGGGAAAATGTTCTGTGGACAGATGAAAGCAAACTTGAACTCGCTGGCAATGCAGACCAGCGATACATTTACAGGTGATGATGTGACGGTTATAAGGAAAAATCACCCTTCCTACAGCTAAATATGGTGGAGGTTCCATGATGTTGTGGGGCTGTTTTGCTGCCTCTGGAACTGGAGGCCTGGAACGTATTAAAGGAATTCTGTAGTCAGAGGACTATCAAGGTATTTTAGAGAGAAATGTGCCACCTAGTGTCAGAAAGCTAGGTCTGGGTCGAAGGCCATGGGTCCACTAGCAGGCTAATACCCCAAAACATACATCCAGAAGCACAAAAGAATGGTTAAAAAGGAAAACATGGACTGCTTTAAACTGGCCAGCAATAAGTCCTGATCTCAATCCAATCGAGAATCTTTGGAAAGAACTGAAATTTGCCATTGGTAAAAGGAATCCTATAAATGTTCATTAGTTGGAACAACTCGTAGTTGAAGAGTGGAAGAAAGTACCAGCAGACAGATGTACAAAACTTATAGAAGGCTACAAGAAACATTTGGAGGCTGTCATCACTGCCAAGGGTTCTTTTTAAGTGCTGTCAATTCAATGCTAACTCCTGGTGAGCCAGCAGCCCCTGGGTTTTCTTGGAAAGGTATGACTGGAAGTAGATTGCCAGGCCTTTTCTTCTGAGGCAATGGAGGGTAAAGCAACTTGCCCAAGGTCACAAGTAGTATCAGTGGGAATCAAACCCAGATCTGCTGTGTGCTAGCTTGTTGCTCTAATCACCAGGCTACCCCTCCAAGGATTGTGCAACCAGATATTAATAAAGAATGCCATTAATCCTGTCCAGATCATATTGTGTTTTTGTCTCAGAAATTACTACGTCTAAGTTGCTCACAGCTTATCGCTCCTGCCCCCCTCTTATGCATCTTCCTGTTGGAGGGGGCAGGAGCGGCAGGCTGTGAGCTCGCCAGTACAGGCACTTTAAAGCCTGATGCAATGGAGGGATCGCTGTACTGCCCTTCCTCCCCAGGTGAGAAGGTGGATGCTGGGTTAGGCAGTGCCACGATCCTCATTGTAAAGCCTGCCGGGGTGCTGAACTGCTGCCCTTCGGGACTTGCCGCACTAGGCAATCGCCTACTGTATGAGTCGGCGCTAGGTACATGTCAGTGTCTCTAAGTCCTCTGCCATTTGGTTTACCAAGGATTCTTCTTCTTGTGCTTACTTACCCATGATGGCTAATACCTTTATCCCTATAAAGCAGGGATTCTTAACCTTTATACGACTACAGTTCCCCATTGGCTCGCCCAGTATGTCCACTTACCCCCTTTTCCAGACTGTTGAAATCATATATATGTATTGCGGCGCTCCTGCCCGGCCCTGGGGCTAAAGACAGGAGCGGCCGTCTGATGCTTCGTGAGGAAGGAGAGTAACCTGTATCCAGGGAATGCTGGGTATTGTAGTTCCTGCTCCTCTCGCTCCGAAATAAAGAGTTGTAGTTATGGGGTTTCCAGTATTTTTATTATAGTAAAGGATATTGTTCCATCACATGGCAAATAAATGCAAACAAAATAGGTGCTTCAAATGCTAACAGGAAAACTTAGGATAAAGGCAACTTAAAGTATAATTGCTGCTTTTCACTTCTAAGCAAATTACTCACTTTGCCCCAAGAGGTCAGTTAGATTCACTGCAGCCTCTTTCAGCCACTGTTACCTTCACAGTGCTGGGGAAAATCAGGTGCACATAATTAGAGCTTTCTCAGCAAGGCAATACAACAGCTCCGTAGCATTCAATTCACATATGGTAAAAAGCAGTTTCCTTCAGCTTGGCATCTCTACACAGCAGACCGTGCAATCCATGCTCTCACAATCTGGTAAGTCTGTATTATCTTGTGTTAATTCTTCAAGCTGTATGGAATTACTGGCTTCTGATAACACTGGCTGTCTTCTAGCTTGCAACTCTAAAAACTGCTTAAAACTCTGTAGGAGCAATTCAGCCTGCTGTTTGTGAGATAGGGAATTGCTATCAGCTATACAACTTCCCTCTGGCTTAAGGCTGTTTATTTTCTCCTCTCTTAGATTAATTGTGTCAGAGTAACTGCTAGTCTCTTTTGCTAATGTTTCACACACAGGAGAGTTAGCTTTACGTTCAGCCTGGAAACTTTGTGGCAATTCACTTACTTGTTGCCCTGCCGTTCTGACTTCAGATGGCTCCAACGTTCTCCAGCTATTAGAATGTTTGTTGCTCTCTGGCTCAAACGGTACTTCACAGAATGATTGTTTTCTTTCTTGTGCCTGCCTTGAAGGCTTCCTTTCCCAGGGCTGTGCCTTCCAATGGTTGTCTAATTCAGGGCTAGGTCCTCTCTCCTTGGGACTTCTACTCACTGCCTCTGAATAGAACTTTGCAGGTCTCCTTCCAATGCCAGGTTCCCAAGTATCAGCATACTGTTTTCTGGACTTCCAATCATTCTTCCTCTTCTCCTTCTTTCTCCTCTCCTTCTCCTCATTCCTCTCAATCCCCTTCTCCTTCTGACTATCAAAGCCATGCTCTGGTTTAAAACCACGTTCTCTCCTGAACACGCCCCTTCCCAGGACAGGGTGTGCCCAATCAGGACTGCAGGACTCCTCCCCTGGGCTGGTCTCCATGCTCAGCTCTGTGGAATAGAGTCTTTCTTTCTTCCTTGGTTTCTCAAATAGGCATAAATCCTGCTGAACCTCAGGATTTTCATCCGTTTCCATAGGCTCAGGAGGGCGCTGTTCACCACAGTATATAGCTAGAAACAGAACAATTGAAAGAAAATCTTAAGGATTTTATCATATTTATTCAAATGACAAATACACAAGCTAGCTACAACTAGTTTATTTTCTGTTAAAAGATTTTTTAACCAAAGAGGAAAGGCGTGGATGGAATGGCTAATTCCATCCACGCCATTGCTAAAGTATTATTCATTGATTAGTCCGACTAATCATTGAATAATACTGTAGCAATGATTAGTCGGACTAATCTATGAATAATACTGTAGCAATGGCGTGGATGGAATTAGCCATTCCATCCACGCCTTTCCTCTTTGGTTAAAAAATCTTTTTATGCTCTCAGAATGGGTAGATCCTTAAAACCTTTACTTGATGCTCATTCCTTAAGTCTGCTGATTCATTCTTTAGTCTTAAGTCGTATCAACTACGATAACTCTTTATTGATTGCTACCTCTCAGTATTTGATTAAGCGTTTGCAACTTATACAAAACACTAAAGTAAAGCTAATTCATGATGTAGGCTGGTTTGAACATGTTTTACCTCTGTTAATTAAAGAACATTGGTTACCTATCTCAGGTTGCATAAAATTCAAAATTCTAATTTTGGTTCATTGTGCTTTCTATAGATTTCCCCCTTTATTTATTAGCACTCCTGACCACTACCCATCCTACCCCAATTCTGCATCCTGTCTCCCCGGCATGACCAAAGCCTCAGTGTGCGCAGAGCCAGAGAGGAGAGGGAGGGGGCTGAGCAGGGGCAGGCAGGGGCGGTAGGACGCACAGGGCTGATTCAGGTCACAGCCTTGTATGTCCTGTGGGTGAGGGCAGGACGTGCTGCTTATTTCACCTCGGAGGTGGAATAAGTAGCCTTGAAAGTGGAAATTGGGCCCAGATTCCCCCCCCCCACCCATGGCTAGGATAGCGCAACAGTAGGCCCCTGCCGCCCAATCCGGGCCACAGCTGGCCTTGCAGAGGGTTGGGGCAGGGAATCGGGGGGAGCACTGATGTGGCAGGCTGAGAGAGCAGTGAAGGACTAGAAAAAGGGACTGTTACTTCTGAAGAGAGATCTGCAACTGTGAGTATATACTTCTGGTAATTTTCTAAAAGGAATTCTTTGTATTAAAGCTAATTAATCTGTGAACCCACTATTTTTTGTTAAATCAGTCAGGGCCTAGTAGCAGCAGTTTAAGTTTAAATATAAAACACAGAGGAGAACTTTCTGGTTACATTTCATACCCAGCAGAGAGCTTGTAGTTTAAATTTAATAGTCACTCAGGGCCTAGTAACAGCAAAGTACTTTTAGTTTAAATTTAAAACACTGAAGAGAGCTTTCTGGTTACATTTGGAACCCAGCAGAGAGCTTGTAGTCTAAATTTAATAGTCACTCAGGGCTTGGCATCAGCAAAGTACTTTTAGCTTAAATTTAAAACACAAAAGAGAGCTTTCTGGTTAAATTTAGAACCCAGCAGAGAGCTTGTAGTTTAAATTTCATAAGAAGTTAGAGCCTAGCAGCAGCTAAGAGCTATAATTTAAATCAAATCAGAATTTAGCTTACCTCAGCAGCACAAGACAGGGTACTGTGTAGCAGCCCTCTTTTAATAAGTGTTATTTCCCTCCCTCCCTCCCCTGGGATAATCGTAGCTTTATAGGTACTTACACATCTTAAAAGACAGGAGGTGCTCTCAGGTGAAGCTCATTACCCAAATCAGTCATACACTAAGGACCTGAGATTAGTTAAGCTTCAGGTGAACAAGGTATATTACACGTATTAGGTACAGTTTTATTAGTATAAATATCCATAGCAACCCTTAGTAAGTAAAGAACTTAGATCTAAACACAAACTTAAAACTAAGATGCAGACAGCAGTCCAGCAGTGGGATGGGGGCTTTCCAGTCTTTTGCATTGAGTGTCACATGTATGATTTTCCCCCAGTTGGTGAGAGGTCCTACGTGTGCATTAGGTGCAAGGAGCTCTTTGCTCTCAGGGAACGAGTCCGTTCTCTAGAGGCTAAAGTAGCAGACTTGGAAAGCATAAGACAGACAGAGAGGTACATAGACGAGACCTACAGGGATATAGTCCTGAAGTCCCACCTCCAGTCTGGCAGCATCCCTGTTGCCATGGAGGAGAGAGGTCACGTGACAGGAGAGCATCACCCTGGTGTGGCAGGAAGTGATCCTGTAACTAGGACCTGTCCTCCAGGTGATGTAAAACCCTCTCGCACCAAGGAAGTTTCTCCAGGGCCATGTGCCCATGAGGGAAGGGTTAGGACAGCCGTTATAGTTGGTGATTCGATCATTAGGCATGTAGATAGCTGGGTGGCTGGTGGACGTGAGGATCGCCTGGTAACATGCCTGCCTGGTGCGAAGGTAGCGGACCTCGCGCGCCACCTAGATAAGGTCTTAGATAGTGCTGGGGAGGAGTCTGCTGTCATGGTACATGTCGGTACCAATGACATAGGAAAATGTGGTAGGGAGGTTCTGGAGGCTAAATTTAGGCTTTTAGGTAGGAAGTTGAAATCCAGAACTTCCAGGGTAGCATTCTCCGAAATGCTTCCTGTTCCACGCGCAGGACCCAAAAGGCAGGCAGAGCTCCGGAGTCTCAATGCGTGGATGACACAATGGTGCAGAGATGAGGGTTTTGGATTTGTTAGGAACTGGGGAACATTCTGGGGAAAGGAGGGGCTCTTCCGAAGGGATGGGCTTCACCTTAACCAGGATGGAACCAGGCTGCTGGCATTAACCTTTAAAAAGGAGACAGAGTAGCTTTTAAACTAGATATTAGGGGAAAGCCGACAGTCGCCTAAGAGCAGATGGTTCAGAAGAATGTATCTTTGAAGGATACTACCAAAAGCAGAGAGGTTCCACAAAAGAGTAAAGTAGCCCAAATGCCCTCAAGTATGGAGCAGACTGAGCTTAAAGATCCCAAATTACCCATGTCTAACAATAGCCAAATTAATATGAGTAAAATACAGTCTCCAAAAGGCTTGTATGCAAATGCTAGAAGTCTAAAAAATAAGATGGGAGAGTTAGAATATATAGCACAAAATGAAAGGTTAGATATGATTGGAATATCAGAGACATGGTGGAAGGAGGACAACCAGTGGGACACTGTGATACCTGGGTACAAACTATATCGTAATGATAGAGCCGATCAAATTGGTGGAGGGGTTGCTCTCTATGTTAGAGAGGGCATTGAGTCAGAAAGGATTAAAGTTTTGCAGGAAACAAAATTTGCTGTAGAATCTATATGGATTGAAATTCCATGTAAAAGGGGGAAGGCAATGGCAGTGGGGGTGTACTATCGAGCGCCTTGCCAGAATGACCAAATGGATGATGAAATGCTCAAAGAAATCAAGGAAGCTAACAAAAGTTACAGTGCAGTAATAATAATGGGTGATTTGAACTACCCTGGTATCGACTGGGTCAGTGTCACGTCAGGACATGCTAGGGAGATAAAGTTCCTAGATGAAATAAATGACTGCTTCTTGGAGCAGCTGGTTCATGAACCGACCAGAGGGGAAGCCTTATTAGACCTAGTCCTTAGTGGAACACAAGATCTAGTGCAAGAGATAAGGTTGTTGGGACCACTTGGCAATAGTGATCATAGTATGATCGCCTTTGATTTAATTAGTGGAGGAGGGATAGTAAGGAAATCCACAGTACTACCTTTTAACTTTCGAAAGGGAAACTATGATAAAATGAGGAAAACAGTTAAGAAAAAACTAAAAGGAGTAGTTGCAAAGGTTAAAGACACACATCAGGCTTGGCTGTTGTTGAAAAATACTATCTTGGAAGCCCAGACCAGCTGTATTCCACGCTTTAAGAAAAGTGGAAGGCAGTCCAAAAAACTGCCAGCATGGTTTAAAGGTGAGGTCAGAGAGGCTGTTGTTGCCAAAAAAGCATCTTTCAGGAAATGGAAAAAAGAGCCAAACGATGAAACCTGGAAACAGCACAAGCACTGGCAAGTCAAATGCAAGGCATTGATAAGGCAGGCAAAGGGAGAATTTGAGAAGAAGCTTGCTGCGGAAGCAAAAACGAGAAGTAAAGACTTTTCAAGTACATTCGTAGCAAAAAACCTGTGAGAGAGTCAGTTGGTCCATTAGATGATAAAGGGGTTAAAGGAGCACTAAGAGGCGACAAGGCGATAGCGGAGAGATTGAATGAATTCTTTGCTTCAGTCTTTACTGAGGAAGATGTAGGGATGTTACCCATGACTGAAGTGGTATTTAAAGGTGTGGAAGAATTGAAGGAAATATCGATACATCGGGAAGATGTATTACAACTATTAGATAAACTGAAGAGTAGCAAATCACCTGGGCCGGATGGTATACATCCAAGGGTGTTGAAAGAACTGAAATACGAGATTGCAGACCTGCTATTAGTAATCTGTGAACTATCATTAAAATCATCTCTAATACCTGAAGATTGGAGGATCGCCAATGTAACACCAATTTTTAAAAAGGGTTCCAGGGGTGATCCGGGAAACTACAGACTGGTGAGCCTGACATCAGTACCGGGAAAAATGGTAGAAACCATCATAAAGAATAAAATTACTCAGCATGTAGATAGTCATGGCCTAATGGGAGACAGCCAACATGGCTTTAGACAAGGAAGATCTTGTCTTACTAATCTGTTATGTTTTTTTGAAGGAGTGAATAATCAGGTGGACAAAGGTGAGTCAGTTGATATTGTGTATCTGGACTTTCAGAAAGCCTTTGACAAGGTCCCTCATCAGAGACTTTTGGCAAAACTAAAGAGTCATGGGATAGGAGGCAGTGTACTATTGTGGATCAGGAACTGGTTAAAAGAAACAAAGCAGAGGGTAGGGCTAGATGGCCAATTTTCCCAATGGAGAAAGGTGAATAGTGGTGTACCCAAGGGATCTGTGCTGGGTCCGCTGCTTTTTGACATATTCATAAATGACCTGGAAAGTGGAATAACGAGTGAGGTTATCAAATTTGCAGATGACACAAAACTATTTAAAGTTGTTAAAACCCAAGTGGATTGTGGAAAATTGCAAGAGAATCTTGATAAATTGGAAGACTGGGCATCAAAATGGCAGATGAAATTTAATGTGGACAAGTGCAAGGTTATGCACCTAGGGAAGAACAACCCAAAATATGGTTACAAGATGCAAGGTTCCACATTAGGAACCACAACCCAGGAAAAAGATTTAGGCGTCATTGTGGATACCATGTTAAAACCCTCGGCCCAGTGTGCAGCAGCGGCCAAGAGAGCAAATAGAATGCTAGGTATGATAAGGAAAGGAATGGAAAATAAAACAAAAGATATTATAATGCCTCTATATCGTTCCATGGTGAGACCGCACCTTGAATATTGTGTGCAATTCTGGTCGCCGTATCTTAAAAAGGATATAGCGATTTTAGAAAAGGTTCAGAGAAGAGCCACCAAAATGGTAAAGGGGATGGAAGGATACTCCTATGAAGAAAGGCTAAAAAGGTTGGGGCTCTTTAACCTGGAAAAGAGACGGCTGAGGGGAGATATGATAGAAGTCTATAAATTAATGAACGGAGTGGAACGGGTAAACGTAGATCGATTGTTTATCTTATCAGAATATAGAAAGACTAGGGGACATGCAATGAAGCTACAGGGTAAACTATTTAAGACTAATAAAAGAAAATATTTTTTCACTCAACGTGTAGTCAAACTCTGGAATTTGTTACCGGAGGATGTAGTAAAGGCTGTTAGTGTAGCTGGGTTTAAAAAAGGTTTGGACAAGTTCCTGGAGGAAAGGTCCATAAACCATTATTAAGAAGGGACCCAGGATATCAATGCTTGAACCAATACAAGCATTGTGGAACCTGTGTCCCTTGGGGAAACTGCTAGGTACGTATGACCTAGATTGGCCACTGTTGGAAACAGAATACTGGGCTTGATGGACCTTGGTCTGACCCAGTATGGCATATCTTATGTTCTTATGTTCTTATGGAATGGACATCCCCGCAGGTATTCAGGTGCACGCTGGGCCATCTCAGGGCCTGATCCTGTATCTGTGGGAAAATCTGGCTCCCATAGTGCAGAATCGGGTCCGAATGGGCCCATCCTGCTCTGGCATGCCCAGACGGCTTGGACGTGCCCCTTCCAGGATCGGGCTCCACGTGTTTTGTTTTGATTAGATTGTGAGCTCCTATGAGCAAGGACTGTGTCTTACATCTATATGTACAGCGCTGCTTACACCCAATAGCGCTATACAAATGATTAGTAGCAGTAGTTTCTTCATGCGAAAACTGGCCATTTAACCCCACTCTCTGCTTTCTATCTTTTAACCAGTTCCTGATCCACAATAGTACACTGCTTCCTATCTCATGATTTTTTTATTTTGCCAAGAGTCTCTCATGAGGGACCTTGTCAAAGGCATTCTGAAAATCCAGATACATTGTATCACCTTTGTCTATCTGTTTATTCACACCTTTAAAAAATAAGAGATTAGCAAGACAAGTTTCCTTGGCTCAATCCATGTTGGCTTTCTCCCATAAGCTGTGATGATCTACATATTCTGTAATATTTTTCTTTATAATGGTTTCTACCATTTTTCTTGGTACCGATGTCAGGCTCATTGGTCTGTAGTTTCCCGGATTTCCCCTGGAACCCTTTTTAAAAATTGGCATTATTTTGGCCATTCTCAAATCTTCAGTTAGTAAAGATGATTTTAACAATAGTTCACAGATTACTAATTGTAGGCCTGCAAACTCATATTTCAGTTCTTTCAGCACTCTGGGATGTATACCATCCAGTCCAGGTGATTTGCTATTCTTTAGTTGATAAAATAATTGTACAGTAATTTATCTTCCCAGTTTATCTATTTCTTTCAATTTTTCTCATACATCACCTTTTAATACCATTTCAAGCATGGGTAACTTCCCTAAATCTTCTTCAGTAAAGACCAAAGCAAAGAATTCATTCAGTCTCTCTGCTATGGCCTTGTCCTCCCTTAGCGCCCCTTTTACCCCTCTATTATCTAATGGTCCAATTGACTTTTTCACAGGTTTTTTGCTACAAATGTACTTGAAAAACTTTTTATTATGCGTTTTTTTGCTTGCACTGCAAATTTTTTTCAAATTCTCTCTTTGCCTGTCTTATCAATGTCTTGCATCTAACTTGTGAATGCTTATGTTTCCTGTTTTCGTCATTTGGCTTTTTTTTTTTGCACTTCCTGAAAGATGATTTTTTGGCTACACAGCCTCTCAGACCTCACCTCTAAATCATGTTGGCAGTTTTTTTGTTTTCCTTTTACTTTTCTTAAAGCATGGAATACATCTGGTCTAGGCTTCCAAGATAGTATTTTTAAACAACGCCCATGCTTGATGTAAACCTTTGACCTTTGCAGCTGCTCCTTTAGTTTCTTCTTAATTATTTTCCTCATTTTATTATAATCTCTCTTTTGAAGTTAAAAGGTAGAACTGTGGATTTCCTTGCTGTCCTTCCTTCATTTAATAAATGAAATTGCGATCATGCTATGATCACTATTGCCAAGTGACACCTACATTGTTATCTCTTGTACCAGATCCTGTGTTATACTAAAGACTAGCTCCAAAATGCTTCCCCCTCTTCTCGGTTCATGAACCAGCTAATCTAAGAAGCAGTCATTTATTTCATCTAGAAACTTTATCTTCCTAGCATGTCCTGCTGTGACATTGACCCAGTAAATACCATTACTGTGTGATAACTTTTGAAAGTTTCCCTGATTTCTTTCAGCATTTCATCATCTGTCAGTTCATTCTGGCCAGATGGTCAGTAGTACATTACCACTGCCTTTACCTTCCCCTTTTTAAATGGAATTTCTATCCATGGAGATTCTACAATGTATTTTGTTTCCTGCAAAACTTTAATCCTGTGTGACTCAATGCCCTCCTTAACCTAGAATGCAGCCCCTATACCAATTTGATTTACCATATCATTGCGATAGAGTTTGTACCCAGGTATCACAGTGTCCCACTGGTTGTCCTCCTTCCACCAGATCTCTGATAAGCCAATTATAGCTAACCTTTCATTTAGTGCTGTATATTCTAACTCTCCCATCTTATTTTTTAGATTTCTAGCATTTACATACAGGCAGTTTAGGTATTTTATTCCTATTAATCTGGTTATCAGTTGACAGAGGTAATTTGGAATCTTTCAGTTCTGTCTGCTCTGTTCTTAAGGGCATCTGTGTTATTTTATTTATTTATTTATTTAACAGTTTCTTATATTTTTACTTTTATCTTTATTGGAACCTCTCTATTGAGATGCCCTAACTTCCCTCTTCTGTTAGTATCCTTCAAGGAAACATCTTTCCGAATCATGCACGCTTGATTGACTGTCGGCTTTATCCTATTATCTAGTTTAAAAGCTGCTCTATCTCCTTTTTAAAGGTTAATGCCAGCAGCCTGGTTCCACCTTGGTAAAGGTGAAGTCCATCCTTTTGGAAAAGCCCCCCCTCCCCAAAATGTTGTCCAGTTGTTAACAAACTGAAAACCCTCTTCCTTGCACCATTGTCTCATCCATGCATATACATATACATGCACATGCATAGATGAAGGTATTTTATCATCTATGTGCTCTGGCAGGGAGGTTAGGCAGGAGAGATACAGAGACACTGAACTTCCAGCACAATAGCACTCTAACTGCCAAACTCCACTATTTTTCTGGGTAGGAAACTGTTAGGAAGTTTCCTTTAGCTAGGGAAAGGAACCTACTATAGCTCCTAGGGTAGGAACAGTGAGCCAGAGAAGGTATTTCATCAGTTTCCCAGGAGACTGTAAACTGCTCTGATGACTTTCAGCCTGGGCGGTATATCAAGAAATAGAATAAAGATAAAGATAAGATTGAGGATGGGGATATGAAAGGGCCTTTCCATTGGGCAAGTGTTGCTATTTTTGCATTTTTCCCACCCAATTGGGTGACTTTTTTTATCCAGGTTGTGGGAAAAATTTGAGGGGTTTTGGGCTATTGCTCACACCACTTTGGGTGAGAAAACTTCAGAAAATCAAACAAAGAAAATCCCAACAAAAAAGGCAAAGTTCTGGCTGAGAGTCACAGTCCTTGGCTGCATTTCATTGGTCAGGTCCCAAAGCAGCACATCTGGAGCTGACCGATGAGATGTGGCAGGGTGCCAGATTCCAGCCAATCAGAGTTGTGGAGGGTAGGGCCATGTGACAGGGTGGGCATTGTTATATCAAATGGACTTCTAGACCAGCCAATCAGGGAAGAGGGTAAGGCTGAGAGTAGACTGCTTTTTGTGCTATTTTTTAATTCACACCAGGCTGGAAATTTTCAGATCATCTGGCAACATTGCCTTAGTCAGACATATAGTCTGCAGCCCAGAAAGGGGAAGAGGAGCTCCATGGCCAGAAAGCCTGCACTATTCCAGCCAGCCTGCAGTGGAGGAACCAGTGAACAGATGGAAGTAGAGATCCCAGAATAGATCTATGAGGCTGATTATCTAGAAGATACCATGGAGGTGAATGATCCAGGTATGCAGACCAGCCTGGAGGGTTGCTGAGACTCAGAGATTGAGAGGATTGCAACGGTGCAGTGATCAAGCTACTGGGGGGTATGGATGTGTTTTTTCTCCCTGCTAATCCTCTGTTTGTGCTGTGAAAGATGTTGGAGCAAGAGTGAAAAAGTGTTTTCCTTACTTTTATTTTTTAAGCCACGTGGTGGCCTGTGTTTGTGTTGCACTGCTCTTCAGAACACTAACCTGCTTGCCAGACAGCTGAGAAACAGAGAGAGATAGTTAGGGCAGGGGTCCTTTTATAGTCCTATTGAACTGAAAAAGTTTAGAGGGGCTCAGTTTTTTTTATTTCTCCTTTTGATGGCTATTCTTGAGAATCCTTGACAAAGCTTGTTTGCTACAGGCTTTTTACCCTGTCCTGCTGATAACTGGAGCCTAGGAGGGCTTGTTTTATTGAGAATACTTGGACAATACCCTGTGTTGGACTTTCAAAGGGAATTTGGACTTAAGCAGTTGCTTTTCTGGCACAATATAAGAGATTCTATTCCAGCTAATATAGTGACAGCTGGAGTTTTTTTTTCTTTGGCTTGTTTTGTTCTCCCTGCCCTTCTCGTCATTGCTGCAAGCCAGGGCATTGTTCTTGTTTTGGTGAAACTAGGAGTTTTTGGCTTTGTTTCTTTTAACTGCCTAATAAAATTGTCAGCATTTGATAACCTTTACCTGAGTCCAAGGGTTGTTTCTCTGCTGCTGTGCAAGCTGGCGGGCCATACAAAGCTATAGGTGCTGGGAGATCTTCTGCCGACCTGGAGATCCAGATGTGTGATATCCCCTACTGGTGACTCTGCCCGCCCTCTGCCTAGACAGCACCCCCGACTACATATGTACTTTCATGCCAAAGATCATACTTTTACGCTGGTCAGTATTTTATAAGAGGTTATTCACTTATGGATGGGTCACATAAGCATGAGAATGACATTATGAAATTACCCATATCTTATAAAAAGCCAGGACAATAGAAATAATATAATAGCTTCTCTTAATATAAGCCTCAAGGAGATATCAAACTTGGATGAATGCACAAATCACAATATCATCCTATGTCTTCCAGGCAAAAAAGAAACAAAGTCCCCATGTGCTTCAAAAAAATATCCAGTGGTGCTTCAGGACTCAAAATACATGGATGTAAGCATCAATCATCTTAAAATTCTTTTGTCTACCAAACTCAGAATTTCAGGAGTTGTTTTGAAGATACCCATCACTGATGGTTCAGTCTACCTAGGCATTCTTCTGGGGTTGCATCTTCTTCACGTTGACAGACACTATAAAGTTCTGAAAATACAAATGTATGTGCACAGTTGCAATCCTTATGCTGTCCAACCCCTGGAAACACTGGGGGTCATTCTATCCCATGAATAGTTGGGATAGACGTCCCGTTTGGATGTCCATCCCTGCTATTCGCTCCCCTGCCAGCTCTGGCTACTGCCTCCCCGTACGAACAGCGCATTTATATGGGGAGGCCTAGATGGGGGCGTTGCTGAGGCAGAACGAGGGTGGAGCATGGGCCGTCCACAACCCTGGGGTGGAATAAGTCCCCCTGGACGTGGAGGGATCCTGCTGCCAGGCCCAGTAAAAAAGGTAGGGGGTTGCAGGAAGTTTCCTGCAGCTGGTCCCTGGCCATGGGAGGCTGGATCGAGGGTCTGGCTGCGGGGAAAGAAGTAAATCAGCGGTGACCAGCATTCACAGCTTCTGAATGGAGCCGTGGTGCTATGGTGACGGGAAGCCATGGCACTGTGGCTCCATTCAGGAGCCTGACTGAGGTAGCCGAGCATGTGGCTGGGCGTGTTGGCCGACTGGAATTGGGGCCCGGCCAGCATGTTCAGGCCATAGACCTGATTCTGATTCCTTGGGCATGTCTAGCCCCTGCGGGATCAGAATCGAGTCTACCTCTAGGCGTCCTGGTTCAATTGGACTCACAGGGGCCTGGACGGCCACATTAGAATATGCCTCATTATCGCTAAATGCAGGTTAACGCAGGCATGTTATGGAACTACATGCACGCTTTTACCCAGACATGTGATGGGTAATTTCCAAATAGTCCATATCCTCAGCTGAAACACTTCTTAATTCACAGAAATAGATTGTAAAATAGCCTTATGCATTTCTGAGAATTATGGATGGGAATCTGTCAACTCACCATGTTTTTGTGTGATAAAACCTGTCCCCCAGCAAGGTCCCAGGGATTTTGGTGAGGGTATATAATGTGAAGCCTGGCATCTCATGTTGTGTTCATCTAGAGTAATTTGGGGGGTGGGGGTGTGTGGGGTGTGTGGCTTCCGCCTTCTTGTTGTCTGCCTTTTGTTTTCCTCTTTATTTTTCTTCTAATTTTGCTTTGTGGATGCTTCCCTCCCACCCCTCCTTTTTTGGTGGACTATGAGTAGGGTTGGTAACCGATAAATTTACCTCATTATTTAGAGTTTATCTCATCTTAATGTTCTTTAAAAATGGCTTCTCCCTGTGTTCTGTAACAAGAGTGTGTATTTTGTGATTCGTTTTGAAATATATAAAAATGAAATTTAAAAAAAAAGCTTATCTATCAAGAAAATCAAATTGACGGATACACTGTTTCTTGAAAGAGAGTCTGCAATCCAATTCTGACGCCCTGGGAACTATTCTACTGTATCTCAGAAAGATGAATTATGCATCAGTAGCCATGCTCCCATGGAGTGCATCTGTAGTCTGTGTTAGGCTTCTTAGGCCACCTGTATGATTTATGCAGGATATTATTACTCTGCTGTCCGCTTGAAATTTTGCCAAGCCTTCTTGAACTCACTGTCCATTTTCTCAGACTTAAATGGAACAAGCAGCCCCAAGTTTGCAGTGTCGCCTTTATTGCTGCTGTGCTGCTCTCTTTTTATAAGTTCCCCAATGCTCTAATGATGCATCTCTTGTTATTAAGTAGAGTGATGGCGAGGCTGAGCTGGAATAAAATCACTGTTCTTTCTACCACACTAGCATTTTACTCACCACTGGTGTTTATATAAATTAATCTTCTCCGTCTTCTGCACGTCTTTAATTCCCTTATTAATAATGACTGAATCCTTTGATAATATAAAACAGCTTCATTCTATCCTAAGCTTATAGCTGTAATCTTTTCTAATATGGAAGTCAAGTTCCTGAATGTTAGCCTTTCCCTGGTACGAAACAGCAATATCTGTGTTTTTAAATTCATAATCTATTGTTTCGAGTCTTCAGCTGTCCTGAATGAACCTGCTCTTGGCTGATCTCTGAAACTAAGCATATGAGAGACCATCTTGGAATACCAGGGGCTATAAAGTCGCTGGGTGGAAGAAAGCCCTGGCAATCTATTTCCGGTCACATGTCAGCAGTGACTTTACGGCATGCATTGGTTTGAAAACTGATTGAGCTCTTATATGTCTCAGAAAACTTAAATATTCTAAAACCAACACAGAAAGATTTCTTCCAAAATATAGCAAGTTGTTACCTGTCTTCATTTGTCAGCAAGATATTGTCTACTTGCATAATCTTGTTATCATTAGGGAGTTGTAAATTTTTAAAAAATATCACCTTCCATCTCCATATCTTCCATTTCTATTGATTTTTTTTGCAGTTTTCTAATCCACAATTTCTGTATATATATTTAGGAAACACCATCTTTCATTTGTGACCAATTCAATCTAAGCAAACATGCAATCCCCCACCTTGCCATCATTTCACTATATACGAGGGGTGTCTGATATTAAAGGTACAGGCCAAAATTACACTAACATTTGTATTTAAAGAAATTATTCAATATATTCCACCAAAAACTACATACTTTTGTTTACTTCTCCACATAATCGCCGTAAACATTGAGACATTTATCCTAGCGTGACACTAGTTTGAACATCCCTTCACAGTACAGTTGCGTGTCAAGTTGCTTGAAGTAGTCCATAACGGGGTCTTGCAATTCCTCCTGATCCGCAAAGCGTTTCCCCGGAAGTTTATTTATTTATTTATTTAACAGTATTTCTATACCGCCTTATCATAAAATCAAGGTGGTGTAACAACAATATAAACAAACGTAAAGAGAGTGTGATTAAAACAGAGAAGGAGGTTAAAAGATTTGCATGTGAGTGGATATAAGGTTAAATACAAATAGTTTTAACAATCAAGGGACACTGAACAAATTTTAACAGGCTTGATAGGGGTGAGTAGATAGAACTACTGGTTAAGTGACAGGACCATAATGCTCGAAAAAAAGCAGTGTTTTCAGCAGTTTTCGGAAGTCTTTGAGGTCCGTTGTTGCTCTCAAATCGTCTGGGAGTGAGTTCCAAATTTTTGGAGCAGCCAGGGAGAGAGCTCTTTCTGTAGTGATCTTTCGTGAATTTCTAAAGACAATTGAGGTGCTAACTCTATTGGAAGTTCCACTTCTTCTTGGTCGAGTACTGATGTCTGGCTGAATGATGGAGTGCAGGCTGTTGGCTGAAATATGATGCTTAATTTTGAATATATTAATTATAGTTTTATATTTAATGCGCGAGCTGATTGGAAGCCAGTGAAGTTCTTTTAAAACTGGAGTAATGTGGTCATGTCTAGTTGAGCCAGATATAATTCGGGCTGCAGTGTTTTGAGCTAGTTGAAGTGGCTTGATTGACTGCTTTGCTAGCCCAAGGAAGATGGGATTGCAGAAGTCCAGTATAGGAGTAATAAGCGCTTGGCAAACGGTACGGAAATGATCAGTGGCGAGGAGAGGTTTGAGTCTTCTGATAACTCATCCTGTAATATGCATTCCTGATTGTTTTGTTTACATGAGCTTTAAGGTTCAATTCGCTGTCCAGGGTTACTCCAAGGTATTTAACTTCCGGTTTCATTGGAATGGTTGTGTCTGCTACTCTGATGTCAAGTGGATGTACGAAATCAGGGTTGCGAGTTATTATTAGAGCCTCAGTTTTGCTGTAGTTAATTGAGAAGTTGTTGTCCGTACACCAACTTGTCATTTGTGTTAAGCAGTCTGATATTTTGGAGTATACTGGGTTTTCAATCGAAATAGACGTGTATATCAAAATATCATCTGCATAAATTGTGTACTGAATGCTATTTGCATTCAGGATGTCACATATAGGTTGGATGTATATATTAAATAGAAGAGATGAGAGGGCGGAACCTTGAGGCACTCCTTGGAGAACTTTTATGGGTTGGGAAGTGTTGTCTCCTACCTTGACCCGAATCTGCCTGTCGGAGAGATAAGATTGAAACCATTTTAAAGTAATACCATGAAGCCCAATCTTCTTTAGCCTTTCCAGGAGAATTAGGTGGTCAACTGTGTCGAATGCTGAGGAGATGTCTACAAAGATCATTAAGATACCTTTCTTGGGGTCGTCTATTTCTCGGAGGATGTTATCAAAGAGGTAGATCAGAAGTGTTTCAACTCCATGGTATGGGCGAAATCCATGCTGGTTATCATCTAGAGGGGCATGATTGTCAATGTGATCCTGCAATTGCTGTTGTACTGATTTTTCTATAATTTTCACTAGAAATGGTAAGCTGGAAATTGGTCTATATGCGGCTGGGTTACTTCTGTCGAGAGTAGTTTTCTTTGGAATTGGTCAAACTGTAGCTAGCTTAAGTTGTACTGGCATGAGACCTTGGGAGAGTGAGTTATGCACTATGTTGTGTATGAAGTGGATCAAGCTTGATTTGGTAGCCTTTATCCATGAGACTGGGCAAGGGTCAGTAGGAGCGGTACTTGTATTTATTGCTGAGATGATGTGAGAGAGCTGTTCAGTTGAAGGAGAGCAGAATTTGTCCCATGTCTTAGGATGAGAGACAAGAGTGTTTGAAGTACAGTGCATATTTGTTTTTGTGGAATGAAATTTTTCCTTGATATAATCCGCAAAACTTTGTGGATCAATTTGAACTTCCTCATCTGTGCTTTGCTCTTTAGTGAGGATTTTCACTATTTCAAATAACTCTCTCGGCTTGTTTATGGAGGTGTTAATCAAGACCCGGCCGCGACTCTAAACGCGGCCGAGCACAGGCGGGCGCCGGCGGGCCGAGGGTTAACCTCGGCGGGGGGGCGGGGCGGAGGGGGGGGCAGATAACTCGGTCGGCCATATAGAGGCCGGCGGCGCCCGGGATCGCCCTCTTTTCCCCCCTCACGGTGCCGCGTAGAAGACGGTGAAGACGGTCATCTTACCTACACCCCTTGGACACATGGAGATCCGCTGAATCCGACACGGCCAGAGGTGCCGTGTTGTAGATCGCGATCAGAAAACCAGCGCTATATCTCAGGTTTGATCGGCTTTTCAGTCTGCCAACTCCGGAGGAAAGGGGGGGGGTTTGGAGCCTGGCGGATGCAGGACAAAACAAAAAAAATAGATAAAGGAGAACGAAAGGGGCTATGCGATGGGGGCCTCATAGGCGTACCTGGATAAGCACAAGGGAAGAAAGCCATAAGGGCACGTGAGGGGGCAGACCGCGACACACGCCGCAGACTGCATGGCGGGCTAGCAAGGCGGACGCAAGAACGCCGGTTAAAAACAAGGATATACATAACCGGAGATATGGCACAATACCTTTAGGTGTCCGGTTTAGGGTATATCTTCTGACCCGACGGGATCAGCTTGCTATGTTGCACGGGGTGAAGGCACGCGGATGTGGAGATGGCCAGAGTGCTGCCGGGACCAAATCAGAGCATGTCGGTGCGAAGCCCTATAAGGGCTCCGGCGCATGGCGCCTCTCAAAAAAAATAAAAATAAAAATAACGAGGGGAATGATGACTAAACAAATAATATATTTTGTATATGCAAACGCGGAAGGGAAAGGAATAACAGTGGTTTTGGCTCCAAAACCTTGATATACAGATTTGGTAAGTTCCGTGGTGGGGGTAGCTACCAGGGCGAAGTGAAAGCCTTAGGGTTTGTGCATGTGTTCTTGCCAGTTTTCCTACCGTTTGTTCACTCGGTGTGACTTCTCATATGCAGCAGCTGCCATCTAGTGGCCAAAGCAGGTATGCTCCTGAGACGTGAGGATAATGTTGGATTTGATGTTTATGGTGTCAGGAAACACACTGGCCTTTCCCCCAGACTAATATGGCCACATGGGACTACAATGAGGGAGGCACCCTGACTATCCACATGTCTGTGAATGGACTTGGGGCTCTGCAGGAGCGAAGGGGACATCATGCAGAATTAGGGGGCACATTCAAAAAAAAAAAAAACCCAATATAGAGGTAAGAACGATGGTACCCCGTCGAATGGATGGTCTCCACAAGAGCAACGAATGTGAATTTCTGTCCCTTCCTGTCTCTCCCATAGCATTTTCTGCAGGCAAGATAATATGCCACGAAGGGCAGCACAGGGCGGAGAAAGGAGCCATGGGAGACGCCACGACCCGGAAGAAGCAAGCCGGGGTCAGAGCATCGCGGGCAGAACGACACGCGGTGCTACAAAACGGGCACCTGCAAAGGCCACAAAGGGAAAAGCCGGCGGCGGAGACGGTTTGCGCAGGAGCCGCGCAACTAAGAATTCGCAACAGACCAGTCAGAACAATACGCAGCAGCAAATACAAACGACATCAAATCAGGAGCTGGAGGACCTGTTGCGCCTTATACGCGAGCAGGTGAACCAGCATGGCTTGAGTGCCTTCAAGCAACGGCTAGAAGCAGCTGACGTGCGGCAGGTAGAACCACAGGCCGCGGGGGACAACACGCCAAGCACCAACTCGGCACGAGATGACAGCACGCCAGGCACCAGCTCAGCGACATGGGACAGCGTGCCTAGCACCAGCCCTGCAGATGGCGGCAGTGCTCCACACACCTCGGCGGTTCAAGGTAAGCCTGCGGGCCACAGGGTGGCATTGGCGGGGTTGTCATCCTCCTCATCCGAATATTCAGTCTCGGATGACGAGGGGGACAGGTCACTAGCAAGCGCTATGCACAGCATGTTGAGAACCTTTAAGCGAAAAAATAAGAGAGCACACAATGAGAGGCGGTTAACAAAGGTCTGGGCGGGGCAGAGCGAGACATGCACACAGACACCTGACAAAGGTAAATCCGTGCCCCCCGGGTCAACACCGACGGCTACGCTAACAGGCCCATCGGTGGTAAGCGGAGACCCGCGGAGCGGTGTGAGCTCTCTGGCCAGCACGGTGCCCAGGAAATGAAAGAAACGAATTTGGAGGAGGGAATTTATAGATATATTCTCGTTGCTGATCAGGGATCAGGACGGTGCAATAATTGAGGGCAATGAGAAGGATAAGAAGTGGGAGAGGAAGCCAAAAATAGTGAAATCAATAAATAATTGGGTCTCGGCTTTCCATATTTTTATGAGCGTGGTACTGGAGCGAGAGCCGGAACTGAACCAGTACCTAATTAAATACCTGGATACAATAACGCAAGCGCACAAACGCTTAGGGGGGTGGGCGTGGCTGAACTATGATGTTAAGTTCAGACAAAGTTTAGCTGAAGACCCAACCATGACCTGGAAACACAGGATCGTTGATCTCTGGCTGGAGGAGATGTCACCCAACAGACCGTACTGTCAGGAGGGGTCCTTTCAGTCCTTTCCGGTGCCACAATGGCGGCAGGCCTCCCAGACGAACGGGCGCAGGGCATGCCGGCAGTTCAACGCGGGAAGCTGCACATGGCGGCCTTGCAAATTTCGGCATGTGTGTACCAACTGCGGGGGTAATCACCCAGTCACAGCTTGCCGCACCAGCAAAGACAATAAGTCCTTTCGACTGGGGCAGCTACGTGGAGGCGATGGCCATGGCCCCAACCCCCATCAAGCTTGACCACATGCGACCTTGGTTACGCGCTTACCCGAGCCGTGACGATGCTCTCAGTATCGAGAGCGGATTCGCTTGCGGTTTTAAGATCCCGGTTGCAGCCAACCCAATTGCGCGGGGAATACGCAATTCCCCATCAGTTAACAAATTCAACAATGTAGTTCAGCAAAAAATTAATAAAGGAACGAGAGTTAGGGAGGGTGGCAGGCCCATTCAAGACCCCACCGCTTACAAACCTGGTGCTGTCCCCGCTGGGCATAGTGCCTAAGAAGGAGCCAGGAAAATTCCGCCTCATACACAACCTATCGTACCCCGAGGGGAGCTCCGTGAATGATCAAATCAACCCGGCGTTATGCTCGGTAAGTTATTCAACGATCGACCACGCTGTAGACCTCATAAAGAAACGGGGCCGTCAGGCGCAACTGGCAAAGGCGGATATCGAGTCGGCCTTTCGGCTCCTGCCGGTCCACCCAGAGTCCTTTGTACTGTTGGGTTTCACATTTAATGGCGACTATTACTTTGACAAGTGCTCACCAATGGGTTGCTCGATATCGTGCGCGTATTTCAAACAATTCAGCACATTCATACACTGGGTGGTAGCTGATATCGCAGGGTCAGGTACGTTGGTACACTACCTAGATGATTTCCTATTTATTGGGAGCGACCAAGAGGACTGCCAAAGAGTACTCAGGGTCTTCGAGCAAGTAGCAGAGCGCTTCGGTATTCCACTGGCGGGCGACAAGACCTGTGGGCCCGGGGAAGCCATCACCTTCTTAGGTATTGAGCTGAATGTAGCGAAGCAGCAGTCGCGCCTTCCTGAGGACAAAATACAGAAATTGCGAATCGCCATTCAGACCATCCAGGCGCACAAAAAAGGCTACCTTGGAGCAATTTCAATCAATGCTGGGCCTTTTATGTTTCGCATGCAGAATTATGCCAATGGGACGGGTCTTCTGCCGTCGCATGGCACTGGCGACGAAAGGGATTCGAAGGAAACATCATAAGATCAGGATCACAAAGGGCATGAAGGAAGACCTGCGCATGTGGGAATTCTTCTTGCAATCCTTCAATGGACTGACTTTCTGGCAAGAACGGCCAGTGTCGAATGAAGATATCGACCTATTCACAGATGCTGCCGGTAGTTCGGGGTTTGGGATATATTTCAAAGGCGCATGGTGCGCCGAGGAGTGGCCCCTGGAATGGCACGCACTAGGGGTGACCAAGGATATCACTTTCCTAGAGCTTTTTCCCATAGCCATGGCTTTAGCCATCTGGGCCCCGCAGCTCAATTTTCACACCGACAATATGGCAGTGGTGTATGCCTTGAACGGAATGCGCGCGCACACTCAAGGGGTGATAGCGCTTCTGAGGCATATAGTTCTGACATGCCTGATGCATAATATGACCTTCAGGGCAAAGCATATTCCAGGTACTCTCAATAACCTTGCCGATGCTCTCTCTCGTTCCAAGATCTCACTTTTCTGATCCCTTGCGCCCAACGCCGACGCAGACAAGACAGCCGTCCCGGATCAGGCATGGGATCTTGGTCCACTGAAGTATGGGAGCTGGTATTGGGTTCACTATCTGAGAGGACGAGGAGGAAATACCTGACGGACTGGGAAAAATTCCAGGCTTTCTGTGTCACGAACGGGATTAAAGAAGATTGCCCTACCACGGGATCCATTCTGCGATGGATCTTGCAGCAAAAAAGCAAGGGTATAAAAAAAATCAGCGGTCCAAGCGCAATTGGCGGCGATCGCTTTCTTTACAAAGGCGATTGGCGGGAGCAGCCCTAGAGCAGACTTTGTAACAGCAAGGGTTATGAAGGGTTGGACAAAAGGACAGCCCTGCAGAAGGGATCTACGGCGCCCTATAACTCATTCACTATTACTTCAGTTGATAGAAGTCGCAGGCCGAGTATGTTTTGACCATTTCGAGACGCTGCTGCTTCGATGCGCCTTTTCATGGGCCTTCTTTGGTGCATTCCGAGTGAGCGAGCTAGTCGCCTCGGCGAGTAAGGCTGACGCCCAAGGGGGTATTAGGAGGAATGACATCAGTCTGACCAACGGCATGCTCTCATTGCATGTGCCGAGATCCAAGACCGACACGGAGGCGAGAGGCACCACAGTAAGGTTAGCCCAGCTACCAGGGGACCCATCCTGCCCAGTGAAAACCTTTGCGGACTATCAGCAAATTAGGCCAGCGGGGATTGATCATTGGCTAGTGCACGCAAACGGTGGCCCTCTATCCCGCTTCCAATTCGCCAAGGTTCTGAAGCGGGCCCTAGAGGTTATAGGTTTGGAATCGTGCTTTCACGGCACTCATTCCTTCCGGATCGGCGCCGCTTCAACGGCGGCTAGTCTGGGTATGACCAAGGAGCAGATCATGGGCATCGGTAGATGGCGATCCAATAGGTACAAGTTATACGTGCGCCCGGTTTAACGCCATGGGCAAGCATTGTGGAGGCAAAAAAAAAAAGTATATGAGCTCACGTAACTTAATTGATCCGGCATATTTGTTTTGTTGTATGAATTATTATGTTCATGTTGTGTGTTTATAACGGTCAGTTGTCAAATTAAGCCTAACATGCCCATTTTATTTTCAATGATGATGTATGTAGATTGCAGACCTGGACGGGAAGCGTGGATATGCGGCCATTCGTTCGTGCATTGGGCGGAAAAGAGAGCAAGCATCAGACCACAGGGCCGTAATTTGGGCCTCTCCACAGACAACGTGGCAGTGAAGTGGATGGGCCGCCGGGGTATGGTTTGGGACCAGATGTTGCCGCTTCTCTTGCGGGTAAAACCTCCAGGGGATCAGCCCTGGGTGATAGTCATACACCTCGGCGGTAATGACCTGACGGTTACGCGCAGTGTCGAACTCACGAAAAAAATGCAAAAGGACATGCGGACACTTGCGGCTAACTTCCCGGGAACCTCACTGGTCTGGTCTCACATCATACCCCGGCGAGTGTGGAAGGGCGAATGGTCGCATCAAGCGGTGGAACGTACTAGAAGAAAAGTGAATAGGTGGATGACGCGGTTTATGGACACAATCGGGGGGCATTGTATCATCCATGACCTCATAGAGGAGAAGTGTCCTGGCTTGTACCGGGCGGATGGAGTACACCTATCCGAAATTGGGATGGATGTATACCTCTGTGCGATACAAGACACGATTGAGCGTTTATGGCAGAGACGGGTGTTGGCCACAGCTGCAGGGGGGGACCCAACTTGAGGTGGGGACCCCCCCGGCGAGCGAGGAGTCGCCGCCGGGAGGGATTGGCAGGAGAGATAGGGACCCCTCCTCTCGAGAGAGCGCGCAGCCCAGCCATGATAACGGGGAGTGGAACAGAGAGGATGTGTCAGTAAACCGGACACGGAGTGGAAGCAGCAACAGTGTCTAGAGGGCCTCCCCACTTTCACGGCGGGAGAAACGACTATAGAGACTCACAATGTAGCCCTGCTCACGCCTTTGACGGGACTTGGGCAGAGGCGGATAGGGACACTGTTGCAAGAGAGATTGAGCCCAGAACAGGGCCTGTTAGCGAAAACATCCCCGAGAAGTTATCATGCTAGTAGGAAACGACGGCAGGGGGAAAAGGCTTGGACGGCCGTTTTTCCAGAGATCCCTGCCGAGCGACAAGAACCTAATCAGAGTGGGCTGTGCCTCTGGAGAAGGGCTGAAGAAAAATGTAACTTAATGTCATTTATCGTCATTTATTGCATAAATGGTTGTATGTTATTTTAGCAAGGATTATGCTGTGGCCAACAGTTAATGTACTGTACTTTCCAAATGTGTTGTTGACAAATAAAATACTGGGTTAATTGTTGCAAATTCCGTGCATGTGCATTTGTCCAGGCAGGGGGGGGGGGGGGTGGGGGGCGAAAAGGGGGGGGGGTGGAAGGGAGGGAAGTTGGGGCGAGGGATAGCAACCCGAGGCCTTCTTGCTGGTCGCCCGGCTGAGACCCGGCCGCGACTCTAAACGCGGCCGAGCACAGGCGGGCGCCGGCGGGCCGAGGGTTAACCTCGGCGGGGGGGCGGGGCGGAGGGGGGGGCGGATAACTCGGTCGGCCATATAGAGGCCGGCGGCGCCCGGGATCGCCCTCTTTTCCCCCCTCACGGTGCCGCGTAGAAGACGGTCACCCACCCGACCCACCCTGAGGTATAGGCTTCGTCACAGCAGAGTAGGGAAGGGGGAGGGGCAGGAGAGATAGGGACTCCTTCTCTCGAGAGAGCGCGCAGCCCAGCCATGATAACGGGGAGTGGAACAGAGAGGATGTGTCAGTAAACCGGACACGGAGTGGAAGCAGCAACAGTGTCTAGAGGGCCTCCCCATGCTTTCACGGTGGGAGAAACGACTATAGAGACTCACAACGTAGCCCTGCTCACGCCTTTGACGGGACTTGGGCAGAGGCAGATAGGGACACTGTTGCAAGAGAGATTGAGCCCAGAACAGGGCCTGTTAGCGAAAACATCCCTGAGAAGTTATCATGCTAGTAGGAAACGACGGCAGGGGGAAAAGGCTTGGACGGCCGTTTTTCCAGAGATCCCTGCCGAGCGACAAGAACCTAATCAGAGTGGGCTGTGCCTCTGGAGAAGGGCTGAAGAAAAATGTAACTTAATGTCATTTATCGTCATTTATTGCATAAATGGTTGTATGTTATTTTAGCAAGGATTATGCTGTGGCCAACAGTTAATGTACTGTACTTTCCAAATGTGTTGTTGACAAATAAAATACTGGGTTAATTGTTGCAAATTCCGTGCATGTGCATTTGTCCAGGGGGGAGGGGGGGTAGGGGGGTGGGGGGGCGAAAAGGGGGGGGGGGTGGAAGGGAGGGAAGTTGGGGCGAGGGATAGCAACCCGAGGCCTTCTTGCTGGTCACCCGGCTGAGTTTGTGTGGAATTCCTTCTTGGATTGGTTGATAAGTTCCATGTATCGTTTTTGCCTTGTTAGGTATATATTCTGGATATCCGTAGCCTTGGATTTCCGCCATTTCCGTGCTATCTTTCTGAGCTCTCTTTTTGCCTTCCTTATAGAAGTGGAGTACCAAGGCTTGTTTTGTCTCTTGTTATGACAAGTTGAGATCGCATATGATTTCATGAACAGAACTCTTAGGAATGCAAGTCATTTCAGCAATTTCATGAACTTTAATGCGACGATCCACCCTAATCAGACTTCGACAATTGCGCAGTTGTCATCCGTGTGTGAGGTCCTTGGTCTGCCTCTTTTCTTTTCTGGATCATCATTCAACTCTGTTTGGCCATCTTTAAACTTGTTACACCAGACGCTGACTTCTTTTAGGCTTAAAACATTCGGGCCATACACGCCCTCTAATCTGCAATGAATTTGGCTCTGATTAACTCCTTCGGCTTGAAAAATTGTTAACGCCACGCACCTCAAACTTCGAATACTCTGTGATTACACACGCCATGTTTGTTTGCTGCCCGAAAACTACTCATAATTTGAGTGTTTAACAAAACAACACTACAGACTCTCCTACTATGAGTAGAAGTAGTCCTGCATATGACGGCACTTTTGCGCATGCGGAGCCGGTATGATTGCCACCTGTACCTTTAATATCGGACACCCCTCGTATTTTTGATTGTTGAAGACTGCTATTGTCTCAACAGCATTTAACTTGTATTTTATAACAATGTTTTGCTGGAGACACAATGGGGACCATTTTCTATCGCTTTCTGCATGTGTAAATCCTGTTTTACATGTAGAAAAGAGTTCACATAAAATTCATGACCGCATGCATAAAAAGTGCATGCGTGAAAAGTGTGTAGGCATTTCCAGAGGCAAAGTTTGGTTGGAGCAGAGGCAGTATTACGCTGCATGTGTGGATTTTATAAAATACGCATGTACATATGAGGAATACATGCACAGATTTATACCTGTTTTGGAGCAGGGGTAAATTTATGCATTCGCATTGGTGCGCTATTAGAGTTGGATCTGGAAACCCATTATTTCAGAACAGGTGCTTAGGTGAAATACCCAAACATGTGCCTGTTTTATAAAGGCAACTAATGCACCTCTGTGGCTTTATAAATAGGGTCCTGCGGTGATCTTCGTTGCACACAAAGTCTCTCACACAAATTTATGCCTGCTTTGAGGACAGTCTGAGTTTGTGCATGTACTCTGTGAGGCATGTTTACTAAACTGCGTTAGGGTTTTGGAGCTATTGCGGCACATTAGTGCAAATAGTGCCACGTTAGCTGCGAAAGCTGTGCGGTATCTGTGGGAGACCTGCACAGCATTTCCCCAGCAAAAACCACAGCAAACATGGCAGAAAGCGTAGTCAGATATAGTCAATGCTACTCACTGAGGTGGTGTTAGTTGTACCTGTGCTGTCTGCAAATCTGACAGTCACTGCATGCTGTTGTCATGCGCGGTAACCATGCAGTGTAGACACGCCTGCTCTCTGCCGTCACCTCACCCATGCACACAGCTAATGTGCATTCTGCAGATAGCACAGAAAATCGCTGCGTTATCTGCATTTTCCCCACATCAGTTGTTAACATAGTGCATTGGCAAGTGGTATCTGCCACTTAACAGCTAACATAGTTTAGTAAACATGTTCCTATATGTGACATGCACATTTTATAAAATACTCACCTACAGCTCAACTCCTCTCTTGCTCTGCTCAGACTACGTCCCAAGACCACCTACAGTACATGCAGATCATATAAAAGTAAGGGCAATCTTGTAGTGTGCCTACTTGTTACATGTTTATACATACGTGCAATTTTATAAGAAACATTTTTCACAGGAAAAACATGCATTTACACATGGAAAAGGCTTTATTAAATTAGCATCAAAGGACCTGATTTACTAAGGCTTTTCTCTCAATTCATATCTATATATGGGAAAAAACTTTAGTCCACTAGGCTGAAAATGTGAAAAACCTTTGAATCTTTGGTCCTAAGTTTATTTTGTCCTTACTGATCTGGTGAAGGCAATATAGCTCTCTGAAATTAGTAACAAATGTATTAAGTTAGTCTAATTAAAAGTTACCGCTTACAACTTGCTGCTAACCTTTCTTTTGATGACAAAATTTTAGACACCTGTGGTTTTGAACAGAAAATATCTTCTATTTTACCCATCTGCAAATACATTTTAATTCTTACAATTCCTTCTAGTGACAACCTTTCCTGTTTTTGAATGTTTAATGGTCTACAATTGACTACTAGTCTGCACATTTTGAGGTTTCCTTTGCAAACACACTAGATATCAAGTTTGGTTTTCTAATATCTTTGCTTAGTTCTATAGTATCCTTGTTTCATGCCTGTTTTAAATTCTCTGATTTACTTTCATTTACATTTTTTTCTTTTTTTACAAAAGCATATTGACCATGGCATCCCAATTAATACACCATCCAAAGGTGTTATAGCCTTTGCTTTGAAGAGAGTGATGTGCTGCTTGCTTTGGATGGCCTCAGCAGGGAAAGTGTGGCTTTTAGAGCATATCTTTCTGGAAAATCTTTCTTTAAGTCAGGCAGTGATGGTGCAGTTGCACCTTTTATGAGTATTTGGGCCATTTGATCAAGTGCTAGTCGGATACCAATATCCATCCTCTTTGAATAAGTTCTTGTGCAGAGGTTACCTCTTATTTAGCGTCCTCCATCCCATCAAAACTCTGCCTACACTTCCAGGCAGGCACATTGAGGTCTTCAAGACTGCAACTCAAAAAGTCATATCCTTTTTCATTAAATCTATATTGGTGGGTTTCATTGCCCATCAAAGACTTCAAGGTGTATATAAGTAGGAACTCAGCTTCAGGAAAATTATGATTCAGATCCTCTTCACTCTGGCTATAAGTGCAGGTACACAATCACTTCCCTCCCTGTTTTTCCAATTTCTTCATCCAATTTAGCAGTGATGTAGATATGTAGTTTAGGATGTTAAGTGTTCTTGCACTCTGGTGGGGATGATTATTGCCTAGACTGTGAAGCTTTATGCCTATACTTATTCATAATAAGAGATAGCGTTCCGTAGGAAGTGTAATTTTATAATGTGACAATTACAGAAAACGGGTTCAATGAATCCTCTGAAGGAGATACACTGATAATCTGTTTAGTAAGGACAGAGGGCAGAAAAGATGGATGAATAAAGCTGAAATGCAGAAGAACATGTGGAAACAAGGAAGCATTGGTATAGCGGAGGAGTAGCCTAATGGTTACAGCCCTGGCTTAGGAACCAAGAGACCAGCATTTAATTCCCACTAGCACTCCTTATGGCCTTGGGCAAGTCACTTAACCCTCCATTGTCTCTGAAAAATCCAAGTTATCAATGTCCCTATTTAATGTACATTACTAAGTTTAAGTTACAATGTAAACCACTTTGACTGAAATGATAAAGTGGTATAAAAAACTGTTTAAATAAAGGGTCTATAGACCTCTAACTCAAATGGAAGAAATAGACAGAGACCTAATCAAAGGTATTGAAAAAGTGGGAATGAAATAAGAGGAGGAGTTATTAAAAGACTTTAATGTGGAGGAATATCCTATCTGCAAAAGTAGAAAGATCATTGATGCCTTACAATGGGCTCTTCTCAGACAAATGGCGATGGAATTTATCAATGAAAGGGTGATGTAGGATCTAATGCATAAAGGGGATCTAGAGGGTAATTTTATAATGGGGCAGGAAGATGTCTAGTTTTGCTTGTTTTATAGACACACAGGCACCTCGTATTTATAAAATACTAGCACACATCTGGGGAGCTTGTGCTTAGTTTGAAGGCATGCACATTATGCCTGCTCAGGAGCTGGCATACATTTTAGTGTGCACTTTACACGTATACATAGAAACATCGAAACTTAGCAAAAGATGGCAAATAAAAACCATGTGGCCTGTCTAGTCTGTTTATACATAAGAATTATTAAGTTCTACAATCTCTTCTCTCTCAAAGATCCTCTATACTTCTTGTCTCCACCACCTCCACTGGGACACTGTTCACCATTCACTGTTCACCATTCTTACTGTAAAGCAGCGGTTCTCAACCTTTTTTGTACTGTGACCCCTTTTACCATTGGTCAACTTGTGATGACCCCCAATGATAAAATCAAATGCGTCTTTCTTCCTTTACCGTTGACACATTGTCGCTGTAATCATTTGTTGAATTATTAATATATTATAGGCCTTTACAATATGTTTTATTTATAAAATTTACTTATTTAAACCACAATAATTAATCACAATAACAAGTAACAATATTTGATTTCAAAATTATTATGATTTTGTAGTCAATGGTTTTAGTATGCTTTATTCAAAAAGACTAAGGGCAATGGTGTGAGCTTTCTTGGTTTGGCGATTCTGAGAGCCACCATATATGAAGCTTCAACAGCGGCTATGTTTTGCTGGTGGAACTTTCCGCCAATATCAAATCTGCTTTTCTTGATTCCATCAGCTTTGTTCTTAAAATACCAAATATCCTTGCCTACAAAGGTGGGATGCTTACTGTTAAAATGCCGTTTCAGTTTGTTTGGCTTGATGGATTCCCCTGATAGAACTTCGTTACAAATAACGCATTGTGGTTTCTCAATCCCTGATGAAAATATGGAGGTGAAACCATACCTTAAAAAGTCATCACAATATTTTCTTTTCTTGGTATTCTTCTCTCTGTCATTCATTTTCAGTGGAGTTGCTGGTGTTATATAATATTACATAGAAAATTTAATTTTAGTAGGACCCATGTCCGCCATTACAAAACCGGAAGTGATCTAAATAACATCTTGAGGTGCATCGTTTCCGGCGAACAGGTAAAAGTAAGTAAGGATAGCCTAAGTAATATATACATTGATTAAATTCAAAATATTTGGTATTTTAGGCTTTGCGATCAAATTAGAACAATAAATTATAAAAGAAATAATAATTCCCGGGATTTGTCAGACGACCCCTGGTAAATCCTGAGGCGACCCCTGTGGGGGTCCCGACCCACAGTCTGAGAACCACTGCTGTAAAGAAATATTTCCTTATATTACTCCTAAATCTATCCCCTTTAACCTTCATAGAAACATGACAGAAGAAAAAGGCCATATGGCCTATCTAGTCTGCCCTTCCATATCAACGACTATAGTCCCTTTTTTTCCTTTACAGACTTTCTGTGTTTGTCCCATGCTTTCTTGAATTCAGATATTGTCCTCATCTCTACTACCTCCACTGGGAGACTATTCCACACATTTACCACTCTTTTTGTAAAGAAATATTTCCGCATATTGCTCCTGAGTCTATTCCCTTTTGCCTTCATCCTATGTCCTCTATCCTGCCTTTCCTCTCAAGTTACATTTTAAGATCTTTAAGTCTTTCCCCATATGCTTTATAACAATGACCACTAACCATTTTAGTAGCCACCTTCTGCACTGACTCCATTCTGTTTATATCCTTTTGAAGGTGTGATTTCCAGAACTGCACACAATACTTCAAATGAGGTTACACCAGAGACTTATACAGAGGCCTTATCACCTCCTTTTTTCTGCTGGCCATTCCTCTCCCTATGCACCCAAACATCCTTCTGACTTTCATCATCACCTTTTCTACCTGTTTAGCCACTTTTAGATAATCAGAAACAATCATGTTCAGGTCCCGCTTTTCTATCGTGGACAGAAGCACTTTGCCCCTATACCGTACCGCTCCCTTGGATTTTTGTATCCCAAATGTATGACCCTGCATTTTTTAGCATTAAGTCACAAATTCTTGATCATTCTTCAAGCTTAGCTAGATTCCCCCCTCATGTTATCTACTCTTTCCTGGGTGTCTACTCTATATTGCAAATTTTGTTATCATCCACAAAGAGGCAAACAGCCCTTCTGCAATATTTATTTATTTTATTTATTTACATTCTCTTATATACTGCGCTATTCTGCTTCAGTGTGGTTTACATTGAACAAACTGAAATTACATTGAACAGGGCATTATAACTTGAAGATAACTATTTTACAGGGAACATGGGCTATGGAGGGTTAGGTGGCTTGCCCAAGACCACAAGGAACACCTGTGGGACTAGAAATCCCAGTCCTTCCGGCCCAAGGTTGCTGTCCTCTAGTGGGATTTGAACCCCCAACCTTCCGGCCTGAAGTACCTTGCCCCAACCACTAGGCCTCTCCTCCACTCCAGAGGAGTGGAGAAGGGGCTTAGTGGTTGGGGCAAGGTACTAACAGAGGTGTTAAAAAGAATTGGACCAAGGACAGATCCCTGCGGTACACCACTGGTAACACCTTCTCCTCAGAGTGAGCGCCGTTTACCTATTCACTTTGTCGCCTCCCACTCAATCAGTTTCTAACCCAGTCAGTCACTTTAGGGTCCATCCCTAAGGTGCTCAAATTATTTATAAGTAGCCTGTGCGGAACAGTGTCAAAGGTTTTGCTGAAATCTAAGTACACCACATCTAGGGCTCTCCCTTGTTCCAACCTCTGACTTCTGACATGCGCTCCTCTGACTGTGCTGACATTTTTGGTGTGCTGTGGTGTGGGAAGGGTCGGCTACTCTGCAATCATATGCCATTGTAACGGCGCATGGAGGTGGCGGATGGTCCCAGTGCTCTATTCGCATCCTCCTATGGGATGCCAACTGGATGCTGGTGACAGAGAAAGTGCATTGAGCCTGTGGCCCCACTCATCCATCGTCCCGACTTGGCAGTCCCACTCTGAAAATATCCTCTGCCCGCTTTGACAGACTGCTCAAGCTGGTACTTCAGGCCTGTCTCCTGCCAGGAAGCCCAGTCACAGTTGCAGGGACAATGACACAGAGTTTTCCTGGTGCAGGACTCCTCTGCTTGTCCCGTGGACTATGTGCTGTCCGTGTCCAAGAATTCTCGAATCTCCCATTATATCATCAATCACTGCCTAACTGCACGTTTAAGATCGGTGACCAAGGAAGTGTAGGGGGAGGAGTAAGATGGCGGCGGTGAGATACTCCTGGTGAGAGGTCTGGTTCCTGCGTGTGGCACTGGAGATTCTTTGCTTCTGGAGCTGGTATGGGCAGGAGGAAGCAGAAGCAAGCCTACCTATCCTCGGGCGAAGCTGGATCCATCGGCGCCGACCAGAGAACGCTGCAGATGTGCGGATTCCCGATACCAGGTCTAGGAGCAGCGTCTTCGGTGGGTTCGGAGCGCATTCCGGACCTGAGCACATCGGGGGTCCTTCTGTCCCCAGAGCAACGGGTCCCACCGCCTTGTCCCGGAAGCGGTTTCCCCGACAGAGAAGAGACTCCCGCCGGCGTGACGACTAGTACCCCGAAGCAGGGAGCTGGAGAGGGCTCTGATGCCAGTTTGGACGCTCCGTGTGGGCCTCCTGGTAGTGAAGTAAGAGCAGTGGCTTGGTCGAGGTTGAGGGCCAGCCCGGTCCAGGAGAGTTTTGCCCCGGTGGTCAATGCAGGTGTCGGCGATTTGGTACGGCCTCCTAAAGTTACATTAGAGTTGCTATGGGATGTTATTTCTACAATGAATTCATCTCTTGAGATAATTGCTGCATCTGTAAGTACTAAAATTAAGACTTTGCGTGTTGATTTGCAAGAGATCTCTCGGGTACAAAAGGAACAGGAGGGGAAGGTGGCACGGCTGAGCGGAAAACTGGAGCAACTTCAGGAGTTACATTGTGCCCATATGAAAGACCGGATGGTGAACATCAGGAGGATGGAATATTTGGAGAACCAAGTCCGGAAGAACAATTTGAGACTGGTCAAGTTTCCTAGATCCTCGGTGCCTTCTCCTCTGGAAATGGTGCGCAGATACTTCCAGGAGGTCTTGTCGATCCCCAGGGAGGATCTCCCACCATTAACCAGAGTTCAGTATTTATCTGTGGGTAGAGGTATGCAGGGGGTTGGTAGTGACGCTCCAGAGGTTCCTGGGGACCTTATGGGGTTTCTAGAGAGTTCCCTGGAGTTGGTCATTGCCCGTACCACTCTCCTTATTACATTGGCTCTGGAGACCGATAAGGCTTTAATTCTTCTGTTATACTTTAGGAATTTCAGTGAACAGATTATGTGCTCATATGTCCGTATTTTTCCCGATGTTGCTAGAGGTACCCAGCTGAGGAGGAAGGAATTTCTGGGTCTTAAGCCCAGAGTAATTTCCCTCGGCGGGATATTCTTGTTGAAGTTTCCTGCTAGATGTTGTGTTTCATATAGAGAGAAAGTATTTTTGTTTTTTGAGCCATGTCAGCTGCTGGAATTCTTGATAGCTAGGGAGGAATCAGTTGTAGTTCTTTCGCCTCATACGGCTGACGCATAAGTCTTGCACTGCCATTGTATTATTTTCCTAATTTGTATATAAGAATTTTCCTCATCTCTCTCCCCCAGTATTGTGGGCTGAATATGGTAATGTATTGTTATATATAGGGGCTTTTTGCTGTATAATTGCTTAAGAGCTTTGTTTTTTCCTTATTACCGTTTTTCTGTCATCAATTTCTTTGAATGTATTTCTTAAATTCAATAAATATTAAAATAAAAAAAAATAATAAAAAAAAAAGATTGACGACCAAGAATTTGACAACCTGCCAGTCCTCCTCAAGTTCTACATGACCCATTACCTGGATACCATCACCCTACCAATGGGAAGTGGTGCAAACCCAAATATGTCCACTTCAGAAGAAAAGCTGGAATATGTATGAACTTTGTTTGACTTCTCTGGATATTATGCAGAGGACCTGGCATTTAAAAAGGGTGAGATATTACATCAATCAGATTTGTCTGGCAAGACCTGCCTCTGGTAAACCCATGCTGCCTCGGATCTTGAATCCCTTGTGTTGGAAGTAGCTTGAAGTGGGGTCCAGGGCCCTCTGAAAAGGGTTAATATGGAGAATGGCTTGGAATGTTTCTGACAGTCTGAAGTCTAGTAGCTTGGAGAGAAAGAGATGTTATAAAAAACAAGGTTTTACTTGGAGATGACATTGTGAGAACGAGACAGAATGCTTTTGTTTTTAGAATGCTCGAGCAGAAATGTCTCTGACCTAGAACATCTAGATAAACAAAGCTTGATGTAGAGTTGAATTTGTACAATGTAAGAGTTTTTCCCTAATAAAAGGAGGTGCGATGGCCTAGCTGAAGGGGGGGGGGGGGAATCATAGGAACCTGCACAAGTGTGCACAGCTATGAATTCTTCACTTAAGCTTAAGTTATACCGTTTTCTATAACTCTCTGTATCTGTGTGCTTTCTTTATTTGCAGTTGAATTTTAAGAACTGAATTCAAAAGATCGAGGTTGAGTTTGCTATCTGGTCAGAAGTAGGCTACAGGCTAAGAGATCCATTCAGTTGGTGCCGTCCATGGATCTTTCAGGTTCTGTTGCTGGTGAGGGGTGAAGCAGGGTACATATTTTTTTCACATTGGACTCCAGAAATATCACTATCCTCTGTTTTAGCAGTGTTTCCATTCATTTACTCACCACAGAGGTCAGACTAACTGGCCTGTAGTTCTCAGCCTCATCCTTCTGCTTTTGTGTAAAGGGGCCACATGTGTCTTTCTCCAGTTCTCTGGGACCATTGCCGACTCTAAAGAAGCATTGAAAAGGTCAGTCAGTGGAGTTGCTAGAACGTCCTTGAGTTCCTTCAATATTCTTGGATGTATCCCATCTGGTCCCATTGCTTTGTCTTATTTTAGTTAAGCTAGTTTCTTATAAACAGTCATCAGAAAATCTTTCAAGATCCCCCTCACTTCGGTTCCTATTTGTGGGTGTTTTCTGAGGTGCTGCTTTTGGCCCTTCATCTGTGAATATAGAAAAGAAGTATTTGTTGAGCAATTCTGCTTTATCCTCATCAGCTTCTACATATTCCTCCCTTCACCCTTGAGTCTGACAATACCACTTTTGTACTTCCTCCTCTCTCTAACATATTGCTTCATTCTATGGCCTCTCATTCCGAAGCTTCATTTCAATGGAAAGACCGTCGCTTCCTGCCCATTGATGTCATGGAAGTATTTAAATCTCTCTATTGTTTTCTTCTCTCTCCTGTTTTTCCTCCAAAGTCCTTAAGTCTATCTCTATATCCTTTATGATGAAGTCCACTAATCATTTTAGTAGCTGCCTTCTGGACTGACTCCATCCTGTTGATACTCTTTTGAAGGTGCGGTCTCCAGAACTGCATGCAATACTCCAAATGAAGTCTCTTTAGAGACTTATACTATTGCACTATCACCTGCTTCTTCCTTCTGGCCATTCCTCTCCTTATGCACCCAAACATCATTCTGTCTTTCACTGTCACCTTTTCTACACTTATCCAGTTAGCGCTGACACTATTCACAGTCCACTGCTGCACTTACTGGATAGTGCTGGGTGTTCGGTGGAGATATTCTGCAGCTGCTCAATATTGCAGTTGATGCCCTTAGCCAGCTGGCTTCCTGTTAGCTGGCCGGCTAAGAGCTTTGAATATTGATGTCTATATAGACCATATCTAGCACTCTCCCCCAATCCAATTCTCTGGCCATCCAGTTAAAGAGATCAATCAGATTTGTCTTCCAAGACCTACCTTTAATAAAGCCATGTTGTCTTGGATCCAGAAACCTCCCTATCCTCTGCTTCAGAAGCATTTCCATTAATTTACTCAACCCAGAAATGTATTTATTTATTTATTTGTTATGCTTTTCTAACTGGTCTGTAGTTCTTTGGCTTTTGTGGATGAGAACCATATTTACTCATCTCCAGTTCTCTGGGATTGGATTTTTTTTTAACATTTTTATTTAGTAGCATATATCTCATGCCTTTCCAGTAGTAGTTCAAGGCAAGTTATAATCAGGTACAGTAGGTACTTCCCTGTCCCAGAGGGCTTACTCACTCCTGATTCTAAAGAAGCATTGAAAGGTCAGACAGTACATGTTTCATTTAAATTAAAGGCAGTTAGAGCATACTATCATAAGACAGCTTTCAGTTAGTGTATCTTTCCCTCTCACCCATCCCATGCATAATCCTTGCTTTATAGCTTACAGTTAAGGTGAGAGGAGGAATCTTACTCACATTCATGTTTAATTAATTATCTTAATCAGCAAGTTATTAGGCCTTAGGAGTAGATTAATTAAATCCTTGAAGTTCACCTTGAGGTGAAAACTGAAAGTTCCTTATACTTATTAGGTATAATTATGTTGGTTCTAGTATCCCTATTCCCCAAGCAATTTTAAACAACTGAACAACTTTAAATAGCTAAAAGAAATCTTTAAATCTTATGATGCAGCCAGCAGTCCAGCAGCAAGATGGGGGCTATCCAGTCTTCTGAACGGAGTGTTACATATATGATTTTCTCCCAGTTGGCACTAGGTTTGCACTAGGTGCAAAGAGCTCTTTGTTTTTAGGGAAATGAGACTGATCTCTGGAGGCCAGAGTAGCAGACTTGGAGCAGCTGAGGCAGACAGAGAGGTATAGAGAGGAGACCTACAGGGATATATTAGAGAAGTCCCACATTAGGACGCACTATCTAGGAAAAGGATTTAGGTGTCATCATAGATAATACATTGAAACCCTCTGCCCTTCAAAAAGTAGAAAGACTAGAGGACATACAATGAAGCTACAATGTAACCTATTTAAGACTAATAAGAGAAAATATTTTTTTACTCAACACGTAATCAAACTCTGGAATTCGTTACCAGAGGATGTAGTAAAAGCAGTTAGTATAGCTGGATTTAAAAGAGGTTTGGACAAGTTTCTGGAGGAAAAGTCCATAAACCATTATTAAAGAGGGCCAGGGAAATCCACTGTTTGCCCATTACCTTTTGAGAAACTGCCAGGTACTTGTGACCTGGATTGGCCACTGTTGGAAACAGGATACTGGTCTTGATGGACCCTTGGTCTGACCCAATATGACATATCTTATCATATGTTCTTAAGTATGAGGTCACATGAAAGGAGAACATCAACTTGGTGTGGCAGGAAGTGATCCTGTAGCTAGGACTTGTCCTCCAAGTAATGCAATTTCCTCATGAGCATGGCCCTGGAGACACATCCTTGGTGTGAGAGAGTAGGGTTAGGACGGCAGTTATAATTGGTGATTAGGTCATTAGGCATGTAGACAACTGGGTGACTCATGGTTGTGAGGATCACCTGGTTACCTGCCTGCCTAGTGCAAAGGTAGCGGACCTCATGCGCCACCTAGATAAGATTTTAGATAGTGTTAGGGAGGAGCCTGCTGTCTTGGTACATGTTGGCACCAATGACATAGGAAAGTGTGGAAGGAAGTTCTGGAAGCCAAATTTAGGCTTTCAGATAGAAAGATAAAATCCAGAACTTCCAGGGTAGCATTCTCAGAGATGCTTCCCAGTCCATGCGCAGGACCCAAGAGGCAGGCAGAGCTCCGGAGTCTCAATGTGTGGATGACACAATAATGCAGAAAAGAAGGTTTTGTTTTTGTTAGGAACTGGGCAACATTCTGGGGAAGGGGGGAGGGGGCTTTTCCGAAAGGACAGGCTCCACCTTAACCAGGGTAGAACCAGGCTGCTGGCATTAACCTTTAAAAAGGAGATAGAGCAACTTTTAAGTAGATAAGGAGGAAAGCTGACAGTTACCCAAGATTGCATGGTTCAAAATGATTATCTTTCAAGGATACTAGCAAAACAGGGAAGTTAGGTCATTCCTACAGAGAGGTTCCTATAAAGGTGCACCCTGTACAGTTTCTGTATAGAGAAACAGAAGGTTAAGGGTTCCTGTCCTGGCAGTGGAGTTTGTCCCCATGGCATAGAACAAAAGGAACAGATACCCAGACCGGCAGAGTTTTCAGTTTGAAAGACCCCTTTCTTTATTGCCCCTACACGTTTCGGCCTTACGGCCTTCTTCAGGGGGTTATTATAGGGTGCAAACCTTAAAGAAACAAACAATAATGATTAAAACACATCAAATAAATAATTAATAAACAATAAAAACATTGATTAAAATCATTAATAGGTATAAAAACAAAATTAATAATATAGTAACTGGAAAACCAAACCGCTAACATCTGTAATCACCAAATAATATTCACAGAAGTAAAAATACAGATATATGTAATGTACTATAATTGTATCTACAGTAAAAAAATAAACAAGTTAAAAAAGACAGAAAATGAGATGAGGAAGACATAACTAAAAACATATGTATAGGACTTCTGTTAAATAGAGAACATATGTCACTAAAAAAGGAATAAAAGGCCAATAAATAATACACAGGTAAAATGATTAATACAGAAAATTGATGAACAATATTAATTTCAAATAAGATCAATAATAAATAATCTGCTTTAAAAAATAAATAAATAAAGCATACTATAAATAATAAACACCTAAAACCATAAATAATGTAATAATGTGCTTAAAGCTAATATTATAATCACGCAAACAGTTAAAGATAAAAACTACAAATAAAATCCATTCAAACCTATTAAAATATATTAGACAATACCAGAGAAGAAAGAATCACAATGTGGGGTGCCTTTATAAAAGCATAATAGCAAAAAAACTTCTATGTGAAGCCATGGTAAAGGAGGAGCACTGTAATAACCCCAATCATTAGGGAACAATACCCTAAAACTTCTTCTATGTGAAGCCATGGTAAAGGAGGAGCACGGTAATAACCCCAATCATTAGGGAACAATACCCTAAGTATTCTTCAAGAAAAAAGACATTGAATCAAAACTTGGTACGTTGACAAGATCAATGGGCAATGTCCTACCAATTCATAGGAGCTCCAAAGGATATATAAAGATAACTATCCTTAGATGTGCCAAAGTTAAAAAAAAAGACATTGTATCAAAACTGGGTATGTTGGCAAGATCGATGGACAGTGTCCTACCAATTTATAGAAGCTCCAAAGCATATGTGAAGATAACTATCCCTAGATGTGCAGAGGTTAATAATTAATTATTATGGAATTTGTGTTTATTTTTATCTACACTGCGATGATACCATAGCATTCTATCGATAAGAATTTTATGTTATATAAAGAATGTTGTATCAAGACAGCAATATGTTAAAAGTTAAGGAAATCGGCAATACCGGTGTTATTACGCTGTACCAAATAAGCACTGAATCCGAACATCTTAACATAGATTGTATTTGCTATCCAAACAATATGATCAAATGTAATGGATTGATAATGTAGACAGAATAGTATACTAAACCAGCAGTAGGCTTAGGAATAAGCAGTACGTTTGGAAATAATAAATAGAAGAAAGAAAAGCAGTGCTACTTTGTTGGCGTTTTTTCCACGGAACTGGACAAAAAAGCACCTAACCTCAACTAAATAGATTAGCACCATAGACCAAATTAAAATGAAGATAAACACATGTCGTAGACATCTTGAATGTCAGTACACACATTTAAAATCATAATCTCGTATATAGTGAATAATGAACATACTAGTGCAAACTTAGTATATAAAGACCCGTTAGAAAAAAACAAAACTGCTATGTCCGATATACCTTCACATAATGTTCAAAGCGTGCTCTTGCACCTTTCGTTCCAAAAGAGCATTATTTGCAATGCTTTAAGAATGAAATTCAAAAAGAAGACTAATGAACCCTGCATATCATTGTGAAATAAAACAACCATCTTACCGCACACTTCACCGTTGTCTGCATAGCAGTAATGAAGTACAAGGTTCTCCAGGACCAAGCAGGAAGTCAGTCCTCACTTATGGGTGACGTCGGCGCCGACGGAGCCCTCGTGGAGCAATTTTCCCCAGCTTTCAAAGAAAGCCTTTGGGAATTGCAGCGCGCATGCGCGGTCGTCTTCCCGCCCGAGGGTGCCATCTTAGCCAGTCTTCTTTTTTCCGCGGAGCCCTACAGACGTCCCCGTCTTGTCCCCGCGAAAAAGTCGATTTTCTTCATTATTTTATTCTTTTTCCTTCGGTTCGACGCCGATCTTTTTCCCGCCCGGACTCGCGACGCCGGTCACGAGTCCTCTTACTTTTTCGGTTTTTCTGACTTTGTCGGCTTTCGTTTTCGATTTTTCCCTGGCAGCCCGGTCCTTTGACCTCGCAGGGGCCCTTTTTCCCCCGATGGCTGCCAGTGGGTTTAAGCGGTGTGGTCAGTGTGACCGAAATATGTCACTAACTGACACACACGACTTTTGCCTCCGCTGCCTGGGCCCGGATCATGAGGAACTGATCTGTGGGCCCTGCAGCAAAATGTCCTCAAAAGCGTTGAGAAGTCGGCGGCATCAGCGTGAGAGAATCTTCGCTGACCCCAGCCGTACCCGGACCTCGTCGGAGGCCTCCGCGTCAAAAGGCTCCAGCTCGGACCGTCGCCGGAGTTCTTCCGACCGGGGTTCTCCCTCCGGGGACCATCGTCGGAAGGTGAAACCCGCGAGGGCGGCGTCGGTGGACGCTCCTGGTTCCGCGAGGGCCAGGTCGCATAGCCCCGACAGCCGCCCCGGGTCCTTGGAGAAGGAACACATCCCGAAGCGACCTCGCCTGGAGTCGGAGATGCCTGCTCGGGTAAGTCCTGTGGTCCTTCTGGACTCGCCTCCGCGACAGCCGACGTCGGGCCCAACGCCGTTGGGGCCCGAGTCGGGGGCTGCTGGGTCACCTGAGCTCGGACTCAGGTTGACGGCCTTGGAGAGCAGACTGTCTGCCTTCATGGATCAGCAGAGGGCACTGCTCGCTGGCCTCGCTGGCGCCGCTGCCCCGACCGCCGGGACGTCGATGTCCAAGTCGACCCCGGAGACCGAGCCGATCCTCGAGTCGATGAGAACTCGAGTCGATCCTCGGTCGAGGTCACCCTCGGCCTCCCGTTCGGGACCGAGGTCGCCGACGCCGACTCCCTCGGCGTCGGGGCGGCTGGCACCGCGCCCTGCCCGGGCCGACCCCACCGAGTCCTCGTCGGAGTCGGTCTGGGAGTCTGAGGAGGAAGAGTCGCCTGATTCTTTCCGGACTCGGTGTGTCCCATCGGACTCACCGGAGTCCGAGCCTCGGAAGCAGTCCCCCCCGGAGGATGCCCGGTTCTCGGACTTCGTTAGGGATATGGCCAAGGCTTTGGCCTTCCCTGCGGATCCCGAGGAGGAGCCTCGAGCCGAAGAGCTCGACGCCCTCCAGTATGACTCTCCCGCGAGGGAACACTTTACTGTACCGGTTCCTCCTATGCTGGAACGACTACTCTTCCGCATGTGGGAGAGTCCGGCCTCCTCGCCGGTCCTGAGCAAGCGGGTCGATTCTATCTATCGAGTCCGCAAAAGCCCTGGCTTTCAAAAGGCACAGCTGCCACACCATTCCATGGTAGTGGAATCGGCCATGCATCGTCTTAAGAGCCAGAAGATGCACTCCTCGGTGCCTCCTGGCAGGGAGGCCCGTAACCTGGATGGCCTTGGCAAGAAGTGTTTCCAGGGCTCTATGCTCGCATGTCGTGTCCAGACTTACCAGCTATACATGGGCATGTATCTCCGGGATCTGGCTAAAGAGCTAGCCGGATTCTCCGCTGGTTTGTCCGAGGAACCCTTGCGGAGGTTCCTAGCCTTGTCCACTGGCATTCGGGAATGCTCTAAGTTCATGTCCCGAGCAGCCTATGATGGCTTTGAAGCATCGGCTCGAGTGGCCGCAGCCGGCATCGGTGCCCGCCGACAGGCTTGGCTTCAGTCGTCAGACCTTGAGCCCTGGGTGCAGGACAAGTTGGTCGATGTCCCCTGCCGAGGCGAAAACCTCTTTGGCGAGCCCATGGCGGAAAAGGCTGCGCAAATTGAGACTGAGACTCTCACCAGGACCAGGCTTTCTAGGAAGACCTCCGCCCCTTCCCAGAAAAAGAAGGGCTCGGGGAAAAAGTCCTTTTACCCGAGGAAGGCGGCTGCCTACAAACAATACCCCCACTACCAGGCCCCTGCAGCTCCCCAACAGGGCCAGCAGGCCAAGGGACGGGGTAACGGGTCCCGTAGGCAGCAAGCCCCCAAGCCTGCACCACCAGCCCCTGCTCAGCAGGGTGGGGGTTTTTGACTCGCAAAGCATAGCCTCTCCCCCCCCGCTGGTTCCTCCCAGCACCGGAGGCCGGCTGGTTCACTTCGCCCACAGGTGGTCCAGCATCACCGCAGATGCCTGGGTGCTTCAAGTCGTGCGGGAAGGCTATCTTCTCCACTTCCACCAGGTCCCTCCCTCCTATTTTCCGGGAGAACCTCCACGACCCCCTCTGCACAGGGAATTACTCCTTCAGGAGTTAGCAGGTCTTCTGCAGGAACAGGCGGTGGAACCGGTGCCACACCACCTGAGAGGTCAAGGTTTTTATTCCAGGTATTTTCTAATACCAAAGAGAACAGGGGGCCTCAGACCCATCCTGGACTTGCGCAACCTCAACAAGTTCCTTGTGCGGGAGAAGTTCAAAATGCTTACCCTTGGAATCCTTCTGCCCTACCTCCAGCAGGGAGATTGGCTATGCTCCTTGGATCTAAAGGATGCCTACACGCACATCCTCATCCACCCAAGCCACCGCCAATACCTAAGGTTTGTGGTGGCCGGAAATCACTACCAGTACAGAGTACTGCCCTTTGGCCTGTCCTCCGCGCCGCGAGTCTTCACAAAATGTCTCGCGGTGGTGGCGGCCCATCTCCGGCTTCACGGCCTCTATGTCTTTCCGTACCTCGACGACTGGCTCATCAGAGCAGCGTCCGCTCGGGAGGTCACCGACGCCTCGCGCCGCACGGTGACTCTTCTGCAGCACTTGGGCTTTGTTATAAACTTCGCAAAGTCCACTTTGCTCCCCTCGCAGGATCTCGAGTTCATCGGCGCAAGGCTGCACACTCCTCAGGCGCGAGCATACCTACCGCTCAACAGGGCTCAACGGCTCATGGACCTAGCCGACCGTTTTCGCAGCCAGCCCCTGGTCTCCGCCAGGCGCTTCCTGAGACTGCTCGGCCATATGGCTTCCACCGTCCATGTGACCCCCAATGCCCGCCTGAATATGCGGCCTGCTCAATGGTGTCTCCGCCAGCAGTGGCGACAAGCCACCGGCGGCCTAGCAGACCTGGTGCGCGTCTCCGAGCCGCTGATCTCGTCTCTTCGGTGGTGGCTTCGGCAGCCGAACCTGATATTCGGAATGCCTTTCCAGTCACCTCAGCCGACCCGGGTGCTGACCACGGATGCATCCCTCCTGGGCTGGGGAGCACATTGCCAAGGGGCACGTACTCAGGGCCTCTGGACCACGTGGGAGTCTGCTCAGCAGATCAACTTCCTGGAGCTCAGGGCGATCCGCCTGGCTCTCAAAGCCTTCTCCCACCTGAGTTCTCACCAGTCCGTCCTTGTCCAGACGGACAATCAAGTTGCCATGTTCTACATGAACAAGCAGGGGGGCACGGGCTCCTTCCTCCTCTGCCGGGAGGCACAGAAGCTCTGCTCTTGGGCCGTCAGTCACGGCATTCTCCTCAAGGCAGTTTATCTCCCGGGCCAAGAGAATTGCCTGGCGGACAAACTCAGCAGGATCCTCCAGCCGCACGAGTGGCGTCTGGATCCCTTGGTAGTTCAGAAGCTCTTCCTAAAGTGGGGCCTCCCCTCGGTGGATCTCTTTGCCAGTCCTCACAACCGGCAGCTTCCTCGCTTCTGCTCTCGTCAGCCACACCCCCTTCGGGTTGCGGCGGACGCTTTCCTGATTTCATGGTCGGGGAGCCTTCTGTACGCTTTCCCTCCCATCCCGCTAGTCTCTCGGACTCTTTTCAAGGTGCTCCGAGACAACGCCTTCATGATCCTGGTGGCCCCTCGCTGGCCCAGACAGCCATGGTTTCCGCTCCTACTGCAATTAGCGGTGGAGGATCCATTCCCTCTGGGGGTACAACCGGATCTCCTCACTCAGGATCAGGGGTCTCTACTACACCCCAACCTCAGGTCTCTCAACCTCATGGCCTGGCTGCTGAGAGGGTAGTCCTTGCTCCCCTTCTCCTGCCGGCGGAGGTGGAGGAGGTCGTCTTAGTTTCGCGACGCCCTTCTACCCGCAAATGCTACGCCCTTAAATGGCGTCGCTTTGCCGTCTGGTGTACCCAACAGTCTCAGGATCCCTTCTCCTGCCCGGTGTCGGTGATCTTGCAATACTTGCTACACCTCTCTAATCTGGGACTTAAGTCCAACTCCGTCAAAGTTCACCTTAGTGCTCTTTCAGCACATCATGTGCCGGTGGACGGCAGACCTCTCTCCAACGACCCTCTCGTAGCGAGGTTTCTCCGAGGTCTCCTTCTACTTAAACCACCTCTGCGCCCGCCAGCGCCTGACTGGGACCTGAATGTGGTTTTGCAGCGGATCACCTGTCCGCCTTTTGAACCTATGGCTACCTGTTCTCTCCGTTTTCTGTCTTGGAAAACACTGTTCCTGATAGCCCTCACTTCCGCTAGACGCGTAAGTGAATTGCAGGCCCTCGTGTCTGATCCCCCTTACACTCGGTTCTACAAAAATAGGGTAGTCCTACGGACTCACCCAAAATTTCTTCCAAAAGTGGTCTCCCCTTTTCACTTCAATCAGGAGGTGGTACTTCCAACCTTCTTTCCCAGACCACACTCCAGCCGAGCTGAAACGGTCCTCCATACCCTGGACTGTAGAAGGGCTTTGAACTTCTACCTTGACCGTACGCGGGAGCACCGTAAAGCTGCTCAGCTTTTTGTGTCTTTTGACCCCAATAAATTGGGGCTCCCGGTCTCCAAGCGTACTCTGTCCATCTGGGTTGCGGACTGTATCTCTTGGGCTTATGGGGCAGCCGGACTCTCCTTAGAAAGTCGAGTCACGGCTCATTGCGTTCGGGCAAAAGCTACGTCAGTGGCTTACCTCCGCTCTGTTCCGCTGGCAGACATCTGCCGGGCCGCTACTTGGTCTTCGAGCCAGACTTTTGCGGTCCATTACTGTCTCGAGAGGGAGTCCCGCAGGGACAGTGCTTTCGGACAGGCAGTCCTCCGTAATCTCTTTGAGGTCTGAGCAACTCCTACCCTCCATCCCGGATGTGGGCTACCGGTGGGTGATAATTCAGTGAAGATTCTTTCCTTCTGTGCTGCTGAGCTAGAGGGAGCTCATTTTTGTGCTTAGGGTCTCCGGTAGCCTTGAGCTTGGGAGTCCCATAAGTGAGGACTGACTTCCTGCTTGGTCCTGGAGAAAGCGTAGTTACTCACCTGTAACAGGTGTTCTCCAGGAGCAGCAGGAATCAGTCCTCACTACCCTCCCTCCTCCCCTTGGAGTTGCAATCGTCTGCTTATGTTCTTTTTTGCAAATTTTTTATGCTGTCTTTTTTAGCTATGTCATCTGACTGGCTAAGATGGCACCCTCGGGCGGGAAGACGACCGCGCATGCGCGCTGCAATTCCCAAAGGCTTTCTTTGAAAGCTGGGGAAAATTGCTCCGCGAGGGCTCCGTCGGCGCCGACGTCACCCATAAGTGAGGACTGATTCCTGCTGCTCCTGGAGAACACCTGTTACAGGTGAGTAACTACGCTTAATGGTCTGTTTGTATTTAACGGCGTTTTCCCGCCTTGCAAAGGTGAAAGGTTATATGTAAAAGAGTGAAATCCATTAAAATAAAAGACTTTGTATACAATGCTATAGGAGTAAAGTTAAACAAGGAACCTAATAAGTATTGCATTAAATCATAAAAGAAAAGGAACAGTCATCTAAACGCAACCTGTGTAACAGTAGCACGGTCTGAACTATTAAACTATGTGTACTTCATGGCGGTACCTGCTATGAGAAAATAAAGAATTGTACATGAACAAATGAAATCCCTGTTACAGAATTTAGAGACTCGGAGTCAAAGGCAACAAACTGTGAATGATACCATATTGAAAAGCTTAAAATTGTTTTAACTTTGCAAATAAAATGGAAGGGAAAGGAGGGGGGAAGGGGGAAGAGGGGAAGAGGGGGGAGGAAGGGGGAGGGGAGGAAGGGGGGGAGGGAAAAGAGTGAGGGGGGAAGGAGGAAAGAAGAGGAGGAGGGGGAAGGGGCGGGGGAGGCAGGGGGAGGGGAAGAAGGGGAAGAGGGAGGGAGGGAGAGGAGGGGAAGAGGAGGGGTAAGGGGGAAGGAGGGGAAGGGGAGGGGGGAGGGGAGGGAGAGAAAGGGAGAGAAAGGGAGAAGGGAGGAGGGGGAAGGGGAAGAAGGGAGAAAGGGAGGGAGGAAAGGAGGAAGGGAAGGGAAAAGGAAGGGAAGGAGAGGGAAAAGGGGGAAGGGAGGGGAGGAGGGGGAAGGGGGAGGGGGAGGGGGAGGAGGAAAAAGGGGGGGGGGGGAAGGGAGGGGGAGGCAGGGGAGAGAAGGGGAAGGGAAGGGAGGGAAAAAAGGAAAATAATGAAAAAACTAAGAATGGATTATCTACAAAAAACAGACAAATCTACCTCTTGGTTCAGACCCTGTGAATGTAAAGTGCATAATTCATAAATCAGACATTGTTCCATGCATAACAAAATATTGCTAATGCTCCCTCCTCGCCAATGAGGCCTAACAACTCTTAAAACGAGGAAGCGAAGATCTGTAACTTGATAGTTTGCTTCCAACCAATGTTGTACTAAAGGTTTATCTATAGCTTTTCTCCGGATGCAACTTTTGTGCTCAATGATTCTTGTTTTAATGTTCCTTTCTGTTTTACCAATATAGCACAAATTGCAAGGGCATAATATCAAATAAACAACATTGGTTGTATCACAATTGGAAAAATTGGAATGTACTACTTTGTGTGAAGAAACCAGGTGTATAAATTCCTTTTTGGTTACCAATGCATGCGCACATACTCCACACTTGCCACATTTAAAATGGCCACATGCCTTGGGAGTACAGCGGGGTTTATTAAGAGCTGAGGGTACCAAAATATCACGTAAATTTGCATTTCTCTTATACGCCACCAGTAATCTTGTGTCTTTTAAAAAGGTTAAAGAATCTAAGATATACCATGAATCTTGCAATATACGAGTGATGTCCCTTGAGTATTCAGAGAAGGTTAATGTGCATACATCTTGTTAGTGTTAATTGAATCGCGACCCTTCAAAAGTAGTGCTCTATCAGAGGAACATGCACGATTCAGTGCCTTCTTAATGCATCTCGATGGATATCCTCTCTCCAAAAATCTTTTACTCATATCTTCTGCATGAATATCAAAATCAGCGTTAGTAGTACACAGTCTGCGAACCCGCAAAAACTGACTAATAGGTAAATTCTCCTTAAGAGACCTATTATGAAAACTTCTGAAGTGTAAAAGTGAATTCCTATCAGTAGGCTTTCTATATAGGGTTGTTACAAACTTGTCCGATGTATTTCTGATTAAGATATCGAGGTATGAAATTTGTTCAGAATCACAAGTAAACTCAAACTGTAAGTGTGGATCAAGAGAATTAAGCCACTCAATGAAATGCAATAAATGATCATGCTCTCCTTCCCAAAGAAGATATCATCGATATACCGTTTCCATAAATGGATTTGACGCTGGAATGGGTGAGTAATCAAAAACACTTTTTCAAAGTTTGAAACATACAGATTGGCAACATCAGGCGCCATGGAGGAGCCCATAGCGACACCTCTGATCTGGTGATAATAGAGATCTTGAAAGCAGAAAAAATAGTTTTTTAAGGCCAATGTAGCAAATTGCATCAGAAAACAAGTAGGTGTGCGTACAGGTCGTGATCTTGTAATGAGATTACATTCTAAAACAGTTAGTGCAGCGTCTTGTGGTATATTAGTATATGAAGATCTAATATCCAGCGTTACTAAAAAAAATACCACTGTGGTTACCTTGATACATGTTCAGTTGTATCATATGGGAAGAATCCCGGACATAGGAGGGCGTCAATTCAACAAAAGGACACAAAAAATATCCAAAAATTTTGAAACAGGTTCAAACAAGGATTCAATGACTGATATAATAGGCCTTCCGGGTGGGTTTTCTAAAGATTTATGGATCTTTGGTAAAACATAAATGGTTGACATCACAGGACAATTTACAGTGAGAAAATCAACCTCTTTTCGGGTAAGATACCCTGCTTCTTGACCCAAATAAATCAAAGTATCTATTTTCCCCTTCAGAACTGTAGTCGGATCATCTTGCAATCTAACATAGTATGTGGTATCTTTTACCTGGCGTAGGAATTCCTATGTACAGGAAATCTTATCTTGTATTACCAGTGCCCCTCCTTTATCAGCTGGCTTAATGACTATCTCATAATTGTTTTTGAGTTGTAACAAAGCTGTTCTTTCCTCTCGACTAAGATTAAAATATGTGCGTGGCTTTGTCTTATCATACAATTTCTGTATTTCATGAAACACTACTTTTTGAAATGCCTCTATTATCGCCTTATTAGTTTTAGGTGGAATCCAGGTCGAAGATCTACAAATGACAGATGGATCTTCATTACTCGTATTGTGGCCATCAAAAAATTCTTTTATCTGCAATTTACGAAAAAATTTGAATTATTCTACCTGTGTGATAAAAGGGTCGTGCTTTTTTGTAGGAACAAAGGAGAGCCCTTTATTTAAAACTGATATCTCTAAACTAGTCAAGTTATAACTTGATAAGTTAAAAATGCCTTCTAGTGTTCTTGTTGATGTCGATAATACTGACCTCTCTCCCTGCCTCGTCCCCGAGAGGATCTCTAAAGGAAAAAAAGGGGACTTTTGTAGTTGTTGATATGGAAGGGCAGACTATATAGGCCATGTGTTCTTTTTCTGTCGTCATTTTTCTATATTTCTGTGTTTTTCTGTTTAATCCAGGTGTCTTTAACTAAAAATCAGATGGACTGTTAGTATGAACAAATAACAAACTTTAAAATGCCTGTATGCAAATTCTAGAAGTCTAAAAAAATAAGATGGGAGAGTTAGACTATATAGCATTGAATGAAAGGTTAGATATAATTGGCATTTCAGAGACCTGGTGTAAGGAGGGTAACCAAAGGGATACTGATACCAGGCTACAAACTATATTGCAATGATATGGTAGATCACATAGGTATAGGGTTGCCAACCAGCCGGTTTTCAGCCGGCCTGGCCGGTTTTCCTGTGGTCGGGCCGGCTGCCGGCAGAGAACCGAAGCCGGCCATTGAAAAGCCGTTTTTTTGCTCTGGCTGCGAGATCGGAGCGGCCAGAGCAGAAAACCGGCTTTGCGCTTGCGATCGTGATTGCGATCACAGTCCTGGCCCCCCCTTGCAGCCGCTGCTGCTGCTTCTTACAGAGCAGCGGCTGCAATAAAGTTAATTTAAAAGTAAGGAATCCTGTGAGGGGCCTTCCGGCCCTATGAATCTCCTTCTGCAGTGCCCGCCCCTCTGATGTCACTTCCTTTTCAGCCAGGGACCCTGCAGAAGGAGTTTCATAGGAGCTGAGGGTTTCTCACAGGTTTCCTTACTTTTGAATTAACTTTATTGCAGCTGCTGCTCAGTAAGAAGCAGGAGCAGCAGCTGCACGGGAGGGGGGGAATACAAATGAGTTATGTTGGGGGGGGGACCTGTACTGAAAAAGGGCTATGGGGGGGACTTGGACTGGAAATGGGTTGTGATGGGGGGGGGACCTTGACTGGAAAAGGGCTAGAGGGGGGGAACTTGGACTGGAAATGGGCTATGGTGGAGGGAGGGGGAACTTGGACTGGAAATAGGCTGTGATAAGGGGGGCTAGGACTGCAAATGGGCTGTGATGGGGGACTTGGACTGTAAATGGGCTGTGATTGGGGGGCAGGGGCTAGGACTGGAAATGGCCTGTGATGTGAAGGCTAGCACTGGAAATGGGCTTATGAAGAGCTGGAATAGGACTGGAAATGGGCTGATGTGGGGCATGGGAGAATGGGACTAGAAGGGAGTGGATGCTGGGTGGGTCTAGAACTATAAGGGAACTGATTTTGGGGGAGGACTAGAATGGATGGGGAATGAGAATGGAGAGGGGAAAAAATATTTTGTGTGGAAGAAAAGTCTATGATGGGTCGGGTATTGGGAGAGTAAGAGGGGCTTGAGAATGGAAGGGTGAAATTTAAATGGATGATAAAGGATAAGGAAAGAATTGGGGGGAATTGGGGGAAAGAGCAAAAGGGAAACAATCAGTATGTTAAAGCAGATATAGAGAGAGAATGGAAAACATCTAAAAGAGAAGAAAGGACAAATGGATAGCTCGCAGAAGACACGAAGAAACCAGAAGAAAGTGACTGGAGCAATTGCAACTGAAAAATGAAATGCCCAAACAGAAGGTAGAAAAATGCTTTTTATTTTGAATTTATTAACTGGAATATGTCTGGTCTGGGAAGTGTGTATTCCTAACATCTTTGCGTTTTTGTTTAGTGCAAGAGGAAATTACTGTATAGTTTTATTTCTCCAGTGTTGTACATTTCATGTTTGGATTTTGGGGTTCCCAGTTTAATTATTATCTGACCAAGGAAGTTAGCCTACACGTATCCTCGGTAATTTTTGTGGGTGGGGCAGGGGTGGGCCTAGGGGAGGAGAATGGGTGGAGCATGGCGAGCCAAAGGTGTCGGGTTTTTCTCGGTGAAAAAGTTGGCAACCCTACATAGGTAGAGGGATGGCACTATATGTTAAAGAGAGCATCGAGTCAAACAGGATAAAGGGGAAGGGAATGGCCAGAATGATCAGACAGATGATGAAATGCCAACAGATATTAGGGAAGTCAGCAAAGTTTACAACACAGTATTAATGGGAGATTTCAATTACCCCAGTATTCACTGGGTCAATGTTACATTAGGCCATGCTAGGGAGATAAAGCTTCTAGATGAAATAAATGACTGTTTCATGGAGCAGCTGTGCTTAGTGGATCACATGATCTAGTGTGAGAGATAATGGTGTTGGCGCCGCTTGGCAATAGCAAGCATAACATGATCACATTTGATTTAATAAATGGAAGGAGGATAACAAGAAAATCTTACAGGGCTAGCATTTAACTTTCAAAAAGGAGGTTATGATAAAATGAGGAAAATGGTTAAGACAAAACTAAAAGGAGCAACTGCAAAGGTTAGGAGTTTACATCAGGCCTGGGCATTCTTTAAAAATACTATCTTGGAAGCTCAGACCAGATATATCCCATGCTTTAAGAAAGGTGGCAGGAAGGCCAAATGATAGCCATTGATTCCTATTCTCTGTTTTCTATCTTTTAACCAGTTCCTAATCCACAGTAGTACCCTGCCTCCTATCCCATGACTTTATAATTTCCATAAGGGATCTTGTCAAAGGCTTTCTGACAATCCAGATATACTATATCAATCAGCTCACCTTTATCTACCTGTTTATTCACACCTTCAAAAAAATATAACAGATTAGTAAGACAAGAGTTTCCTTGGCTAAATCTATGTTGGCTTTCTCCCAATAAACCATGACTATCTATATGTTCAGTAATTTTGTTCTTTATAATGGTTTCTACTATTTTGCCTGGTACTGATGTCAGGCTCATTGGTATGTAGTTTCCCAGATCTCGCTGGAACACTTTTTAAAAATGGATGTTACATTGGCCACTCTCCATTCTTCAGGTACTATGGATGATTTTAATGACAGATCACAGATAACTAATAGTAGGTCTGCAATCTTATATTTGAGTTTTTTCAACATCCTGGGATGTTTACCATCCGGTCCAGGTTATTTACTTCTCTAGTTTATCAAATTGCTGTATTACATCTTCCCGGCGTATTGAAATTTGTTTCAATTCTTCTGATACATCACCTTTAGAGTTATTAAACATTAAGCCTCCATTTAGTACCACAAGTATAACAATGAATCTAGTATCCATATTAAAATAATGGGATGAAACAACTGGTATACAGGAATTGGGGCTTGCAGAGCCCTGTCTTTAGAAATCCTCTCAGCAACATTCAGTCCAGTCAAGAACAGCAGCTCTGGCCTAAAAAACTGTCTGTAAACCATGTAACTGCTTTGGAATATCAGGCCCCTGGATCTTATCACATAGCCATTTGAAGTGATACACATTGGAGTCATTCTGTCCCTGCTATTCATCTCCCTGCTGGCCCCATCAATACCCTCCCCGTATGTACAGCAGGTTTGTATGGGGAGGCCTAGATGGGTGCAGGAGGGAGCAATCTCCAGGAACAAGCAGGAATGAGTCTTCACATATGGGTACGTCGGTACCGACGGAGCCTGCGCGGGAACGCTCCCCAGCGTCCCAAAAAAGGAAAGCTTTTGGGAGCATCCCACAGCGCCTGCGCACTGCCTTCCCACCTTTCCTAACCGCCTCTCTCCAGTTCTTCTTTTCCGCGGAGCCAGCAGGTCGTGTTCCCGTCACCGCTGAAGAAGTTCTTTATTTTATTTTATTTCTTTGGTCACGCATCTGCCTTCTTCGACGTCGGACTGGTACCGCCGGTCTTTTCTTTCTTTTTCTTCAAAAAAAAAAAAAAAGATACTTTCCGTTTCACTTCAGTGTATTTTTTCTTCTTTGGGCCTTAGGCCTAACAGAAAAATTCCTCATGGAAAAGCCCGCCTCCGGGTTTAAAAAATGCACTAAGTGCAGCGGTACCATCTCTGTTACCGACACCCATGACTGGTGTCTTAAGTGTTTGGTCCTGACCATTCCATCACGGATTGTGCGTCCTGTTCCATGATGTCTAAAAGAGGTTTACAGAACCGAGCAGTCAAGCTCCATACACTGTTTCCCTCTGATGCAGCTTCGGTGGCATCGACGTCTTCCAGGGCTTCTTCTTCCTCCTATGGATCTCAGGTAACCAAACATAAGTCCAGCCGGTCCTTGAAGGGTAGATCTCCCTCTAAACATCGAGATACCTCCGGGCTTGCCCTCGAGGATCCTGCACTGGCAAAACTACCCCGGCGGGAAGCTCTGGCTTCCAAAGCTCCTCCTATGGGGTCACAGGTTGACATCGATGGCACGGCCTCGACCGATCACCTGTTGCAATGTTCTGGGGTACCGGTGGAATCTGCCGGTACCGACCTCCAGACATTCATGGCGTCGATGGATCAGAATGTTCTGACCATGCAGCGTGCCATCACGGCATTCATACAAGCTGCAACGCCGCTGGTACCGCAACAAGCTTCGTTGTCGGTACCGGCTCCGACACTGGCTCCGATATCGGTTCCGGTGCCGGTACCGATTGCATCGACATCGGCTTCGGTGTCGACTGCAGCGGTACCCTGTTCGATGATGCCTCTCGGTACCGAATCGGTACCGATGACTCCCGATGTCGATACCACCCGGTACGCATATCGGGCTTTACAGGAGCATCCAGACAGGCGATACTTCGATTCCTCTGAAGACTCTGATGCATCGGAGGCCTCTGTCGAAGCATCGGTACTCCTTCCTCAGGAGCCTTCTTCTCCAAAAAGAAGAATATCCCCTCCAGAAGACTTGTCTTTTCAAGACTTCATAAGGGAAGTGGCCAAGGGGCTTTCTATCTCAGTAGCCCCTGAGTCAGAGCCTAGAGCCAAAAAATTGGATATTTTGCAATATCCCAAGGCTCCTAAAGAAGCAGCCACTTTGCCAATTCATGAGATCCTTTATGACCACATGCTGGGCATATGGGAGACTCCTCTCACCATCTCTTCTCATTCTCGTAGGTTGGATACCATGTATCGTGTCCCTCCTTGTCCTGGATTTCATAAAACTCAGCTTCCTCACCATTCTATTGTGGTGGAGTCTGCTATGAAAAAGTTAAAGAGTGCAAAGAGGCACTCATCTACTCCAGGAAGAGAATGTAGAACCTTAGATGCTTTTGGCAGGAAAATTTTCCAAGCCAGTATGCTTGTTGCCAGAATCAACTCCTATAGTCTCTATATGGGGATGTTTCTGAAGGAAGTTACAGATCATCTGCAAACTTTCCTCCCTTTTCTTCCAGAAGATAAAAGGGAAGACTTTCTTACCTGGCTTAAGCATGCCCAGGATGTTTCCAAATTTTCTAACCGTGCAGCCTTTGACTCTTTTGAGGGGGCCAGCAGAGCCTCAGCCATTGCCATAGGTGCACGCAGAATTGCTTGGTTACAAGCTTCTGATTTGGAACCCTGGGTCCAAGATGGATTAGGAAATCTTCCTTGTACAGGTGAAAACCTGTTTGGCAAAGATTGGCAAGCAAAGGCCACACAAATGGATGCAGAAAATTCTGCTTTGGATAGGCTTTCAAAGTCTACCTCTAATCCTGTCAAGAAGAGGTTGTTCAAAAAGGCATATTTTCCCAAGAAGGGAAGATATTATCCTGTTTATGGTCAACAGACATCTTATGCAGGTCGTTTTGCTGCAAAGCGTCAACAACCTAAACAGGCCAAGCCTAAGGCTGCAAGGACTATTGTAGCCCAACAGCCTCAGCCTCCTCAGGGCCTTTGACTTGCAGCTAGAGAACTTAGCCTTTCTGGCTCTAAAAGAACCAGAGCCTCTCACCATTCCAGGAAGGTTAGCTCACTTTGCTCCCAGATGGGAGCAAATCACAGCAGAGCAGTGGACCCTTTCCATCATAAGGGAAGGGTACAAACTTCATTTCTCAAACCTTCCTCCTTACACCATGGTGAGACAGTTCAATTCTCCAACATCTCTCCTCGACCTTCTGGGTCAGGAAATTTCTACCCTTCTTGCCCAAGGGGCAATAGAAGAAGTACCTCTTCTTCAACAGGGCTCAGGGTTCTACTCCCCCTACTTTCTAATTCCAAAGAAAACAGGGGGCTACAGACCCATATTAGATCTCAGAGAATTGAACAAATTCCTATGCAAGGAGAAATTCAAGATGATTTCTCTAGGTACTCTCCTTCCATTCCTTCAGAGTCAGGATTGGCTTTGTTCTCTAGATCTCAAGAATGCGTATACCCATATACTCATCCATCCAGCACACAGAAGGTTCCTCGGTTCCTTTATTAGGGAAAGCACTACCAATACAGGGTGCTTCCCTTTGGTCTGGCCTCTGCTCCAAGAGTGTTCACAAAATGCATGGCAGTAATAGCTGCATTTCTACGCACTCTAGGAATATTCATATTCCCATATCTGGACGACTGGCTCATCTGAGCTTCATCCCAATCAGAGGCCCAGACTTCCCTAGCCTGCACAATGCATGTTCTGCAGTATCTGGGACTGGTGGTAAACATTCCAAAGTCCCAACTCACACCTACTCAGTCTCTAGAGTTCATAGGGGCCTTGCTGGATACCACAACTGCAAGGGCCTATCTTCCCCTGGCCCGTTGCCTACGCTTAGTGCAGTTAACCTCTCAGATTCAGTTAAAAACCCATCTAACTGCTTGAGAGATGTTACAACTGCTAGGCCACATGGCATCCACTGTGCATGTGGTCCCTTATGCTCGCCTTCACATGAGGGCAGCTCAATGGACTTTGTCCACCCAGTGGACCCAGGCATCAGGGGGTCTGTCAGACAAAATAGCAACCTCCAGGCGCCTCTTTTGGTCTCTCCAGTGGTGGAAGTCCACTCAAAATCTGTTGCTGGGGTCCCCCTTCCAACAGTTGTTACCCCAAGCAATCCTTACAACAGATGCCTCTCCAAAGGGTTGGTGAGCTCATCTTCAAGACCTCTCCACCCAGGGCATTTGGTCCCCACAGGAGACCTCCCTACATATCAACATCTTAGAGCTCAGAGCAATCTTCTTAGCTCTCAGAGTCTTCCATACCCTGCTCAGCTACAAGACAGTCCTCATTCACACGGACAACCAAGTAGCCATGTTCTATGTGAACAAGCAGGGAGGGAATGACTCTCTGTCGCTTTGCAACGAAGCTCTGAGATTGTGGGCCTTCGCCAGAGAGCATCAAATCCATCTTCTGGCAGTATACCTTCCAGGAGTTCAAAACTCTTGGGCAGACAGACTCAGTCGAGTTCTGCTTCCACACGAATGGTCCCTTCATATGGACCAGATAGTTAGAATCTTTCGAATTTGGGGAACCCCGGACATAGACCTCTTTGCAAGTCCGTGGAATGCCAAACTTCCCCGATTCTGTTCCAGAATTCCGTGTCAGGGAGTTCAGGCCAGGGATGCCTTCCTCCTTCATTGGGGTCAAGACTTCCTGTACGCCTTTCCACCCATTCCCCTAATTCCCAAGACCCTGTTCAAGCTTCAGAGAGATCGAGGGACTATGATCCTCATAGCTCCACGTTGGCCACACCAAGTGTGGTACCCTCTACTTCTGCATCTCTCTCAAGCTCCCTCCCTGGACTTGGGGTCTGCTCCAGATCTCCTGTCTCAGGAGGGGGGAACGTTGTGGCACCCAAACCCCCAATCTCTCCATCTCAGGGCTTGGTTGCTGAAGGCTTAGACCTTCAAGATTGGCATCTTTCTCAGCAAGTAAGGGATATCCTTCATGCTTCCAGAAAGCCTTCTACTAGACGTTCCTATGCTTTTAAATGGAAAAGGTTTACCATTTGGTGTGCTGAGAAGGGTATTAACCCTCTAGCAATACCTTTGAATTCTTTACTAGAGTATCTCCTGCATCTTTCCCATGCAGGCCTCAAAACGAATTCAGTAAGGGTCCATTTGAGTGCTATTGCAGCATCTCTCAAGCCTCTCAATGGACAACCTGTCTCCTCTCATCCTCTTATTGCAAAATTCATGAGAGGCCTTCTTTTAACTAAACCTCCCATTAGACCACCTCCAGTGGCATGGGACTTGAATCTGGTTCTTGGTCAGCTCATGAAGCCACCCTTTGAACCCTTAGCCACTACCTCCTTGAAGTTTCTTTCCTGGAAGGTTATCTTTCTTATTGCAGTCACCTCAGCTCGCCGCATCAGTGAACTGCAGGCCTTAGTGGCTAATCCACCTTATACAAGGTTCCATCATGATAAGGTAGTCCTTAGGACCCATCCACACTTTATGCCTAACGTGGTCTCACCTTTTCATCTTAACCAAGAGGTATATTTACCTGTCTTTTTTCCAGGTCCTCATGCATCAAGTGCAGAGAGGAATCTTCATACCCTGGATTGTAAGAGGGCTCTTGCTTTTTACTTACAAAGGACACAGCAACATAGAAAGTCTTCTCAACTCTTTGTTGCTTTTGATCCCTCTCATTTGGGACTTCCAGTCTCTAAGAGGACACTGTCCAATTGGATTGCTCAGTGTATTTCTTTCACCTACCAGAGTAAGAACCTTTCTCTGGAGGGCCATGTCACAGTTCATAATGTGAGGGCCATGGCAACCTCTATGGCTCATCTAAATTCTGTGTCCATCGACCAGATCTGTCGAGCGGCCACCTGGGCCTCGGTTCATACCTTCACAGCCCATTACTGTTTGGACAAGGACTCCCACCGGGATGCCTTGTTTGGTCAGGCTGTTCTCAAACACCTGTTCCATGCTTAATCAACTCCTACCCTCCATCCCTGGTTGGATGCCTGAGATCCATGGGAGGAGGTAGAGCCCTTCTCAGGGTCTCACAACCTTGGGGATCTCCCAGGCATCTCTAGCTGGGGAGTCCCCATATGTGAAGACTCATTCCTGCTTGTTCCTGGAGATAGCACAGTTACTTACCTGTAACAGGTGATCTCTGGAAACAGCAGGAATAAGTCTTCACAACCCACCCACCTCCCCTAGGAGTTGTATCTCTCTATCTATCTTTCCTTTCCTCTCTCTCTTTGTCTCAGCTTTAAAACTCGAACTGGAGAGAAGCGGTTAGGAAAGGCGGGAAGGCAGCGCGCAGGCGCTGTGGGATGCTCCCAAAAGCTTTCCTTTTTTGGGACGCTGGGGAGCGTTCCCGTGCAGGCTCCGTCGGTACCGACGTACCCATATGTGAAGACTTATTCCTGCTGTTCCCAGAGATCACCTGTTACAGGTAAGTAACTGTGCTTTCTGGATGTAGAGTGAGGGTGGGGAAAGGGCAGGCCATGACTGCAGATGTACAGGGCCGATTCAGAGATTGGCCTGTACATCCGGGGCCTTGAATCTAGATGGGGGACTTATTCTACTTCAAACGTGGAATAAGTCTCCCTGGATGGAGGAGGTTCGTAGTGCGGGACCCAGGGACATAGGTGAGGTGGTGCAGGGGATTTCCCGCAGCCCGACTCAGGCCTTGGAAGGCCGGATTGGGGGTTGGGCTGTGGGGAACAGGCATCCGGGTTCGGCGGGCCAGGATTGCGACTTGTGAATGGAGCCGCAGTGCCATGGTGACGGGACGCCGTGGCACCGCTGCTCCATTCATGGGACCAACTGAGTTAGTTGGATAGTTGCTGGAACATATGGCCAGACAGAATCAGGTCCAGGCCTGCACATCCAGGTGCTAGACCCGATTCTGATCCAGCGGGGGCTGCAGGATCAGAATCGGGTCTAACTTTGCACGCCCTGTTCTGCCCGGCTGTACAGGGGGCTGGATGTGCACGAAGGGAATTGGCCTCATTACTTCTGAACATTTATCTCACAGAACAATAGACTAGGGATGGCATCTTCCCTCTCTGCCTTTTGTACCATTATCAGATGGCTACAAGCCACTTCCCCTCTTCTGTATGGGTCAGCAGCAGTAGATTTCAGCATGGGAAATAGAGACATTTTCCAGGCAGATATCTTCTGTTCCCTTTTTCTGCACTTCAGAAAACCAAAAGTCCTCCAGGTTCTCAATACAGGGCCACTCTCTGCCTCTTGCCTCTCCTGCCTGAAACAGAGTGCTGATGCGATCTTTCCATGACTCTCAGATCCTGTCTTTCAGGAAGGTTTGCCATTCATCCGCAGCAGGTCAGTTGAGTCTTATATATTCTCTTCTGTATCTCTCCAGCACTTAAGTCCTGCAAAGAGAATGTTAATCTTGTAATATCTTATAGTTAGATAAAAATCCCTCATTGCAGGTAAATCATTTAAATCTGTTGCTAAGGACCCCATGTTGGCTCCTGGATGCTTTTTCCTATCTGGCAGGCACTTGGTCTTTAGAAGGTTTAAATCCTTTATCACTCCACAAGTTCAACACACTGCATAGAGTAAGATCTTTGAGGAAAGGAGCTGCAGTTTATTAGACTCCTCATATTTGCAATTGTGAATCTCTTAGTATCATCCAAGAAATTTTACAACTCTTGTCTTCCACTATTGATAAACTAAGAATAGGTGTAGCCATTAATAGCATCTGTTCTGTTATTGTTCTGATTAAAGGACTGTTTTGATTTCCAGTTTTATTGGACAAATGAAGGGAAGAGTTTGACTCTTCTCTTACTTTTTCTCTCTTCAGAGAAAATATCCCTGCAATATATAAGGTATCATTTTCACAAATTTCTCTGTGAAATTAATCTTAGGTTTAAAATTTGAAGACCCTATTGTTGGATTTATAAAAGGCACAATCATGGCTGCCACATCTGAAAAGCTCATTGCTGTTCTAAGTCTTTTTTTCATCTTCTTTAATTTAATAACTTACTGCTGGCAACTGGAAGGCTGTATGAAGTGGTGGATTACTTGACACCTGCTCTGATATGTATTTCTTGTGGGTACCCACTAATTGCTACTGTCAGAGACAGAATGCTGGGCAGGATAAACCTTTGGTCTGACCCAGTGTGGCAGTTCTTGCAAAGTGTGAAAGGACACTGACAGAAAACTCAAACGTATGTGACAATTCATTAAAAATTACACCTTGCCTTTTAAAACCTGAAGCTGTTTTAGAATGTTCAAATCTCAAAATAGCCATGGAATGTGCATCTCTCCCGCTAGTCATCTGATCTTGCCATCTGAAAGTCTCAGCTAAAACTTAAACTTGAGAAATCCATATCTTAATTATCCACGACTGCCATATTTATTGACAGAGTCAAATATATAAATGGAAGCACTAACTTCTCTAAAATAAAAATGTTATTTCCTCTTTCCTCTCTTTAGAGGTTTATTCTTCCCTTGAATCTTTATTGCCTCCATAACAAGCGGCATACCCGCTAAGAGGGTAATTTTTCAAGGGGACTTCTGTGAGTTAAACAGTGCTTTATTCAAAGAAGTGGTCCCTTTAAAAACGGCAGGTATAACTGTCTGAATACATTTGCTGAGATAATTTTCAAAGCTAATTTAAACCTGTAAACTTACTTGGAATATACTAGTGCAGCCCCTGTTATTATTATTATTATTAAAGACTTATAAAGCGCCGCAACATATGAAGCACTGTACAAACATAGAAGAGAGACAGTCCCTGCTCATCAGAGCTCACAATCTAATAAGACAGAAAACTAAATAAGTTACATAATACAAATAACAAAAATTTACAGGACAAAGTAAGCAAATGTTGATAGAGAGATCAAGATAGGGTAAGACAGGAACGGAAAGCAATAGTGAAGAGGTGGGATTTTAGTCTGGACTTGAAAATGGCCAGGGAGGACGCCTGGCGCACAGAGATAGGAAGACTATTCCAAGCAAAGGGTGCTGCCAGTTGGAAGGAGTGAAGTCTGGAATTGGCAGTACGAGTAAAGGGCACAGATAAACGAAGACTGTTAGAAGAGCGACCCGACTAGCTGGACCGGGGCTCAAAGAATATATTTATAAAGTCATACTGATCTTAGCTGGGTTCTTGGGGTGGGAGGCCTATCACAGGCATACCCTCGGGAGGCAGGTTCACTCTTCCATGCAGAGAGTAAAGAACAGTCACTGAGGCAGAGCTTGCTGTTGAACCCCCCTCGATACTTTACTTATTATCTTCTTCAAATGGGTAACAATTCAATTCCAGCAACATTATCTTTCATAAACCCCAACTCAAACCCATTCCAGCAACATTATCTTTCATAAACCCCAACTGAAACCCATTTCTGTTTGATTGTTATCAGGAACAGGGCCGGATTTACGTATACGCCATGTACGCCATGGCGTAGGGCCCACAGCCGGCAGGGGCCCACAAAAAAAGAACCAGTTATTTTTTTTTAAACTCAATTAAAAAAAAAACCTGGTGGCTGCTGCCGCGGGGCCCCCTCTGCTGCCGCGGGGGCCCCGTCTACAAGCTGAAGCGGTCCGGTCCGGTCGGGTCGGGTCCGGTCCGGTCGGGTCTCTCCCTCCCTCCCTCCCTCGCTGCAGGCTGCGAGAGACGCGAAGATAGAGCGTCTCCTCGCGTCTGTGTTAAGCCTGCAGGGGCTGATGGGATTTCCCATCAGCCCCTGCGGGCTTAACACAGACGCGAGGAGACGCTCTCCCTTCGCGTCTCTCGCAGCCGGCAGCCTGCAGCGAGCGAGGGAGGGAGGGAGAGAGACCCGACCCGACCCGACCCGACGGCTTCAGCTTGTAGACGGGGCCCCCGCGGCAGCAGAGGGGGCCTCGCGGCGGCAGCCACCAGGTTTTTTTTTTAAATTAAATTTTACTTTAGGCCGGGGGGGGGGTTAGGACTGGTAATGGGCTATGGGGGGGTAGGACTGGTAATGGGCTATTGGGGGGGCTGGGGCTGGAAATGGACTGGGGGGGGTAGGGCTGGTAATGGGCTATTGGGGGGCTGGGGCTGGAAATGGGCTGGGCTGGGCTGGGCTGGGCTGGGGGGGGGTTAAGGCTAGAGGTGGGCTGATGGGGTTAGGACTGGTAATGGACTGTGGGCTGTTGGGGGGGCTTAGAACTGGCAATGGGCTTTGGGGGGGGGTTAAGACTGGTAATGGGCTGTGGGCTGATGGGGGCTGTCTGGTAATGGGCTATGGGGGGGGCTAGGACTGGAAATGGGCTGGGGGGTTAAGACTGGAGGTGGGCTGATGGGGTTAGGACTGGTCATGGGCTGTTGGGGGGGGGTTAGAACTGGTAATGGGATTTGGGGGGGCTAAGACTGGTAATGGGCTGTGGGCTGATGGGGGTTGTCTGGTAATGGGCTATGGGGGCTAGGACTGGAAATGGGCTGGGGGGTTAAAACTGGAGGTGGGATGATGGGGTTAGGACTGGTAATGGGCTGTGGGCTGATGGGGGGGTAGGACTGGCAATGGGCTATGGGGGGCTGACTGGAAATGGGTTGATGGGGTTAGGACTGGAAGTGGGCTGATGGGGGGTTAGGACTGGTAATGGGTTATAGGGGGGGCTTAAACTGAAAATGGGGTGGTGGGGGGTTAAGGACTGAAAATGGGGTGATGGGGGGTTAAGGACTGTAAGTGGGGTGATGGGGGGGCTAGGACTGGTATTGGTTGGGCTTAAACTGAAAATGGGGTGATGGGGGGTTAAGGACTGAAAATGGGGTGATGGGGGGTTAAGGACTGTAAGTGGGGTGATGGGGGGGCTAGGACTGGTATTGGGTTGGGGGATTGCTAGGACTGGAAATGGGCTGATGGATGGCTAGGACTGGAAATGGGCTGATGCAGGGACTAGAAGGGAATGGATGCTGGGTGAGGCTGGAACTAGAAGGGAGCTGATGTTGGGGAAGGATTAGAATGGGATGGGGCTGGAAGAGTAAAATGGAGAAGGGAAAAATATTTTGTGTGGGAGGGATAAAAAATCTACAATTGGCCGGGTATTGGGAGAGTAAGTGGGGATTGAGGATGGAGGGGTAAAATTTGAGTGGATGAAATAGGAATGAGGAAAGAGCAAAAGGAGAAAGATTAGTATGTTAAAGCAGATGTAGAGAGAGAATGGAAAAAAATCTAGAAGAGAGAAGAAAGGACAAATGGACAGCAGACGATGGAGAGTTAGCAGAAGACACGAAGAAACCAGAAGAAAGTGGCTGGAGCAATTGCAGCTGAAAAAAATGCACAAAAGGTAGAAAAATATCTCTTTATTTTGAATTTATTAATTGGAATATGTCAGCTCTGGTAAATGTGCATCATTAACATCTGCGCTTTGTTTAGTACAAGAGCAAATTAATGTATAGTTTTATTTCTACAGTGTTGTACATTCCAAGTTTGGCTTTTGGGATTCCCAGTTTAATTATTGTCTTCCTATTTCTAAATTGTGATTACTTGTTTGGTGATGGTCTATGTTCTGCATGTGTAACTGAGCTGAGGTTGTCTGTTTATATAATTCCTATTTGACATTGCCACTTGTTCTCTTTCCCCAGTAGGTCATGTATTGTTGTTCTCTGAAATGTATTGGTTTAATATTTGCAGTGTTGCCTTTTGATTGGTAGAGTATGGTGCTTTGTGAGTCCTGGTAGTGCTGTTAGGATACGGCGGGTTTACTATGGGCAGTGTTTGTAGTAGTTCCTAATGTGTCTGGCAGTTGGCACTGGATTATAGTAATGTAGAAATCTTTTAGTCTTTCTTTATCCATACACTCATTAAGAGGCACGTTTACTAAAAGTTAGTATATGGTAACATTATGCAAATATTTATGCAAATGAGGCCCCTTATGCAAATGAGGTCCGCACCCCCCTTGGGCCGCCCCTGCTGGGGGCCCACAATTTTTGTTGGCGTAGGGCCTCACTCAAGGTAAATCCGGCCCTGATCAGGAAGCTGAGGATCAGGGACACCACTAGTGTTCTTAATCCATTTTTTAGACCAGGAGGTGCCGATGCTATTTACAGTAGAATAGTTTCTGAACTATCAATCCCACATTCATTCCATCTCACTCTTTGCCTCTGAAGGCAACTGTCCATTCAAAGTCTTTGTTCTCTTTGTGGAAGCACCAGGTGCTAATTAACTCCAGTCCCCTTAGAGTGGGCAGATAAACTTGGTTATATTAAGGCAGTCTCCAATTCAGACTGCTTAATACCTCAGCTACCTTTGTCTTCCCTTCTCACTCACACATTGTACCTTACACTGGTTCCTGGGTGGACAGGTCTCTCCCAGTTCCCTTCTTCGGGTGATTGACTCTGGTCAAACCCTGTCTACTGCCTTCCACCCAGATGGGATGGCTGCTGTTTCAGTTGCCGGCCCATGCTGGGCTAGCTTCCCCTTCTTTCCAGTCATTCCATGGTTCAATTACTTGCTGCCAAGACCTCCATTTGCATAAGGCCTAGAGTCTTATACTCCTTACCCTCATCCCTCTTCCAGGAGAAGTTATCCCTTGGGTCCTCCCACCTGCATATATATTTGTATTTTATAAAATACATGTATACATCACAACTTTGTGACAACTCTGCTCAAATCATACCCCCGAGGAATGCCTGTGCCCAGGTCATGTAAAAGGAGGCACTAACTTTCTGTATGCCTAATTTTTCCACATACATACTCCCATGCCTTTTTATAACAGCCTTTTCCATATCGTCCTGCTAGACCAGACCAGACAAATGGGTTGTGTCCCCCTGCCAGCAGATGTGGAGACACAGAAACATTCCAGAGGCTTCTTATTATGTCATCCTACTATAACCTGTTACCTGTAACTTGGACAAGTTCTCTAAATCGGAGTGTATTTTGTTTAATGTAAACCGCACTGATGTCAAATAGCGCGGTATATAAGAGCTGTTAAATAAATAAATAACAGTCAGTACAGCTAGGGGCGTACTTTAGTTGTCTCCAGCAGATGGCACCTGCATCCTCCCTTGCTTTCAGTTGTTCTCTCGTGGGATCTCTGCCTGGTGCTCCGGGCCCTGATGTATGAGCCCTTTCAGTCCTTGAAGCGGGCCACGCTTAAAGATCTGACCCTTAAGACTGTCTTCTTGTTTGCAATCTGCTTGATGAGACATAGCTTCAAGATGCAGACCTTATCATGCAGGGACCATTACTTGTCATTTTTGGAGGAGGCCGTGTACATTCGGCCTATCCCTTCCTTCTTACACAAGATGGTGTTATCCTTCCATGTTAATCAGGTGGTCTAGGATGCCCCCCTTTACAAAGGAACAATGCCCCATGGGAAGGACAAGCATCTTTGCCTGGTGGATATCTGGATAGTGCTTCTGCAGTATCTTAAGGTTTCTAACGCCTTTCGCAAGTCAAACCATCTATTTGTGCTGTTTGTGGGATGCCTAAAGGTGACAGGGCTGCCAAGTCTACCCTGTCCTTGGGTAAGAATACTGAAGTATGTCCCTAGCTGTACTGGCTATTATAGCAGGGTGAGGTCATAAGAAGCCTCTGGAATCTTTCTCTCTCTCCACATTTGCAGGTAGGGGGACATAGGTAGTCTGGACTGGTCTAGCAGGATTCAAGGAAAGGACATTATCTGGTAAGTAAAGTGTCACTTTCAGCATGTAAAACAAGCTTTACAGAGGGAAATGGCTTTATAAAATCACCCTCATAAGTAACACTTTTTCTAAAATCACTGCTTATACATGTCTGCTGTTCTACATGTGCAAATCCACTATTCTGATGTGCCTACAGTATCTAAACTTTACTCCAAAGGCAGCAGATGCACAACAGTAGCACCATGAACAATGGTTCTTTTCTCCTCCCTCCCCTTCTCATTGAGTAGGAAATGAAGAAAGAAGAGTAAGCAGGGTTACTTATCTGTAATGTGGGTTCTCCGTGGACAGCAGGTTAAGTCAGCCACACCTAGGTGATATCAACCGACAGTGCCATGGATATGGAAGAGCTCTCCTATAGCTTAGAAAGGCAAAGCCTTTCTGACCATGCCCCAGTTGCCCACACCCCTGAGCCCAACCTATCTGGCTCAGTTTGTACCAAACCTATGTCAGCCCACCGCCCAGGTAGCGTTGCAGGCATTGTGGTTGAAGGACATATTTGGCAGTGCCCATGCCTTCTTATCCAAAGGGGAAGCGGACAGAAACGTGTGGCTGACTTATCCTGCTGCCACAGAGAACCCCTGTTACAGGCAAGTAACCCTGCTTTCTCCATGGACAAGCAGGATGAATCAGCCACAACTGGTGACTCCCTAGCTATGGCCATGGAGCCAGTGGAAATGTGGTAGGATGAAGGCCCTGGCAGTAAGGAACAAAACTTTCAGGTGGAACAGGGTGTTTATTGAACTGGCTCCCAGGCTAATGGGCGCTGGGGTCACAAGGGTAAGCAGTGCAAAACAACTTTGGGTGAGCGCAACAGGCGACCAACGCAAGAACATAGCTGTGTCAGAACAGAACTTAAGCGGGTTCCATAGGCACCCACAACAAGGTGTCTCCTGTCCATCACAGTGAGTTTCTTGCTTAATTATCACACTAGGTTTGATGCAATGAGCAACAGCAATAGTAGTGGCATTAATGAGTGAATCAGTGGTGACAACACAATGATATTCAAAGTCATCATGGAGCATCTGAATTCATGGAGCTGGGAGGTCCCTGAGTTTGTTGGGTCCTTGTGCTCAGGACAGATTGCCCAAAGGAACTGTCGGTCAGTTTTATTTGTTCCAGGCAATAGTGTCTCTGAAAGGTGTACATCAAGGACTAGGTCGCATCCTTGTAGATGTGTTGAAGAGACACAGCAGTGAGATTCGCCAGGGTGTTAGCCTTTGTCCATAATTGATGGGCTCAGATGGAGGCAGGAGGGTCGGCACCCACCTGTGAATAGCATAAAGCGATACATGCAGTGATCCACTGGGAGAGGGTCCTTTTAATCACCAGGCATCCTGGTTTGTTTGGGTCAAAAGCAATGAAGAGCTGTGGCCCTTGACGTGAGGCTATAGTTCGAGCCAGATAGGTGTGCAACTCTCTCATGCAGTCAAGGGTGTGGAGGCAGTGCTCTTCCTGAGTGTCATGTGGCTCTGGATAGAAGGTGGGAAGCTCAATGGTCTGGTTGATGTGGAATGGCGATGCCACCTTTGGTAGAAACTTGGGGTGGGTTTGCAGGAGGTGCGGTCCTGGTAGAGGAGGGTGTAGGGTGGGTGTGGAATGAGTGCCTGGAGTTCACTCACCCTCCTTGCTGAGGTGATGGTGACAAGGAACAAGATCTTCCATGTGGCATATTTGAGAGGTACACTTTCTAGTGGCTCGAAGGGTTCCTTCATGAGTTGCTCTAGGATGATGTTAGGTCCCAGGGGAGCACTGGCCTCTTCATGGTGGGTCATAGGTTTGCCAATGGGTATGTTGAAACCAATGGGTATGCTGAAATGGGTTGGCCATCAAGGTAGTCATGGAAGGTCGCAATGGCTGAGAAAAGCACCTTGACGGAAGAAGTCTGGAGACCTGCTTGTATGAGGGTGATGAGGTATTGGAGTGCCCTCAACAAGGGGCAGGAGGGGGGTTCAGACCCATTGATCCACACCAGGCATCAAACTGCTTACACTTCATGGAGTCCTCCGGGCTGCAAGGATGTGCCGCTGGATGTCCCCCATGAGGTCTAGGGCAGACAGCTGCAACCTTTCAACTTCCAGGCAGTCAGTGCGAGGGTGGGAAGGTTGGGGTGTAGAATTCTCCCCTCGTCCTGGGTGATGAGGTCCAGTCGAAGGGACAGGTCTCTCAGTGAGGCATTGGAAATAGGGGAATAACATCTGCCTCAGTCAGTAGGGGGCCACAACGACAACTGTGGCTTTGCTGGAAATGGTCTTCTGCAGAACTTTGGAGATGAGAGTCATTGGGGGGTAGGCATACAATAGATAGTGGCTCCTCCAATTCAAGCTGAACACGTCTGCCACTGTCCTCCACTCTGATGGATGTCTGGAACTGAACTCCGTGCATTTTATGTTGGTGGGTTGAGCAAAGAGGTCTATCTGTGGCTGACCCCACCAGTGGAACAGGGAGGCCATGATCTCTGCATTGAAGGACCACTCGTGGGGTTGCAGCTGTTGGCTGAGCGTGTCTGCCAGCTGGTTGTGCTTACTGGGCAAGTAGGTTGCTAGGAGATGGCAGTCCTTGAACAGCACTAGGTTCCAGATCTTGTGTGCTTCCCGCACAGAGGGAGTGATTGCATGCACCCTTGCTTGCTGACGTAGAACATGGTGACCTGGTTGTCTGTCTGGATCAGCACCACCTTGTCGACTATCCAGGACATGAAGGCCTGGAAGGCAAACCTGATTGCCCTCAATTCCAGCAGTTTGATGTGCAGCTGGCCCTCCATCACCATCCATGTCCCTTGGGTGCGCAGATGGAGGAGGTGGGCCTCCCAGCCTAGCTTGGAGGCATTGATGGTGATGACCAAGTCATGTTGGGGGTCCTTGAACGGCCTGCCTTGGGTAAGGTGCTCTTTGTGCATCCACCAGACCAGTGAGGCCTGTGCTTTCCAGTCTATGACAAACCTGTGGGACATGGGTTGAGATAGTTGGTCTCAGTTTCGGCGCAGGTGCCATTGGAAGCCTCTCATATGGTATCTGGTGAGGTAGATGACCTGATTTGTTGCCGCCATATGGCCTAGGAGATATAGAAGCGATCTGGCTGAGATAATATATGCCGTTGACACATCCTGTGCCAGGATTATGATGGTGTCCACTCGAGCTGATGGGAGAAAGGCCCTTGCCTGAGGGGTACAAATTGTTGCACTGATGAAGTCCAAGGCTTGTATGGGTTGCAATTGTGATTTCTTGAAATTGACCAGGAAGCCCAAGGTGGATAGTAGGGAGATGGTATTCCGTATGGCCTCCTCCGCCTCTGGTCTGGATGGGGCAGTAATGAGCCAGCCATCCAAGTAGGGAAAGCACACATGCCGGCTGTCTAGAGATGAGCATCAAGCTACTGCCACACATTTGGTGAATACTCTCGGGACTGGGGAGAGCCTAAAGGGGAGCACCTTGTTATGGTAGTGTTGATCCATGATGCAGAAGCGCAAGAACTTCCTGTGCACTGGGTGAATGGGAATGTGCCTGTAGGCATCCTGCAGGTCCAGTGATGCCAGCCAGTCATTGTGCTGTATGAGGGGTAGAATGGATCTGAGTAAGTACATCTAGAAGTGCTCCTTGTGGATACATTTGTTGAGGCGGCACAAGTAGATGATGGTAGCACTCCTCCCGACTTCTTGAGAATAAGGGAGTACCTGGAGTAGAAGTCATGTCCCATCTCATTCTGTGGGACCCATTCCACGGCCAGGGCGTTGAGGAGGTTTTGCATTTCTGTCAACATAGTGGCTTGTAGGTAGTCCAGAGGGTGGCTGAGAGGGATGGCTTCATGGTGGGGGGGGGGGGGGGTTTGAGTGGAACCGGATGTGGTTGCCATGGTCTAAGATCTGCAGCACCCACTTGTCAGTGGTGATGCTCATCCAGGCTGCTTTGAAGGAGGAGACATGGCCCCCTACTGGCAGGGCTGTTGAGGTATCAAAAGGAAGGAGTACTCTTTCCCGAGGAAGACACAGTCTGTCTCTACTCTTGTGCTCCTTTTGTCATGATTTCTGGTGGTAAGTTTAGTAGGACTGGTGCTTGGAGAGTTGTGGCTGACACCTATGATATGGTTGGTATGGTCGATAGCGTTCTGAGGAGGCGTAAGATCTGCACTAATATGATCCTTACAGCTTGCGGGAGTTGGAGTTTTGCTTGAGACTGTCAGAGACTAAGGTCTGTAGGGTTGTGAAGTGTTCCTTCATGTCATTAATTCTTTGTTTGACTTTTTCTCCGAATAGGTTGTCCCCACGCAGAGGGCATCTACGAAGTGCTCATATGTGTCCTCTCGCAGGCCCAAGGCTTGGATCCAGGCCATATGAATTGAGGCAATGGCTGTTGCGGCTGTCTGGGATGCTGAATTGAGGGTATCAAAGGCTGAGTGAATGAGGTGCTTGCTGCATTCACTCAGGTCCCCTAGGAGGGGCAAGAAGGTGATCTTTGACTCCACCATCAGTCCCTCTGAAGCATTCCTAAGGCTGACCATGATGGAATCCAGGTACAGCACCTGTTGGAATTGGTGGGTGGCAATTTTAGCACTCAGCATGGCGGACTGGTAGGTCTTTTTCCCGTGCTCATCCAGGAGCTTTTGGTCCTTCCTGGGAGATGCATTGAAATATGTGTGGGAGGGTTTTGCTTGCTTCAAGGCAGACTTCACCATGATGGACTGGTGTGGCAGCTGGGTCTTGTTGAACCCCAGTGCTGGCTGCCCCTGGTACTTGGTATCGAGTCTCCGCGATGTGACTGGGTCAGATACAGGGTTCTGCCAGATGCAAGCGAGGTTGTCCAGTAAGAGGCGGTGGACCGGGATGGAGACCACCGACCTTGTGGTGTCGAGGTACTTGAGGAGGCCCAGAACCTTGTTACTGGGGTCTGGTGCATCCACTGTTTTCAGCTCTAGGCGGGAGGACAGTTTCTGGAGGAACTTTGGGTAAGTTAGGTCCTCTGGTGGCAATGGTGGGGGTGGAGATTGGGGGGAGGGCTCCAAAGGGGTATCGCCTTTGTTGGTGGGAAAGTGAGAGCTGTCCGAGGAACTGGAGCCTGCAGCTTCTTCTTCTTCCCTGTCCACAGAGAGAGACCCTGGGGAGAAGCTGGCTGGGCTGGAGATATCTTCGGTGAGGGTGTCTGTGTTGAAGGGGTGGATACTGGAGGCATGGCCAGGACATGTGCAGGCTGGGGCTGAAGAAGTTCCTCTGCTGGATAGTTTTGTGCCAGGAAGCATTTCCAGAGGTCCATCATGGCTGCAATGGTGCAGTGTGTGGGACCGGTCCCATCTCTGTGGTCTCCAGGGGTGTGGGAATGGCTGAAGAGTAGGGACTGGAGGAAGGGCTTATAGTCCTTCTGTGTCTGCACTGCCTGCCCTGTGTCCTGGAATAGCTGCTCCTGCTGCTGCCACTACTGCAGGAGCTGTCCTGAGCCGTGTGGTTAAAGTCTATGTTCCTGTGCCAGGGTGCTCGTTCTGGTGAGGGGGACTGCATGACGCCAATGAGGCAGGCTCGGGAGGCATTTCTTTCCTTGGCGCTGTGGTGACAGACGTCCCTGCTGATGTTATCAGGACGTCGTCCAATCACGGTGGTTGTGGTGGAGTCAGGGTCTGTTCTTGGATGTCAGCGCTGATGGGAGGAAGCCGTTGCCTGAAGTCCTTCCTTCACTCCATGTTGCTGGTAGCTGCGGTGACTATCTCTGTTGGAGGGGAAGTGGTCACAAGGGGAGGAGGCATGCTTGCTGAGCTGGGGATAGAGGCCCCGGAGGGCACATCTCATACCGGGGTTGGAACAGTGGAGCGTCCTTGACTGGCGGCCATGTTATCTACAGCCATGCGGCTGCTCCTTTCAGCTGTTGCAGTACCTGAGGGTTTCTTCTTTTTGCTGCTTTCCCTGGAATGGCAGTCTGATGTTGAGGGAAGGTCTGCGGACTGTAGGTAGTCTCAAAGAATATTGCTGCAGGAGCGGCGAGCTCTGGGGGACATGCTGGCGCAGTCCTCCATGCAGTGGCTTGCTTCCAGGCAGCACACGCAGTGATCATGAGCATCCTCGGTGTTCATCTTTCTGGAGCACTTCGGCCATTTCCTAAACCCAGGTTTGTTGACTCTTCAGTGTTTTTCTTTGTTCATGGTTGGTTTTGGATTGAGGAGAGCTGGGGTTCCATCTGTATGACTGGGTGGAAGAAAAAGAACTGAGTCAGGTAGGGGTAGGCTCAGGAGTGTGGGCAACTGGGGCATACTCAGAAAAGCTTTGCCTTTCTGAGCTATAGGAGAGCTCTTCCGTATTGTGGTAAGGAGGGTGTAGCACAGCCCTGGGAAACAAAGAAAAAAGAAACTTTTTCTTCCATAAGGGGGATGGGCTCACCTAAGCACATGTTCCAAAATGAAAGCAGTGGAAAAACCCACACTTGCAAAGCTAGGCTAAGGCCACACCCAGACTCCAGGGCAACTTTAGGAAGTGATAGGAGACACCTGTGGGTGGGGCCAGGAGAGAGAGCACGCTTGCAAACATATAAGCACAGGCAAACAGAGAGAGCAGGAAGCGTCAGCAAGACCGGCAGGAGAGAAGCAAGACATGGGAACAGCTTGAAAGACGGCAGTCGGGAAAGAGCCAGAATCCAGGCTAATTGCACTCCTTCCAGGAGAGAGGAAGCGAGAAGGCTAGCTGTGAGGAAGCTGGAGCAGGAGGTCTCAGCTCCATCTGAAGAGGAACAAGTCTTCAGGTTTGGAGAGCCTAGAAGGGCTAGATACAAACACTGCAGTGATCCCCCAGGCAGCTCTGATTCAGAGGACGCTACTCCTAGGAGATGCCCTTGCTGTAAAAGGTCTACAGTCAAGCTCAGAGGTAGGAGGGGAAAGTTTGAGGGAGTTAATGTGTGTGACTCTGACTCAGAAATAAGTATACCCGATTCTGAGGAAGAAGCTGTACCTTATGGGACGCATGCCAGGAAGAATGATTTTACAGATAAGGTAAAGCAAACAAAGCTTTTAAATGTTTTACTAAAGGGAAAGAAGTCTGAGAACACTAATATAATCCCGGGGAGAAGAAGGGAAGTTCAGTGGGAAAGACTGTTCAAGCTTCTAAAGGAAGTAAAACCTGAAATCCCTGAACCTGTCCAAGCCCCACAGTCATGTAATGCAGAGGAAGACATGGAGGTGGAATTCTGTGGAGAGGAACCTGACTCCACAGACTCCCAGATGGAATGTTCTTTGTGCATAATCTCTGACTGAGAAAAGCTAAGGGTTTAATAGGAAGGAAACCCAGGAAACAGTTATCCTGATTATTGTAGCTAAGAAGCTTTAGAGAGAGAAGGAAATCTCATGGTTAAAGCTACAAGAACACTTGTGCTGAGTGAAAGTTTAAACACAGCAGTTTTAGTTTCTGTGCTGACAAGCAGAGAAGTGTTTTAAAGTTAAAACCTGAAGCAGCTAAGGGAAGCTAAAAGGTTTGCTGGACTCTGCTGTTAAATACTAGTTCAATTATGTTTGTTTCTGGAAGAAGAAATTCTTTTGTTAAAGAGCTGGAAGAAACTGCTCATTGATAACACTGCTGAAATACACTTTTTGTAAAGAAAGTTTATTTGGAGAAAACATCCTTTTTCGGTTGTTGTGGTTGGAGCCTTCTACAAAGGTCTGTTTGCAAAGCTGAAATTTAAAACGAAAAATTTAATAAATTTTCCTGTGTTGACCAAAAATACCACTTGGACTGCTTTTTGCACGCAACTATACATTCAGAGGTCTTAGCCCTGAAGCTTAAGCAGCATACAAGATACAAGATGGCCCACCGCTTTCACTAGGCAACCGCCTAGTGGGGGCGCTGCCGCCACTGTATCCATGGTGCCGTCAGATGACATCACCCAGGTGCGGCTGATGCATCCTGCTTGTCCATGGAGAATGAGAAGATCTTACTTAAGGAAAATGGAAGGAATCCTTTACAGTTTAATTCTGTGCACAAGAAGTGAAGAAAAATTAAGAAAGGAGGAACTATTTCTCACAAAATTTAGTCAAACATTAACAGCTTTTTCTTCAGGCTAAGAAAAACACAGTTTGGAGCAGTAGCAATATAACAGGCATAATTTTACCAATGAGGGCAGGAAATCACAAACAAAACATTGCAAAGGAGTGAGTTGGGGAAAATGAACAACTGTGAGGGGAAAGTTGACAAATATATACGGAATGTGAGAAAGAAGGTTTAACGGCTATAAATTACCAAATAAAAATTTCGGAAAGGATATCAACTGCACCAGCAGGAGACTGACAGCCATAAATACTAGGTACACATATTTAGCTAATTAATGATAGCAAAACAATCTTTGCAGTAGGAAGCTTGATGCCTAAAAGCATGCAGGAAAAAAATAAGAACGCCAAGGTGAACTGAGGAGACCGATGGCCGTGTCCACTCACAGAAACTGAACCATGCCGTGGGTCTTGTACATAGGTGAACCAAAAACCATATATGTGGGTAGCATGCACAAGTTTCAAGGAGGTGTGTTCTAGGTGGGCCTTCAAAGTTTATGTGTATTGCTTATTTTAGAATGGCAATGCATGTATACCTGGAGAAATTACACCTGCTTCCCATGCATAAGGGTCAGTTAACTACTCACTTGGACCTGGGCTTTGAAGGAAAGTTTGAGGAGGGAACTGTGATTACTTCTTTGGGGTTTAAAATTATATCTTGAAATGCACAAATGTTGAGTTTTTCAGCTCAGCCTCTTAGCTGTTTTTCTTTGGACATGTAGTTTTGCAAAATTGTGGTACTGCTGACCCATGGAAATTGTGCTACTTACATAAACAGAATCTTCAGTGATGCTGCTCTGTTCTGTATGCTTTCTTTTGTAAAATGGCTTCTTCTGCTGTACACTGCACCAAATACAGATATTTTTCCCACAGCCATATACCTGTTTTGCAAAAGGCTCCATGTTCAGTAAGGAGGTCATTCCAGAACACGAATAAGGGGTTTGTACGTGCATTGGGAAAGTTTATGTGACAAAAACGTCCCTGACTGAATTCTGAAACACTGCTTTCGTGCACGTCCATCATACTAGCATGGGGATCTCAGAACGAACCCAGAAGGTGCGGAACTTGGGCATGGTAAACTGCGGAGACATTATAAAGTGCATTCAGGAAAGGCCCGTGTATGTTTTCAGTGCTTCCTGCAGACATCCAGGTTATTCCTATGGAAACTTGGTATAAGGCCAGGACTTAGAAAAAAATCTGCTCTTCTCTGCAATGCGTCCCATATTGAAGAATGATTGTGACAACTATGTTTTGAACTGGTGTGACTGCGGTCTGGTAAAACACAAGATGTAGTTTTAAGGAACAGAAAACGGAATACTGTAAGGTATAGAAACATTAATAAACACCCTTATAGAATTATTAAGAAGAGCAATAGTGTATATTATGGCTATGCTGAACTGTGCTGTTTGTGCTAAAGGAGCCAATCTTGGGGACCCTAACAAGTCTCATTTTTTGAAAAATGGGACTGCTGATATAGGGATAATATGGGCATGAATAGGGAAAAGGTTCTTGTTTGGGTGAGAAGCGGAGATCATATTTTTGGTCCTGGTACTCCATGCTATTATGTTATGTCATAGTTGTTATATACAGGTTCACGGCATCTTTTTTGGCAGAATTATGTGTTTTTGTGATTGAAAGTGAGTGTGTGTATGTGTGTGGTTTGAGGGATGCACGGAGGATCTGGTGTGCTCATCTGCAATTCAGGGGGGACATGAAACATAGAAACAGAGAAAAATGATGACAGAAAAAGGCCACATGGCCTATGTAGTCTGTTCTTCCATATTAACAACTAAACAGTCCCCTTTTTCCTTTAGAGATCCCTTTTTGAATTCAGATACTGTCCTCATCTCTACCACTCCACTGGGAGACTATTCCACGGATCCACCACTCTTTCCATAGAAACATAGAAAAATGGTGACAGAAAAAGACCACATGGCCAACAGAAAAAGACCACGTGACCACAGAAAAAGACCACATGGCCATAAAGCCAGTACCTGGACCTAGGACCGGCCCATCCGCTAGGCAGCCACCTAGGGCGGCAGATATCTGTGGACAGCAGGTCATGTGCTTCAGCATATGTGGCCTGCCACTCCCCTCCCCTGCGTGCCGAGCCGTGCTGCTCTCCTCCCTGTGCTGCTGCCGATTTTGGCAGCAGGCGGCGAGAAGCAGCTTGGCTCGGCAGCAGGCCATTTGTTTTGGCACACATGGTCTGCTGCTTCTGAACCACTGCTATATGCTCAGTGAAGGTGAAATCTAACATCACCTTCACTGAGCATATAGCAGCGGATAAAATGGAATTTTTAGATATATTGATATCTGTGGAAGGTGATAAATTAGTGTCCTCATTATATCGGAAACCAGTTCAACGGAACAGTTTGCTTCACTATCGTAGTTACCATCCAGGTCCTCTCAAACGTGGCCTGCCTTTTGGTCAATTTTTAAGACTTCGCAGATTGTGTCATTCAATATTGGAGTTTAAAATCCATGCCTCAGAATTAACACAACGATTGTTGGATCGTGGGCACCCATTGCAGGTGGTTTCTCCAGCCTATCGACGTGCACGTTATATCCATCGTGAATGGTTGCTAGATCCCCATTATTCATCTTCAGCATCACCACCTGTTGATTTTGTAGTGGGAGTGTTACCGTTTACGGAACGTAGTTCAGATATTGTACACATTTTACGTTCTCATTGGCCTATGCTGAATTTACATGACTGCTTTAATAAACCTTTATGGCTGGCTTTTTCACGTGGATCAAATTTAGATAATAAATTGGTAAAGACATCAATGTCTTTGGACAGACCTATTCCATCGGGTCATGATGGTGGCCATTGCATTTATTGTGAAAAGACTATTTCAGGTCCCAGTTGGCAACATCCTGACACTCATCGGGAATATGTACGACACTGGGAAATTACATGTTCCACTCCTTTTGTGGTGTATTTTTTAAGATGTCCCTGTGGGCTGTTATATGTGGGTCGCACCACTCGATCCATGCGTAAACGTTTAGCAGAACATGCTTCGAGGATTAGGAATAAGGTTTTGACGGCTTCATTGGTGGAGCATTGTGATTCTTTGGCTCACTGTTTTGATGAGTTGGCTTGGACAGTCATCGATCATGTACCCTTTGATCCACGGGGGGGAGACCGTGAATTGAAATTGCAGCGGTTGGAACAACGCTGGATCTTTGAATTGTATTCTATTCATCCTCATGGTCTGAACCGAGAAATTGAGTGGAACACTATTTTGTGACGTCAGCTGTGGAGTTCTTAATCTGACCAAAGTTTAGACCAATGGCAGTGTGGATACCCCTGGTAGTAGGGATGTTCCCGCTTCTGATTGGTTGCTCCCCTGTTTATAGCTTAGGTATTTTGTTATGCCATTGAATGAGGAATACCCATGACCGCGGAGACGGCGTTTTTTTGTTGCATGAATGAGAAGATCAGAGCACTTGAAACAGGGTTTTACCCGAAACGTGCACGTCGTGCAACTTTATAGTTAGCAATTTAGAAGAGAACAAGAAAAGTTTTTTCGATATTCATCAAAGATAAGTGACTGTTTAATGCATCACTACTGGGGTGAGAAATAAAATAAAATAAAAGAAGTTTGCCGTCTGGTGGGGGTTGGTTATGCTGTTCCAGCCCTCCCTCGGCAGGCTCCGACAAAAGAATATATAGTATGACTAATGGGTTTTGTATATTGATGGCTACATGATATGAACTTACCATGTGGCAACATTTATGTGCAGAATTAGGATTTTTGAAAATTGTCCAGCATATATGCAGGGGCAGCCTAAGAGTTTCTGCTGCCTCAGGCAGAAGCTGCACCCCCCTATCTGTAGAAAGGAACTCGAAGTGAGGTACTAGGGTACTGGACAAAGGTTCAGAAATATGGAGAGTGAGAATTTTGCTGACAGCCTAGTAGAATACACTATATGTAATACAAGCCAACATCATATTTTGCATATGGCTTTGAAAGGTAGGCAGAATGTTTCTGTTTGCAGGAAGCTTGTCCTGATTAAGCATGAGCAATATGTCCATGCCTAGTTTGATCTGAAACATGTAAGCCCCGATTCTGTAAGGTGAATAGCGGGACTACATGTCCCACCAGAACATGCAACCCCGCTATCTACCTTCACTATATGCCACCTCCTGGGTCCCCTGCATGCACAGAGCTGCTGTGTGTGCTATGGGGGATGGGGGTGGCATGGGGGTGGAGAGTGGGTAATGAGCAGGACCAACCCCTGGACATACTGTGCCAATTCCGGTGATGGCCATGTATGTTCAGGGATCACTGGGGGATGGCCAGATTATTCCACCTTGAAGGTGGAATAAGCGCTGGCTGCCCCCTCCCCCTTGATTATTCAGCCAGCCCCCCAGCAGCGACAGTGGAGAGCAGGGGGAGTGACCACCATCTGATCCAGGTCCCAGCTACCCCTGTAAGGTTGGGCGGCAGGGAAACATTGGGTCCGAGGCAGCAGGCAGATGAAGCCGTGGGGAGGATGTCCCCAGAGCGATGCAGGGGTGCCAGGCTGTCTCCCAGGACCTGATCTTGCACCCATGGGGCTGTCTTGTTCCAACAGTGCAGAACCGGGTCCTAACAGGCCCGTCCTGGTCAGGGCCGTGCAGATGGTCTGGACGTGCCCCTTCTAGGATCGGGCTTGTAGTGTTTAGTTTGATCTATAACATGTAGATAAACAAAAAAAAAATAAAGCAGAAGCATGACACAGAGTGATAAGACAAAATTATTCAATGTGGCAGTTTTTTTCCTAATAAATGAAAGTCCTGCTGCAGCCAAGCTAAGGTAGAGATTACAGGTGATTACTTAAGTTTGCAGGCCTGTGTTTTCTTCCTTAAAGCTTTAAGCAGACCGTTCTGGTATAATTCTATGTGTTTTCATTTCTTACTTACTTACTTGCTCTGAGTTCAGGTAATTGGAGCAAAGAAATGAGGAAAGATTCCTTTGTTTGTTACGCCCAGTTAGGATTAGAGCATGCAAACAGTTAAACATGTGTGTTAAACATGGTGATGCTTGCTACAGACCCTGTAGTATGATGGCATTCAGTGACTAGTGGTAATGAAGCATTCCAACTTCCCTTAGGAGGGACTTTTTCAGAGGAGCTTCGATGTTTGAAATATGAAATGGCAGTCAATGATTTAGGGGAACTGCACACTACAGTAGTCCTAAGTGGGTCATCCTTATATGGTGGGAGACAATGGCACGTGAAAAGTCTCAAGAAAACATGTTGTTTGTATTAGAAGAGAACGTGTATAAGGATTCATTTCTTTGCTTTCCTGTGTGCTTTTAAACCAAACCAGCAAGAGAAGGAGGTATCTGCAAATTTATACAAGAAAGGACAAGAGTGGAACACCAAAAACCACGGCCTGACACAGGAAAAATTCCAGAAACCTTTAAAGGCCGTGTGTCAGGCCGTGGTTTTTGGTCCACTCTTTATCTCTAAGCTTGTCTCACTTATTTGATGTGCTTATAAGTTATTATTATACTATAATTAATACGTATAGAGGTTTATTCTTTAATTTTATGCTTGTCACACATATTTGATGTGTTTATATGTATTTAGTTTTTAATTTGATTTTACTAATATTTTTTACAATATTTTATATTTATAGCGTTCCAACACTATTATAATTTATATTATATGATTTATTTTATTTATTATTATTATCATTACTATTTTTTATTATTATGTTTTTATTATGTTTTTATGTTTTGTTAGATGAATTTGTTTGTTCCTTCATTTTTAATATATTATGTTTCTATGTTTATAGTAATTTACCTTACAACCCCTGACGAAGGTTACGAAACACGGCCTGTGTCGGGTTGCCTAGGTTTGTGAGTAAATAAATTTGTCTTCCACTATCCTCACGTCTTGGACTGTGTTTGTACTGACAACGTGAGTACTGCCTACTTCTTGGACCGCCGCACCGTAGGGCAGGGTCCCGAGGCCGGTATAGTAACTGGCCCAATGCTCCCTGGCACGTGCGTGTTGGGTGGGGGGGGGGGGCAGGGTCCAAGGGGGCATGCGTCACGGCCTTGGCTGGCCCTGGATGGGGTTGTGCTCAGGCGATTGGTGCTAGGGCACGATGTGGGCGGGGCCGGCAGTCTGAGAGGGAGATTGGAGGCGTGGGGTCTCCCTCTTTCTGCCGGCTCGCCGCGGAAAAGGTATGCGCATTTGGGTCTCATAGTTCTGTGGGCCTGTACCACTGGGGGGGGACTGGGGGGTCGTTCGTGGGTTGTTCTGGGGGGCTTGGGGCGCTGATTCAATAAAACCTAAAAATAAAAAGCAGGACGAGCGCGCCGGCCAAAACCTGATGGTTCTCGGCCGGTCTCGAGCGGAGCGCGGGCGTTAGGTCTTTGCCATGTGGCGGGGGGGGGGGGGGGCGGCTCACTCCCTGCTGTCCTGTGGGTGCGGGGTCACTTGCTCGGTGGCTCGGGATCGTGGGGTCTTTCGGGGGATGGGCGTCGCGCTACTGGTGAAGGGGGGATTCTTTGGCTGGCCACCCATATATATTCAAAAAAATAAAATAAAATAAAAAATAAAAAACCCAACAAAAAGAGAAACCTCACTGACCGCGGCGCAGTGCACAGGGACATATCTTTCAAAAAACCCCCAAACAAACAAAAATTAACATCAGAACAATCACAAGCCCGCGATCTGGGCCATCTCCCTTCCTCTCCTTGTGGCCCAGAGCCCCTTACTTTTCACGGCTGCGGCACCTAGGCCCGGCTTTGCCAAGACACTTCTTTAGTTGCCTGGCATTCATATCTGGGGTTTGACTCATCGGTACACAGGGCAGTGGGATAGTGGCCCTCGTGGGATATGGCACATCGGCCTAGTGAGAGAGGTGTGGTGCAGCGGTCGGGGGGCGCAAGGGGGTTGGCGCAGGGGCGTGGCACGCCACGGGGTAGGCGCACTTCCCCGTCCAGGGGTGGGGTGTCTGGTAGGGGTGCGGCCGCAGCGGGGGTGCTACTTGGCACCAGGGGTGGGCGAGGAAAAGGAAAATCCAGGGGAGTTGCTGGCAGGGGGGCACTAGGAGGGGCGCCTCCGGATGGGCCTGGGGGGTGGCACCGGAGGGCGTGGGGTGTGGGGAGTCTGGGCCCCTCTTGCGGGCGGGGGTGGGAGAAGCGGGAGGGGCGGTTGGCGCCATTGGCTACACCGGTGTTGGGGTGGCGGGGTCATCGTTGGGGCACGTTGAGGGTCCACACTCGGAGGTCGCAGTGGGTGGGCCTTTGGGGGTGTCCTCTTCTTTGCCAGGGGGAACTGGGCGCTTGGTGCACCCTGGCCTCGTTGGGCCCTTGGGGCCTTGGATGTGCGGTGTGGGTCCGTGGGGTAGGTTGGGGCTGTGGGGGGGCAGTTGGGGTGACTGGTTTGGGGCGGGCTGTGGGGGGGCTGGGAGTGTCCTGGGCAGGGGTGCAGCTGCTTGGGACGCTGGCAGGCTTGGTTCCTCGGCATGTGGTTGGAGGGCGGGTCCGATGGTGGGATCCGGCACTACGGGGGCTGTTGCTGCTGGCTTCTCTCTTTCTTACTCTCTGCAGGTCCCGTGCTGCGCAACGTCCAGGCTTGAGATGGCTGACCCGAGTGGCATCGTGGCTGGAGGTCCCGCGAGTACTTTGGAGGAGCAGCCCGGTGCGGCGGCGCAGCGTCGGTCTGAGAGCATTCTGATGGAGTCCCCCCGCGGGACTGGTGAGTATGAGGCTGGGGGTGGGGGGGGGTGGAGGGAGTTGCGCAGACCCTGAGTGCAGGCATAGCTGCGGTACGGCAGGAACGTTCTAAGTGCCGTCGGAGTCGCCGCTGTCGCCGTCCGTCTTCCTCATCTTCGTCCTCCTCATCGGCTACGGTTTCGTCGGGGGACTCGGTGCTGGCGGCGGGGCAGAAAGGGGAGGGCGGGGGGGGCCTACCGTGGTCCGCTGCGCTGAATTGTGGGAAGGTGTGCCGCGGAAGCTGCGTCATCAGATCAAGCGCCGCCGGTACATTGACATCTTTTGTCTGTTCGACGGCAGGAAAAGGTCTGGGGAAAGCCAGAAAAAATGCAAGGAGGACGAGAAAGTGGGTAGGGTGCGGAAGCCCTCCCGCAATACCCTCAATTGGACTCGTGCCTTTTTGCGTTTAGCCAGTGTTTGGGGCCATTACTTCCCGGAGCAGTACGGTGCGCTGCTTGCTTATGCAGATACCATTCTTGCTGCGTCCCAGGCTCATGACAGTTGGGCCTGGTTGAATTATGATGAGGAGTTTCGGGACATGATGCAGGAGAATGTACAGTTGTCGTGGGGGACGAAGGACATCAACCTGTGGTTAACGCAGATGTCTGTAAAAAGTCGGGTAGGGGGATCAGGAGGAGCAGGCAGCAAGGTGGGGCCACCCGCGGCGGTGGCGGACTTGCGTTCCTTTCGGGCGCCTGCCCTTGCTGCGTCCCAACCTAAAGCTGATTCCGCGGGGGGCGACGTCTGTTGGCATTTCAACAAGTCATCGTGCCCATTCCCTGACTGTAAATTTAAGCACTGCTCCCTGTGTGGGAGTGGCCACGCGGCTATCAAATGCAGTCGCAAGGGAGTGGCAGGAGCCCCAGCGGGGGGTAAGTGATGGGGTTTGCAGGGTGTTGGCTCCCATGCCCATGTGGGTGGAGGCGATACGCCATGGTTAATGCAGTATGGGCGGTGTCGCCGGGGTGGGGCTTGGCAGTTGCTTTTGGTAGGTTTCTCGGAAGGTTTTCGGATTTTGTTGCAGTGGGTGCCGGTGAAGGGCGGGTCGCATAATGCTAGTTCAGTGAGGGCACAGGTTGAGGTGGTGCATAAGAAGCTTGCTGAGGAATGTGGAATCGGCAGAGTTGCGGGGCCTTTCAGTGAGCCCCCGTTTTCTCCGTTCACGGTTTCTCCATTGGGCGTGGTCCCCAAGAAAGAGCTGGGCAAGTTTCGGTTGATTCATAACCTTTCTTGTCCTCCTGGGGATTCTGTGAACGATCACATTCCTCGCAAGCTATGTTCGGTGCGCTATGCTTCCTTCGATGCGGCTGTAGTCTTGGTGAGTCAGTGTGGGCGGGGGGCTTTACTTGCAAAGGTCGACATTGAATCGGCGTTCCGGTTGTTGCCCGTTCACCCCTCGGTGTTTCCGTTGTTGGGTTTCTGTTTTGAATCCAGGTTTTATTTTGATAAATGCATGCCTATGGGCTGTGCGATATCTTGTTCCTATTTTGAGGCTTTCAGCACATTCTTGCATTGGGTGTTGGAGCGGAAAACGGGTGTCCGCACTATTGTGCATTATCTGGACGATTTTCTGTTTGTGGGGCCCAGTCGGGAGGGTACCTGTGCCACCCTGCTTGAGACTTTTTTGGGCATGGCAGGTGACTTTGGCATTCCCATTGCAGCTGGCAAGACATTAGGCCCTGTTACGTGCCTTACGTTTTTGGGAATTGAGATAGATACCGAGGCCATGGTTGTGCGTCTGCCTGAGGAAAACGTTGTGCAGCTTTGGGAGTTGGTGGCGTTGGTGGGGTCCTCAAGCAAGGTCACTCTTCGGGTATTGCAGTCATTAGTGGGGCACCTCAATTTCGCTTGCAGGGTTTTGCCTATGGGGCGCCCCTTTGCGCGGTGGCTGTTGTTGGCTACGGCAGGGGTACACCTTCTGCATCATCAGATCCGCGTGTTGGTAGGCATGCGTGAGGATTTGCAGGTGTGGGATGCCTTTTTGACCGGCTTCAACGGTTGCTCGGTGCTTCAGCAGCCAGAGCTATCGAATCGGGATCTACACTTGTTTACAGATGCGCCGGGCGGCTCTGGTTTTGGAGCCTATTGCCAAGGGGCTTGGTGTGCGGAACCGTGGCCGCAGGAATGGGTGCATTCGGGCTTGACCCGTAACATTGCCTTTCTTGAGCTTTTTCCTATAGTGGTGGCGTTTTGGGTCTGGCCTGAGCGCCTGCGCGATTGTAGAGTAGTGTTTTGGTGTGACAATGTGGCGGTGGTCGAGGTTATTAATTGCCAGGCGCCGCAGTGCCCGAGGGTAACTGCCTTGATGAGGGTGTTTGTGCTGGCTTGTCTGCGATTGAATGTCACCGCCAGGGCGCGCCACGTCCCAGGCTCCCGGAATTCCATTGCTGATGCTTTGTCCCGTTTCCAGTGGGCGCAGTTTCAGCAGTTGGCCCCAGGAGCGGAAGAGGCAGCCTCGCGGATCCCGGAGCATCTTTGGAGAGTTGGGACGCTGACTTGATGGCACTGTTAGCTGCGTCCGTGGCTCGGGGCACTTGGATGCTGTATCGGTGTGGATACGCTCAGGTGAGTGCGTTTCTGGGCGCGCGGGGTTGGTCGGGGGGGGGGGGGTGTGCCTGATGGGCTTGTGGGCCAGTTTGTCTTATGGGCGAAGAAGGAGGGTTGGGCTCAGTCGACGGTGGGGGTGGCTTTATTTTTATTTATTTATTTAACTGCATTTATATCCCGCTTTTCACCGGGTCAAAGCGGTGTAACATGTAACATAGGGAGGGGTAATTTCTTTTAGGGTGGGGCCATCACCAGGGTCAACAATTAATGATTATGGGTAGACATGGCTTTGGCAGGGTTTTCCTTCTTTTGCAAGGTGGCTGGTTGGGGTAATCCCAGGGTGTCCTTTTTGGTTAAGCGCCTTTTGGCAGGCTGGGCCGGGGGCATCCTCGAGTGCGGGACTGGCGGCTCCCTGTTTCCCATGAGATTTTGCTGCAGATATGTGAAGCGTTACCTCGCATTGCAGCATCGAGTTATGAGTCTGTTTTGTTTCACGCGCTGTTTGCGACAGCATTTTTTGGGGCATTTTGTGTGTGCGAGCTGGTGCCCCGGTCGGCGCGTGTGGGTGAGTTTGGTGGGATCGACTGTGAACATGTCATGATAGAGGCGTCCCAGGTGCGCATTTACATCCCGCGCTCCAAAACAGATCAGATGGGAAAGGGTTGCTGGGTGGTTCTGAACGCTATCTTTCCCTTGTTATCCTGCCCGGTCCATGCTCTTCGCGCCTTCCGGCAGTTGCGGGCGGGGGGGGGGCGGGGCAAGGCAAATTTTTCATCCATGCCGATGGCAGGCCGGTAACACAGTTCCAGTTTACTGCAGTGTTGCGCTTGGCGTTGCATTTCCTGGGTTATGATGACAGGAGTTACGCTTCGCATTCTTTCAGGATTGGTGCAGCCATGAGTGCGGCGGCTGCAGGACTTGACGCCCGGGTCATTCGGCAGATCGGTAGGTGGCGTTCGGGAGCTTATGAAGGGTACGTTTGCCCTTAGCTACTCCTTGGGGCAGGATCGGTGGCTGTGGTGAGGGCGGATTACAGCATTGGGGGCAATGGGTGGGGGGGTTATTAACATTTTTCTTCGCCTTGCAGAGTTGCTGGCTGGTGGCAGTCCACTCTTCTCCTTGCAGATGGCGTTTGTTCAGGAGATTGGTGGATCGTCGGCCATTCCTTTGTCTACTGGGCTGAGCGATGGGTGGCGGTGCGGCCGCTAGGCATCCACCTTGGGCTGGCTGATTCCGGAGTGCGACTCTGCTGGATGGGTCAACGCGGCATGCGATGGTGGAAACTCTTGGCATTTGTTTGGGTGAACCTTGGCCAGTGGCGACAACCAGTCAGGTTGTTAATTCATCTCGGCGGCAATGACTTACAGAGGTGGTCCTGTCGGCAGATCATCCGGGCTGTGCAGAGGGACATCGCTATGGTTCGGGAGTTGATTCCGGGTGTGGCCATCGTATGGTCTGACATTATTCCACGCCCGGCATGCTGGGATCAGCGGCGTTGGTCGCTTGGCCTGGTCAAGATAAACAGGCAGATTGGTCGTTGGGTGCAGCAGACCGGAGGCCTCCAGGTGCTGCACCCTTGGGCAGAGGTCAGGTGCACGGGGCTCTATCGCTTGGATGGGGTGCACCTTGCCCCGGTGGGTCAAGATCTTTTGCTGAATGACTGGCAGGAAGCTCTGGAGGGTTGGTGCTGGTCGCAGCTTTCTTTTGGGGGGGGGGCGGCGCAAGGTTAGTGGTCTACCTTGTGCCGGTGGCGGGGTAGCGAGCTGGCGCTCGCCGACCCAGCGGGGGCATCAAGGCGGGTGCCGCTTCGCTTGGGAGCGGCAGTGCTCCTAGATTGGGAGAGACTTCACGGCTGGGGTCTTGCTAATAATATGGTGAGGCGGGCGGTAGGGGGAATGGGGGGTGGATGATGCTCCATTTTGCTAGAAATGGCTGGTGGGGGGCATCATCCGGATTGGGGTGGGGGGGGGTAGTTTGTTGCATTACAAATGTTGAGTTGGCCCAGGCTGGGCCGGTGTTCAATACTGTTCAATACTGTTAATAAAGCAGCAACCAAGCACTTGTTTTCCAGATTTCTGTGTCACTGTGCTCTGTTTGGGTGTACTGGAAAAGGGGGGGGTGGGGGGGAAGGGTGGGAGAGCTGGGTTATGGCATTGGGCATTGTCGTGCGCTCATGGTGGATTGGCAGGGTGGGTGGCAGGTTGCCAGAGTCGACAGGGATGGGCATCCGGATACCTCGGTTAGTCCCACCGCGCCGTAGGGCAGGGTCCCGAGGCTGGTATAGTAACTGGGTTCCTGGGGCCCAACGCTCCCTGGCGCGTGCGTGTTAGGTGGGGGGGGGGCAGGGTCCATGGGGGCATGCGTCACGGCCTTGGCTGGCCCTGGATGGGGTTGTGCTCAGGCGATTGGTGCTAGGGCATGATGTGGGCGGGGCCGGCAGTCTGAGAGGGAGATCGGAGGTGTGGGGTCTCCCTCTTTCTGCCGGCTCGCCGCGGAAAAGGTGTCCCGGCCCTCCCTTCCTCATTCTTTCTGGGGCTATGGGGTTGGGTGTTGCAGCTGGTGGGGGAGGTCAGTTGTCTGCGGGTGAGGGTGCCTGGGATAGCGAGCTGGCGCTCGCCGACCCGGCGGGGGCATCAAGGCGGGTGCCGCTTTGCTTGGGAGCAGCAGTGCTCCTAGATTGGGAGAGACTTCACGGCTGGGGTCTCTGCCTGGTGGAAGGCGACGTAGCCGGCCTTTGCTAATAATATGGCGAGGCGGGCGGTAGGGGGAATTGGGGGTGGATGATGCTCCACTTTGCTAGAAATGGCTGGTGGGGGGCATCATCCGGATTGGGGTGGGGGGGGGGGTAATTTGTTGCATTACAAATGTTGAGTTGGCCCAGGCTGGGCCGGTGTTCAATACTGTTAATAAAGCTGCGACCAAGCACTTGTTTTCCAGATTTCTGTGTCACTGTGCTCTGTTTGGGTGTACTGGAAAAGGGGGGGTGGGGTGGAAGGGCGGGAGAGCTGGGTTATGGCATTGGGCAATGTCGGGCGCTCATGGTGGATTGGCAGGGTGGGTGGCAGGTTGCCAGAGTCGACAGGGATGGGCATCCGGATACCTCGGTTAATGTTTTGGTTTCCACATAAGAGGTGCACTTTGTTTTGACAGCATTCCTGATCTCAGTCTAAGTGAGAAAAAACAGATAAATGTTGTAGCACTATGATTTTTGTTTTGGTTTTAGACATTAATAACCTAACTCTTAAATCCTTCTTAGTTTAAGTAATCATTTCAATATTGTGATTTTCCTTTTATAGCAGATTGAAATTCGTTTCTTTCCAGTTCAGGTACTTCTGAAGTTATGGAAAGTACTCCCTTACCTGATATTACTAGTGTTCAATTTATTTTATTTATTTATTTTATTTAACAGCATTTATATACCACCTTTTCCTTAAATCAAGGTGGCTTACGTTAAACTCAGTTGTTTACATTGTAACAATATGATTTCCATTCAACTCTATTCAACAGTTTGTTGTATATATTGCCTTTCCTGAACCATGTTAATGTATATAGACTCTATACTTCTTCATATTGAGATTGTTATAAAATATTTTGAAAGAATAATTTTCATGTCATAAGGACTTTAGTTATATTGAATGTTTAATGGGTATTAGGAGATATGTAAGGAGCTGTTATTTGGAACGAGCAGAGATACATTTATATCTTCTACCTGTAGTTGACTTAAAAGTAACACTAAGGGGTATGTTTACTAAAGTGCGGTAAATGAGAATAACGTGCGTTGTACGATGTTAACGATCGTAAGTGCAGTATAACGCGCGTAATCACGCGCCAACGACCGTTAACGTCATACTACGCGCGTTAACCGTAGTTAACGATCGTAAAGCCCCGCGGCGCGTTAAAACAGCGCAGAAGGTGGAGAGTGGGCGGAGAGAAGGGGGTCAATGGGCGGAGAGTGGGCAGGGAGAGGCTCCCCTCACACTAACGCGCTGAATTTCTGAGCTCAATTCCAACGCGAATGAAAACCTGTCGTTAAAGGCATATTAAAGGGAAGAGAAACCATTTCCGTCAGCAATGTACAGCAAAACCGGGGAAACCAACAAAATGTGAGCAGTGTGATACATGTGCACAGAACAAAATTTCACCTAAAACGTTAAAAATGACCACAAGAAACATTGTACAAATTATAATCCAGCTGGGAAACAGTGATAGCAATGGGCAACAATGAAAAACACTCCCAGGAAAGCACCAAAAAAAAGAAATGATGTTTGGAAGGGTCTACGCTCCTTAGACCCTTTCAAAGATCATTTCATTGTAATGGAGCTGTCCTGGGAGTGTTTTGTAATGTTGCCCAATGATAGCATTGTTGCCCAGCTTGGTTATGGGTGTTTGCCCCTTTTTTCGAGGTCTTTTCTGAGGTTTATTTGCACCTCTGTTTCCATACAAGGTAAATGAGCCCACAGTAAACCTGTGCAGAGCAGGGTTTCCGACTCGACAGGCCGGTTTTCCTATCTCCAGGGACTGCACTGTCTCTGTGGCCACAGTGTGGTGCAACGGACACAGCCAGTGCCTGTAAGACCAGAGGGTCACAGGTTCAAATCCCAGCTGGGGCTCCTGCCAACCCAGTCCCCATAGTTTTACCCACCACTAAACAGTGATAGTAAAGACACTCCTTTATTGCAGAGAACATACGCATGGTTAATACGCCTATATTTTACCACACCAAACACAGACACCAGAAACAGGCGCATTACCTAGAGCAGAGTCTTGCAAATGCAGTCCTGGAGGGCCCCACACCTTTCAGGTTCCATGCTGCCTCTAATAAAAATGCCTGTGCTGCATATCTATGCACCACCCCCATGGTATGCAGATATAGCTCATGCATAGTTATGAGGGACAGCATAAAAACCCGAACAGTGTTTGGAACACCAGGACTGGAGTTGGGGAACTCTGCCGTAAAGCAGCAGCCAACAGGGCCAGACACACCCACACACATACCCACAGGCCCCATTGGCCAATGCCTCCTGGAGAGGCAGGACATTGGGCCCTGCCTGTATCTCCCAATACTAGCAGTTGCATACCTTAGCAATGCCACCCTACACCTGGGTACATGGTACACAGCTATCAAACGTTTCCTATGATAACTGGCAGATATCAATTCCTACGTTAAGCACATTTTGCCCAGTGAGCTCCACCATAACAATCATTCTGATGTCTGTGGTGTGTGCTGCAGGTCCGGTCTCTGACAGTGTTTACCACCCTGGGGAGTGACCCCCAACAGTCTTGCTTACCATATCCATGCCTGTACTGTGCCCAGGACTGGTGTGGTGGGTATGGCTGCTGAACACCTCTATAGTAGCACAATGCTGGCATAGGTGTGGGGGTGGCTGTCTGTCTATCCAGTGTGTGGTGGCTGCAAACACCTTCCACAGGCCACACTGCCAGCAATGTTGCCAGTATTGGGCTGCCAATGTGCATAATGAGGATCAAGGTACCATGGGTATAGGCCGGACAGGGTGGCCTGGCCAGGGTGCATCTGCACAGGGCATACGGCAGTGACAGGCACATTTTAGTGCCCGGCCACCACCTACACAGACAGGGTGACCTCAGTATGTCCTGCTGAGAGATCACTCTCACCCTGACTGTGCAGAGACCACAGCATGGCTAGGCACCCCCATAGTGCTATATAGTATTTCTCTCATGTGATAGATATGGGTTTCCTGTTGGGGCCCAGTCACTGAGTTATCTGCTTGCTGTGTATGCTGACATCCCAGTTCTGGGTGCATGCATCTCCACTGGGCACATGCACTATTGACTAACTAGCAGACTGTTTGCAGCTGGTATGTGTTGTGATGGAGTGGCTTGCAGCAGGTGAATATCAGATAGTGGTGGGGTGCAGCTTCCATATCCAGGCCTGATGTCTGTCTGCTATTGTGTTATGGATGTGTACAGAGCTGCATTGACTGCCCTGTGGTGTGTCTGTTCCTCAGCAGGACCAGGGTTGCTGTTCCCCTCTACTGCCACCTTTGCAGGGAGGTAGAATGTGGATCTATTGTTTGGAGAACCTGTTTGCCACCCTCGGCCCTGGGGGAGGGGGGTGGTGGTGCATGGGGGCAACACCTGACTGAAACAGACGGAGAAATCCAAGGTGTTTGTGCAGAAACTACCTATCTCACACATTAACACTGCTTTGGACCTCCGCCATGGCCTCTCAGCCATGGACGGTGCTGTGGACCTGGTGCTGGGCGCCTCACTGCACCCTCAGGGTGAGCACAGTACCCGCACAATGTGACGGTGTGTAGCTACTCTGTGCCAGTACAACACACGGTCAGTACCCCCTACCAGGCCGAGGTGCTGTGGGGGTGCACATGGTCACTTCCCCCTACAAGGCCGAGGTGCTGTGGGGGTGCATTCCCCATGGTGTGTATCTGTGGACGGCTGATTTGCATGTGCAGTGCATCATGGGTGTGACTGGCACAATCCAACCCTGGGTAAATCCAGCACCTGCTCACAGGCTCAGAGACACCATAGGTCATCACACGTACATCTGTTAGCATAATGCATAGGTGCAAGATACCCTAAAGAGTCTGTAATATAAGGTACCCATGCTGGTAAAAACACACGTACCCACGCACGTTTGTACGCACGCACCAACGCACGGGGCTACGCCCGTACCAACGCACGCGGCTACGCCCGTACCAACGCACGCAGCCACGCACGCACCAACGTACATGGCTACGCACACTGCGAGGGTGTGTTTCTGTAACCACTACTCAACGTAAAGAAAAACATGCCTCCTCATTCCCTATGTAATGTACAGGGTGATGCCTGGGCCAGCCTTCTGCGTTGGGCACACTGGGGACTCGAACCCATGCTGCCTGTAACAGCGGTCAGTACACTAACCATTGTGCTACAGCTCTGTTTCAGTGTTTTGTGTCTGTACGCCTTCATACGATTAAAGCGCAGTAGTGTGCCACGGCGCCTTGTAACGCTCGTTAGTTTTGGGAACGCGCGTTAGTGGTTATGATGTCCCGCCCATGTCCTTTTTTGGCTTTCCTTTCACTAACGCGACTCCTAACGCGATTTGCACTAACGCAGTTTAGTAAACATACCCCTAAGTTTTAATAGTTGTTTGATGTTTCTAGATGCCTTAGTCTAAGGATACATTAGTATGGTATGAAGAAAAATCTAAGTATGTAGTTGGTGGTATGAAGCAAGTGATGAGAGGAGTTGTGAAAAGTGATATAATATTAATAGTGAAATAGAAGGACTTTTGACGGACAGTAAACTGGTGAAGATAATCTAATGATGTGAAGTGATGTCTGATGAATATGTAAAAATAAATATGAGATCTGCAATGGTAACGTGCACAGCTAGTGTTTTTTTCCTTGCTATCTGTATGGGTTTGTACAGTAGTATGAAATGGATTCTCTGATTCAATGGATTTGGAAGCGGGATGTGTTGTACACTGCAGTAATAACTTGATAGAAGTAGACAGCAAAGATAACAGTTTGGAGGGTAGTATGGAGGACTGTGTGTTTATACTAGCTCTGTTAGTAAGAGAGATTGCTGAGTTGCTCAAAGGCATGAGAGATTCCTTCTTGCCAGATAACAGTATGCCTAGTTAGAGAAGTTTCTTTTAAGAATATCAAAACAGAGCACAGTTAAAATAAAGCATGAATGTTGCTAATCTTTTATATATAAAAAGAACAACTTCTGATTCTAATTGGCAGCAGTATTATTGAGAGATAAAGCTACATGATTGTGATTTCATTAGATTATGTTAAAAATTCTTTTATGGGGATTCTACATTTGACAGTTGTGATGGAGAAAGGAAGTAAACCCCAAAATCATTAACCATCCCTTTACTTGTGTTTGAACAGTAAATAAGTTTAATCCACAATATGCAATTTTTGTTTTCTAGGTTTCATGGATCTCAGCTTATCCCGGTTAAGAGAGTTTGTCTGCTGATTTCATTCCATGTGTAGAAATGCAAATATTGAAAAGTTTGCTGTAAACAGTACCTCCTAGATCCATCCCCGCTATCTATGCCTCCGAATAACTTCCCCACCGATTGTGCGGAGAAGATAGATGGGGGTGGGGATGGGTGACCCGTGGGTGGAGAGTAGGCGGGCAGTGGACAGTCACCGGCTCTGGCGTACAGGACCAATTCTAATGTCGAACCTGTAGATCCGGAGCCGGTGAAATGTCCGGGGAAGTTATTCCACCTCCATGGAATAACTTCCCTGGATGTTTTTTTTAAGCTGCTGGGGTGCGGATGGGGAAGGGGGGCAAGGGTTTATTCCCCACAGCCCGACCCTGGCCTTAGGAGGCCGGATCGGGGGGTGGGCTGCAGGGAGTAAACACTTTAACTGGGTGGCTGGCATCGCAGCTTTTAAATGGAGCCTTGGTGCCATGGCAACATGACGCCATGGTGCCGTGGCTTAATTTAAAAGCTCTGACTGAGTTAGTCAGGTGGAGTCTTGCATGTGCAGGCCAGACAGAATTGCTGTCCTGGCCTGCATGTGCAGGACTGTTTGTGATTCTGATCCCTTGGGACTAGATGTGCCCTGCGGGATCAGAATCGTGAATCCCTCTGGGCATCTGGTTCAGACCAGATGCACAGAGGGGATCTACGTCCGGGACAGAATTGGGCCCATGTTCTTCTGTTTTATCTATGATTAATTTGTAGTTGTGCAGGAGTGAATGGGAAGATCTTCCATGTATGGTAGCTTTTTGTTAGATATCTTATACATTCTAGGGTCGATTCAGACCTGGACACCCTGACCCTCTGTGTGCCCAGTTGGAACCAGACGCACAGAATTAGCCAGGATTCTGATCCCGCAGGGCACATCATCTAGCCCTGCAGGATCAGAATCACGTCCAGGCCTGTATGTGCAGATTGGGACCCTGATTCAGGTTGGCCTGCATGTACAGGCCTTGCCCGGATAGCTCAGTCAGGGCTTTTGAAAAGAGACGTGGTGCCATGGTGTCCGGTTGCCATGGCACTGGGGCTCCATTCAAAAGCTGTGATCCCTGGCCACCAGACCAAAAAGTGCATTCCCTGCAACTCGACACCCGATCTTGCCTCCCAAAGCTAGGGTCGGGTTGCACAGAATTTCCTCTGCCCCCTGCTGCCTCTTTTGGGCCTTGGGCCTGCCTGATCCACCTGACTAGGGGAACTTATTCCACCTCAGAGGTGGAATAATTTCCACATTCAGGCCCCCGCCCTGGATGTACACGGCCAACATTGGAATCAGCCCTGTATATCCAGGGCCCCCGACTGCCCACTGCCTGCCCTAATGCTGCTCCTGCTCCGCCCCTTCCCCATCCTGCCTAACTTCCCTGTCCCCATACCCGCTATTCGTGCCTGTTTGTGAATTTGCATGATATAACAAAGACTAATTATGAAGGCGTTTATAAGACAAATTATGAAGGTGTTTAAAGGAAAAGACACAAGCTAGCAGCTTTGCTGAAAATTGAATTGCTTGTCAAAGTCAAAGCAAGTTTATTTTATTGATTTCTGGTTAATGATACTGATATCTCTTTCTTTTTATTTCTTATTGTGCAAGAAGTATAGTAATACGTGTAATATAGAAGAAAAGATGTTAGATTAGGGATTTCGATTTTACAAGTCACAAATAATGAATGATACAGTTTCATTCTAACAAGTAAATTAAGTAATTAAACCAAAGCGATGAATGTGTGTTATGTTTTTTTCTTTATGTCTGTAGATTAATTGAAAATTCTGGTACACACCACATTCATGAAAGTGTAAGAGATTGCAGAGTGACTTTCCCAGTCTATTTTAAGCTACTTGCAAGAGTCTATTGGAGGAGTAATCTTAAATTCTCATGTTGTGTGTTTCAGTTGTTATTATGGAATGCCCCTGCAGATCTGACATTATTAACTGGAAGTGTGAAGCAAATGCCTTGTCGCTGGTGAACTAGGTAAAGCAAAGGTATTCATTTATTTATTACCGTATATACTCGAGTATAAGCCGACCCGAATATAAGCCGAGGTACCTAATTTTACCACAAAAAACTGGGCAAAACTATTGACTCGAGTATAAGCCGAGGGTGGGAAATGAGGCACCTACTAGGCAATGTAAAAAATAAAGATAGAGACCAATAAAATTACATGAATATTTATTTAAACGAAAAACAGTAAAATAGCTCTGTAAGTGGAAAATGGGGTCAACAAAAACAATATGGTATCAAAAATACCGTATCTTTAAAAGTACATCAACCTTAGCTTAATCAGCAACCAAGCTAACACACAAGAGCTAAAATCCTTCAAAACTGGAGTTCTCCTTCTCATCATCTGTATGTCCAAACAGAGCTTCAGCTGCTTCAGCTCCTGTGATGTTATCAGCATAAACATTGTCATCATCACTGACTTCACAGTCATCACCATCACTGCTGTCGTTCTCATACAATGCGCTGTCTTCACTGCCATCCATAGCATTACTAATGCCACATTTCTTAAAGGCGCGTTGCACCAGGTCCTCTGGAATATCTTCCCATGCATCACGAACCCACTGTGCTATCAATTCTATGTCTGGCTTTCTCAGATTTCCAACTTTTGTCAGTTGAGCTTGACCAGATGACATCCATTCATGCCACATCTTTCGCACACGGTCTTTGAAAGGTTTATTTAAACACACATCTAGGGGCTGCAATACAGATGTAAGCCCACCTGGAATAACGGCCAAAGTAACTTGAGAAGACTTTGCCAATTTTTTTATGTCATCAGATGTGTGGGCTCTGAACATATCCCAAACTAGCAATGATGGTTTTTTCTTTAAGGCTGCTCTTGGTCATCCGTTCCAAATTTCTTCCATCCATTTTTTTGTTCCGTCTTCATCCATCCAGCCTTTAATATGTGCACGCACTGTAATTCGTGGTGGGAATTTGACCTTTTTAGGCAAGGTCTTTCTTTTGAAAATAATAACAGGCCGCAGCTTGGTTCCATTAGCCAAACATGACAGAACAACTGTGAAATGATTTATTTCATTTCCTGTGGTTCTTAGTAAAATAGTTTTGTCTCCCAAACTTGCCACAGTTCTGTTGCTTGGAAGATCAAAGGTCATAGGCGTTTCATCCATATTCCCAATATTTTGAAGGTCGTAGTTATGGATCCTTCTTTGTTTTATGATGAATGAATGGAATGACATCACTTTTTCATCAAGGTCTTTTGGCAGCTTCTGTGCAATCTTTGTTCTTTGCCGCAAACATAGGCCAAACCTATTCATGAAGCGGGTACACCATCCTGCTGATGCAACAAATTTTTTAGTGCCTGGTACTTTAAATTTTTCATCTTTAGCCATTTGAAGGGCATGTAAGCGAATTCCCATGCGTGTTACACAGTAACCATTTTGACGACACTCCATAACCCATTTATGCAATTCAGTCTCTAGAGCCCCATATGAAGTCGTTAAACCACGTCGAGCTTTTTTTGCCTTTGGAATCTTTTCCATTTTCCGCCACTCCCTTACTTGTTTTTCGTCAACACAAAATTCCCTACTTGCAATACTGTTATTGCTTTCTTCTGCTCTTGACACAACCTTAAGTTTGAAAGCAGCTTCGTATGACCTGCGTTTTTGTTTTGGTCCAGGATTAACTTGCATTTGGCTTTATAAATCAGCTCCTATATTACTTAGGTAGTCAGTACATTAGGCAGAGGTCAGTACATTAGGCAGTGGACAGTACGTTTTGCACTGGACAGTATGTTCGCTTGGCAGTAGACAGTACGTTCGCTCGGCAGTAGATAGTACATTAGGCACTGGACAGTACGTTCCCACTTAGGACAACCACCTTAAACATGGGCAACACAACTATCATGTTAAATAAAAATACCTGTAATATAGCACCTTTTAATTTTACTTTCCCCTTCCTCGTGGCTCAATCTGCTGAATTTACAGGGGCTATGTGTGTGTTTTCACTGAGAGGCTGGCACATACATACAGAGGAGGAGCTTGTGCCTCTGTGTGATGTGCCAGCCTCCTTAACGCTGCCTGTGACAGCCCGAGCCTGTCACACTGTCCAGGATGTGCTGCTGCGGGCTCGAGGGGGGGCCAACTCTGCTCAACTACAGGTACCTCTGCGGGGGGAGTCGGGGAGGGGGAGGGAGGGTCCGTGCTTACTACAACTACTTCTGCGGGTGGCAGGTGACAACTTAGCACCCGCCGCTCGCACAGGCACAGCACACACTGTAGGAATGCCCAGCACATCACTGCAAAGGTTTCCATATCTGCAGCCGCGGTTATGGAAACCTTAGCTTTAGAAGCAGCGCCCCCTGCTAGACATCTGCAGACGTTGACTCGAGTATAAGCCGAGGGGGCCGTTTTTCAGCACAAAAAATGTGCTGAAAAACTCGGCTTATACTCAAGTATATACGGTACACTTTTCTATACCGCCCCTTCCAGAGATCAGGGGCGGTTTACAAGGAACCAACATGTTACTTATAACAGGGTTTGAACTTTTTACATTATAACAATATTAGTCATAGACTTAACTAAGCCAGAAAAACTATATTCATATAACTATAAATACATATTAACCGGGCTTATGTTTGTTTGATTATGAACCTGTGTATAAAGATGCAATGTGTGCCCAAAAGTTTGTGTTTTCTGTTCCGTTTATGTTGGCAGTGTGCATGTTTTCTTCTTAATTTCATTAGGTAGCCCTGAAAAGGGCTGGTTTTCGTTGGTAGTGGTCATTAGTACTTGATCTTGATGCACCAGCCCTTGCTCTTTCTCACCAGACAACATCTGTCTGGCATGGAGTGGACTAATTTAATGAGGTTTTCTTGCGTTATGATGGAATTCCAGGCTGCAATCAGTGATTCAATCAGCTCTCGCTTGGTCTGTGGCTGCTTCTTGGCGATCTCAACTGATACCTTGTACCAAAGATTCTCAATTGGGTTGAGATCAGGTGACTGAGCTGGCCAGTCAGTGGTCTGAACTCAGTTTATTTTCTTCCAGTTGGTGACAGTTTTCACTCGGTGGCAAGGTGCATTGTCATCCTGGATAACTCAGTCAGGCTTTTAAATGGAGCCATGGGAGTGCCACGTGATGCATGAGCGAGTAAGAGATTTCTATGCTCGCTCCGGGGCTGCCCCGATATTAAACTGAAATTTGGAGAGTTTCCCCCAATGTAGCGCACTGAAAAACACACAATTGGAAGAGTGTGTGGTGTGGAGGTGCCTTTAGGAAATAGTAGACCAAATATGCCTCTCCCGGCGCGAAGAGAGCGTGAGAAAGCCCAGAAGACTGGAGCCTCCTCTGCTGTGGGGCAGTCAACCAGCATGGCGCAGCCGCGGTCCCCAGGGGGTGAGAGCGTGGAATCGGGGTCTGAGGAGCTCGCACGGGAGGTGGCGAAACTTTTGGAGCCCAAATTTGACCTTATTCTCAATAAGCTGGAGACAGTGGGAGAGACGCTCATGGAGTTTAACTAGAGAGTTGATGAGCTGGAGCATCGGGTGGCAGAGATGGAGGATGAAGAGGGGAAGCGGACCCGGGAAATGGACGTGTTACGCAAGAAGGTAGAGGCCTTGCTTGATAAGGTAGATGACTTGGAGAACTGTTCAAGACGGAATAATTTGAGAATTGTGGGTGTCCCGGAGACAAAGACTGATGCTATGTTATTATCCCTGGTGGAGAGCTGGCTGCCCAAAGAACTAGGTTTGGAGGGCCTGGTTGGGCAACTAAAGGTGGAGCGTGCACACCGTCTGGGGCCTAAAACTGAAACCCGACAGAGGCCCAGAGTGATCATAGCGCGGATCTTGAACTTTCAGCATAAGTGGCAGCTCTTACAGGCATTTTGGAAGAAGCGTGATCTGATACTTGATAATCAGAAAGTACTGTTATTCCAGGACTATTCTTCGACTGTGGCTGCGAAGCAAAAAGAATTCTCTCCGCTGTGTGCGGCCTTATTTAAAAAAACAGCTCCGCTTCACTCTGGCCTTTCCAGCCACGCTCCGCGTGTTCCATAATGGGAAAAATCATGTGTTGACCTCAGTGGCTGCGGCGCAGAGGTTTGTGGAGGAGCTGGAGAAAAACAAATCTGAGAGCGGCCGGGTGCCCTGAGGAGAACGCAGACTGTCACCAGTTGGAGAAGTCACAGGAGGCCGGCAGAGAACGACAGAGAGGGCAGCAATTAGAAGGATTAGAAGAATTGGGATTGAGATTTATATAATAAGATGTTATAAGATAACGTGGATCAGTATTATTGTACTTGATGCTGAGTTATTGTATTGGATGCTGGGTTAAATGTGGATATGTATGGGCTGCGGGGGTGCTTCCAGATGGGCAGTTTAAAGGGGCGGGTAATGTGCCCTCGTGCCCTTGTGTATACCATTGAGGCCCGTAGGTATAATTATATGTCTGGGTACATATGTTTGCTTAGAGGTTGTAGTAGTTGTGTAACTGTGGGGGTTGCGGGATATACCAAGGGGGGAGGGGCGGGACAGCCCTGTTGCGCACGAAGGTGGGACTCGAGCCTGGCGGAGCGGGCCAGGGGTAGGATGACTAGTTTTTTTAAGGGGGAGGGGGGAAGGGGAAAAGATGGGAGGGGTGACAGGGGGTGGGGGGGTTGGGAGGGATGGGGTTGTATCAGGGGTGGCTGGAGTTGACAAGGGGGGGATAGAAGGAGGGAAGGGTGGGCTGGGGGTCTTTGGGAGGGGGGCCTTGGCAATGGGGGTTAGTGTGGAACAAACTGCAGAGATTGGGGCTGGGAGCTGAGGCTGGGCAGCTCTCAGTCAGAAGAAAAATGGAGTGGGCTTTGCAGTGTAGAGAGAGGGGGCGGAGGCTAATGGGGACTGAGCTGCGATTTATCTCTTGGAACGTGGGAGGTCTAGGCATGTCAGTAAAGTGCGCCAAAGCATTGCAAATGCTACGAAAGCAGGGAGCGCAAGTAGCGTTTTTACAAGAGACACATCTCAATGGGAAGGAGCATGCCAAGTTGAAAAGAGCTTGGGTCGCGCAGGTGTATGCTGCAGCTGCGGCAGGGGGAAAGAAGAAAGGGGTGGCGATTTTGTTTGATAAGCGGATTAATGTGGAGGTAATAAATGAGGACAATCGATCCCCTGGGAAGATTTCTGTGAGTCCACGCCCGGGTTAATGGGGAGGAATTGATCTTGGGGAATATTTATGCCCCTAATGTTTAGAGCCATGAGTTCTTTAGAGCCCTAGTGAGGAAGGTGGGTGGGGCCCCAAAAATACCGATAATACTAGCAGGAGATTTCAACTGTTCGCACGACCCTATGTTGGACAAGTCGACCCCATCGCAGGGAACAAAAGGATGGGTTTCGAGGGGAGTAAACTACCTCTGCAGGATGGGGGGGCTGCTTGATGTTTGGAGGATATTGCATGGGGGGGAGCGGGACTACACACATCTGTCGAGGGCCCATCAGACCTGGTCCAGGATTGACTACATTTTAGTGTCACAGGCAGATCTGGGCAGGGTCAGCAGAGCAGAGATTGGTCCAATTCTGGTGTCTGATCATGCAATGGTGAGCATGGCGTAGAGAGGACGCCATAGATTGGGAGGTAGGTGGTCCTTCCCCCGGCACTTATGGAATAGAAGTGCGTTCCAAGAATTTATATGGGAGAGAAGGAGGGAATTTGTTAAAGATAATGACGGGAGCGTAGCCTCAGTCGCCACGTTCTGGGAGGTGGGGAAGACGGTACTTAGGGGGCAGCTTATCGCATATGTGGCTACAGAACGGAAGAGGGTGAATGAGAAGTTGGTGAGGCTGGCCCAAGAGCTTCAAAAGAAAAAAAAGGAATCACTGCGAAGGCCAGGAGGGGGAGCACTACAGGAATATTTGGAAGTGCAGAGGCAACTGAACAGGTATCTGCAGGAGAGGGCGGTATATGATACCCAATATTACCGGCACCAATTTTTTCAGTTCAGAAACCGGTCGGGGAAACTATTGGCGCGACTTGTGAGAGATTGGAGCGGTACCAAGTTGGTGGCCGTGATTAGGGATGGCAAAGGAGATAGGCAGACAGAGCCTCGAAAAATTGTGGAAGTATTTCAGCGCTTCTACAGTGCGTTATATACTTCAGAGCCCGCAAATCGGGAACAGGAATGGAGCTTCTTAGACAGTGTAGACCTGCCGCAGGTGACACCTCAAGAACGGGAGGTGTTGAATCGGCCTATTTCTGGGGCAGAGATCCAGAAGGCTATTAAAACAGGGAAGCTACATAAGACCCCAGGCCCGGATGGATATGGCTCAGAGTTTTATAAAATTTTGGAGCAGCAGGTAGTGCCTATGCTGGCAGTGGTATATGCGGAGGTCCTGGACACCGGGTGCTTTCCAAGGGAGATGCAGACAGCTTCGATTTTGCTTATACATAAAGCAGGGAAGGAACCAGGGGACCCGGCTTCTTATAGACCTATATCGCTCATTAATTCTGATATGAAGATACTGGCGTCGCTATTGGCAGAACGGGCGCAGGATATACTGGCCCGCATTGTTGGCCAGTACCAAGCAGGCTTTGTACGAGGTAGAGTGGCCGCGAGGAACATACATAAGAACATAAGATATGCCATACTGGGTCAGACCAAGGTCCATCAAGCCCAGTATTCTGTTTCCAACAGTGGCCAATCTAGGTCATATGTACCTAGCAGTTTCCCCAAGAGACACAAGTTCCACAATGCTTGTACTGGGTCAAGCATTGATATCTTCGGTCACTTCTTAATAATGGTTTATGGACCTTTCCTCCAGGAACTTGTCAAAACCTTTTTTAAACCCAGTTACACTAACAGCCTTTACTACATCCTCCGGTAACAAATTCCAGAGTTTGATTACACGTTGAGTGAAAAAATATTTTCTTTTATTAGTCTTAAATAGTTTACCCTGTAGCTTCATTGCATGTCCCCTAGTCTTTCTATATTCTGATAACGTAAACAATCAATCTATGTTTACCCGTTCCACTCCGTTCATTAATTTATAGACTTCTATCATATCTCCCCTCAGCCGTCTCTTTTCCAGGTTAAAGAGCCCTAACCTTTTTAGCCTTTCTTCATAGGAGTATCCTTCCATCCCCTTTACCATTTTGGTGGCTCTTCTCTGAACCTTTTCTAAAATCGCTATATCCTTTTTAAGATACGGCGACCAGAATTGCACACAATATTCAAGGTGCGGTCTCACCATGGAACGATATAGAGGCATTATAATATCTTTTGTTTTATTTTTCATTCCTTTCCTTATCATACCTAGCATTCTATTTGCTCTCTTGGCCGCCGCTGCACACTGGGCCGAGGGTTTTAACATGGTATCCACAATGACGCCTAAATCTTTTTCCTGGGTGGTGGTTCCTAATGTGGAACCTTGCATCGTGTAACCATAGTTTGGGTTGTTCTTCCCTAGGTGCATAACCTTGCACTTGTCCACATTAAATTTCATCTGCCATTTTGATGCCCAGTCTTCCAATTTATCAAGATCCTCTTGCAATTTTTCACAATCCTTTTGGGTTTTAACAACTTTAAATAGTTTTGTGTCATCTGCAAATTTGATCACCTCACTCGTTATTCCACTTTCCAGGTCATTTATGAATATGTCAAAAAGCAGCGGACCCAGCACAGATCCCTGGGGTACACCACTATTCACCTTTCTCCATTGGGAAAATTGGCCATTTAGCCCTACCCTCTGCTTTCTATCTTTTAACCAGTTCCTGATCCACAATAGTACACTGCCTCCTATCCCATGACTCTTTAGTTTTGCCAAAGGTCTCTGATGAGGGACCTTGTCAAAGGCTTTCTGAAAGTCCAGATATACAATATCAACCGACTCACCTTTGTCCACCTGTTTATTCACTCCTTCTAAAAAACATAACAGATTAGTAAGACAAGATCTTCCTTGTCTAAAGCCATGTTGGCTGTCTCCGATTAGGTTGTGACTTTCTACATGCTGAGTAATTTTATTCTTTATGATGGTTTCTACCATTTTTCCCAGTACTGACGTCAGGCTCACCGGTCTGTAGTTTCCCGGATCACCCCTGGAACCCTTTTTAAAAATTGGTGTTACATTGGCGATCCTCCAATCTTCAGGTATTAGAGATGATTTTAATGATAGTTCACAGATTACTGATAGCAGGTCTGCAATCTCATATTTCAGTTCTTTCAACACCCTTGGATGTATACCATCCGGCCCAGGTGATTTGCTACTCTTCAGTTTATCTAATAGTTGTAAGACATCTTCCCGATGTATCGATATTTCCTTCCATTCTTCCAGACCTTTAAATACCACTTCAGTCATGGGTAACATCCATACATCTTCCTCAGTAAAGACCGAAGCAAAGAATTCATTCAGTCTCTCCGCTATCGCCTTGTCGCCTCTTAGTGCTCCTTTAACCCCTTTATCATCTAATGGACCAACTGACTCTCTCACAGGTTTTTTGCTACGAATGTACTTGAAAAGGTCTTTATTTCGCGTTTTTGCTTCCGCAGCAAGCTTCTTCTCAAATTCTCTCTTTGCCTGCCTTATCAATGCCTTGCATTTGACTTGCCAGTGCTTGTGCTGTTTCCAGGTTTCATCATTTGGCTCTTTTTTCCATTTCCTGAAAGATGCTTTTTTGGCAACAACAGCCTCTCTGACCTCACCTTTAAACCATGCAGGCAGTTTTTTGGACTTCCTTCCACTTTTCTTAAAGCGTGGAATACAGCTGGTCTGGGCTTCCAAGATAGTATTTTTCAACAACACCCAAGCTTGATGTACGTCTTTAACCTTTGCAACTGCTCCTTTTAGTTTTTTCTTAACTGTTTTCCTCATTTTATCATAGTCTCCCTTTCGAAAGTTAAAAGATAGTACTGTGGATTTCCTTACTATCCCTCCTCCACTAATTAAATCAAAGGCGATCATACTATGATCACTATTGCCAAGTGGCCCCAACAACCTTATCTCTTGCACTAGATCTGGTGTTCCACTAAGGACTAGGTCTATTAAGGCTTCCCCTCTGGTCGGTTCATGAACCAGCTGCTCCAAGAAGCAGTCATTTATTTCATCTAGGAACTTTATCTCCCTAGCATGTCCTGACATGACACTGACCCAGTCGATACCAGGGTAATTCAAATCACCCATTATTATTACTGCACTGTAACTTTTGTTAGCTTCCTTGATTTCTTTGAGCATTTCATCATCCATTTGGTCATTCTGGCCAGGTGCTCGATAGTACACCCCACTGCCATTGCCTTCCCCCTTTTATATGGAATTTCAATCCATATAGATTCTACAGCAGATTTTGTTTCCTGCAAAACTTTAATCCTTTCTGAGTCAATGCCCTCTCTAACATAGAGCGCAACCCCTCCACCAATTTGATCAGCTCTATCATTACGATATAGTTTGTACCCAGGTATCATAGTGTTCCACTGGTTGTCCTCCTTCCACCATGTCTCTGATATTCCAATCATATCTAACCTTTCATTTAGTGCTATATATTCTAACTCTCCCATCTTATTCTTTAGACTTCTAGCATTTGCATACAAGCATTTTAGAGAATGTATTTTATTCATGTTAATTTGGCTATTGTTAGACATGGGTAAATTGGGATCTTTAAGCTCTGTCTGCTCCATACTTGAGGGCATTTGGGCTACTTTACTCTTTTGTGGAACCTCTCTGCTTTTGGTAGTATCCTTCAAGGATACATTCTTCCGAACCATCCGCTCTTGGGCGACTGTCGGCATTCCCCTAATAACTAGTTTAAAAGCTGCTCTATCTCCTTTTTAAAGGTTAATGCCAGCAGCCTGGTTCCATCCCGGTTAAGGTGAAGCCCATCCCTTCGGAAGAGCCCCTCCTTTCCCCAGAATGTTCCCCAGTTCCTAACAAATCCAAACCCGTCATCTCTGCACCATTGTCTCATCCACGCATTGAGACTCCGGAGCTCTGCCTGCCTGTTGGGTCCTCACGTCCACCAGCCACCCAGCTATCTACATGCCTAATGATCGAATCACCAACTATAACGGCTGTCCTAACCCTTCCCTCATGGGCACATGGCCCTGGAGAAACTTCCTCGGTGCGAGAGGGTTTTACATCACTTGGAGGACAGGTCCTAGTTACAGGATCACTTCCTGCCACACCAGGGTGATGCTCTCCTGTCACGTGACCTCTCTCCTCCATGGCAACAGGGGTGCTGCCAGACTGGAGGTGGGACTTCAGGACTATATCCCTCTAGGTCTCATCTATGTACCTCTCTGTCTGTCTTATGTTTTCCAAGTCTGCTACTTTAGCCTCTAGAGAACGGACTTGTTCCCTGAGAGCAAAGAGCTCCTTGCACCTAGTGCACACATAAGACCTCTCACCAACTGGGAGAAAATCATACATGTGACATTCAATGCAAAAGACTGGAAAGCCCCCATCCGACTGCTGGACTGCTGTCTGCATCTTAGTTTTAAGTTTGTGTCTAGATCTTTAAGTTCTTACTTACTAGGGGTTGCTATGGGTATTTATACCCATAAAACTGTACCTAATACGTTTAATATACCTTGTTCACCTGAAGCTTAATTAATCTCAGGTCCTTAGTGTATGACTGATTTGAGTAATGAGCTTCACCTGAAAGCACCTCCTGTCTTTTAAGATGTGTAAGTACCTATAAAGCTATGTTTATCCCGGGGTGGGTGGGTGGGTGTGGGGAGGGAAATAACACTTATTAAAAGAGGGCTGCTACACAGTACCCTGTCTTGTGCTGCTGAGGTAAACTAAATTCTGATTTGATTTAAATTATAGCTCTTAGCAGCTGCTAGGCTCTAACTTCTTATGAAATTTAAACTACAAGCCCTCTGCTGGGTTCTAAATTTAACCAGAAAGCTCTCTTCTGTGTTTTAAAACTAAAAGTACTTTTCTGATGCTAGGCCCTGAGTGACTATTAAATGTACACTACAAGCTCTCTGCTGGGTTCTAAATGTAACCAGAAAGCTCTCTTCTGTGTTTTAAAACTAAAAGTACTTTGCTGTTACTTGGCACTGAGTGACTATCAAATTTAAACTACAAGCTCTCTGCTGGGTATGAAATGTAACCAGAAAGTTCTCCTCTGTGTTTTAAATTCAAACTTTAATTGCTGCTACTAGGCCCTAACTGACCCAACAAAAAAAGTGGGTTCACAGATTAAGTAGCTTTAATACAAAGAATTCCTTTTAGAAAATTACCAGAAGTATATACTCACAGTTGCAGATTTCTCTCCAGAAGTGACAGTCCCCCTTTCTAGTCCTTCAAGACTAGAAAGGGGGACTGTTGGGCATGGAACGCTGCCTTCAGCGGAAGACGCCCTTGTTACTGGCCAGTTTAGATGCGGAGAAGGCCTTTGACCGCGTCTCGTGGGATTATATGTTTGAAGCCTTGAGGCGTTTTGGTTTCACGGGACAATTTGTGGGTTGGGTACGAGCTCTATACTCTGAGCCGCGGGCCTTCATCGCGGTGGGGGGAGAGACCTCATCAGCGTTTATATTGCAGAGGGGGACTAGACAGGGATGCCCCTTGTCACTGCTCCTCTTTATACTACATCTGGAGCCTTTACTGGTAAAGTTGGTGCGGTACGAGGAGGTGACAGGGATAGGGTGGGAGGCTGGGGAGATAAAAGTGAGTGCGTTTGCAGATTATATGCTGCTGTGTTTAACGAGCCCGCAAAAATCCCTAGAACGAGCATTAAATATTATAGAATCGTTTGACACCTTTTCCGGCCTGAAAATTAATGTAACCAAGTCCCTGGGTTTAGATGTTGGGGGGTGTAACAGGGGGTCTTGGGTCGGCACCTTCCCACTGGTGTGGGCGGGGGGACAGATACGTTATCTGGGCATCCAGATCCCCGAGTGGTTAGAACAGCTATACCAGGTAAATATACAGCCCTTGCTGGAGGGGACAGCGGGACGATTAAGGAAATGGAAGGAGCTGCCGCTATCGTTGAGTGGCAGGATGTTGTTGTTGTTAAGTGCCGTCGAGTCGGAGTCGACTCATGGCGACCCTCTGGATAGCTATCCTAAACTGTGTTCGGTCTTCAGTCAGGCGGCTCATTGTTGACAGACTGGTACCAGTAGCTGCTGTTATTGTATCGATCCATCTCATTGCTGGCCTTCCTCTTTTGCGTTGACCTCCTATCTTGCCAAGCATAATGTCTTTCTCTAATGATCTCTCTCTTCGCATGATGTGTCCAAAGTATGAAAGTCGAAGTCTTGTCATCTGAGCTTCTAAAGAAAGCTTAGGTTTGATCTCCTCTAGTACCGACTGGTTTGTTCTTCGGGCAGTCCATGGTATACACAGTATTCGCCGCCAGCACCATAATTCAAAGGCATCAATTTTCTTCCTGTCTATCTTTTTCACTGTCCAGCTTTCACATCCATATGATGTTATTGAAAATACCATGGCTTGAACAAGTCGAATCTTTGTATGGAGAGAGACATCTCTGCTCTTGAGAATCTTATCTAGGTCTTTTATAGCCATTCTGCCAAGAGCAATGCGTCGTCTGATTTCTTGACTGCTTGTTGCTTCTTTATTGATAGTTGATCCAAGTAGGTTAAAGTTGTTCACAATTTCAATTTCTTCTCCTTTAACGATGAACCTGTTGATTATGCCAGTTGTCATGATCTTTGTCTTCTTTACATTAAGGTGCAGGCCCATTTTGAGACTATGTTCTTTGATTGTGAGAAGCAAATGTTTCAGATCATCTTCACTTTCAGCCAGTAATGTGGTATCATCAGCATAGCGAAGGTTGTTGATGAGTCTTCCACCAATCTTCACACCTCTGTTGTCTTTATACAATCCTGCTCCTCTGATGATTTGTTCTGCATATAAATTAAACAGGTAGGGGGAAAGTATGCAGCCTTGTCTTACACCTTTGCTTATTTTAAACCATTCTGTTTCTCCTTGTTCCGTTCGAACTGTTGCTTCTTGATCAATGTACAGATTGCGCAAGAGAACGATCAGGTGTTCTGGTATACCCATGCTTCTTAATGTGGCCCAGAGTTTCTCATGGTTTACACAGTCAAAAGCCTTGCTATAGTCGATTAAACACAAATAGATATCCTTTTGGTATTCTTTAGTCTTTTCAAGGATCCATCTCACATCCGCAATGATGTCTCTCGTTCCTCGCCCTTTCCTGAACCCTGCTTGCACTTCAGGTAGTTCTTGTTCCAGGTATGGTTGTAGTCTCTTTTGAATAATCTTCAGTAGAATCTTGCTGGCATGTGGGATCAGAGCGATTGTGCGATAATTTCCACAGTCAGTTGGATCACCTTTCTTTAGTATTGGTATAAACACAGATCTTTTCCAGTCAGTTGGCCATGATGTTGTCTTCCATATTTCTTGGCAGAGCCTTGTGAGTACGGTAACAGCTGCATCAGATTGCTGCAATACTTCTATGGGAATGCTATCAGTGCCTGGTGCTTTGTTCTTTGATAAGGCTTTCAATGCTGCTTCAACTTCTTCTTTCATCACCAATGGTTCCCGATCATAAGGTACAGGTTGAAACGGCTGTTGGTCCACTTGATCTTTATCATATAAAAACTCTGTATATTCCTTCCACCTTTTCTTGATCTTCTCAGCATCATTCAACATAGAACCTTGAGCATTTTGTAACATTCCAATTTGAGGCTGGAACTTTTTCTTTAACTCTCGTAGCTTTAGGAAAGCCGATCTTGTTCTTCCTCTAATAGTTTCTGCTTCTATTTCCTTGCAAGTGTCATTGTAGTACTTTTCCTTGTCCTGTCTTGCTGCACGTTGGAAATCTATGTTGAGTTCTGCAATTGTCTTTCTTTCTCCTCTGGCTTTAGCTTCTCTGCGTTTCTGGGCAATTTTCAGAGTTTCTTCCGTCATCCATTTTGGCCGTTTTTGCTTTTTCACCTTTTGTAGAGACTTCTCGCTTTCTTCCAACACAACCTTCTTGATGTCATTCCATAACTCTTCCGGAGCTCTGTCATTTGTATCTAAAGCAGCAAATCGATTTTGCAGGCAGTCTTTAAATTCCAGTGGTATATTCTCAAGGTCATATTTTGCTGCATTCATGAGTGGTTTGCTCTTTTTCAACTTTAGCTTGAGTTTGCATACTAGTAGTTGATGATCTGTACCACAGTCAGCTCCAGGTTTTGTCTTTGTTGATGTTACAGAGCTTTTCCATCGTTGACTTCCACAGATGTAGTCAATTTGATTTTTATATAATCCATTCGGTGAAGTCCATGTGTACAGTCGCCGCTTGTGTTGCTGGAAGAAGGTGTTTGAGATGAATAGATCATTGGTCTTGCAGAATTCTATCAGTCTTTCTCCAGCTTCATTTCTGTTGCCAAGTCCTTATTTTCCAACTACTTTGCCTTCTTCTTTGTTGCCAACCTTTGAGTTCCAGTCACCCATGACTATCAGGATATCCTGTTTGCATGTTCTGTCAATTTCAGCTTGTACTTGTTCATAGAACTCTTCAATTTCATTCTCTTCAGCAGCTGTTGTTGGGGCATATACTTGAATTATAGTTGTGTTGATAGGCAATCCTCGTAGACGAATAGAGATTAAGCGTTCGCTGACTGCATTGTATTTCATTACAGTTCTTGCAAGTTTCTTCTTTATTATAAATGCAACACCATTTCTTCTTTGTCTTTCATTTCCAGCATAGTAGACCATGTGATCATCTGATGCAAAGTGCCCCATGCCAGTCCATTTCAGTTCGCTGACACCCAACAGATCAAGTTGTACACGTTCCATTTCATTCTTGACCACCTCCAACTTCCCTTGGTTCATGCTTCGTACGTTCCATTTTCCAATGTGTAAGACATCTTTACATCTTCTGACTCTCATTTCATGCGCAGCTACATCAGCAGTCAGACTTCCCGAGGGCTTTGATCCAACCACATCATAAATGCTGGCTTTACTCTGAAAAGTCTTCAGCTCTTCCCCAGTAGCTAGTTGAGTGCCTTCTGACCTGGGGGTCTCATCTTCCAGCACCATAGCACAATTTGTTTTGTTGTAACTATCCATTGGGTTTTCATGGCAAGATACAGAAGTAGATTGCCGGGCCTTTCTTCCGTGCAGTTTAAGTTTGGTGTTGTTGCCGTTGTCACAAAAATGTGATCCTCCGCTGTCAACACTGTCCCATTCTGCTGCTGCCCAGATGGATGGTTTGTCTTGGTCTGGCACCTCAGCTGAGACCTGTCCATCTTGGGAGACCCTGCCAGTAGTTAAACTACCGATAGTTTAGCTCTCAGCATCACTGATGCACGCAAGCCCTCACAGCACGACAAGCTGCAAACCAAGTGAGAGGAGTGGCAGGATAGCACTGTTTAATATGGTGAAATATCAACGTTGGGCATACTTAATGCGACACCTTCCACTGTGGATCCGGCGGAGGGATGTTGGCATCCTGCAGATTCACCTGTCTAGATTTTTGTGGCAGGGCAGGCGGGCTCGGATTGCGCTGGATACCTTGATGCAGTCTAGAGCGAGTGGCGGGGCAGGGTTGCTCTCGGTGGGGCGCTACAACATGGTGTGCTGGGCAAGAGTCTTGCGAGATATGGTGGAAGGGGCATCGGGGGTAGTCCCATTAAAAGTCATAGATGAAATAGTCGCCCCGCAGCATAGATTGGCAGTAGTGCAGGCCGCTCAGGGGACGATTCCGGAGACGTGCAGACAGTCGGGTTTCTGGTGTGCACTGCGTGTGGCCTGGAAGGCCCTGTGCAGGTGTCGAAGTGTTCGATGGAATTTGACTGATTGTACGCCCCTGGCGGGCAATGTGGCTTTCCTTCCAGGACTGGGGGCCTCGGTGGCAAAAGTGTGGGCAGCTAGAGGGCTGCAATATGTTGGGCAGCTGCGTATGGAGGGGAGGGAGGAGGTGGACTCCTTCTCTGCATTGTGGGAGAGGTTTAAGTTAGGGCCCCGGGATCAATATTTCTATTTCCAGGTGCGGCATTACGTATTTACAATGAGGAAGGATAATGAGAAGGTGTTGGCGAGGGGTGGAATGTTGGAGCTGTTTTGAAGTTTGGAAGGGAAGATAACAACGGGAATGCTGGAGGGGGCGTTGAATCCGTAGGGGGACAGCGTAAGATTGGCCACACTAGCAGAGAGGTGGCGAAAGGATGGGGTGCAGCAGGCGTCAGTGGAGCGCTTGCGAGGGGCGTTTGCTGCGGTTCAATCTGTCTCTGAAGCAATCCAGCTGCGAGAAACTCAATATAAATTTCTTTGGAGAGTGTATGTGCACAATGTGTGGGCAGCTGGGGTTGGTTTGGTGGCGACAGATGTGTGTAGCCTTTGCAAAGTGGAACATGGAGGGTTTGCCCATAGGTTCTGGTATTGCATGCATATCCAAGGGCTGTGGCAGGCAGTGGGGCGGCGTCTAGGGAGGTTGCTGCGACGGTTGGTGGAGGTAACTCCAGAATGGTGCCTTTTTTGGCTCCTATGAAGGAGATCAACCCCTAGGTGAGGATTAAGCGTCAGTTATGTGCAAAGGGTTTTGTGTTAGTAAAGCCATGTATATTGCGACATTGGATGGAAGGCAGAGCCCCGACAGTGGGGGAGTGGGAGCGGGCAATGGCGGATTTGATGGACATGGAGCAGCGTACAGCATGGTTATTAGCGGGGGGGGGGGGGGGCGCCTGGGAACGGTATGCCAGAGTGTGGAGCCCTGTGTATAGCTGTAGCTCTCAGGGGCAAGGGTTGAGTGAGCCAAGGTCTAGTAGTGAGTAGTAAGTGCGAAAGGGGGAGAGGAGGGTTGGGTTAGGGGGGATGGGTGGGATGAGACGGGGGGAGAAAGGGATAGAGGGGGGGCGAGGGGCGCTTCCTCCTCCTTGGAGGGGGTCTATTGAAAGCCGTTGTGGCACATCCTTCGAGAAGTGAGGACATGCACTATATCTTGTTCTGGGGAGTCTCTCTTGTTTATTATGCGGTGTGATGCAGTAGACATATTTTGTTATACCCTGTTATGTGAAGTCTTACTAGTAAGCTGTACAGTATAAGGATGTAATTCTCGTATGTTGGTTGTCTTGCGGGTGTATATGATTGGAAATTAATAAAAATGATTTTTCATAAATGGAGCCATGGCGCCATGGCACTGTGGCTCCATTTAAAAGCCGCAATGCTGGCCATCAGAATCTAAAGTTTATTCCCCGCAGCCTGACCCCCCGATCTCGCCTCCTAATACCAGGGTCGGGCTGCGGTGAATAAACTCTGACTCCCCAGCCCTTTTCTCAAAGAAAACCACATCCAGGGAGGTTATTCTATGGGTGGGCAGTGGGCAGTCGCCAGCCTTGGATGTACAGGGCTGACATTAGAATCAGCCCTGTACGTCCAAGGCTGGCAACCGCCCACTGCCCACCCACTCTTTGCTCCTGGGCTGCCCATTCCCTGCCCCCGACTAAATTCCTCGCACAACTGGCGGGGAAATTAGTCAGAGGCTGCCGTTGGGACGTCCATTCCCTTTATTCATGTCTCAGAATAACTCCCAAAGTGTTTATAGAGTTTCCAATGGATGAGGCATGCTACTTAGTTGTGCCTTTCTGTATAGACATTTTCCACCATCAGACTTTCACAGCCAGCTATGAGGTGAGTTGCTGTTTCCAGATCTTTCTTACAGACTTGACATATGTCTGTTTTGCCAATTTTTTCAATGCTCACTGTAAACCATCTTGTCCATAATCCACTGTCCTGGGTCACAACTATCAGTCTCTCATCCTTGAGTTTCAGTTCACCTCTCCTTAATCATTCATGTGTCCATTCTTGATCGAAAAAAGGTTCCTGGAGTAACATTTTGTATTTGGATTTGTGCATTTACCATTTGTTTTTCCTCTTTGCTGATCTAATTCTTCGAAGAGTATTATCTCTTGTTTTGCAAATTCTGTTGCTTCCTTTCCTGTGCGTGCTTGTGGATTCTTGCTCATTTCTTCATAGAATAACCCATACTATCCATTGTCACAGAGCAGATTCAGCAGAGCCCATGCAGATAGATGAAGAAGCAGTGAATCAGGCTGACACTGACGTTTTTAGTAAACACAGGTCAGGAAGTTGCTATGGGCAACAGAAACAAATGAGGTCACGAGCCAGAGAGACACACCCAGCAAGCAGAAAAGCTAGGAGGTCATCACCTGATGCAAGCCAGCTGGGGGGAGGTGGAGCTCGTGGGTACGTAGATAAGCACAGCTCACAAGCAGTTAGACAGAGTCGTGGAGAGAGCTGGGGACAGAGCCGTGAAGAGAGCCTGCATGAGGATAATGATGAAAGTTTGAATGAAAGCCTGACTGATTACCACGAGTGTTTGGGAGAGAGTCTGAGACAGCTGGAATCCGAGTTTGAGAGTGAAAGCAACGGCAAACGTGGAAGGAGCTACAGAGGAGGTAGCAAGGCCAGGACCGGAAGCTTCAGATATCAGAGGAGCCCAGAGTATACTGAGAAAGACCCAGGTTGGAACAGAGCCGTAGGGAGAACGGTAAAAGCCAAGAAGTTTTACTTTTACCCTGAAAGGGAAAACCCAGGGGTTGGCAGTGGAAGGCAATGCACAGAAACGCTAAAGCCTTATGAAGCCAGCTTGAGAGGTACAGATAAGTTTACTTACCCTTATACCAGGCATAGGAGGGTTAAAGGCTTTTTACCAGAAGAAGTTTGTATCTCTGGAGAGGATTTAAGAAGCAGAGTCCCTGCAAAACTGCTGTTTCATACTACAGCTGTTCACAGGAACCTAAGCCAGTCAGAGCCGAGAGGTAAGCCAATTTACCCTAATAGAGGTGCAAGGGAATGTTATAATTCACCTAATAGCTACCAACAGTGGAGAGGCTCTCAGCAGAAGCATTACAGTGAAGGTGGTAATTCTGTTCCACACACTCTTACAGAGGGAGGAAGAGAATCCCGGCAGAATAGAGAGAGACTGTTAACAGACGTCCCTAATGCTGAAAGGGAAGATATATTGAAAGCATGTGTTGAGGATATGCAGTGTGAGACATCAGAAGCTGAGCCATGCACTGAATACATGGACTGTATGATTTCAATAGCAGACAGCATTTCCTCACTGCGATAAAAGGAAGTAAGAGCTGAGTAAGCCAAAAACAGTAAAGAAGTGGTTTTTGGTATGCTTACGAATGACTGTTTGATATACCTTTACTTTCCTTGTTAAAAAGCTGAAGAGAAGCTATTTTTGTTCATATTTTGTTCCTTTTATATGCCCAAGAAGGGTTGTGTTTTCCTTTGTTCACACCACAGCAAAAATCCTCTTGGAAGGGGAAATAAATCCCTTGTTAAAACCTTACCACAGTTTCACAACTAATTCTTTAACTGGCTATCAACAACTACAACTCCCAGAAGGCCAAGCAAAGCCTCCATAACAGAATTAAGTCAGTTTAACACAAGCCCCCAGCGCAGTGCCCTACTCCACCAGCAGGGTTCAGCACAAAGGGGTGACACCATCCACTCTGGCATCGGACAATGAATAACGAGCAATACTGCATGAAGCATGACTCCAAATTGCACTGCACGAAGCATGACTCCAAATTGTAAATAAGTTACACTTGTAAATAAGTTATGAAAACGTACTGTTAAGATTACTTTGAAACTTCCTGCATGATGTGCAATCCCACCCTAACTACGATGTTATAAAGTATACAAGTTATTGAGATGAATGTAAAACACCTTGTTACAATGTAAACAGTTGGAGTTCAATGTAAACCACCTTGATTTAAGGAAAAGGCAGTATTGTCCTTGGGGAAACTGCTAGGTCCCTTGGGGAAACTGCTAGGTACATATGACCTAGATTGGCCACTGTTGGAAACAGAATACTGGGCTTGATGGACCTTGGTCTGATCCAGTATGGCATATCTTATGTTCTTATGTTCTTATATAAATACTATTAAATAAATAGTTGTTGGAACACTTGACTAAGTTTGACGATAGAGACCGATTCTGGATGTTTACTTTCATATTTCTGCACTTTTTGTATATTTGGATCTGATGATGCTGTCATGTAGATCTGGAGGCCTATGATAGTAGCTCTGTAGGTGTAATCAGCCTCTATGAGGCCTAACCCTCCTTTAGCTCTAGGAGCATGCACTGATTCTTGTAAAGTACTTCAGGGACATGGAGAAGTTTTCTTGTTCATGCAAAACAATGCAATGTGTGCCTTCGAGTCAGTCCTGACTCCTGGCAACCCAGAAGCTCCTGGGTTTTCTTGGCAGTGTCACCGGAAGTAGATTGCCAGGCCTTTCTTCCGAGGCAATAGAGGGTTAAGTGACTTTCCCAAGGCCACAAGGAGTGCTAGTGGGAACCGAACCCTGGTTTTCTTGTTCATACATCTAATTTTTCAAGGTCTTTAAGAGGCCAGTCCACAATTCCAAAGCTGTACAAGAGTATAGGAAATGCCAGATGATTGGTGACTTGTGTCTTATTCTGTGGTTAAGGCACTTTTCAATAATGATTTTAACCTTCTATAGCATTCTTTACTGGTCTTTTCTCTCAGTAATTTCTGCTTGATTGTTGGTTCTTCCTCTACTCCAAGATATTTATATATACCTTCCTGTTCAATTTCCTTGATATCACAGCCAGGGAAATATTTTCTGTTTTTCTCAATTTTCCTCTAAAAAGAGTTGCCTTAGCACATTTGTCTAGGTCAAAAGTCATCCTGATGCCATCAGAAAAACCTTTTCACTATACGGAGTTGCTCTGCAAATTGTTGGTCAATGGAACTGTAGAGCTTCAGGTTGTCTACAAATAGTAAATGGAATGTTACCTCTGGGTTGTTATCTTCTTTACGATTCAGGCTAAATCTGTATCCCAAAGTGTTGATGAGAGTACTCATTGGATTAAGCGCCATAAAAAACAGAAATGGTGACAGGTGTGATGAGGAAGATTCATTCTCTGCCCTAAAAACACAGGATTCAGTGAATTCTAGCCTAGAAGCTGACAGGAAGACAAGCCATGTGAGCAGTAGTTGTCAGGGGCAACATAAACAAACCCAGCCACGGGGTTTGCAAACACGCCCAGCAGGAAAACATTCCCCAGTTCCTAATAGCTTGCACCTGGATAGGGGGAGGGCTATTAGCCACTATAAGAGTCACGCAGGAAATACAGAGTCAGTTTCAGGTTCGGGTTCAGTTCCAGTTCCAGGTTCTTACCCTGGAGGAGATTCAGCGTTATCTTCTTACCCAGGAGGAGTTTCAGCTTCAGAGTCTGACCCAGGAGGTGATTCAGATTCAGAATCAGGAAGAGTTCAGGAACCAGGAAGAGTTCAACCCAGAAGCTACCCATAATACCTCAGGAGAAAGCAGCTAGGAGCAGTGAGGTCAGAGAGCAGCTGTGAGTGTTCTGCTGAAGTAAAGCCGTTTGAAACTCAGAGGCAACATTCTAGCTGGAGTGAATGGAAGCCTAAGAAACCCAAACAGTATGTATCTGAAAGCTGTAACCTTGAGAGTGATTCTGGCAGAGAGCTAAGAGAGTATACTGACAGTAGAAATACCTACAGGGTTAATACTGAGAAGCTTTGTGTGAGAAATCCTAGGTGGGGGCAGGGCTGTAACACCCAGCCGAGGGATTTATCTGGAGAGCTGAGAAGAGAGCAGTTAAAAGTCCCTGAAAGAGAAAGGTATGCCATTGAAGATATTTGCATGACAGAGGAAGAGGTGTTAGAAGTTCCTAAACCTCAAAGAAAGCCACGCAGAGCTAAACCTTGTGCTGATAAGAGAGAGGAATACTTTTACTCGGTGCCAAAGCCTGAAGCTAGAGCCAACAAATATCCAAAAGGTAGAAACACCTATAAGAAGTTGGATTCTAGAAACCCTGAATGGTGGCTTCCTTCTCTCCCAGACACAGAGAAGTACAGCAGCAGCTATTCCAGCCCTAGAGGGAGCTGGCCAGATAGGCTCTGTGAAGAGACGTTACAAGGTAACTTACAGACATTTTGTAGCCAGGAAAACTCAGGCCTTTCTGAGAACCTGCATGAACCCATGATCACTGATAGTCTCAGTGAATGCTCTTTCGGAGACCCGATGGACTGTACATTAACATTCTCTGATAGAATAACCTCTCTTTGTTAGATAAGAGGCTGTGTAGTGCTGGAAGCTAACACTATATGTGAAGAGTGCCTGTTTGTACAGAGAGGAGCTGTGTGCTGAGTTTTCATATGCTTTACAATTACCGTTTACTTTAAGAAGCAAGAAGAAGCTTTTCTGTTTCCTTTACATTATACCAGAAAGTATGGTTTATGTGTCCTAAGTTTGCTGTGTTATACATCTGGAGAATCCGACCCCGGGAGGGGAAATAAATTTTTATTTATTTATTTATTTTATTTAACTATTTCTTTTATACCGCCCCTTCCAGAGATCAAGGGCGGTTTACATATAACAAGTCAACAGTCATGTACACAGTTTGTATACATTTTACATAGAACATAGAACATAGAACAATAGAAATCAACTATTTACATTAAACAGTAAATATACCATTTATAGGTATTAAAGCAAACATATTAAACTTTATACAAATGAATATTTACAGTGTGTGGTGTGTGTGGTGTGTGGGGCAGGAATTGGTGTAGGTGCTGGAATTTAGTTCCTTTTTTCGTCTTCAGGTGTCTACAACTACTTTATTTTCAATAACCACCATCAGAACCAGACCTGCTAGCCCTAGGCGGTAGCCTGCCCACCTGGTGGTGACACAGGGAATCTCCCTGAAATATTCCTCGCTGGATCTTGATGTTAGGAATGATGTACTGACCATCTTCATACTTCAAAAACAGGGTGGTTTGCTACATTGTCATGTGAACGTAATGTACTCTACGAAATCAGGATTTATTTTATATATTTCAAGCCAATGTATTATCCAAGAGAGTGGGACACTGTCAAAAGCTCTATTCTAATCAATCCATGCTATACTGAGATTTCTGCTCTTCTTAGAATTGGCCATGATGGCCTTATTTAACATTAACTGGTCTTTGATTCCATATGCTCCCCTCTTATTGCCCTTTTGCTCTATTGCCATGATGTTATTGGACTCGATAGGATCATATATTCTGTCTGCATCTATTGCAGTGAACAGCTTATAGATTGTAGGTAGACAAGTTATTGATTTATAATTTTTGGGAACGTTACTTGGGTTCCCCTTTGGAAGGAGAAATGTTCTTCCTGTTATAAGCCATTGCGATATTAAGTTCGGCTGCTTAATCAATTGGTTTTTGCAGTTTTCTAGATCCTGGTGGAGTGATGTTAACTATTTGAGACAAACGTTGGTCACTCCATCTGGGCCAGGGCTCTTCCAGTTGGAGGTTCATTTTAACCTGCTTTCCAACTCTTTTGTTGTTACTACCAGCCATTCCATAGGTTTGATGTTTGATTTTTCTAAATGTTCCTGTATATGAGGTAACCCTTCTGCTTCTTGATTGTGCTCTATACAGTCCTCACATTGGCTTCTCCAGAAAGATTCTGTTTCAGCCTTGGTGGTGTTTTCACCCTATTAATTCCCAGTTCCCTGTAGAACTGTTTTAGGGTCTCTAAATAGTTTATTTCGATATCTTTATTTTCTGTTTTCTTCATATTTTTACAGTTTTTACATTTCTGCTTCTACTTTCAATTTATTGTTGGAGCATATAAATTTCAGGTCTTCTTCTGTTAATGCAGCATGCTTCAGCTTGATGTATTGGATCTTCCTCAATATCTTTGATGATTTAATCCTTTTAGATACCCATCTATCAAGAATACCTCCGCATGCGATGATTGTATTTACATAAGAACATAAGAAATGCGATACTGGGCCACACCAAGGTCCATCAAGCCCAGTATCCTGTTTCCAACAGTGGCCAGTCCAGGTCACAAGTACCTGGCAGGTTCTCAAGGAGATTTTTCCAAGGAGGAACTGTTATTGTTCTCTTTTTCTTCTGGCCCCACACTTTAGTTGATAGTATTCTTGCAGTTTTAATTTTAGCTGCACATTATTATATTCAATTTATTTTGGTGATGTCAATAAATGATCCCTTTATACAGGATATGGCCATGTTCATCTTATTTATCATACTTTTAACCTTAGATGTTAAATTTAACTTGGGTAATCTTTTCCTTGTCTGGAACCCCGCATATTCATCTCTTTCCATGTGGACTAGGAGTTTGATCTTGAATTCCTCCACTTCTGGGTCTTTCTCTTCCCTTTCTTCCTCCTCTTCAGTTGCTTTGTTGACCTGTCCTTTGTTCATCTCACTTTCCTGCAGTTCCAGATCTCTTAAGCTCCATCTCCGCCTCAAACACTCTTTCCTTTTCTGTGTATTCCTTTCTTCTGGTACTCTTGCCTAGGTCTCCTCCTTCTCCCTGTATTTGTTTTTCCATAGAAGCACTTAGTTGATTCAAGATGTTATCATTCACATATTTCTTTACTTTGATCTGTCAAATTAAAGATCTTAAATTTGCATCAGTTGCTTTTTGCAGTTTTTCTTGTGGCAATTTTCCTGTTTCTTCCAGTTTTTGGCAGATTCTCTTTGTGTACTCGTGGAAAGTGACAGTGAAAAAGCGAAATTGCTAAACGAATACTTCTGCTCTGTTTTTACTAAAGAAAGTCCTGGAGAAGGACCTCCTGTGACTCCCAAATATAAAAATGGGAATGAAGTAGATACCACACCATTCACAGAAGATGAAGTGTTAGAACAACTTGCAAAACTGAAAGTGGACAAGGCCATGGGACCGGATGGAATACATCCCAGGATACTGAGAGAGCTCAGAGAGGTTCTTGCAGGGCCGTTAAAGGACGTTTTCAACAGATCCTTGGAAAAAGGAGGACTGGAGAATGGCTGATGTTGTACCTCTACACAAAAGTGGTGACAGGGAAGAAGTGTCAAATTACAGGCCTGTGAGCCTCACCTCGGTGGCGGGAAAAGTAATGGAGGTGCTTCTGAAAGAGCGAATAGTGAACTTTCTCAAAACCAACAGGATGCAAGACCCGAGGCAACATGGTTTTACCGAAGGACGATCCTGCCAAACAAATCTGATTGAGTTCTTTGACTGGGTGACCAGGGAACTGGATCAGGGGCATGCAATGGATGTTATCTACCTGGATTTCAGCAAATCCTTTGATACTGTTCCTCATAGGAGGCTTATTAATAAACTCAGTGGTTTGGGGACGGATCCCAAGATGGTAAATTGGTTGACTGACAGACGACAGAAGGTGATGGTAAATGGAGCTCACTCAGATGAAGGGAAGGAGTGAAGCGGGGTGCCCCAGGGATCGGTCCTGGGCCTGGCACTGTTCAATGTATTTGTGAGCGATATTGCTGAAGGACTGAACGGAAAAGTCTATCTTTTTTCAGATGACACAAAAATTTGCAACAGAGTGGACTCCCCCGAGGGAGTGGTTAACATGAGGAAAGATCTACAAAAGCTGGAAGAATGGTCTAATGCTTGGCAATTAAGATTTAATGCAAAGAAGTGCAGTGTCATGCACTTGGGTAGCAGAAATCCAAGGGAAATGTACGCGATAGGGGGCGAGAGGTTGGTTGCACGGATCAGGAGAAAGACCGTGGTGTGATTATTTCTGAAGATCTCAAGGTGGCAAAACTGTGCGACAAGTCGGTCGCAAAAGCCGTGAGGATGTTGGGCTGCATACAAAGAGGAATTACCAGCAGAACGGAAGAGGTACTTTTGCCACTGTACAAGTCACTGGTGAGGCCTCACTTGGAATACTGTGTTCAGTTTTGGAGACCGTATCTTGCAGAGGATGTAAAAAGACTGGAAACTGTTCAGAGGAAGGCAACCAAAATGATTTGGAGCCTGCGTCAGAAGCCTTATGAGAAGAGACTTGAAGACCTAAACATGTACACTTTGGAGGAGAGGAGGGACAGGGGAGATATGATTCAGACCTTTAAATACTGTGGCAGCGCCGTCCTTGCCAGGCGGCTGCCTAGTAAGGGGCGCCGGTCATCACACTTCTTTTAATGCTTTAACGTAGTAGCTGAGGCCCTTTTAGTGTAGTTGTGGGCTTGTTATTAAAGCAGTCCGAGTGGATGAGGCTTACACAGGAAAATTTGTTAAATAAATTTGTTTTATTTTTCTTTGTAGTGTCAACTTGGCAAATGACCTTGATAAAGGTTCCAAAATAGCAAACATAAAGTAGGATAGTTTCTCCAACAAAACTTTCTCAGCAAAATACTTTCAAAGCAGTTTCTTCACTCTTTAGTTAACTTTAAATTCTTCTTCACTTTAACAAACAGTTTAACTCTGTTACATGCACAGTCCAGCAAAACTTAAACTTCAGCAAGACAGTTTTGAACTTTGTTACGTGCACAGTCCAACAATCTTCTCTGCTATGCTCAGCTGCTACAGACCAGTGTGTAATCATGTGCTGCCTCTTAGTTTAAAACAAACAGCATTCTTAACGTAGCTCCAGCATTGGTAAAAATGGCTGCTTTTAAAACATGAGGCCTTCTACCTTTTTCTCCTTGGCATTAATTGGCACCAGCACTTCTTATCTTCTCACACTGTCTCACACAGCCTTCAATAAAAGCTCTAAACATTGCTTGTATAAAACCCACATTCCATTGATTCTTCTGAGGACATTGGACTATCTGGATAAGACCCAACTTCCATCTCCTCCTCTGTGCTGTAAGGCTCAGGGCTTGGGGCACGTTCTGGAACGTTCAGCTGCACTTGCTTTAAAAGTTTAAAAAGCTTTTCCCATTTAAGATTCCTCCTCCCCTTTGGAACTGGGTCAGAACCTCTTGCCCTTCTTTCCCTTACTGACTCAATTTCAGTAAAGGTTTTGTAAAGCTTTCTGTATTGTCTGGTTATGGGCTCAGGACTTGAGCTGCTGTCTTCAGAGTCAGAAATGTATTTCTGAATCTTTTCCCAGCTCCTCTCTTTCTCACGGCCCTGACACTTGCCTTGGCAGTTATGGTTGGTCCCTTTAGAATCACCAGGTCTCACAGCCCTGCAGTGCTGTCTCCTTTCCTGGTCTCTCTGGACTCTCTGCCTCTCCTCGTGGCTTCCTTTGTTCGTCTCTTTTTCCTGCACTGCCTCTCTTGCTGAGTGACGCAGTTTAAATGCTCTGTAGCCTGTTTCCTTCTCTGGCCCCACCCTCTCTCTCCCTGCAGCTGCTCTGGAGACTGGGTGTGGCTTCAGGCTAGCTCTGCTAGTGTGTGTTTTAGTTTCACTTTCCCTCTGGGAGCTATGCTTTGGTGAGCCCATCCCCCATTTATGAAAAAAAACCTCTTTTTTTTCACTTTCAGAGGGCTGTGCTGCCTGCGCATCACCACAATACTTAAAGGGAAATAATGAACAAACAAACCTCTTCCAAAGACGGGGAAGCTGTAAAACTAGAGGGCATAACATGAAGCTGCAAGGGGGTAAATTGAAAGGCAATGTCAGGAAATACTTTTTCACTGAAAGGGTGGTGGATGCTTGGAACACCCTCCCAATGGAAGTGGTGGGGGCAAACACCGTGATGGAATTCAAAATAGCATGGGACAGACACAGTGGATCCCTTTACAGCAACAGGATAAAATCAAAATAAATTGAACCATCTAAATTCTCAACAAATAAGGGGTGTCCTACATGGAGTGGTGGGTTCACTCCTAAACAAAGACGTGGGGAGGGGCGGCCTGCACGGAGTGGCAGGTGCAACTAATCTTGCCATCATACTGGGCAGACTAGATGGACCATACTGGTCTTTATCTGCTGTCATTTACTATGTTACTATGTATGTTACTATGTATAGTCTCTTGGGGTTTGTAGCATAAAAGTAGCAGTACATTATCTCCTCTTTATTTGCAGAAGTCCATTTAACCATAGTTAATCCTCTTAACTTTTATATTAATTTTGTGGTTTATCTCCTGCCTTAGTGGGCCCATGAACATGCTCATCGTGGCATTTCTCTATGGCAGGGATATTAGCCACATCCACAGTGTCTGCACTATCGCTACCACCATCATTAGCACTAATGCGAAGGCTATAGCTGGCACCTTTTTATCCTTGGTGATATGCGGCCAGTATGTATTTTTTCTTTTTCTTTACTACTGTACTTCAATTGTAGTGTCACCTGGCTGGGATTCAGTATAGATTTTGTACAACAGGGTGACCATGTGAAGGTACCCAACAAGACTTGGGCAGGGAACTATATTCTTTCCCCCAAGAGATGCACAACAATTCACCAACCACAGCTAGAAAAGTTTATGCTGCATTGTTCTTGACCCCTGCTGCATTGCCCTTGACCCCACCTGTCAAAAGGGGAAGGGGATGCAGCAATGCTTGAATGCAGGCCTGTGCTGAAGACCCTGTGCCACGCTGACTTTCATTCTGCAGCAGCAGCAGCCGTGGGCAGAGGATGGAGATAGGGTGGCAGCAGCGTAGGGGACAGTGGTAAGGAAAAGGGAAGTTGCTGAACATGCGGGAGGGGAAGTATAGGGAATGGGAGATGCTGGACTGTGGGAGGTAAGGAGGGAAAGGAGAGATGCTGGATACCTTGTGGGGGGGGGGCGTTAGGTAAGGGAAAGAGTGATGCTGGACATGGGGGGAGGAGGTAGAGCCTTGAACCACCCCTGGCTGGGCACATGGCTGAAAGTTCACTTAGAATGTCAGATACCCTTGGGTCAGCCCTGCTTATCCCCTTTCCCCATCTTTTAAAATAATAATTTTCAAGCTTGCTCACATTCACAAGAGCATTCATTCACTTAGTTCATGTCTCACCATATCCTCTCATCAAAACAGGGGCGGCCCAAGGGGGGTGCGGGGCCATGTGCGGAGACTCGGTGCGGGGCCTCATTTGCATAAGGGACCTCATTTGCATAATTATTTGCATAATGTTACCATACACTAACTTTTAGTAAACATGCCTCTTCATGAGTGTATGGATAAAGAAAGACTAAAAGATTTCTACATTACTATAATCCAGTGCCAACCGCCAGGCACATTAGGAACTACTACAAACACTGCCCATTTAGAACCCATAGCAAACCCGCCGTATCCTAACAGAACTACCAGGACTCATAAAGCACCATGCCATACCTATCAAAAGGCAACACTGCAAATATTAAACCAATACATTTCAGAGAATAACAATACATGACCTACTGGGGAAAGAGAACAAGTGGCAATGTCAAATAGGAATTACATAAACAGAATACCTCAGCTCAGTTACACATGCAGAACATAGACCATCACCAAACAAGGAATCACAATTTAAAAACAGGAAGACAATTAAACTGGGAACCCTAAAAGCCAAACTTGGAATGTACAACAACAATGTAGAAATAAAACTATAAATTAATTTCCTCTTGTACTAAACAAAAGCACAGATGTTAATGATGCACATTTCCCAGAGCTGACATAGTCCAGTTAATAAATTCAAAATAAAGAGATATCTTTCTACCTTTTGTGCATTTTTTTTCAGTTGCAATTGTTCCAGCCACTTTCTTCTGGTTTATTTGTGTCTTCTGCTAACTCTCCATCGTCTGCTGTCCATTTGTCCTTTCTTCTCTCTTCTAGTTTTTTTCCATTCTCTCTCTAATCTGCTTTAACATACTAATCTTTCTCCTTTTGCTCTTTCCTCATTCCTATTTCATCCACTCAAATTTTACCCCTCCATCCTCAGTCCCCACTTAGTCTCCCAATACCCGGCCAATTGTAGATTTTTCTTCCCTCCCACACAATATTTTTCCCCTCTCCATTTCACTCTCCCAGCCCCATCCCCATCCCATTCTAATCTCCCCCAACATCAGCTCCCTTCTAGTTCCAGCTCCACCCAGTATCCGCTCCCTTCTAGTCCCCGCATCAGCCCATTTCCAGTCCTGGCTCCCCATCAGCCCATTTACAGTCCTAGCTCCCCCATCCATTTCCAGTCCTATCCGAGTCCCTTCATCAGCTCATTTCCAATACCAGCCTCCCATCAGCCCATTTCTAGTCCTTTCCTAGCCCCACCATCAGCCCATGTCAAATCCTAGCTCCCCTCCACTCAGCCCATTTCCAATCCAAGTCCCCCATGAGCCTACTTCCAGTTCTAGCCCCTCCATGAGTCCATTTCAATCCAAGCCCCCACCACAGCCCATTTCCAATCTTAGCTCCCCCCAACACCCAATTCCCAGTCCTATCCTAGCCCCTCCATCAGCCCATTTCCTGTCCTAGCTCCCTCCCCTAAGAGCCCATTTCCATTCCAAGCCCCCCTTCCCATCAGGTATTTGCAGTTCAAGCCCCCTTCCACTCAGCCCATTTCAATTCCAAGCCTCCCTCCCCATCAGCTATTTGCAGTTCAAGCCCCCCTTCCCCTCAGCCCATTTCCATTCCAAGCCCCCGTCCCCATCAGCTATTTGCAGTTCAAGACCCCCTTCCACTCAACCCATTTCCATTCCAAGCCCCCCTCCCCATCAGCTATTTGCAGTTCAAGTCCCCCCTTCTCCTCATCCCATTTCCATTCCAAGCCCCCGTCCCCATCAGCTATTTGCAGTTCAAGCCTTCCCTTCCACTCAGCCCATTTCCAGTCCTAGCAACCCCCCAACCCATTACCAGTCCTAGCCCCCCATAGCCTATTACCAGTCCTAAGCCCCATCAGCCCACTCCCAGTCCTAATCCCATCAGCCCATTTCCAGTCCTAACCCCCATCACCCAATTTTCAGTTTAAGCCCCCCATAGCCCATTACCAGTCCTAACCTCCCCATCAGCCCACTCCCAGTCCTAATCCCATCAGCCCATTTCCAGTCCTAACCCCCCATCACCCAGTTTTCAGTTTAAGCCCCCCCATAGCCCATTACCAGTCCTAACCTCCCCATCAGCCCACTCCCAGTCCTAATCCCTTCAGCCCATTTCTAGTCCTAACCCCCCATAATCCAATTTTCAGTTTAAGCCCCCCATAGCCCATTGCCAGTCCTAACCCCCCCATCAGCCCACTTCCAGTCCTAACCCCAGCAGCTCATATCCAGACTTAGCTCCCCCATAGCCCATCACCACTTCTAACCCCCCCCCCCGCACAGGAAAAATTTAAAATAAAAAAAAGCTGTCTGCTGCCGCAGCTGCGGCCGCCGCGGCAGAATCGAGTGTGCCACTGGGCCCCCCCTGCCCTGCAGAGCCTGCCCTCCCCTGCATCAGCTCCCTCTCTGCAGTCACACGCACCGGCTTTCAGAGCGCGAAGGGACTAGTTTCCCTTTCGTGGCTCTGTTAAGCCCGTGGGGGCTGATTGGAACTTTCAATACTACTACAATAGTAGTAAGGAAAGAAATCTAGATTTCATTTTCAAAAAAAAAGAAAAGAAGGCAATTTTCAATGTCATTTACCCAGGAGAACTGACCTGGCTGAATTCTTTCCTCCTTCTCTGAAGCTCAAAGTAAATGCACCCTTGCCCAATGCACTTTTAACGGGACTGAGGGGAAGCATTCCCATGAGTGGAGAGACCGCACGCAGGGAAACTATACACATATCTATACACTGTGCTTTCGAGAAGATTTTTACCCAGAGGTAAATTAGGTGTCAAGTCTGCAGGTAATCTGTACCTATGAACAGTTTTTAAAGGGAAACCACAGGGTGCCTATTTTAAGCCTACTGGTCTATATAAAATACTAGTGCAAGTGACAGAATCTGGCAGAGATAGTTGCATCTTCTCAAAAGCAGGAATAAATGAACATGTGTAAATTAAAGTATTTTATAATCCATTTGAGTACTTGAACTCCACCCACGCTCCATCCACACCGAGCCCCCAGTTCCACGTAGCAGCAAAGTACAAGCCTTCACGTTAATGCGTGGACGTTTACGCCAGCCGGTGTTTTATAAGAGGCCATTCATGCATGTAAACTGCCATGTATGTGCTTTAACGACTTTATAAAAATATCTCCATAATGTATAACTTCATACCTAGATGCACAGTTTGAAACCTTTGGAAATGTATTGCTAAAAGCACGCCATCAGGTACAGGACAGGTGGTTGAAAGAACCAGAGCAGTATCTGAAACAATGCTTTTCTTTTTTTAAAAAAGGCATTTACAGATCGTGCTCACAACCACATCCTATTTCTCACAGCATTTCATGCTCCCCCGGCATTGTTTGTACTCAGATGAAGCATGTTGAGTCCTTGGGGTGGGAATTACTTTACACAAGTGACGGATAACAAAAGGTGAGTATGTGTGTATGCACACTGCCCCCAGATCCTTCACTGCTGAGAAATCCCCATGTGTCAGGCTCACATTCAATATGCACATAACCTTCTCCACTCATATTTCTCTTTGTTCCGAATTTGCTTGCAATGTTCTCTTTGCATATCGCTGTTCCTGTATTCATATTTCTCTCTGCTCAGTAATTTCTTGTGACCTTTCTGTACAGTCTCTGTTTAGTTTTTTGCAGTTGTCTGTCTCTTTGTCTTATAGCTTCCTCTAATCTTTTATTGTTCATTCTGTAACCTTGTGCCACTGCGTCTGTTTTGGGTACACAGTATTGTATAAGCTTTCCTTTGCAGCTCTTTCTCTCTCGGCATCTGCATCTATATCACTCTTTGTGCTGTAGTTTCTTCTGATGTTCTCTTTTGCTTTTGTTCTGTCTCCCTCTCTACACATTCACATTCACATATTACTCTTATCACTGGGAACAGCTAATGAGAAAGCCTCAGAATGTCGCTCGCCTAGTTTACCACTGTGCAACAGTGATATATTTCATTCATTCATTGTTCACCGGCTTGAATAGTGGCTTGTCCACTAACTTAGCGCACCAAGTATGCTAAGTAGCTTGTCCACTAACTTAGTTGTCCATACTAGTATTAAAAGAAGTACTAGTACGGACAACTCTTTCAAAGTAATTTCCATAAACTTTGTCTTGCCTCCAATGTTAAGCCATCTAGGGACAAGGAAATGCCTACTGTATCTGAAATGTAACTTGCCTTGAGCTACCTCTGAAAAGAGTCAAATATTAAAAAAAAAAAATAATTAAGGCAAAATGAATAACGCAGCTTGCTTTGAATTTTGCAAACTGGTTTATTGATAGAAAATTAAGAACACCTTCATAGTATTGTTAACCTTCTCCCAGGAGCATCCACTGGTTAACACGTGAGTTGATAATACCGCAGATGACATTAAAAGGGTTGGTAAATGTAAAAAGTTAGAAAGTACATACTGAAAGTGAAAACATGTTTCTCTTTTTCCTACATTTGCAGGCTCAGCCATGTCTGTGTGGGAGACTCATTTGAAACATATGAGTGGGTGTCTGGGTGGGTGAATATAGTATGGGTTGTGACGATGGTGGATGAGAGATGCATGTGTGTGTCAGGGCCGGCTCAAGGGTTTGTAGCATCCTGAGCCAACTTTTGCTTTTGTGCCCCCTCCAAGGGACAATCTCGTAGTACAAGTTGCGCAAAGAAGGCTAAACTTTTCAGCAGGCAGCAGGAACCGAGACAGAGACGGAAGGGCTAATGTGTGCAGGAGCAAGCATGGCCAAGAAAGTGGCAGTGAAACAGTGGTGGAAGGAATCCTAAAAGAAACTGCAATTAAGGATTCTAGCCGGGAGTCCAGAGAAAGGTACTCAGACAACAGCTCGAGGGAAGAGTCTCCTCATAGCCAGCTCCAGAGTTTGGACCGGTGCCAGTGCTATAGAAAGCCTGCGGTGTGCCCAGAAACCAGGAGGTTTAAGCCAGGAGAGATTGCTGGGTGTGACTCAGTTATAGGGACTTCCCAGGAAACGCTGGGTCCAAGAATCTCACCTCGGGGAAAGCTGGTAAGGAAACCTGTTGATAGAGAAAACCTGAATTCTTTAAAACTGTTAAAGAGCTTGCTAAGAGATAAGGATCTCCCCTGCTTTGATAACAGCCCTAAGTCCAGAGAGGTCTCGAGGGGAACAGCTTGTTAAGTTACTCAAGGAAGCTGCAGAGCCTGATTGCCCTGAATGTGAGTCAATGGAGGTTGAAGATTGTAACATTGAATCAGATCAATCTGATTCTGAAATGGAATGTGCTTTATCCAGAAGGGTAGAGTGAGAATCCTGTGAGCTATAAGCCTGAAGAAATTCCAGCCTTGTTGTACGTGAATGTATGCTGTGAAAAGGATAAGAAAGTTTTAATTAGTGTGGCTGCTGTCTTTTAAATGCAGGAGACTTTTAAGGTAGAATGCTAAAGGTCTCTAGAGCAACTAATTAAAACCTGACTAAGTTAAAGTAAAGAAGAAAAGTTCATTATATTAGTATTGCTGCCTGAAAGCCTTTAATGGACAACCAATTGCAGTAAAGGACTGTGAAGTGACTTTTGCTGTTGAAGGATGAAAGAATTGTCTGACTGAGGAAAGTAAAGGCAATTGCAGCAAAGGACTGTAAAGTGAGACCTTTATTTTGAATGAAGCAATCATTGCCTTGTTGAAGCAAGCAAAGGCAATTTGTATCTGTGGAAAAGTTTATACCAAAATTAATTTCTTGTGGGAAAAGTCTGTACATATGTTATGCCAAGCTTCCTTAGAAGTTCCTTTAAACAAAGGAGGCAAATAAAATTTCCTGTGTTGCTTTCAAACCTCGGCTGAATCATTTTATTACAACTACAACTAAGTGCTCAAGCAACTACAACTCCCAGGGGCCTCTGCCCTAGGAGCCCATATTAAAGGGACATTGAAAGTGCAGCCCCCTCCCCTCGACAGGCAACCGCCTAAGCGGGGGGAAGGAGGCGACAATAGGTAGTGGCATTGAATATACAGAGAGTGCCAGCACGGTCACTGTGCCTGCTATTCCACAGGCCTAAACTAAAAACGTATAACTTAGCTGAACAGTGCCACTAGCTGGATCATTTTCTGACCTGCCCTTACTCCTCCCCTAACATGGCTCAAAAATATATGGATAATGTCTGGCTGTTTAGCAATTTGAGCAGCCTGATATTATCTGTATATTTTTTGAAAATACATGGTTAGCCTAATTATGAATTTGCCAGCAAATGCATTATTGCCTCCGAATATCAATCTGATAGAGCATAATTATTTATTCATGTGGAATGTTCCTAGACTAACCACCAAAACTCTCCCAACAACTGATGCAGAGCAGAAGTAGGGCGCTCCACTTTACAATTCAACATACAAAAAAGAATTCTATTCAAATTCTGGTCTCAGATCAGTGACACCAGCACAGACTCCTCTCCTTGCCAGATATTCTGCATCTTGACACAAAGCCCTGCAAATGGACATTCAACACCAGCACCAAGTCCAAGAACTCAAATTGCACCAACCCTACCTACGAAAAGTCAGGACTGCAAATATTCTAGAACACCAGTAATCTCCAGCTGGAAAAAGAGAGCAAGCTGAATTATTACAGATTCCTTCACGGAGCCAACATGTTAACAGAATCCCTCACCTCAGCTGCACATCGAAGATGCAGACCATCACCTAGTAAAGAATAAGAAACAAAAAATGAGAAACAAATATACAGATAAAAATTGAATAGAAACCCCCCAAACCAGACATGGAATTGAGAAACACTTAAGAAAGAGAAATAGAAATGCATTTCCTCCTGTAATGAATTATAAGAAATGCACATTTTCAGAGTTGACATATTTCATTCTCCAAAACCTGACATCCTTTTGTACCTTTGTCTGATCATTTTATCTTTCTAGTTGGGTTGGTCCCGGTCTCTCTTTTACACTTTCTCTTGTTGATTTTCTTCTAAGCCCTTTTCCAGGATCCTACTTCCATTTTCTGCTTCTTCACACTCCCTGTCTTGGTTCTTTCCTTCCCTGCATACCTCTGACATTGATCCTTCTGTTTCATCTTTTTCTCTCTCTCATCTGCCTTTTTACCCAACTATAGCTTCATTCCATTCCTCCTTCAGTCTTCAGTCTCTCTCTTCACCATTCACCAACTTACCAACTTTCCATTTCCTAAGCTTACTTTCCTACTCTTTCCATTCCACATCTGTCTTATTCCTTCACCAGCCTCTTATCCCCCCATCTTTCATCCACTTTCTAGTTCCTCCATTTTCTCCCCCTGTACTCATCCCCTCCCCAGCCTCATCTACCACCTTCTGCCTCTCATCTCCTAAAATCAGTCCCAGCTCATTCCCTATCACTCATCCCCTCTCCGCCTCCAAGCTCTTTCTTATGTCTTACCGCATCCAGAGTTTCCACTTTCTTCCCCCCCCCCCCCACATTTCTACCCTCTCTTGCTTCCTTCAAGGAAGACCTGCCCCTTCCTGTGGTGATCATCCACTCCATAACACTCTGTTCTTTTCAACTGCCCCCCCAAACTTACCCAAACCTTCCAGGCCCTTCAAACCTTCTCCCCTCTCCATATTTCTGCTCTTGGTCTCACAGCCTACTCATATCCCTCACCTAATCACCTTACCCCCACAGTCCTCCTAATCTCTGGTCAATTTCTTAGTCCCCATTATCCCCCAGGCAACCCCATGTCCCCACTCACAATCCCACTCAAACCCTGAGTTCCCACTTACGCTCCCAGTTCCCAGCCTATCTTAGATTTTTTCTTCTGTTTTCTCACCCAATCTTAGTCTCCATTTAAAGTCAGAGTCCCTCCTTTTCCACATCTCCATGTCTCCAGCACCTGCCCTCCTGCCGTCTACACTCCTTTCCCAGCACCCTCCCATCTACTACTCCAATATTCATCACCCTTGCCTTTTCTCCTCCTTACCCCAGCATCCATTCTTATACTTCTCACTCTCAACCTCCCTCTGGTTCTTCCACACAATATCTGTCCTACTTTCCCTTTTCACTCCTCCAGTATCTCCCTTGTTTCCCATCCTGACTTCAGCATCGGTCTCCTTTTGGTCTCTAACCCTCCAGCCCTAATATTAGTGCTCTTCTAGTCCCAGTGACAAGTCCCATCCCCCTTGCTCCATGTATCAGAACACTCCCAGTCCCAGCCTACTCCAGCACCTGTATTAGCCAGCTTCCATTCCCAGCTCCTCTCCCAGCTCCTCTCCCAGCATTTCCCCTCTTCCATTCCCAGCCCTCTACACCACTGTCAACCCATTTCCAGTCCCAGACCCTTTCTAGTCCCTGCCTCCCTTGCCCTGCATCAGCCACCTTCCAATCCCAGCCTCTCCTCCCCCTTGGCATCAATTCCAACATCTCCCCCCCCACCACACACATCACTTCCAGCTGCCTTTCCCTGCCATTCTGCTGTGGCTGTATTAATGCTTGATGAAGACACGGAAGCATTTGCTTTTGCTTCAGTGGCTGTGCTGTTCTCAAGCCACCAGCACCACGTCATTTTTATCATGCAGAAATGAGCACTTCCTACCTCTTGCAGGCTTCCTGTGCCCCTACTCATGTGCACCCCAAGCCAGTGTCTCACTGGTTCTCCTCTTAAGCTGGCCATGGTGTGTGTGTGAACCAATGATATAATGTGTATATCCATCTCCATGTGCAGCTGTTTCTCTATGGGGATGTGAGGCTATGATGTCATATGGTGTGTGTGTGTGTTAACAGTCTGTGTTGGGGGTTATGTATTTGTGTGCCATGGGTGTGGATGTTGGGGATTTGTGTTGGGTATTAAATTCATGGGGAGCAGAGAGCAGAGGGTGAAGTAAGGGAGATCCTGAAAGAGGGGATGAAATAGAGGGGTTAGGAAAAGGAAGTGTCTGAGCTGCACCAAACCATCTGGATTCAGCGTGCCACAAATGCAGCAGCCTGGAAAAGGGTTTAAGAAGAAAATGCAAGGATGAAATAATGAGTTTTTAGGGCTGTCTTGAGCTTTTTATGAGATGTTTTTAGACAGACAAATATCAAGGCCAAAAGGCTTTATATAACCATTTCTGAATCAGGACAAATCTTCCCAAGCTCAGAGCTATGTAATTTTCTCCACTGGTGGTGGTGGAAAAGGTTATGGCAGTAATCATAGGTATTGGAAAGACCTTGGCCCCACCAAAAATTGCAGCATGGCAAGCAGCAGGCTACCATGGGGATCCCATCCTCCATGGGCAGAAGCCGTGGTTGCAGCAAATACTCTTCCTGTCTGCCTGTAGGAAATCATATCCCCCATGTGCAGAGCAGGAAGGGTCTCTGCCCATGGGGTGGGGCTTGGGGTGGAGTTAGGGTGGTGCTTGCCCCCTCCCCCAAACAGACAGGCCTTCTGCCATCCCTGGCAGTAATGAGTGCTACTTTCCAATCAGTATCTAATTTAAAAATGCCAACTGATTTTTCCTTACCCAGCCAGAGAGAAAAGATGGAGGCAAAATAAATCAATAAAAGGAGGTAAATAAAATTAAGTACAACAATACCAAAGAGTGAATAAAAATGATAACAAAATAATTCATCTAAAATATAGACACACACAGCCACATCTATATATCTACAGTATATGTGGGCCCAATATTCAAAAAATGCTGAGCTCCTAAATTTAAGCACCTAAGTGTCTAAAATAGGTGATTACTCCAAATGTGGAGCATCTGATTGTGTTTTAACGTACATATCTTGGTATATGAGAGAACCATGAGGTATAAGAAAAGCTTGGTTGGGAAGACTGGCAAACCAGTATAGTAGATTTGATGGACCAATCTGAATAACTTGAAGGGGTTCCTGTAAGTGATTGGAAGCCAGCATTCATCTCTGAGTAGCAGGGTAACACGATCAAATCTTTTAGCACCCATTATTAGTTTTACTGCCATAGTTTGTACCAGTTATAAATGCTTAAGGAATGACATATTCAATCCCTGAAGTAATGAATTACAGTAATTGAAAGGGCTTACAATCAGGGTGAGAATGAGGGTGCAAACGGCTTTAGTGTTGAGAATAGAGTAAATGGATCAGATCATTCTCAAGATACAAAAACAAGCTTTTACTGTGCTAGAGACATGTGATTGGAAACTCAATGTGTTATCCAGAGTCATCCTTGGTACCTGGACAAGGGTACAATGGAAACGTGTTATTCCTGGAAAAGAATAGTATCAGAATGAGAGGGACTTATATATCTGGAAAAAATGAGAGCTTCCGTTCAGCTGAAGTCTGTTGTCCCTTAGCTAGTCTGCTATAGGGTGTCACCCTTACACCCACTCCCTAACCTTGAGGGTTAAGGAGGGATGGGCCTTGTGTAGTTGTGGGGGCCAATTAAAGTCGGGAACAAGAAAATTTATATTCACAAGGATTTTATTTTCCCCGCTCCTTGGTGGTCAGGAACAGGTGAGAAGGTTAAGCCATCAGGAATTATACAAAACAAAGGCTTTCAATGCTGTGCTTCAACTTATGCTTTTCTGAGGAAACACATTACCTCATGTGTCTTCTCAGTGCCGTTTTCACAAAAATGCTTTGGTAAGAAATAATGTTGTTTCTCTTGCAATTAGGATACAGTCCAGCTTATTTCAAACTTCAATAAGCTTCCCTTTCAATTGCTCAGAACAGAATTTCTTTTCATATGCTTTTCACATATTCTGGGTTAGCATAACCAGAATCAACTGTCAGGTATAAACATTCAAGCTTTGCATTTATCAGTTTTCTCAATTAGCCCAATTGAGCAGTCCATCGGCTGGTTAATTTCAAGCATGGGCCGTGGAGACGATGTGGGAATTCCTATTCCAGGATTACTCCCTGCTTGAATGCTAGCTTCTTCTGAAACAGCTCTTTTATTCAAGAATTGTCTAAATTCACTCAGGAGTTGCTCTGCCTGTCTCCTAGCAGGACTATTGGGTAAATCTTCTCCTGGCTTGGGCAGGTAATTATCTGCTCCCGGTAAGCAAACACTGCTCTCCCTCTTTAGACACTCTGTACCCGTGGTGGAGTTACCCCTCCCCCACTTATCTCCGTTAGTGAGTGGTGTAATCAGAGGTTCCTTTGCACAAGCTCTGCTTTTAAGAAAAGCTTCAAAGGTAGGACCTTCATTATCAATATAGCCTAATCTCTTTGTAAACAATTTGGCTGGGTTTCTTTCGTCAGCTTGCTTGTTAAAAGCAGGAATTACTGGCTGAGAAAAGCTTGGCTTATTTAGAGAGCTTTCAGGCTGTAACCAACGTCTTTCACATTGCCTGGAACTATCCTGTATTCTAAAATCAGGATTCTCTCTTTCTGACTGGTAAAACTTATGAAAGGAATTAAGAGCAGCAGGTACCTTAGAATGAGACCGGTCAGAAAATGCCTTGCCAGCGTGCCTTTCTCTCCAAGGGTAAAAACTGTTTCCCCACAACGTAGGCTTTACTCCTGGTTCAGGATCAGTTCCCCTTCTGTTGCAGCTGGGCAGTGTTTCTGTAGCAGGGTCAAAGGGTTCTGCAATCAAGAGAGCTTCTTGCCTTCCCAATGCCTTTTGCCTTCTCTCTTGTGGATTCAAACCACCTTTCCTTCTCAATCCGTTTGTAGTGCTCACTTCTCCATTCCTTCTCATTCCCTTTCCTCTTCCTGTTCCGATTCTCCATCTATCTGTGTCTTCCCTCTCTCTACTTAACAAGGGGTCCCTGTTCTGGGAAGCCCGCCTCCTACTAGGGCGTGCCCAATCCATAGCTCTGCTTCTCTCCTCCCCTGAGGTGAGCTGATTGGTTGCCTGTAAGTTATGCTGAGAGTGGAAAACTCTGTCTTTTCTTGCAGTACCTGAACTAACCAGAGGGTCAGTATCAGTTTCCATGGCTTCTGCTGTTGTCACTGCGTCACAGATCCCCCCCCTTAAGATATCACGGGCTGTTTTAGGAGAATCCGGACAGCACGCAATACGACTCAGGGCATCCGCGTTCTGGTGGAGTTTTCCTGCACGGTGTTCTACCTGGAACTGGAAAGCTTGTAGTGCCATGAACCACCGTGTAAGCCGTGAATTATGGTTGTGCATTTGGTTCAACCACTTCAGGGGTGCGTGGTCTGTAATTAAGGTGAATTTTCTCCCCAGAAGATAGAAACGCAGCGCATCAATAGCCCACTTGATGGCCAAACACTCGCGTTCTACTGTAGAGTAATTTCGTTCCGGCGGTGTCAGCTTCCTACTCAGGAACAAGACCGGGTGTTCTACCCCTTCGTGACGCTGTGATAATACTGCTCCGAGACCCGTATCGGAAGCGTCTGTTTGTACAATGAACATCTTAGAGAAGTCCACTCCTTTTAACACAGGTGCTTCACACAGCTGTTTCTTCAGAAGGTTGAACACTCCTTCCGCTTCTGCACTCCATTTTAACTTGTTGGGGGCATTTTTCTTTAACATCTCTGTCAGTGGGGCTGTTTTCTCCGAAATATGCGGGATGAATCTCCTATAGTAGCCCACTAGCCCCAAAAAGCTGCGTAACTGCTTTTTGTTAGCAGGTTCTGGGAACGCCTGTACACTGGCGATTTTACTAAGGAGAGGTTTTACCATCCCTCGGCCCACCACGTGACCCAGGTATTTCACCTCTTGTCCCCCAAAGAGGCACTTTGCTGGGTTCAATGTAAGGCCCGCTTTCCGAATTGACATAAGTACTGCTTCAATTCTTTGGACATGCTGGGTCCAGGTCTCGCTGTGGATCACCACATCGTCCATGTAAGCCACAGCATATGCGTGATGAGGCCGTAGGACCATATCCATGAGGCGCTGGCACGTAGCTGCGGCGCCATGCAGGCCAAAGGGCATCCTTCGAAATTGGTAGAGGCCTATAGGTGTGCTGAAGGTGGTCTTTGGCCTAGCCTCTCTCGTGAGGGGAACCTGCCAATACCCCTTAGACATGTCAAGGGTGGTAAGGTACTTGGCTTGCCCTAGGCGGTCGAGCAGCTCCTCAATTCTTGGCATCGGATAGGAGTCGAAGCGAGATATCATATTTACTTTCCTAAAATCTATACAAAAACGGATCGACCCATCTGGTTTTGGAACCATTACAATTGGGCTATTCCAAGGGCTCCGGGACTCTTCAATAACCCCCATGGCGAGCATTTCCTTTACTTGCCGGACCACTTCTTCTTTCTTGGCCTCTGGAAGCCTGTAAGGCCGCTGCCTAACTACTTCACCGGGGTTTGTCACTATCTCATGGGCAATTAATTCAGTTTCGCCTGGCAGCGAGGTGAGGACATCTTTATACCTAGACAAGACTTGCCTCAACTCCTGCTTTTGGGCCCACGAAAGTCCTTCATCTAAGCGGGGTTCCGGATTTTCCTGGCAGTCGGTCAGCTGGGGTCCGATGTCCTCCTCTTCCAGGTCCTCCCTCTCCACTGAAGCCGCCAATCCTTGCAGGCTATTAGTCCCTGTTGACCCAAAGCCTTGCGTCCCACGCATGGTTGTGGACAGAGCAGGCACCTCTTCCAATGGGGGAATCCCAATGCGCTCACAAATGAGTTGGGCTATGCGGTCTCCAGTTTTTACTTGGAAGTTAGCTTTTCCAAAATTGAAAAGAAGCACTTTCAGGGAACCTCGGTAGTCCGGGTCAATTACACCTGCCCCTATATCTATGAAGTGTTTCAGTGCTAAGCCTGACCGGGGAGCTAGCCGGCCATAACACCCCACAGGCAGCTCTATCTGCAGGGCCGTATCTACTAGCGCCTTTCCGCCCGCAGGAACAACTTCATCCTCTGCACTGCTGAGGTCCAACCCTGCGGCATTAGGCGTGGCTCTCTTGGGTGCTTGAGCACTAGGGGTCATCTTGCAAAATTTCAACACAAACTGGGGCTTCTCAGTAGTGCTATCTTTCGGAGTTTCTCCCCCTTTGTTTTTCTTGACCTGGGGCATTAAGGGTCGGAGTATTGAATTTACTTTTTGCGTGGCCAGGGCCTGCACTTCCTCAGGGCCTTCTTCTATATGGGAACTCTCTCTTTCCCTTATTCCTTGTACTAAACCCTGATGAAATTGGGGCCAATCTTTGCCTAAGATCATTGAGTGTGGGAGGTGTGGGACAACGGCTAGCGGGACAGTTTTCTGTGCACCTAAGCCTGCTATGTGTAGATTATAGATGGGGTAAGGAGATGTTCCTCCGTGAACGCACCTTATCTTTACCTCATCTATGGGGTGTATTATCTCTGGGGCTTCTCTAGCTTCTATGGCCTTCCAGAATTCCTCGGATATCATGCTTAACTCAGCACCCGAGTCCAGCAAAGCTTGAGTGGTTATACCTTGCACGCACACGGCTAGTAGAAAACCTGGCCTGTCCTCTACATACGTATCAGCTACTAAGGCATTCTTTATCAAGCATTGCTTTTGCATATGGCCTACTTGCCCACACTTAAAACATCTCATTTTACCTATAGAACTTTTTCTACCAGGCATGGACATTTTTACTGGATCCTCTTGGACCCTCCGCCGCCTTTCTGATCCGCTGCTGCCATATTCAGAGAATGGGGTGCTAGGTCTCTGGGCCATTAACTCTGCCTCCATGTATCTCTCTGAGAGAGCAACCGCTTCCTGGGGGTTCTTGCAGTTCTGCAGGATCAGGAAGGTGCGAATTTCCTGTGGCAGTGCTTCCATATATTGCTCTAATATTAAATCATCTAAAATAGATTCTACAGATCTCCCTTCGGGAGTCAACCATTTGTACAATATTGCCCTTATTCGGTGGTATAGGGATTTGGGAGTTTCACTCTGCCCGAGTCTCTCATTCCTTAGATGAGTGTGATATACGAGTGGAGTGAGACCCAATCTCTCCCGAATGGTCTTTTTCAACTCCTCAAAGTTTCCAGCTAAGTCTGGAGGCATGGCTCTGCATGCTGCTCTCGCTTCCCCTGTAAGGGATGCAGCTAGCCTTAAGGCCCAATGCTCCCTTGGCCATAAGCTCAGGCGTGCCACCCTCTCAAAACTCTCTAAGTAGTTATCTATGTCATCCTGACTAGTTAAAGGTCCAAAGTTGAACAAAGTCCCTGTTGGCATGTTAACAGCTGGTGTCATGTTGGCAACTAAGGAACCTGTTTCCGACGCTGGAACAGTGTCCTGCTTCTGTCCTTTCACGTACTCCTCCAACAGAGCAAGAAGCGGTTGTTGCTGCTCCTTTAAAGACGCGTTGGCCCTCTGCTGCGCCTCCAGCGCTAGCTCGGCTTGGCGCTCAAATTGGGTCGCCATCCACTGGATGATGTCTTTCGGATCCATCGCCATCCTTGGGATTCACTAGAATGCAAACAAAAACAAACAGGAACCCAAGTGCGGTATCTTTGACACTATTTCTGAGATTCCTCCAGAAATAAACCTTCTTTTTTTTTTTTTTCCTCCCCAGCTATCACTAGGGGTCACCCTCCACCTCGGTATCCACACAACCCCAGGGTGTGTACCCGTTACCTGGCTCAGGTGTGTATCAAGCACTTCAGGAAATGGCTCCTGCAGCCCTCTGCGATCCCTCCTCCTCTGCTGGGCCTTGTCAGCTCTTCAGCCGGGGTCCACTTCAAAGAAGAGGTTCTCTGCAGCTGCTGATGCAGCTCCTTCTGCGCCTGCGCTGAAATCCTGCCGACTACGCCACTTGTCACCCTTACACCCACTCCCTAACCTTGAGGGTTAAGGAGGGATGGGCCTTGTGTAGTTGTGGGGGCCAATTAAAGTCGGGAACAAGAAAATTTATATTCACAAGGATTTTATTTTCCCCGCTCCTTGGTGGTCAGGAACAGGTGAGAAGGTTAAGCCATCAGGAATTATACAAAACAAAGGCTTTCAATGCTGTGCTTCAACTTATGCTTTTCTGAGGAAACACATTACCTCATGTGTCTTCTCAGTGCCGTTTTCACAAAAATGCTTTGGTAAGAAATAATGTTGTTTCTCTTGCAATTAGGATACAGTCCAGCTTATTTCAAACTTCAATAAGCTTCCCTTTCAATTGCTCAGAACAGAATTTCTTTTCATATGCTTTTCACATATTCTGGGTTAGCATAACCAGAATCAACTGTCAGGTATAAACATTCAAGCTTTGCATTTATCAGTTTTCTCAATTAGCCCAATTGAGCAGTCCATCAGCTGGTTAATTTCAAGCATGGGCCGTGGAGACGATGTGGGAATTCCTATTCCAGGATTACTCCCTGCTTGAATGCTAGCTTCTTCTGAAACAGCTCTTTTATTCAAGAATTGTCTAAATTCACTCAGGACTTGCTCTGCCTGTCTCCTAGCAGGACTATTGGGTAAATCTTCTCCTGGCTTGGGCAGGTAATTATCTGCTCCCGGTAAGCAAACACTGCTCTCCCTCTTTAGACACTCTGTACCCGTGGTGGAGTTACCCCTCCCCCACTTATCTCCGTTAGTGAGTGGTGTAATCAGAGGTTCCTTTGCACAAGCTCTGCTTTTAAGAAAAGCTTCAAAGGTAGGACCTTCATTATCAATATAGCCTAATCTCTTTGTAAACAATTTGGCTGGGTTTCTTTCGTCAGCTTGCTTGTTAAAAGCAGGAATTACTGGCTGAGAAAAGCTTGGCTTATTTAGAGAGCTTTCAGGCTGTAACCAACGTCTTTCACATTGCCTGGAACTATCCTGTATTCTAAAATCAGGATTCTCTCTTTCTGACTGGTAAAACTTATGAAAGGAATTAAGAGCAGCAGGTACCTTAGAATGAGACCGGTCAGAAAATGCCTTGCCAGCGTGCCTTTCTCTCCAAGGGTAAAAACTGTTTCCCCACAACGTAGGCTTTACTCCTGGTTCAGGATCAGTTCCCCTTCTGTTGCAGCTGGGCAGTGTTTCTGTAGCAGGGTCAAAGGGTTCTGCAATCAAGAGAGCTTCTTGCCTTCCCAATGCCTTTTGCCTTCTCTCTTGTGGATTCAAACCACCTTTCCTTCTCAATCCGTTTGTAGTGCTCACTTCTCCATTCCTTCTCATTCCCTTTCCTCTTCCTGTTCCGATTCTCCATCTATCTGTGTCTTCCCTCTCTCTACTTAACAAGGGGTCCCTGTTCTGGGAAGCCCGCCTCCTACTAGGGCGTGCCCAATCCATAGCTCTGCTTCTCTCCTCCCCTGAGGTGAGCTGATTGGTTGCCTGTAAGTTATGCTGAGAGTGGAAAACTCTGTCTTTTCTTGCAGTACCTGAACTAACCAGAGGGTCAGTATCAGTTTCCATGGCTTCTGCTGTTGCCACTGCGTCACAAGGGGCACGTCTCTCAAAGATATCTAGTAGGAAATTGTAGTCGCAGAAAATTGAAGAGGCTAATAGCCGGATACCATTTGCTAAAAGTATAGCCCAGGAGAACTGTTTTCTAGGCAGGGCTCCCATTAGACTGCAGCTCCCAGGCAGTCCCATGTCTGATTCCAGATGGCAGGCAATGACTTACGTACTAGATTCGTAGACACAAAGTACGTAAGTAGAGAGTTTGAAAATTATCTTCTGAATATAAATCTCACTTTCCCTTTTTATATGAAATTCAGTTTCAAAATAGAGTAGATGAATTTGCTGCGGCATTCTCTCTGGCATTTCAAACTTAACCAGTCCCGTTTTGCCAAGTTGAAGTTATAGCAAAGCCGCCAACTTGTTAAACGGATGTGCCACATTTTCCGTTGGAGAATTTGGGTCGGCTATTATGTCTCCAAATAAAACATTTACTTTATATTCCATCAGCAGCTTTATCCTGTTACTCTGACATGTGACATGCTAGTTGGCATTAGAAGTTAATAACATTGCAGTTCCCCTTATTCCCACTCAGGAGCTTGCACTGATGAAAAAGCTGGGCTTGATTTGAGAGAGCAAGGAAAGAAAGTCTCATCTAGTACTACAATTCAGAACAGAATCATTGTCTCTTGATATTAAAGCAAAATAAAATGAGACTTTCTGCCTAAATTTACATAAGGGATCTAGATTGAAAAATGAATATTTAGGTTTGTGTATTCAAAACCGCCATAGTATTTTATAAAAAGCTTGCTTAAAGCAGAACCTTTTATATGTTTATGCAGAAAACATGTGCATATATGAACAGAGATGGCATCCATCTATTGAAGAAAGGGAGCAGTGTCTTCTGCAACAAACTGGCTAATCTACTGAGGAGGGCTTTAAATTAGGATCATCAAGGATGGATGAACAAAGCCCTCAGGTAAGTAAAACATTAAAAATAGTATAAAGCATCTGGACAGTCGCATATACTAATGCCCATAGTATGCAAAGTAAGGTTCCAGATTTAGAAACTGTAGTGGAAGAGGCTGGCTTGAATACAGCAGCAATCACGGAGACATGGTACTTGGAAAACAATGAGTGGGATGAAGTTATACAAGGCTATAGTCTTTCAGGAAAGACAGGGTCGGAAGAAAGGGAGGAGGTGTGGCAGTACAGGTAAAAAATAATATTAAAGCCATGGAATTGCAGAGCTTATGAGAGAAGGAGGAAGCACTGTGGGTTAGTTTGGAAAGATGTAATGGAAAATCTATTTACAGCAGACACACTCAGCACCCCAAGCAACTACACAAAAGCATGCAAATCCACCGCACAAAGAGCACTATCACTGGCGGCTCCAACAATATGGAACGCACTCCCACACGACCTACGATCAACTGAAGATCTGAAGGACTTCCGAAAGCTCCTAAAGACTGTACTCTTCACCGAACACTATGGCCCAAGCGCATAAGCCAGAATCTACAGACTTGGACCAACCTTGGATTCAATTAAAGCTCAATCACGAGGTTCCAAGATGGCGGAGGAGTAGACGCCGCCAGTCGGAGCTCAGGATAGCAGTGAGGTGGACGTGGCTCCGATGGGGAGAAAGCGGAAGCAAAAGTCAGCACAGCCCTCGGCTTCTTCTACCCCTATTGGGGGCTTGGTACAAACCTCTATTGCTTCCTTCTGTGCTCGTCCGACGGCTATCATGGCTTCAGCGGATCCCTCTGAAGTGTCGGGGGATCTGAGCAGCGACGGGGTGGATCTCAGCCCTGTCAGTCAGCTGTTGCCGCCGCAGCCCAGTGGTCGGCGAGAGGAAGCAGAGAGAACGGGTTTGCCTCCGGGTCAGGAGGAACCTACCGTGTACGAGGGCGCTTCCTCTCTTCCGCCTAGGAGCCCTGCGGTACATTCGGGAGGTGCAGTGGCAGTGGAGTGTTTTTCTGACGTGGGACCCGGTAGGGCTCCATTATCAATCGAGCCGACAGGACCTCCAGCAATGCGGGTGATATGCGGCTTGAAGAAACCAGCTAAGGTAACCTTAGATAGCTTATGGGAAGCTATCTCTTCACTCCAGAACTCCCTTGCTCCGGTAGTGGGAGCATTGTCTCAAGAATTTTTACTTGTGAAAGGCCGGTGTGTGGCGGTTGAGTCCAAGTGTGTGGAGCAGGCTGATAAGATGGCAGTATTGGAAGCTAAGGTGGAGGAGTTACAGAATGTGGGGGAGGCTTCTACCAAGGAACGTTTGATATCTTTGCGACGATTGGAATATATGGACAATGCTTTGCGTAGGAATACGCTGCGGTTTTTGAATTTTCCGAGATCACCATTATTGGAACCACTGGGACTGGTTCGGAAGTACCTTACGGAAGTCCTCCTGATGCCATCGGACAATTTACCGCCTATTGTTAGAGTCCAGTATGTTTTGCCTTTTGGGTCTGGGGCGAAGGGAGGGGATGTGGGAGCTTCTGAGCCGGCCCAGTTGGAGTTAACGGATTTCCTGGAGAGCTCCCTGGAGGTGGTTACCGGTAAAGCCACCTTGTTAGTCTCCTTTGCCTTTGAGTCTGACCGCAATACCGTGCTTAAGTTATATTTCACTAGAATGTCATTCTCTCAGTTTATGGGATCAAAGGTAATGTTATTTCCTGATTTGTCTAGAGACACCCAAAAGCGGCGGAAGGAGTTTCTGGCTTTACGCCAGAGAGCTACTGCTTTGGGTGCCCAATTTAAGTTGAAGTTTCCTTGTAAGTGTGTACTATTGTATCAGTCTAAGCATTTCTTGTTTTTTGAACCCCTACAACTACTTAAATTTCTACAGGCGAGGGAGGCGGGAGGAGGGGAGGTGGGATAATTCCTGTACTGGCTGCCATGTGATATATCTTTGCTCAATTGATTTTGCATTTTTTCCTTTATATGATTACTCTGTTTGGAACCCTATAGAGGTGTTTCTATTGGGGACTAAGTTAATGGAACTATTCTACTGACTATTGTGAAGTAAGTATATTTTGCTGTATATATTTTTTGTGTGGAATGCTCCTAATTTTTTGTGTTTGTAAAAATGGGAAATTGTTTAAATATTAAATAAAAAAAAAAAAAAAAAAAAAAGCTCAATCACAACCAGCGACGGACCCAGCAAACCCATGTATATAACTGTAAAAAGCGCACAATGTAAATAGCTCACTCTAATCAGCACACCCGCACCCATGCACCCTCACTGTACATAACCTCACCTGACACACACAACATTGCTAATGATCGTTTGATGTGTTCACCGCCTTGATTGAAGGATAAAGCGGGATAGAAATATCCTTAAATAAATAAAAAAATAAGACATTGGTGTGATATACAGAGCTTCCGCGCAGGCAGAAGAAACAGAGATTTAATTGAAGACATTTACTACATTGCTATGAAAGGGGAAATACAGTATATTGGTAGGAGATTTCAATTTGCCAGAAGCTGAATGGGATATCCCTGCTGCAGTGGCATCTAGAAGTAGGAAGATCCTGGATCATCTACAGGGAGGACTGTTCCAGCAACTACTAACGGAATCCACCTGGAAGGGGGCGATACTAGATTTGATGCTTAAAAATGGGAAGAGTGTTTCTAATGTTGTAGTGGGTAATCATCTGGCCTGCAGTGATCACTGGGTGGTGAGCTTCAATATTAGGACAAAGGTGGAGATGGCTCATTCAAAAACAAGGGTCCTAGACTTCAGAAAAGGGGAATACCTCAAAAGGTCAAAGAGCTGTTAGCTGGATGGGAACATCTTGGAGAAGTAGAACAACAGAAGGAAAAACTGAAGAGAGAGATTTTAAGGGAAGCAAATTTTTTTGTTAGGAAAGTAAATAAAAGTAAGAGGAAAATGAGGCTGCTAGAGTTTTCAAAAGGAAGTAGCTAAAAAAGTGAGAAAAAAAGGTTACCCTTTATAAACTATAAGAAATCGCAGAAAAAGGAAGACAAACAGCAGTATCTGGAGAAGCTAAGGAAAGCTGGTAAAGTAGTCAGCAAAGCAAATATGCAAAAGTGTGACAAGACGGTAGCCAAAGCCAGAAGGATGCTGAGTTGCATACAGAAAGGAATTACCAGCAGAGAGGAGGAGGTACTAATGCCACTGTACAAGTCACTGGTGAGGCCTCACTTGGAATATTGTGTTGTTTTGGAGACCGTATCTCACAAAGGATATAAAAAGACTGAAAACGGTTCAGAGGAAAGTGACCAAAATGATTTGGTGCCTGCGCCAGAAAACATATGAGAAGAGACTTGAAGACCTAAATATGTATACTCTAGAGGAGAGGAGGGAGATATGATACAGACCTTTAAATACTTGAAGCATATTAATGAACAAACAAACCTTTTTCAAAGATGGGGAAGTTGTAAAACTAGAGGGCATAGCATGAAACTGCAAGAGGGTAAACCGAAAGGCAACGTCAGGAAATACTTTTTCACTGAAAGGGTGGTGGATGCTTGGAATGTCCTGCCGATGGAAGTGGTGGGAGCAAATGCTGTGACAGAATACAAAATGGCATGGGACAGACACAGTGGACCCCTTTATAACAACAGGATAAAATCAAAATAAAGTTAACTATTTCTTATATCTCAACAAATAGGGGTGACCTGCACGGAGCGATGGGTACACCCCTAAACAAAGGCATGGGGAGGGGTGACCTGCATGGAGCGGCAGGTACTCCTACTTTTGCCACCTTGCTGAGCAGACTAAATGGACCACGCTGGTCTTTATCTGCCATCATATACTATGAGGCTTGTTTACATAGCTGCGGTAGCGGTTTCCGCCCGATATCGGAGCCATGGCCCTGATATCGGGCGGAAACTGCTACCACGGGCTTTGTAAACAAGCCCTTATGTTACTATGTTAAATGGAAGAAAAAATAGCCAATACAGTAAACATGGGGACAAGACGTTTTTTTAGGTATGTTAGCGACAGGAGGGAGTGCAAGGGTGGCATCGTGAGACACAAGGGTGAAGAGGAGGAATACATAGAGGCTGATGAGGATAAAGTGGAATTGCTTAACAAATATGTCTACTCTGTGTTTACAGATGAAGGCTGGAAATGGGACCAGAAAACCAACACAAATGCTGTAGGAATGGAAGTGATGAAGACCTTGTATATTTTCACAAGACTGTGTTCTTGAGTCCTAGAAAAACTAAAAGTGGACAACATGATGGGGCTGGACAGGATTCTTCCAAGGGTATTGAAAAAATTTGGGGAAATATCGTTGGCTTATCTGGCTGACCTTTTCAATCCCCCTTAGTGTTGATAGTGATCTTGGAGGACTGGAGATGGGTGAATGTGGTCCCTGTCCACTAGGGGTCAGTACTGTGAGACCAGCACCATTTTGAATGCGGCTGGATTGGAGGAGCACTGCCCTAACATAATCACCAGTGGAGTACCTGTAAGCCATGGGGAGGGAGGGAGGAAGAGCAGGGTAGGGATCCTAGCCCTGGGGGCAGGATTGGGGGGGGGGGGGATTGAAGGCAAATGCTATAATGTTGAGTGTAGTCTAGGATGGGGAAGTTTGGAGGTTGGGGGGGATAGCAGGGGTGGTCTCTGTAGGGGGGTTGTCTTGGGGGTCCAGTCTTCTTCTGCAGGGGGGCCTAAACCAGGGGGATGTCAGCATCCAGGGTGGAGGGATGGATTTGCTGTGAGTGGAGGCATTGCAGCTGCAGCCACTTTTGCCTTCCTTGTGCTGTTGTCCTGGGCCCACTTTTCCTAACTCGGCAGGTAGCATGAGTACTCCCAAACTGCCTTTTGTGATAGTGTCTGCTCCATGCAGTAAATGCAGAGCAGATGCTGGGCATGCCCCCTGCATTTACTACACAGGATTTATATGTACCATGACGGCATTTTTGCACATGCCACATGCAGTAGGTGCAAAATCCTACTGCGCTTTAGTAAACAGGCTCCCAGTTATGGTATTGGCCCATTGTAAGATGAGATATTTTTAGATATTTTGCATATTAAAAATGTCACTTTGTCTTACAATCATGGCAAAGTATGCTCTCTTGAAACCAGTGATGTTCCCAGGCTTCCCTCTGGTGCTAGCTCACCGATGAACTCTGAATCCCAAAGAGCACTGCTGATAGACAATGGCCTACTGGTACTCTCTACTAATCCTCAAAGATAGAGAGTAGGGAAATCAGGAGCTGCACTGAAGACACTCAGTCAAAAAAATCCCCACATGAGAGATATATAAATACCCTACCAAAAAATCTCTCCAAAGACTCCCTAATGAAACCCTGAAATATTTTTTTGTCGGGCCACAGTGAGGGAGGTTTAGATAAACTTCAAAACCACACCAGACTACTGCAGACCATTTTAATCACCGAACAGTTCTTTAGTGAATCTTTTAAGGAAAGTGAAAACTTATCTTAAAACGTGAAGAGAAGACACTCAAATTCTGTAAAATGTCCAAAGTGAAGATCGCAATTCAAAATCACGACGTGCACGTTTCGGGGCGAAGCAGCCCCTGTATCAAGTGCTCTCACATAAATCGGAAAGGTTTGGTTCTTCTCTCGTACAGATCCAAAATGGTGTTCTCACTCCATTTAAAAAACCCCGGTTCACACCGGGCAACCAATCAAAAAAGGAAGCAATCCTATTGGTCAGCTAAAATGTCATTCTTCAAGGGAACCAAAGATAGGTAAGGGATTCCCCACAACGATCCCCTAACCCAATGGATGAATGCAGGAAAACGTGTAGCATCATATTGCCCATCGCTGAATTCAACAAGTACCAAAGAACAGCTCAGGAGGAAGGGAATTCCCACCACACCAGGGAACCCCTCAACCCCTGGGCTTGATTAAAGAACACTCAACCACTCGATTTCACGATTTAAACCACCGGGGGTTACACTGGCCAGATCATAAATCCACCGTTGTTCACAGCGTTGGAGTCGAAGTGTCCTGTCACCCCCTCTGGGGTCCCCCGGAATGTAGTCAATCACAGTCCACTGCAAACCGTCAAAGGTATGTCCCTGCTCAACACAGTGAGATACTATAGGAGCTGACAAAACCTGCTGCTGTAGGCGAGATGCATGTTCACCAATTCTGGTTTTTATAGATCTTGTAGTACGACCCACATAAATGAAGGGACAACTACATTGAATCAGGTAGACCACAAAAGACGAAGAACAGGTAGTGGACCAACGTCTTGTGTAAGTGCGGCCGGTGAGTGGATGAACCCACGTAAGACCAGACACAGTATTAAAACAAAATTTGCAATGTTGACAAGGCGAATGGCCATCTAATGTAATAGAGCCAGGTGGTTTGTCTATTATAGAGGTGGAGCTCACCAAAATGTCCCGAAGACAAGTGGCCTTACTGAAAGCTGGCATGAATGGACGAGCTAAACTAGGATGGACCGAGAGAATCGACCAGTGTTTACGGAGGATCCCCGCTATTGCGTTACTATGTACCATGTAGGGAAAAACCCCCACTATCCTCGTGTCTGAATCACTCGAGGAAATGCTGGGAGAATGCATAAGCCATTCACGGTGTGTGTAACGCGCACGCTTATAAGCCCGTTCTATTATCAAATGGGGATAGCCCCTTTGAAGCAATCGTTGTTTCAGCTCCCGGGCATGATGTTGAAAATCCTCTATCGAAGAGCAAATCCTGCGCAAGCGCAAGAATTGTCCATAAGGTAAGCCCCTTTTCAATGAAGCTGGATGAAAACTGTCATAATTCAGGAGGCTATTCTTTTGAACAGGCTTTCGAAATAAGGTGGTTTGTAAAGAGGTATCCACTCTAAAAATAAGCATATCCAAAAACTCAATACGCTGCAAATCCATATGAGCTGTGAATTTAATATTAGATTTGAGGCCATTCAGCCAAGTAATAAATGATTGTAATTCATCAGCAGTAGATGTCCAAACAAAAAAAAATGTCATCGAGGAACCTCTTCCACATGAGAACATGAGCAAAAAAAGGAGAAACATAGATCAAACTTTCCTCCATTTGGGCAAGATATAAAGTGGCAATTGAAGGAGCCACAGTAGCGCCCATTGCAATGCCAAAAATCTGTTGGTAAAATGTCCCTTCAAAAAGAAAATAATTTCTCGTGAGTACTAAGGCAATCAAAGCCAATAAAAATTGTTTGGGTAATCTCGGTGGAGCCGTGGTGAATAAAGTACTAAGAAGATCTAGCGCTTCACCTTGATGGATGTTGGTATAAAGTGCTGCCACATCAAGGGTCACCAGAAAAATTGAAGACTGAGGCAAAACCAAAGTTGATAGTTGAATCATGAAATGAGTGGAGTCCTTTATAAAAGAACGAACAGAAGCAGCCTCCTCCTTAAGAAAGACGTCGCAAAATTTTGACAGAGGTTCAAGAATAGAACCCCTGCAAGAGACTATAGGTCGCCCTGGAGGCGAAGTAACAGATTTGTGGATTTTCGGCACGGTGTATATGGTGGGAATTTTGGGATGAAGGATTCTAAGAAAAATGCCTTCTCTCTTCGTTATCCAACCGCGATCTGTGCCAGTAGAAATCAAAGCCGAGATAGTCAATTGTAAAACCGGAGTAGGATCACAAGGCAACCGCTGGTAAACGCTAGAGTCAGATAGCTGGGTACGAAGACCGTTCAAATAATCCGCCGTCGCTTGTAAAACGATAGCACAATGGACCGAGAGAATCGACCAGTGTTTACGGAGGATCCCCGCTATTGCGTTTTCCTGCATTCATCCATTGGGTTAGGGGATCGTTGTGGGGAATCCCTTACCTATCTTTGGTTCCCTTGAAGAATGACATTTTAGCCGACCAATAGGATTGCTTCCTTTTTTGATCGGTTGCCCGGTGTGAACCGGGGTTTTTTAAATGGAGTGAGAACACCATTTTGGATCTGTACGAGAGAAGAACCAAACCTTTCCGATTTATGTGAGAGCACTTGATACAGGGGCTGCTTCGCCCCGAAACATGCATGTCGTGATTTTGAATTGCGATCTTCACTTTGGACATTTTACAGAATTTGAGTGTCTTCTCTTCACGTTTTAAGATAAGTTTTCACTTTCCTTAAAAGATTCACTAAAGAACTGTTCGGTGATTAAAATGGTCTGCAGTAGTCTGGTGTGGTTTTGAAGTTTATCTAAACCTCCCTCACTGTGGCCCGACAAAAAAATATTTCAGGGTTTCATTAGGGAGTCTTTGGAGAGATTTTTTGGTAGGGCACTGAAGACACTGGCTGCTGAGCAATTCCTGCAGTCGCTTAGATTTTTGCTCCCATTGGTCTAAAGATGTCTGGCTCTCATGGACCAGGTGATTGGCAGGGACAGGAGGAAGTGACATTCCATCAACATTGTAATGTGAAATAAATAAATGTGGCCATTTTGGTGGTGGTTATAAATATTATGGGATGTTTTTTCACATTTTGAAGATCTTCATTTTATGTAGAGATTTTGTGGGCAACCTTTGTTAGTTTTGAGGCTCGTGCCTAGCTGGGAGTATTCATTTTATCTAGAGGGATTTTATGGTATCTGGTCAGATTTTTAGGGGCCTTTCTATTAAAGGTGTGTGATTAGGGGCAATACGAATGTGTGGTAAGTGCATCTGTCATGTGCTTTCTGGGGTGTACCCGGCAAGTTCCTGACAGTGCTTGATGGTGAACCCTAGTGCGCGGTGAGATTAAAGCAGGTGCATCTGATGACACTCATAGAGGTAGCACTATGTGCATACATGCAATTGTCCTTGTGTTAGTGGCAATGTGCTCTCTGCCTCTAACCTGCGTATATTCTGCCCCTAGTCCACCTAATCTTCAGTCTGGCGCACGATGACCGATTAGTGTGCATTTTATCAGCTGGTAACTGGCAAAAATGCACATTAGCATTCACCGCTGCCAGTTACTACACGCTAAAACACGCATTGCCCAGTTAGTAGCATTTAGTAAAAGGGCCCCTTGGTTATTAATATCTTTGATGAAATCACAGGGTTTGAAGAGGGCATTAGTCACTTTAACAGATCGTTCTCAATTCAGTCAAACAGGTTTCAGCTTCCAAAAGGTGAATAGTTAAAAAAATCATGACCATAAAAGTAGATATGTTAAAGACATTAAGGGGTCCTTTTACTAAGAGGGGCATTTTAGAAAAGGACATCCACATGCAATCTGGTTTGTCTAAGCTAGAATGTCTGGAAAAAAAATGGGCCCATGCAGTGCAGACACGATTTAACAAACCTGGACATGCTCAATATGGACGCCTGCAAGGGCATCTACATAGACATCTCCAAAATAGCATTTCAGAACCTGGACGTCTAGGAACTACTACTACATATAATTTGTATAGCACTACAAGGCATACACAGTGCTGTATATATACAGGTAGATGTAAGACACAGTCCCTGCTCATCTGAGCTTGCAATCTAATCAAGACAAGGAACATCACAATACTGGGGACTAAAGTATGATAAGATACACTTAAGAAGCGGACAAGAGAGTGAGGGACATCAGGATCCAAAAGCAGCCTCAAAGAGGTGGGTTCTTAGCTTAGATTTGAATAGGGTTAGAGAGGAATCCAATATGCCTGGGAACAAACTACTTGAGTCAATACATGGAGCAGCAAGGTGAAATGAATGAAGTCTGGAGTTGACAGTGACCGAGAGGGGCACAGATAAAAGGGATCTGCCAGAGGAGCAGTTTTCCTGAGGAGGAGTGTAGAGTGAGATAAGAGAGGAAAGGTAGTGAGGAGCCAGAGAATGAGTAAACTTGTAGGTCAATAGGAGAAGTTTGAACTGGATATGGAAACAACAGGGAGCCAGTGAAGTGACTTGAGAAGAGGAGTTACATAAGCATAGCGACACTGGTGGAAGATAAGCCGTGCAGCTGAGTTTTGAATAGACCGAAGGGGAGAGAGATGATTCAGAGAAAGACCAGAAAGAAGCAGGTTACAATATAGGCAAGACGGGAGGTGGAAAGAGAGTGGATAAAGGGTCCTAATGGTGTGTTCAGAAAGGAAGGGATGAATTTTGTTGATGTTATAGGGTAGTAGGCTACGATCAGGGAAGCCAGGGTTCAAATACCACCGCTGCTATTGCTGTGATTGTGCTGGGTACTGGAGATGATGGAATTTTATCTTCTCTATACCCTTTGCATGTTTTTCAGCCAAAACAAGCACTTTTCAGATTCTTATCCATGCCTGGAGCAAGTCTAAACTTAGACGCATCTGCAGACATGTGGATGTTTCTGAGATCAGGCAGTGATGTCCAGGTTCCTGGGAATTCCCCAGCCACGCCTTCACCGCAACCCCCTTCAGACTTGGACATCCTCACCCTGGGGATGTCCACAGACCCGGCTTCTAAAATGGCTCTGGATATGTCTCTGTGTTTTGGATGTCTTTATGCCTATTTTCAGATGTCCAAAGCATGAATAGAATTTCCAAAATAATCCCCTAAACATGCTAAGCAGTTAAGAAGCGAATTAGCATGCATTGACAGCTACTGCATGACTGAGCTATTTAGCAAATGCTAAATTGAGGGCTAAATGTTTAATGTGAAATGGGGCAAGGCCAAGGAGGGTTATGGATGGGGAATGGGTATGAACTGCACATTGCTGTTAGAGCACAGTGATTTCTACATGCTGTCAATGTTGCAATTAGTATGGATGCACCTAATGCTACTACAGCAGGAGGTATTAAGTGCACTGCCGCAAATTGCAAATGAATGTAACATGCAATAAGGGACTTTCCCATGTGGTAAGTGCAGGGAACACTTGGGCATGCCTCCAAGCAATTAGTATGTAGCCTTTACATTTACTGCATGTTAGATTTTGCTCCTAATGCACCATAAATGCAAAACCTATCATAGTTAGAAAAAAGATATTTGGAGAGCACAATAGGAGTAATCATAAAATCTCTGTAAGTACCCTCCTCTCCACAGACACCCCCCAAACTATATGCACCTCTTAGTTCACTACTACCCATCAGACCCACACTACATATTTTCTACCTGCACACAAACGTTTCCTCATATATACCTCTTAGTTACTCAAACATACAATATCCATTCATGGTAATGTAAATTCCCCAAGAGTCACAAACGCTACGGTCATACCTTACCATCATATTAGCAAAGAGGAGTTAATCATACCAACTAGTCATGGCACTATGACATACAAAAGAATGCATGCATATTTCACGTGTAACCCTCCTTCATATCACATGCAAAACCATAATTAAAAACTGCCACTAAGGGTAATTTTATAAGGCGGAGCCTATTTTAAAAGGGCAAGTAGGCGCCTTCTTACTGTAGGTACTATTTATAAAGGACACATACGTTCCTATGTTTCTTTATAAAATACAAGTGCAAGTGGCAGAAATTGGGCCAGGGAGACAGGCCTGGATATCTGTGTCTGCTTGAGAGCGGGTGCAAATGTTCACACGTAAAGCTCACAGGTTTGCACATTGAATAAAGTATTTTTCAGTCAATGTCTGTACTTGTGAATGCAGCTCTGCCCAGACCCATGTCCCTGCCCATGATGTATATGCGCCATCATGTCAACGCACATGCTTTTAAACTGGTCAGAATTTTATAACAGGCCGTTTTTGTGCATATGTGGCCATATGCTTGTGAAAATGCCTTCATAAAATAACACCCCCATAAGTTTAAATGGTTACCCAGCATACAATATTCTTAATGATGCTGAGATCATATAGTCCAAATAAAGAATTCAGTTTCTTGATAGAGACTTGCAGACATAAACACACAAATGAACAAATAAATATGTAAATAATATCCTCAACCCCTTTTTGAGTGCTGATAGAATGGAAGTGGGGGAAAAGGCCATCAAATCCCTCTTTGCCCTGACTGTTGTTGCATGTCACTGTATGGCTGCAAAGAAAGGGAGACAACTCGGCCACGAGCAGAGGTAACTGACTTCAAAGAGTATTTCATATAAGCCATTTAGATGGACTCACAAATATTTAATTGACTAGTGCCCATTTAAAATTAAAATTAAACTCTAACTGTTCTATAGTTTCAAACAATCGAGGGATATTTAAGACTTTGGTTTTCCTGTATTTAATTTTAAAGCCTGAAACTTTGCCAAAGGCATCTTGGTTATTCAAAGGACACAGCTTTCAGATCATCAGAAGGATATCAACGGCAAATGCAGCTTTATTTCTGGCCAGAGCAAAACATGATGCTGGGTTATGCCAGTTTTCTTTTTCTGCAAATGGTTCTATCACCACTGAAAACCTGAAAGGGGAACAAGGCACATCTGTATATTACCTCTGCCAAGCATGAAGCATTCATTTTAATTTGTTTAAATTCGTTTTTTACAAGCGAACACTGGGTACAATGAGGGCAAACATCCAACAGTTCTACAGCAATATGCAATGGGCATAGCCATATACATAGTTAAACAAAGAATACGACTAAATGGTTTGATTAAGGTCTTGTAAAACTCCATTCCGCAGGCCTTATTTTCCATATTTCCCACACCACACACACAATCTGCCTTACTTCCCCTCCCCTATGCTGCCCTCAATCATCCCCCATTATGAGCACTCCTCTACATTTTTCGCTTGAAATCTTTTCCATGACAAGCAGTACAACTTCTTCTCCAGATTCTTCCAATACTTATCACTCCTAGTCTCCGACTCTGCCATTTCATGCATCAGATGTAGCCATTCCCAACAGGGCTAGTGGCTCTTCACTCATCCAGTATGAATCTTCATGCTGCAATGGGCACCTTTGCCTCTATGAGGGAATTTCCCTCCCCTAACAATGGCAAGCTGTATGACCACTCCTCAGGTGCTTGGGCCACATCTTCCATAATAGTTAGAGCTGGGGTTCACAGCTGCTTCAAGTGAACATATTCCAAAAATGCTTGCCCTCCTTTACTTTACACCTTCCGCAGACCCCATCAGACCATAGTTTCATTTGTACCCCTTCAGCACATATAATATAGGACATATAGCAGCTTAAACTGCAGTTCCCACAGGGGTACACCTGAGTGCATCTGGGCAGTCCACAAGAAAAACATCTCCAGTCCCTCCATAGTAACCTCCTTGCCAACATCCTCTGTATGCATTTCTATAAGGTATCCCACATAAGGCACCATCCTCTTCTCTCTGCCCCCTTTATAGCACATGGGCACTCTCTTGTACTGATGAGGAGTATGTAAAAAGATCTTGTCTAGATCAAAGAACTGGGTGCATTCACCCCTGTGAGCTCTCAGAACATTCTAGTCTTATCACACCTGCAGGTAACGTAGAAAATGCGAGTTTGACACTTGTTTTCCTTTGATTTCACAGCCTTCACCAATAGCCCCAGATAGCAGTAGCTCTTGTGAAACCAACTGAAAAACGGTGATCTACCCATTTTTGAAGAGAAGAGAAATCAGGATTCCCAGTCATTTGCAGGAAAGAGGAAGCCCCCTGTGTTTTTCTAAGCTGCCCTCTACACCAATGCCATGCTTTAGGAAATGATATTAAAAAATTGTCCTTTTCTGCCCACTCCTACCTGCTGTACCTTCTTGTATGCAGCTCTAGTGGGAAGCACCAATCCTTTAAAAACCATCAGGTGTGAACTTGTAATGCCCCATATGGATCTCATGTATTCAGCTTAAGAGAGCAGCCACACTGTCTAGGCGCAAGCCTGGCACTCCCCCACCCCCCTTCCTATGTCTAAGGCCAGCATTCTTCCCATGCCGTAAAAATGGTTGTATGATGCTTCTGTATTTATTATCCTCCTTATTCCACACCCATAAAGATGGTGAATCTAACAGCTTTGGCAGCAAGATTATCTTCATCAAAGCAACCCTCCCGAACAGAGACAAGGGCAAGTCCCTCCATTTTATGCACAAGTCTCTGACCTGGTCCACTTTCTGGGTCACATTTTTCTTCTACAACACTGTCTGATTCATACTCAGGTGGAGTCCCAAATATTTTAAACTGCCTCTTAGCCATTGTAAGGGAAAGTCCTCTTCCCTCTGCAACTGATTTCTCCTAGTCACAACCAATGCTTCTAATTTAGGAAAGTTAATTTGTAACCTTAAGAAGCTCTTGAATCTGAATCATCTGCACAATCTTTCTCATAGTTGTACTAACCTATTTTACAAATAGAATATATCATCAGCAAAGAGAGTGATACAAAGCTCCTGCTGGTTCACTAGTAATCCCTCCCGTTCTTTGGAGACGCGGATCTTAGCAGCCAAGGTTACAAGCAACCCTGGCACATCTCTCTCAGTAAATATAATTTATTAGCCAGCCTTTCATTGATTAATATTTGCACTGACAGTTCCCCCTAAAGGATGCTGACCCATTCTACAAACTTCCTTTCTATGCTAAACAAGGTTAGCACCCAGAAAAGGTACTCGCAGGTGATCTTATCAAAAGCCTTTCCAGTGTCCAAGCTATCTAGTAGTATAGTATATCATGGCAGATAAAGACCAGTATGGTTCATCTAGTCTGCCCAGCAAGGTGGCAAGAATAGGTACATCTGCTGTTTTGTGCAGGTCATTCCTCCCAATGCCTTTGATTATTTATTTATTTATTTATTTATTTACAGTTCTTATATACCGCGCTCTTTGGTACCAGTGCGGTTTACAGTTAACAAATTTTGCATTGGGACAATCCTTTGCTTACATTATAACAGGGTTGGTAACTTGGAGATAACAGGGGAAACTATATACAAATTATATACAAACAGAGTATATAATTATATATATGATTAGGGGTGTACCCACCGCTCTGTACAGGTCACCCCTATTTGATTTTATCCTTTTGCTATAAAAGGGATCCACTGTGTTTGTCCCATGTCATTTTGAATTCTGTCACTGCATTTGCCCCCATCACTTTCAATGAGAGGGCATTCCAAGTATCCATGACCCTTTCAGTGAAAAAGTATTTCCTGACGTTGCCTTTCAGTTTACCATCCACATTCAACTCCAGGATGTGAGCTTCTCTTCTTCGGCCTTTACCCTCAACAGAGAGGATTGAAGAGAACATTATCTGCAAACCTATCTTCTTCACCCTCTGTTACTTTTTATATGCTTGGAGAGAAGTTACTTTTTATATGCTTGGAGAGATACTTAGCAGTATCATTTGTGCTGACATGCATGAGCAACATCAGATAATAGTCAATAGGCAGACTCTCTATAACATCTTGGATTTTGGCACCTGGCAGACAGCACACCTCACTGGACATCATATCTGGTCAGCAGATGGATGATTCAGTACCCCTCAAAAGAGAGTCACCAACCACCACTGTCCTTTGTTTCCTTATGGTCACCGATTCTGCAGCTTTAGGATACTTGAGTTCTGGTTCTTCCCTTTCCTGGGATGCTTTCACCTTGTCCACTTCCAGGGCTGCATACTGGTTCTTCATTTCAAGGGTTGTCAATTCTGCAGGCTCTGGGGACTCATGTCCAACTCTCTTCATTCTGTAGCATCCTATCTTCAACTCTGTCAGAGAGCTTGGATGCTTTAATAAGCATCTCATCAATGTACTTCTTGCTGTCTCGAATGCTTCTTAGTCTCGCCACCTCTTCTCTGAGCTCCTCCACTTGTTTCATGAGGGCTTCAGCTTGCAGGCATCTTACACAGGTATCAAAGCTCCACCAACTGAACAATGGCTGGGAAAATCGTATTGCCAAAGCTGTTGACCCCGTTAGAGCTTCTGCCTCTGTCCAGACAGAGAACCCAATGCCACTTGAGGGCAAATTGTTTGTCAACAGGCTAATTGGAGAGTTAAGAACATACGATATGCCATAATGGGTCAGACCAAGGTCCATCAAGCCCAGTATCCTGTTTCCAACAATGGTCAATCTAGGTCATAAGTACCTAGCAGTTTCCCCAAAAGACACAGGTTCCTCAATGCTTGTATTGGGTCAAGCAGCGATATCCCGTGTCCCTTTTAATAATGGTTTATGGACCTTTCCTTCAGGAACTTGTTCAAACCTTTTTTAAACCCAGCTACTCTAACAGCTTTTACTACATCCACTGGTAACAAATTCCAGAGTTTGATTACACGTTGAGTGAAAAAATATTTTCTCTTATTAGTCTTAAATAGGTTACTCTGTAGCTTCATTGCATGTCCCCTAGTCTTTTTATATTCTGATGACGTAAACAGTCGATCTACGTTTACCCATTCCATTCCATTCATTAATTTATAGACTTCTATCATATCTCCCCTCAGCTGTCTCTTTTCCAGGTTGAAGAGCCCTAACCTTTTTAGCCTCTCTTCATAGGAGTATCCTTCCATCCCCTTTACCATTTTGGTGGCTCTTCTCTGTACCTTTTCTAATAATGCTATATCCTTTTTAAGAAATGGTGACCAGAATTTCCGTATATAGCAAGAATTCTCACATAGGATGGTGGAAGCTAGGGTGGGAAAGGAGGGATCTAACATCTGATGAGGTCAGGGACTTCAAAGAGCCTGCTTACCCCTTTGAACTAGATATCTTCATTTATCCCGCTCTCTCATATGATCCAAGTGATCCCTCTGGTTCTGCTCTTCTAGTTCCTTATCTCTCTGCTTCCTCATGCTCACCATGTAAGCTATAATTTTATTATGCTTCACCACTTTAGCACCTTCCTAGTAAATATCTTTCACTTCTCCGCATTATTCTTAGCTTCATAATCCATCTGCCATTTCTTGTCTCTCCTTTTGCTTCCTTCATTTTCTTCCATCAGCCTTTTTCTAGTCCCAGTAACCCTCCCCAGTATCTGCCCCCTTTACAGCCTCCCCTCCCAGTACCTTCCAGTGTCAACCCCCTTGCATTCCCAGCACTGCCACTGGTGTCTATTCCCTTTCAGTTCCCCTTCTCCCCCACTGTTCAGTTCCTTCTAGTCCAAATACCATCCCAGGTATCGGTGAACTTCCAGTCCCAATGCTCCCTCCTGTATCAGTTCCCTTTAGTCACTCTTTCCTCTCTCCATCTGCCTTCCAGTGCCATCCCCAGTTGCCATCTCCCTTCCAGTCCTATTCCCAAGTGTCAGCTTCCTTCCAGCCCCCACCTTCCTTCCAGCCCGCACCTTCCCTCCAGCCCCCTCCTTCCCCTTTTTTCTGCTGCCTTCCAATCCCCCACATCAGCTCCATTCCAGCCCCCACCTTCCCCCCTGTCAGCTCTCTTCCAACCCTCCTCCTATTACCCAGCCACCTTCCAGCCCCATCCCCAAGTATCAGCTCCCTTCCAGCTCCCTGTGTCTGCTCCCTTCCAGCCCCCCCTGTGTCTGCTCCCTTCCAACACCCCCCCCCCCACCATCAGTGCCTTTCCAGCCCTCCCTTATCAGTTCCCTTCTGGCCCTTTTTCTTCCCTTCCCTCCTGTATCAGCTGTCCTCCCTCCCCCCCCTCACTGATTCATCCTTCAGAAAAAAAAGTAGCCGCGGGAGCATTTCTCTGTTCCCACAGCTCTGCTATCTTTTAAACTGCTGGACCGCGGAGTTTCTAAAGACAATAATAAGCATTTCCTGTTTTTTTATGAGAAACAGGAAATGCTTGTTACTGCTGGAAACGCCACAGTCCAGCAGTTTAAAAGATAGCAGAGCCGCGGGAACAGAGAAATGTTCCAGTGGCTGCTTTCTTTTCTGAAGCATGGGTGGCGGGTAGCTAGTGATGGCACCCCCCGTTGCCGGCACCCTCCTGCCATGCTTACCTGGCTTACTGGGTAGCCCTGGTCCTGCCTGAAGAGTCCCCATCATTTATTTATTTATTTATTTAATTTTCTTATATACCGCGCTATTTGTCATCAGTGCAGTTTACATTGAAACAATACAACAATTGGTCAGATATAACAGACCTATTACAAGTAACAGGAAAATTAACATGGAAGTAAACAGGGAAATCATTTATATTTCTAGAAAATACATGTTGGAGATATATAAAATCTATACAGTTAGGGTAGGTATGAGGTTAAAAGGATGGGGGGGGGAAGGGGTGTTTAGGTGTTTGAAGTGTGCGATGAAAAGGTGGTGTTTAAGGGCTTTTTTGAATTGTTTGATGTCTTTAATTGCTCTGATATTGGGAGGGCGTTTGTTCCAACATCTAGGAGCATAATTCGAAAAAGCCCTATTGATGGATGATTGATTAGCTTTTAAGGAAACTTTTGGTATACCGTATATACTCGAGTATAAGCCGACCCGAATATAAGCCGAGGTACCTAATTTTACCACAAAAAACTGGGCAAAACTATTGACTCGAGTATAAGCCGAGGGTGGGAAATGAGGCACCTACTAGTCAATGTAAAAAATAAAGATAGAGACCAATAAAATTACATGAATATTTATTTAAGCGAAAAACAGTAAAATAGCTCTGTAAGTGGAAAATGGGGTCAACAAAAACAATATGGTATCAAACCTTAAACCCGCTCCGCCTAGCTTTGAATGCAGCCGCAAGAGTCCTCTCTGGATCGTCAAGATCCGACCACATAACGCCCATCATGAAGGATTTGCATTGGCTACCTTTACATGCCAGGCTCCAATACAAGTCATTGGTCCTCACCTTCAAAGCCCTAAATAACTACCCCCCTACGCCAATCAGCAAGCTAGTCCATGGTACCCTGGAAAATAGAAACAGAAGGTCTACTGCACTGAACACATTAGTAGTCCCCAAGCTAATAACTACATGCACAAAGGCTACCTCCAACAGAGCCTTCTCCATATTCGCCCCTTTAAACTGGAATGCACTCCCCCATGAAATCCGTGGTATTAAAAGCCTCTTCCTATTCAGAAAAGCCTTAAAACTCTACCTGTTCACAAAATGTTACCCAGAAACTTCCAGTGATAGAAGCACAACCAGCAAGCTTCCCTCATACCCCAGCCGCCCCTGAACGTCAATACCACAGATATAATAGGTAGTCCCCACTCAAGCCCAACCAACCACTAATCTTCATCTTCACAAAATCAATGCAACACCCATTTATATTAGAGTATTGTACATAGTTTCGAGTTAACATGTATTTAGTTTCCCCGGTTTCGATCCCATGTTCAATTCCCTGTTCTTTGTAAACTCAATGTTGTTTCTGTACATTGCAGTATTTTGTTCGATGCACACCGCGCTGATTTTAATTGCGCGGTATAGAAGAAATGTTAAATAAATAAATTAATTAATTCAAAATAAAGAGATATTTTTCTACCTTTTGTGCATTTTTTTTCAGCTGCAATTGCTCCAGTCACTTTCTTCTGGTTTCTTTGTATCTTCCGCTAACTCTCCATCGTCTGCTGTCCATTTGTCTTTTCTTCTCTCTTCTAGTTTTTTTCCATTCTCTCTACATCTGCTTTAACATACTAATCTTTCTCCTTTTGCTCTTTCCTCATTCCTATTTCATCTACTCAAATTTTACCCCTCCATTCTCAATCCCCACTTACTCTCCCAATATCCGGCCAATTGTAGATTTGTCTTCCCTCCCACACAAAATATTTTTCCCCTCTCCATTTCAAGCCCCCGTCCCCATCAGCTATTTGCAGTTCAAGCCCTCCTTCCACTCAGCCCATTTCCAGTCCTAGCAACCCCCCCAGCCCATTAACAGTCTTAGCCCCCCCAGCCCATTACCAGTCCTAACCCCCCATCAGACCATTTCCAGTCCTAGCCCCCCCATAGCCCATTACTAGTCCTAACCCCTCCCATCAGTCCATTACGTCCTAACCCCCCCATCACCCTATTTCCAGGCCTAGCCCCCCCTCAGCCTATTTCCAGTCTTAGCCCCCCATAGCCCATTACCAGTCCTAATCCCCCATCAGCCCATTACCAGTCCTAACCCCTCCCATAGCCAATTACCAGTCCTAACCCCCCATCAGCCCATTTCCAGTCTTAGCCCCCCCCCAATAACCCATTACCAGTCCTAAAACTCCCCATCAGCCCACTTCCATTCTTAGCCCCCCCATAACCCATTACCAGTCCTAAACCTCCCCATCAGCCCACTTCCATTCTTAGCCCCCCCATAACCCATTACCAGTCCTAAACCTCCCCATCAGCCCATTTCCAGTCTTAGCCCCCCCCCATAGCCAATTACCAGTCCTAACCCCCCATCAGCCCATTTCCAGTCAGCCCCCCCATAGCCCATTACCAGTCCTAGCCCCCCCATCAGCCCACTTCCAGTCTTAGCCCCCCCCATATCCAATTAACAGTCCCTACCCCCCCCATCAGCCCATTTCCCGTCAGCCCCCCCCCCATAGCCCATTACCAGCCCTAACCCCCCCCATCAGCCCACTTCCAGTCTTAGCACCCCCCCCATGGCCCATTACTAGTCCTAACCCTCCCCTATCAGCCCACTTCCAGTCTTGGCCTCCCCCCCATTACCAGTCCTAAACCCCCTTCCGCCCTATCAACCCAAATTAAAAAAAAAACAACCCAGCTGCTTCTGCCGCGGCAGCATCAAGAGTGCCGCCGCCGCCATGGGGCCCCCCGGCAGAGCCTCCCTGCATCGCAGCCTATCCCCGAACGCGGGCTTCTTCCAGAGCCACGAGAGTTTCCTTTCTCGCGGCTCTGTTAATCCCGCCGGGGCTGATGGGAAATCCCATCAGCCCCGGCAGGATTAACAGAGCCGCGAGAAAGGAAACTCTCGCGGCTCTGAAAGAAGCCCGCGTTCGGGGATAGGCTGCGATGCAGGGAGGCTCTGCCGGGGGGGCCCCACGGCGGCGGCGGCACTCTTGATACTGCCGCGGCACTCTTGATGTTGCCGTGGCAGAAGCAGCTGGGTTGTTTTTTTTTTAATTTGGGTTGATAGGGCGGAAGGGGGTTTAGGACTGGTAATGGGGTGGGGAGGCCAAGACTGGAAGTGGGCTGATAGACGTTGACTCGAGTATAAGCCGAGGGGGCCGTTTTTCAGCACAAAAAATGTGCTGAAAAACTCGGCTTATACTCGAGTATATACGGTAAGTAGTGTGTCAACAGCTGGAGATCTCCTGGACCTGTTATTTGTTGTGTGTATGATGAGATCAGAGATGGAATCTGGAGAAATATTATTGAAGGCCCTAAAGGTGGTAAGGATGGCCTTATATTGGATTCTACAGTTTATTGGTAACCAATGAAGCTTCTCTAGAATGGGGGAAATATGCTCACACTTTGATGATCCGCAGAGGACACGAGCAGCTGCGTTCATGGCTAATTGTAGAGGATTAATAGTTATATTTGGTAAGCCATGAAGTATTATGTTAGCATAATCAAAGTGCGGCGTGACTAGAGCTTGAAAGATGGTGCGGAAGTCATCAGACTTCATCATAGGTCTCAGATGACGAAGGGTTTTTATCTTGAAGTAAACAGCCTTTACGGTGAGTTTTATATGTTCCTTGAAGTCTAACCTTTGATCCAGAATTACTCCTAGATATCGAATATTTGATTTGACTGGGAGATCAGCATCTCTGACTTTTAGAATTGATGGAGGGGAGAAAGATTTATTCCTTGTGATTATTAGAACCTCTGTTTTTTTAAAGTTAATACGGAGGTTTTGAGAGAGAAGCCAATCAGTTATTGAATTAAAACAGTTGATTAACACTGTATAGTTTGGGTATGATACAGATATCGGTGAGAATAATAGCACATCATCCACATATGTAAGGCAGGATATACCAAAAGAGCGTGCGATGTCACAGATTGGCTGCATATAGATGTTGAACAGCAGCGCAGACAAGGAGGAGCCTTGTGGTACACCTTGTTTCTGCTGAAAGGGATTTGAAGTAGCATTACCAATACAAACTTGTTGTAATCTACCTTCCAGGTAGGATTTGCAACAGTCCCAAGCACGGTTCTTGATTCCCTTCTCATGAAGTCGCTTTAGTAGTTGTATGTGATCCACAGAATCAAACTCAGCAGCTATATCAAGAAATATTAGAGCAAAGCCATTTTTCAGATTGTCAATGCCGTTGATAAGTGTATTGATTAATGTTGTTAGGAGAGTTTCTACACCGTGGGCTTCCCTGAATCCATGTTGACATGGATCTAAAGGGGAAAATGAGTCTATATGCTGTTGTATCTGCCTGAGAGTTAATTTCTCAAGAATTTTGGCTAGAAATGGGATACTAGAGATTGGACGGTATGAGTCCTCCTTCTTTGGGTCAAGCTGGTTGTTTTTCAGCAGTGGTCGGATGGATGGATGTTTGAGAGCATCTGGGAAGACACCAGATTCAAATGACAGCTTTGCTATGTTAGCTATAAAAGGGCTGAGTTCTGTGCGCATAGATCTTATCCAGTGTGCTGGGCATGGGTCAGATGGTGAAGTTGTCGTGTTGATGGAGGTAATAACTTCATTTATGGTTTTTACAGAGGGTGGTGAGAGGTTGGTGATTGAAAACTGTGGAAGGGAAGTTTGGACAGGTTCATGTAATGATGTAGTATTTGTTTTTATTGATTTGGATTGGATGTAGTTCGCATAGGCTTGGGGCTGAATCCCTTCTTGTTGTGGCGGAGATGGTTGATTGATAAAGGACTTTACTAGATTAAATAAGTCTCTTGGTTTATTCAGAGAGCGGCTGAGGATATCAGCATGGTATTCTTTTCTCTTAGCCCAAATTGATTCACGATGTTGTTTAAGATGTTCTAAGTAGGTGGTTTGGTCAGAGGAATTACGTGTATTTCTCCATTTTCTCTCAAGCTTTCTGAGGTGGAGGAGAGAGGTACGTAGTTCATGTGAGAACCATGGGGCAGATTGTTTTTTAGTAACTCGGTTGTCAGATGTTGATTTTTTGATCAAGGCTGGGAGTTGCGAGTATGAGGAGAGGGTATTGTTCCAGTTATTTACAATATCATTGAGATTATCTGATAGTTTGGCAAGCTTTGGGAGAGCATGGTTTTTGAAGTCATCACTGTCTAGTTGCTTGAATCTTGTAGATCTTTTGCATCCAGTTGAGTTTAGACAGTAGTCTGTGGATTGATATGCTGGTATCTGAAAAGTTATTAGGTTATGGTCAGACCATGGGACAGGGGTAATAGAGAGATCAATTTTGTTCATCATAATCATGTCATGTTGAGGGATAAAGATTAGGTCCAAGAGATTCCCACTTTGATGGGTGGGATTAGCCACTACTTGTTTGTAGTTGAGGTCAGACATTGCTTCTAAGAAAGACTTGGCTAGGGTAGGTTGAGTAGAAGCCAGATTAAAGTCGCCTAATAACCAGTTTGGTTTGGAAGGGTCTTCTGGGTTACAGGCTAGGTCAATGATGTCTGAAAGTTCATCAGAGACAGCATTTTGTGCTCTGTAGATGAGGTTAATGGAGTTGGATTTGTTGGTAATAGTTAGTGTGTTTAAGTGTTGTGTACTTTTGATTAAATTTATGCGATATTGTAGCACTGTTTTTGCAAGTATTAGGACACCACCGCCTCTTCTGTGTTCTCTGTTGCAGGTGTAGATTGTGAAGTTGGGTGGAGTAAGATGGTTTAATATTACATTGTCTGTATTAGAGAGCCAAGTTTCAGTAACCAAAAGTATATCTAAATTGTATTTGGTTATTAGGTCTGTGATTACGGCCATTTATTGCGTGTAGAGCGTGCATTAACAAGTGCACATTTTAGGTCTGGTTGATGTTTCGCTTTTTTGTTTTTGTCTTTGGTGGAGTTTGTAAGATCAAGAGATACATAAAGAAGATGTGATTGTCTCTTGTGATAAGTGTTTGGGAGTATGTGGTTTCGATTCGTAGAATGTTTCCTGCTTGTATTGTGGATTAGATGAATCGGGTTGTAGTGATTTGTAAAAGTAGCAGAGACATGAAAAGTACAGGTTAGTGTGTAGATTAGGGTAATAGTAAATAATGAGGATGTCATTTTGTGGTTTGAAGGGTTGTTTCTAAGTAAACAAAAGAGTAAGGGTGCAAAGTGTTTATTAGTAGATATAGTTATACAGTGGATATAGTTATATACAGTTGTACACAGTTTTAAACAAATTGAAAGTTGTGGATGAGCAATAAAGCAAGTGCCTTATTAGTAAATACAGTTATTCAGTAGATACAGTTATACACAGTTGTACATAGTTATGAACAAATTGAACGTTGTGGAGGAGAATTAAGGAAATTGATATAGATTAATACAATTAATTGAAACAGCTTACAGTTTTGAGAAGAGGAAGGCTCTTGTTATTAGAATATCAGCATTGCTGCTTGGAGGATCACGATGTTTGCTGTGTTGATGTTCACTGGTTCAGGATCATAAGGATTGAGTGCCGGCTCCGGCTACCGGACGCCGCCTAAGGGCCACGCCAAAGGGCCCTCTGGCGAGGCCCTCAGGCGCGGGCCCGCCAGGCGCGGGCACGCCCGATGGCGCGTCCTATTTAAAAAGCAAGCTGGAGCTCTGATTGGGCAGCAGGTCTGATGGCTGTTAGCTGCTTCAGCTATGCAGATGGAATCACAGATCCCCAGAGGGGACAGGAGCTGGAGAGAGTCTCTGTCACAGAGCCTGATGGTGCTTCTTATTTAAAAAGCAAGCTGGAGCTCTGATTGGGCAGCATAACATAACATAACATAACATAACATAACATCCTTCTGGATTTTGTACCATCCTATGTGTCTCAAAAAGAATGTTTTTATGGATGAGGGTGGTCATCCCTCTTTGATGAGTTTCTTGTGCTCAGCCCCACTCAGGTATGTCTCCTGCAGTAAGGTGATATCTGCTTTCTCTCTCTTTTAGTATCATTATCTTTATCTTTATTAGCATAGAAACATAGAAAAATGATGATAGAAAAAGACCACACAACCTATCTAGTTTGTCCTTCCATATCAACAACTACAACAGTCCCCTTTTTTCCTTTAGAGATCCTCTGTGTTTGTCCCATGCTTTTTTGAATTCAGATACTGTCCTCATCTCTACCACCTCCACTGGGAGACTATTCCATGGATCCACCACTCTTTCCATAAAGAAATATTTCTGCATGTCACTCCTTAATCTATCCCCTTTCACCCTAATCCCATGTCCCCTCATAGCAGAACTTGCTTTCAATCAAAAGAGGCTCTCCCCCTATGCATTTATGCCACAGAGGTATTTAAACGTCTCAATCATATCACCTCTATTCCGCCTTTCTTCTAAGATGTACATTTTGAGATCCTTAAGTCTGTCCTCATATGCTTTATAATGAAGACCACAAACCATTTTAGTACCCACCCTCTGTACTGACTCTATCCTGTTTATATCCTTTTGAAGGTGCGATATCCAGAATTGCACACAATACTCCAAATGAGGGCGCACCAAAGATTTATACTGAGGCACTATCACCTCCTTTTTTTCTGCTGCCCATTCCTCTCCCTATGCACCCAAACATCTGTCTAGCTTTCGCTGTCGCCTTTTCTACTTGTTTAGCTACTTTAAGATCATCAGGCACAACCACGCCTAGGTACCGCTATTCTTTAGTGGACAAAAGTACTGCACCCAATATACTATATTGCTCCCTTGGATTGCTGCAGCCCAAATACATGACCTTGTATTTTTTAACATTAAATCCCAGCTGCCAAATTCTAGACCATTCTTCAAGTTTAGCTAAATCCCTCCTTATGTTATCTACACCTTCCTGGGTGTCTACTCTATTGCAGATTTTGGTATCATCCGCAAAGAGGCAAACCTTACCCGACAAACCTTCCACAATATCACTAACAAAGATGTTAAAAAGAATCAGACCGAGGACAAATCCCTGGGGCACACCACTGGTAACCACCACCTCCTCAGAATGAGCTCCCTTTACCTGTACCCTTTGTCGCCTCCCACTCAACCAATTTCTAACCCAAGCAGTAACTTAAGGGTCCATCCCTAGGGTGCTCAGTTTGTTTATAAGTCGCCTGTGAGGAATGGTGTCAAAGGCTTTACTGAAATCTAAATACACCACATCTAGGGCTCTCCCTTGGTCCAACTCCCTGGTCACCCAGTCAAAGAAATCAATCAGATTTGTCTGACAGGACCTGCCTCTGGTGAATCCATGCTGCCTCGGATCCTGTAATCCGCTGGACTCCAGAAACCTCACTATTTTCTCTTTCAGCAGCGTTTCCAATAATTTACTCACCACCGAAGTTAAACTAACTGGCCTATAGTTTTCAACCACATCCTTACTTCCGCTTTTGTGTAAAGGGACCACATAAGCCTCTCTCCAGTCCTTTGGAGCTGCTAGCATGTCCCCAAATTCCCTCAGTATTCTAGGGTGTATCCCATCCGGTCCCATCGCTTTGTCTACTTTAAGTTTAGCTAGTTTCTCACGGACACAGTCTTCTGAAAATGCTTCAAGATGCCCCTCGCTTCTGTTCCTTTTTGTGGGTGTTTGCTGAGGTCCTGTTCCTGGTTCTTCATCTGTGAACACAGAACAGAAATATTTGTTAAGCAATTCCGCTTTATCCTTATCAGTTTCTACATATTCCTCCCCTGCACCCTTGAGTCTGACAATACCACTTTTGCCCTTCCTCTTCTCACTAACATATCTGAAAAATGTCTTATCCCCCCATTTTATTGATATACCTCCCAGGCTAAAAGGCATTAGAGTGGTTTACAAACAACGGTGGCTGTATGAAGGAAATGAAAGAAACGCCATAGTTCAGACAGGATAGCAGAAAGAAAGAGAGACAGGGAGGGAATGGAGGAGGGGGAGGGGCAGAAGAGGAGGAGGCCTCATGGCTAGGGGGGGCCAGAGGAGGCCTCAAAGTGAGGAAGGTGAGGGAGAGCGGCCTGGTGGGGAGGAATTGAATGTGAATGACTGAGACTGAGGGAGACGGAGATCAAAAGCCAGATGAAATAAGTGTTTTCAATAGGGTTTTGAGCTAGGGGAATGAGAGTTCTGAATGCAGGATGGTAGGTAGGTAATTCCACAATGCAGGGCCCAGGAAGAAGAAGGTGCAATTACATGTCTGTTCCAAGTATGTACGTTGGACTTAGGAGAACATTAAACGGATAACCCAAGACCTTTATTTTTTTTATAGGAGAATGCAGCCCATCTATATTCAGTAAGACCAATTTTAAATTAGCTAAATATTTTTTTAAGTTTTGTGCTCCCTTGCAGCACACTAGATCTTCTGGCCTGCTTCCTGGGAATCTCCCAGCAGAGTCCCCTGCAAGCTTTCTGTTATCCCAGCTGTACCATTTGCCTTTTAATAGTCCTTTCTCTGTGAAATACCAGCCTCCATAACCCCACTCCCTTATTTTTCATCATCCGCAACTCCAATAGCCCTTGCCTAGACCCCTCCCCTTTCCTGACCTCCCCAGCTCCTATCTAATACCCTGCACAACCCCATTTACACCACTTCCCATGCCCCACCTGTTCCAAGGGACCATCCCCCCAGCTATTCACTCACATTGGCTGAGGGGGTCCATGCACACCTCACAGATACAGCACCCTCTCATTTACTCACTCTTCGCTTAGCCATCCCATATTACAATGCTGCTCGCACCTAACCCTCTACAAAGCTACCTTGCTTTCAAAAGATCCAATAACACATAATTTTCTAGCATACATCTGGCATCCCAGTAACTCCCACATAGAAAGGCTATCAGAAAGCACAACCATTTTTTCCGGCTGCCATTCACACATTGTTGCACCCCCCCCCCCACCTGCCCACCAAACAAATTGTACAGCTCAGATCTCATGGTAGTCCAGCCTCTGGTCCAAGGTTCTTTTCAGGAGAGTACACAGTTCCAGGTGATTGCTGCTTGTCTCCAGATCTCCCTTGCACAGGGCCGTACCAAGCCAGAATCATGCCCTGTGTGATTTGCACATTGGGCACGCGCCCCCCCCCCCAACAGAAATACCTCTGTCCAGTTGCTGCCTGCTTTTGCCCTGCTGCTGCTGCCCTCTGTTTTCTCCATGGCGTCACAAGCAGCAGGGCAAGAGCAGGCAGCGACTGGATGGAGGCATGAGGGGGGGGGGGCGCTTGCCCGATGTGCAAGTTGCAGGTTTGCTCTGCTCTGCTACTGCCGAACTTTAAGCAGATCTGATCCCTCCCTGCTCTGATGTCATTTCAGAGGAGGAAGGGACCATACCTGCAGAAATGCTTAGGGGGCACATTTTGGCTGCTTGCTTTTGCCCTACCACCGCTGAGAGAACAAAAAGTGGTGGCGGTAGGGCAAAAGCAGGCAACCAAAATACGCCCCCTAAGCCTTTGCGCCCTGTGCGGCTGCACGACTCTCACAGGGCTAGATACGGTACTGCCCTCACCCCAGAACATTCCATGTATGTGCACCTGACATTCATTGCAGGCACTCGCACAAGAGCCACCATGTAGCTATTCTCAAGACCAGCACCTCTGTTCTAATAGTCATGATATTTTGGTCCCTACTGTCTAGGCCAGAATTCCGACAGTGGCTAGATGGGAAGTGCTGCAATAATAGAAAATTCACTAAAATGCTTTGTTAAGCTTGGCACATGATGCACCACCTGCCACTGATTGCACCATTGCAGTATACCTCCTTTGCTCTAACATGGAGGTATACTGCTGTTACCAGCAATGGTGGTCCATGCATCTTTCTCCTGTTGGGGTGTCTTTGCAGTCTGAAGCAACTCACCTGTTCCTCATAGAGTAAGCAATATATAGATGCAAAAGGGGAATGGCAATGGTCCCATCACCAGGCAGAAGAATGGGTCCCCCCACCATACATGCTTGTACCACAGCGATCAACAACCCTCAATGCCAGCCAAGGTCAGGGTCTGCCAGTCCCCTTCTGAACTCTCAAGAAATAAAAGAAGGAGCGGGGAAACAAAAATATCAGTGAGAAACTTTATTGAGCTCGACATGGTGTGTGGTATGCCTGCGTCAGGGGCAACGTGATATTGACAATCATTTATTGTTAACCCCTTGATTGTCAATATGACTTTCCTGATATTTTTGTTCATCTGCTCCTTGTTTTTTTCTTGCTTGCTTTTGCTGCGGGGGTGTCTCTTCTTGTTTTGTTTTTTTTTGTCCCATCTGAACTCTTCCAACTTACCTTGGCAGTGCCCATATTGCCTTACTCCCATGGCAAGATGTTGAGCCATTCCAAATATCTTCATGGCTTTACTCCTGATTCTTTTGTGGCTGCTTGCTATTCTTTTCCCTCTGACTTTCCTCAGCATTCCCTTGATGATCAACTTGAGCTTTTCAATTCTATGATGTCCTCCACTTTCGATTTGATTGCCCCTCTCAGATCCTTGACCTCTACTTCTTTGTCTTTGCCCTCCAAGCCCTGGTATCATCCGGGACTTCAGCTCCTCCGACGGCAAGTTCTCTAGCTTAAGCGCCGCTGGCATAAGTTCTGGTCCCCTTCCCTTTTTTCTTCTTTTCGTCATACTATTCTTCCTTGGTTCATCAGGACTCATCCCCTTCTCATCACTATTGTTTTTTGCACTCTCTCATGGATCCCCCAGTCAATCCATCTACGGCACGAGTTCTTTCCCCTCAGGCCTTTGCTACCACTTTTAGTGCTAAACTCACTACTCTCCAATCTCTGCTCTCTCGTTTGATGTCTGCACTCTCTTCGAGGTCTTCCCCTTCTAATACTGGTGCTCAACTTTCCACTTTCTCTCTTCATAGCTTTTCTGAGCTCACTCGAGTCATTGCCTCTTCCCGGCCGACTACAGCACTTTATGATCCCATCCCCTCCTGGTTTTTCAAGCCTCTTACTTAGTCCTTCCTTCCTGAAATCTCTTCTATTATTTCTCTTTCACTTTCCTCTGGCCTCTTCTTGACTGTTTAGAAGGAGGCCATTGTGCTCCTTCTACTGAAGCCCTCTGCTAAAAATCCTTCCATTCACCTCAACTATTGGCCCATTTCCCTCTTACCTTTCCTTTCAAAAGTCACCGAGCATCTTGTAGCACACCAATTGCAGGATTTCCTTCTTTCTTCCCATGCCCTTCACTTTTGCTCCTCCTTCTTGACCGAGCACTCTTTGCTGGTTATTACTGACTATATACACTTTGCTCTTGATGCTCGTCACCAGGTTCTTCTTATCTCTCTGGATCTCACTACGAATTTTGACTTGGTGGATCATTCTATTCTTTGTTCTCAGCTTTCATCTATTGGTGCATTGGGTACTGCGCTTGCCTGGTTACATTCTTATCTTTCTTGCCGTTCATATAGAGTCCCTTGGTCTTCTCAGATTTCCGCTCCTCAATCTCTTCACTATGAGGTCCCGCAGAGCTCTGTTCTTGGTCCTATCCTGTTTAATATTTTCTTGGCCCCCTTGCATTTCTTATCAAATCCCTGGATATGGTTTCCTTCATTTATGCCAATGATATACAGTTGCTTTTTTGCTTTCCTGCCCATTCCCCCTTAGTTGTCTCTCAGATCTCTGGTAAGCTGGACGCGATTGCTGACTGGATTTCCAGTCACGGTCTGGTGCTTAATACCTCTAAGTTCGCTTCTCTTTTGTTTGCCCTCATGAGACCTCTTACACTCTTTGTTCCACCGTCGATACACAGGGTTCACTTTCCTTTCAAACTTCCCTTAGGATTCTGGATGTTCATTTTGATTCTCACCTGTCTTTTGTCTCCCATATTTCTTCAGTGATTCAGCATTGTTTTTATATTCTTCACCAGCTTCGGTCTGTGTTACGTCTCTTTGATCACTCGTCTCTCCATCTGTTAATTTTTTCATTGGTTCTCTACCACCTTGACTATGCCAACTCTTTTTTCTAGTCTGCCCTTCTTCCAGGTTTGTAGGTTGCAATTGATTCAAAACACTGCTCTTTGTTTGCTTTACAATTCTCGTTGGTTTGATCATATCACTCCCGTCTTTCAGGCTGTTTTTGTATTCAGTTTAAGGTCCTCGTTCTCACTCTTTGTGTCCTTTTTACCGGCACTTCTAAATTTCTGTCTCTTCTTCTTTCTGTATATATATCTCCTCCAGGGTTCTCTGTTCTGCTTCTCAAGGTTTGCTAAATGTCCCCAGTCCCTGTTTGATTCACACTTCTCTGGCCCGCTCATCAGCTTTCCATGTTTTGGTCCCTTCTTTATGGAACTCTGCCTGCTTATCTTTGCTCCCAGCTATCATTTTTGACCTTTAAGTCCCAGTTGAAATTTCATTTATTTTCCCTTGCTTTCCCTGCAATTAGTTCTTCTTGACTTTGTTTTCTTTCCATTCCTCTCTGCAGCTGACTCTGTTTGCTGTCTTTGTCGCCCCCTTTTCTTGCCTTTCGTGTCCTTATTATTTCATTCACCTTGATTTTGTAACCTAGGCCATTCCTCTCCCTCTTTCCTTTGTGCCCTTATCTCTCCCTTCCCTTTCTTTCCCATTGTCTTATCTTGTTCATCTCTCCCTCCATTTTAACTTTGCACACTGCCTAGTTGCATCCACTATCAAATACAATACAATATTAAACAATACCTGCAAGCCTTGTCCTTAGTGGACAGGTATAGCACTTCTCTGTTATGTTGCACTTTTAGCTCAGCCAGGTACAGCAACGAAAAGTGGATCCCTTTAAGGTGAAGCGCTGTATAAAAGAGGGCCATATTTTTGTGCAACATCACCAAACCTGCTGAATAATCATTGCATATTAACACTTCATAGCTCTCATAGCCCACCTCTTTGGTCCTCCTAAAGGGTCTCATTAGTGCCTCCTTGTCCACCCAGTTTAAAATATGGGCAATGATCTGCTGGGGCATACTGCTTCTTTCCATGTGCGGTCCAAGCCTGTATGCCCACTTGCACCATAAGCTGCCACCTTCCACATGCAGACCCAGCTGCTTGGGTAGCCATTTTTCAAAGATCATGCCTAGATTTTAATCCTTTACTGTTTTTTGGTAAGCGGATCAACCTCAAATTGTTTTTCCAGCTTCTATTTAATGATTCTCTGCCTTCTCTCTCTGTAATGCTGCTAATTGCTGATTAATCTGGCCAAGTCTTTCTTTTGTGTGTCAACCCTCTGTTGTACTTCAAAGATGCGTTGGGCATGAGTCTTGAACTTGTCCCTTATTTCATCCAGGGTGGACAGTAGCTTATTTAGGCAATCATCTAATGCTGCAGAGACACGCCTCGATATTTTCCCAATGACACTTTCAGGGAGGATCACAGCCACCCTTTTACCATCAACTGCAATCTTTGACTCATCAGCCTTCCCTTTATCCCTGTGCCATTTTTGCAGACATAGCCCATGCGGGGGGAGAGGGGGCTCCCCAGCACCTCGATCTCCAAAATCTCTCCAAAAATGATGCACCAGTTTACATGAGCAGGTTTTAGGCTGAAAGACATTATTTAATTGCACAGGCTGTGAGGTTGAGCTAGAGCTTTTCCCTCCTGTTCCTCACAGCTCCTCACCTTCATGTGTCTATTTTTAAAAATTTTATACTCTCTTATATATAAGGGAGAAATAAAGGTTGACCAGATAAGTAGGTGATATTCTTTTTGATCAAACAACAGATCTGTAACTAGCTTTCAAGAGTAATACTCTGTTTATTAGATCAACAACACCTGATGAAGGGAATATAACTCTCAAAAACTAGTTAGGTCTGGCCTGCCCACTAGGCAGATTAGGCAGCCATCTAGGGTGGGAGACCCTGGTGGGCAGCCTGACTCCATTTTGAGAATGGCGACACCCCCCGAATCCATCTCTCTCATCTTGTGGTGACAGCGGCGGCCCAACTCCATTTTAAAAGTGGCAGTGGCTCAAAAAAGAGTTAGGATGCTACTGCTGCATCTATCTTTCTCATCTTGCAGCGGCGACAGCAGCGGCCCAACTCTGTTTTGAAACATTGGTGGCTGCCCCAAGATGAGAAGATGGATTTGGAGGACGGCGTGGTGGGGGCTTCTGCCTGGGGCAGCAGAAACCTTTGGACCGTCTCTGGTTCTAATAGCCATTTTGGTCCTGAAGAAAAACAAGAGCCTTTTTAGGATGTGATAACTTTAAAAGAGACAATAAAGGAGATTATAGTGGACCGAGATACTGTGAATCCCTTCTTCAGATATGCTTTCTAGTCACAAATATATTGAGGTCACTAAAAAGGTATTAGCCACAACTTCACGCTACTAATAAAGATAAAGATAAAGAACTTGCTTGTTGAAATTTCTAGGTAACTCAGTGAACAAACATGAAAAGCATATTATACTTATTGTCTGCAGAAAGTACTCAGTTGGAAAAGATAGGCCTAAATCCTGACTTCTTTTTCATATGTTCAAGTTATCAAAATTGAATCATTTATCAGCAGAGATTGGATTTTTTTCTTGTGGAGAAGGTTGACTTTTGTTTGGGACAGTTATGCACAGAAGACAAAACACATCAAAGACAGCTATAAATGGGGCTTAATTATAATAAGTCTTTACTGGTCTCTTGCTTGATGTGTGGTTTTATGATATTTTATTGTAATCTGCCAGGAGGCTATTGCTAATGTGGTGGACTATCAAGGAGACATTTTAATCATATGTTATAATTTCCTTTCCTTGAATCTTGCTAGACCAGTCTTTATGAATAAGCTATGCTCTCTTGCCAGAAGGTGAGGGCAGACTTAAAATCTTTCAGAGATGGTATCAGAAGGTATGCATTTATTTATTTAATTAATTAATTTATGTATTTAACAAGTTTTTAATACAGCCTTATCATAAATTCAAAGTAGTTTACATTAAACACAACTGCAAGTTTACATAGAACAGGGAGTTCAAACTTCAGTTTTACAGAGAATATGTGGGATACATTGGGGGTTTAAACAATGAGCATTAGCAATATAATATAATATAATATAATATATAATTAGTAGTATAATCACTGATGCAGCACTGTGAGAAGCCAGTAAGACACTTTCCAAGCAGTAAGCAAGACTGAAAAACTTAGATATAAAACTCAGCAAATATTAGCAAAAATAACAACAGTCAACAATCAGAACAAACCATTAGAACAAGTATTTGGCTCTCTTATCATAACTAAATCTTCAACAGACACTGCAACAACAACATAAAGGCAGCAAGGTTTACCAACCAATAGGAAGTCTTCGGGGCAGTTTCTCCAAATGAGTTAGTTTTGCGCATAAAACCAAAACCACTGCTCTAAGGGCTAAACTAACTCAATATAACCGTGTGCCCCTGATGTAGCCTTTTTTAAGGAGACACAGAGATCTTTGTTGGGCTTTTTACGACGATTGTGGACCATGGGAATGTTAAGATTAAGATAAGTAATTTGGAACACTGTTTAAAAATTGGCTATATGAATGCTATATTATAACCCTTCACTTGTTTGCAGGGGTGAGTGAACGGGAAGCCTGTGAACTCTGGTGAAGTTAGTCGCTGTATTGAAGTGGAAGAAGTGGAAGAGATTGGTGCATTAACTTTGAATGAGATACTTTGACTATAAGTTGGTTTTTGGTTATTATGGAATCTGTAGATTTTAAGAAAATTAATAAATAAATAAAATAATAAAAAAGTACTTTTTTGACAAATTATTAGTATTAGGATAACGTTTTTTTCTTTTTTTTAAGACCGGTGATGTGAGTATCTTACTTTTTCCCCTATGGCGATTTGAATCACTGCATGGTGGGATTATAGCCATCCTGAGGTCTTTTTCTCCCTTATTATATTCATAATAGGAAGTTGATTTGATTATATTTAAGGTTTAGCCATTAGTTTATGGTTCTTTACTTTCATGATAAGGGGATAGAATTGTGTTTCTAAGGAGCTTCTGTTTTGGGTATTGAGTTAGTTTTGGCATACCATAACAGTCCTGAACCTCACTTCTAAGCCACTGGGTATGTGGAGTATGATCTCAATCTCTCAAATTTACTGCTACTTCTCAGCGTAGTACTTGTATCGTGCCAAAGAGAGCTTCCTTCTGGAGTTCGTAAGATGTTACGTGTATGGGTAAGTTATCAAGATGTACTTGGAAATTTCACATAAGCCTGTGGCACCCAACATGATGGGAAATAACTTGGTATCTTTCTGCCACATTTTCTTGGTCTCTGACTGCATTTCTTGGTTTCTAGATTTGTTCCCTTTTAACGCAATTCACAGAATAGTCGCTTGGAACTGACATCATAATCAATGCCATTCTGGTGTTCTTTTCCTTTAGCATTATATCCGGCTTCAGCACATCCAGCTTTTTATTGGTCAGAATGGGAGTATTCCAGGTGATCATAATCTCTTCCAGTGTGGGTCCTCAATTGGTCTAGCAGGATCCAATAAAAGGAAATGATTAGGTATGAATAAAACGTCTCCTTCCTTATCATCCTGCTATACCAGTTCAGACTTACTCAAACAGTCAGGACCCAGGGTCGGAGGAAGATAACGCTCTGGCAAAAGCAGCCTTGTCAAAGGCACCATCAGCATTTGCTCCCACATGCTTCATAAAAATACTCAGGAAGGACAGGTAGCTGCCTTACAGTGTCTTACAAAGACACCAAGACAGACTCAGTCTAGGAGGAGGCAGGTGACCTAGTGGAGTAAGTTTTGACTCCCTCCAGTACCTGCTTCTTGGCCAAAAGATACATTGAATCAATGACTTCTTTGATCCAGTGGGAAATTGAGGACTTAGCCACTGCCTACCTTTCCTCCAACCACTAAAGAGAACAAAAGATGATCCAACCAATGAAAGGAGTTGGTCTTTAAGTATCTGAACAATACCCTCCTCATGTCAAGCAGATGCAGAGAGGAATCTGATCAAAGATCCTCCTCTGAAAAAGAGAGCAGAAGGACATCCTGATTGAGGTGAAAGGAAGAGATCACTTTTGACAGAAGTACAGGTTTGCAACAGGACGGGTTTGCAACAGGACAAGGCCTGCAGCTCTAAGACTTGTCCGGCAGAGGCAATAGCCACTAAAAAAACTGTTTTAAGAGCCAGATCCTTGAGGGAAGCCTTATGGTCTTGAAAGGTGGCCCTTTCAATGCCTTCAACACTAATGAGAGGCTCCACTGAGGTACTACCAGATGCATGGGAGAGCGAATCTGCTTAAACCCTCTGAAGAAGAGAGAAACATCAGGGTGGGCTACCAATGAGGCCCCTTGAATACATCCCCAGTAGCATGCCAGTGCCACTCTCTGAATATTAAGGGAGTTCAGGGCCAACCCCTGATCCTTGTCTACCTGCAAGAAGGACAACATGTCACTTAAATCTGCTTTTTCTGAATAGAGCACCATCTCTCAAAGCTCCTCCAAACTTTCACATAGGCTAAGGAGGTTGATGCTGTACAGGCCCTAAGCAGGGTATTCACTACCACTCCTGGGTAGCTTCTCTTCAACAAACAAAGAGGGACTTGAAGCACTGGAGTGGCACTTGAGGTGACCATACTGTGAAGATGGAAAGAGAAGCACCTAGTGACTCTGCCAGCAGCCCACATAGCAGGCCAACTTTCTGGGTCAGAATACAGTAGAACCTGGGTAATAGGAACTGAACCATTCAGCCTCCAACTCCTGAGTAGGATTAAGGCTGTTCTTGGAGTACTTTCTCACTAGCCCCAGTCATTTCAGCCATTGAATCATGAGAGCTGTATCCTCTTTCAATTTCTGCAGGGAGTCTGACCAGATCAGTCAGAGAGATGGGTATAGATGTGCCTGGATCTCCTGCTTGCACAGGAATGCTGTCACTTTTGAGAAAATGTGAAAAGCCATAGCAAAACCAAAGGGCAGAGCTCAGAAATTGAAAATGAAGGCCCAGGATGCAGAGGTGGAGCAGTCTCTGATGATTTTATTTATTTATTTATTTTACTGCATTTATATCCCGCTTTTCACTGGGTCAAAGCGGTTGGGGGATACATTTAACACAAGGGGATATGAGACACATACATTGATGATGAGACACATACACTGATGATGTTCCCTGATGGAACCAGCTAGATCCAGGGAGGTCAGGAACTCCCCTGGCTGAATGGATGCAATGACCGACTGGATTGTCTCCATATGAAAATGGATAACCCTGAGCTTAGTACTGACTGCTTTCAGGTACAGGATGGACCAAGAAAACTGCTCTTTTTACCACAAAGTAGATGGAATGTCATCCCTACCCTTGCTAAATGGAAGGCATAGGTAAAATAGCCTGTAACTGCAGAAGACGCTGTAAGGTTTCCATGACCACTGCCCATTTGAGCAGAGAGCCACAGGGACAAATCTATAAAGGTGCCTCCTAGAGAATCTGCAAATTCTATTGAAAATCCCTGACCTACGACTTGCAGGACCCATTGGTCTGGTGTGATCTGGGTCCATTAGAAGAGGAACTTGGGTGCCGCCCTCCTATTGGCTGCTCCTGGGAAGGAACTCACGGGATCTCATTGTGAGGACTTTCTTATTTATCGTCCTGTACATATTTATTGTTTTGTTTATATTTCTGTTTTGTCAGTGTGTGTCCTATCCTCTGTCTGTCCATAACTCAGCTCCTGCTCTCTGTAGTGTTGTTTTCCTTCTCAACACTGTATTGCCTCTGTTCTCTCAGTACTATCTGACTGCACATTTAGGTATGCTTTTTTCTCTCCTTCTCCCTATTCCTCTACAAAGCCTCTCTTGTAGGTATTTAAAGTCTTCAGTTTTTTACCTTGCCTGAGTTTTACTAGGACACTTCCTGTGGACTCTTTCTGCTTTCACTTGCTTGCATTAAGCATTTGCCCCGTTCCTCTTGTTCACCTCTGCCTTTGTTTTCAGTTGTGTGTCTGTCTCTCTCCTCTTCCTACACTTCAAATTCATGCTTGTCTCTTTCCAGTCAGCCACAGCACTCGCCAAACAAGACTATTATATCCATCTGACTAACTCTCTTGCCTCTGACATGCCCCCTTCCCCTCCGGGGCGCCCTTACCAAGGGTGGGTCCCAATGATATTGAAAAGGCTGGGCCTCTTACATCCCCATCAGAAGGGGGCAAAGGAATTCACCACAGAGCTGATCCTGTGCATGACACGTTAGGCACATAGCGGGCATATGGCATGCTTGCCTTGCTTCTCGCAGCTCTCATGAAAAAAACCTTGGAAAAAAAGTGAAAAAATGCAAATAAAGTCTGTAAAATAACCAACAGTAGCAGAGAAAAAGCCTGCTGAAAAAAACAAGGCACAATGTGGTGAAAGGGAATCCCGATTGGGAGTTCCAGCATCTGAAAAGCTGGTTGGGAAAACCTGATCTTGGCTTCCCCAAATGCCTACATAGGCTCAGGAGGTCCCACTGCCAGAGAAGACCTGATCTTTTTTTTTCCCTCAAATTGGCTTTATTAAAAAGATAAGATAGCCAAATGAAAGTCAATGAGCAAAACATAAGAGTAAAAATAAGTAGAACAAAAATTCTTGCATGCAGATAAGAGACATCAGGAGGGAAGAGTAGCCTTGGGTCAAATTACTGTCCCCCGTCAGGGGTTCCATGGGATCCTTGTGCTTCTCTTCAGCCCCCCAAATGCATGTAACTCATGGGAAACAGCGCTGGATCCAGGGCAGCTATCAGTTCAAGGAGTCAAGAGCATACCCACACTCTGAGCACCATTGGGCCCCTCAAGACTCTCTTAATGGCCACTGCACTGTAGTGTGGACCAGGAAAGTCATACCTATCTACACTGCTGCACCAGTTCAAACCACCTGCTGGAGGTAGACAAATACTGACTTCTCTCAGTGCTGCACCAGTGGGTTGTACCTTCTGATGACATCTTTGAAAGAAGCTCAATCTGCCTCCATCTGTTGATAGGAGAGTATGGATGATAAGGACAAAAAATAAAATGAGTTGATGGCTGTCTGTGACATAGTCATTTACTATTACCTTCTTGTTAAGATATTAAAGATGATACAGACTCTACTGCAGAAGTGAAAATTATTTTAGGTTAATAGAGTGATGGTGCTCACACTTACGTACATCCTTTGGCATCCATACAAAAATTTCATTAACCAGTCCATTTCCATGCAAGAAGTTTTACCTAAGTGGACTGTTTACTAAAGTTTAAAGTCTGCTTAACAAACAAGTATCAAGGCAGATTCCAGCTAAACATTTATAAAATAAAATTAAATCATAAGAACATATGAAAATAAGATATGCCATATTGAGACAGACCAAGAGTCCATCAAGCCCAGTATCCTGTTTCCAACAGTGACCAAGGACTGGTTGAGAGCCCTTGTAGATTTTGCTGATGTTATCAGATGGCACTGAGAGATAAGAATGTACAGTATGCCATACTGGGTCAGACCAAGGGTCCTTTTTCCAACAGTGGTCATTCCAGGTCTCAGTTACCTGTCGTGTTCCTAAGGGTATACACATTCCAAGCTGCTTGTCCCATGAGTAACCACTGGAATTCCCCTGTCCCCTTTAATAATAGTTTATGGACCTTCATCCAAATTTGTTTCGAACCCAGATACACTAACTGCTTTTACTACATCCTCTGGTAATGAATTCCAGAGTTTGATTATGAGCTGAGTGAAAAAAATGTTCTCTGATTAGCCTTAAATGTGCCACATTTGTAGCTTCACTGCATGTCCCCTAGTCTTTCAACTTTTTGAAGGAGTAAACAACTGATCAACGTTTACCTGTTCTGTTTCAGTCATTATTTATAGACCTCTATCATATCTCCCCTCAGTTCATTCTTTTCTAAGTTGAAGCCCTAATTTTTTAAGCCTTTCCTCTTAGGGGTATCTTGTAGATAATATTATCAATAGCAGGTAAATACACATCTATAAAGACTTGGTCTGTCTAGGGAAAAACTGCTACTCTCCTTTTCCCAGGATTCCATAGGACTACCTGACAAACAAACCACATGATAAGACAAGAACCAGCCCTGTTTATATGAAAATTAGACTTTATTTCTGATAGCAAAAATAGTGGAAATATTAGAATAAATTAGCTTTCTGCTTTCAGCCCTATGTTACAATTTCCAAGAGATCTAATCTCTGTTTTAGAAACCAATGTCACTGATTCACTTGCTTTCAGACGTACAGTAAATTATTTGTCTATCTAAGTTAGTCCCAACCTCAGGGAGAAATTAAAGACCAGTACCTTAGCTCTTGCCAAAACACTTGTGGCTGAGGTTTGAGGAATTTTCTCAGAAACGGCATGAAGCCAAAGTATGGCAGAGGACCAATATCGGCTGAAATGAACTGCATGGTTACACACTGAGCTGTAGGTCTGTGGGAGAAATTCACTCCGTCTCGAGGTTTTGCCCTTGGACAGTATCTGACTATCCAGCCAGAGAGAGAAGGCAGGCAAACAGTCTGTATCAGAAGTTTAAAGTTTCCAGGTGTTCTGCTAGTCTCTGTCCATGTTTCAGAGTACTGTCCATGTGTTTGCTGGGCTGCATCTGTCTGCGTTCTGTTCTCTTTATGTTCTTTCCTCTATGTTCCTTCTGAGTTCTTTATTTCTCTCTTTTATCTGTGTTCTGGGTTCTGGTGTACAGCCGTATAATTCTTTGTCCTGAAGACCTGGTGATTGGCTGGACTCGAACCCTGTATCTCATCTTCAGCAAATCTGGTAACAGCTATAGGTAGTCCTTCTGCAAACAAAGGTCCCTGGTGTGAAAGTAGCTGAGATGCCAGTTTATACATTGTTGTAAATGCTAGCACAGTGAAGGTCTCAGCCATGTTCTTCTGCATGTAGTCAGCTGGAAAAATACTTCTACTGTGAAGTATCATAAACTGGCAAAATTGCTTGATTTGTAAGTGTTAATGCCGAGTTATAACAAAACAGGAATCCTTCTTGTTTAATTCAGTCTTTGGTTCAGAGCAGGCCCCATCTTATAAGAGAAAGCTATGCTAGTGGTTCAGGCATTAGTTTCTGAACTGGTAGCAGCCCTACAATCCTTCCATCCCCTTTACCATTTTGGTTGCTCTTCTTTGTACCTTGCCCAATTGTGCTATATCCTTTTTAAGATATGGTAACCAGATTTGCGCACAATATTCAAGGTACAGTCACACCATGGAACGATACAGAGACATTATAATATCCTTTGTTTTATTCTCCATTCTTTTCCTTATGATACCTAGCATTCTATTTGCTTTCTTGGCTGCCGCTGCACAGAGGGCGGAGAGTTTCAATGTACTATTCACGATGATGCCCAGATCCTTTTCCTGAGTGGTAATTCCTAATGTGGAACCTTCAATTGTGTAACTGTAGTTTAGGTTGTTCTTCCGTAAGTGCATAACTTTGCATTTATCCACATTACATTTCAACTGCCATTTGCATGCCTAGTATCCAAATTTTAAGATCCTCATGCGTTTTTTCACAAACCTCTTGTGTTTTAACAGCTTAATACTGAATAATTTTGTGTCATCTGCAAATTTGATCACCTAACTCATTATTCCCATTTCCAGGTCATTTATAAATATGTTAAAAAGCAGTGGGCCTAGCACAGATCCCTGGGGTACTCCACTATTCACCTTTCTCCATTGAGAAAATTGTCCATTTAGCCCTACTCTTTGTTTTCTATCTTTTAACCAGTTCCTAATCCAAGATAGTATAGTGCCTCCTATCCCATGACTTTTTAATTTCTGCAAGAGTCTCTCATGAGGGACTTAGTCAAAAGCTTTCTGAGAATCCAGATACATTATATCAACTGGCTAATCTTTATCTATCTGTTTATTCACACCTTCAAAAAAATAGAAGAAATTAGTGAGAAAAGACTTCCTTGGCTAAATCTATGTTAGTTTCCTGCCATTAAGCCATGACTATCCACATAATCAGTATTTTTGTTTTTCATAATGGTTTCTAGTATTTTGCTCAGTAGAGACATCAAGCTCACTGGTTTGTAGTTTCCTGGATCACCCCTGGAACCCTTTTTAAAAAACTGGTGTTACATTGGCCATTCTCCAATCCTCAGGTACTACAGATGATTTTAAGGATAGTTCACAGATTATTAAAAATAGGTCTGCAATCTCATATTTCAGTTCTTTCAGCACCCTGGGATATATGCCATCCAGTCTAGGTGATTTGGTGCTCTTTAGTTTATCAAATAGCTGTATTACATCTTCCTGATTTATCGAGAATTGTTTCAATTCCTCTGATACAACACCTTTAAATATCATTTTTGGCATGGGTAAGATTCCTACATCTTCTTCAATAAAGACTGAAGTAAAGAATTCATTCAGTTTCTTTGCTATAGGCAACCCCACCCACCACATCAGCAGACATTTCCTCTCCTAATATGTCATACAGACGTTTCCCTACATAGATGAGCCTTTAAAAGTAATCAAAACTGGATGTAACTCTATTCCCCATAAGGGATTTGGGTATATTCTATGGCAACTATGAAATCTCTCTTCATATATTGAGGAGATGAGTCTGAACACAATGGTCTTTGTTGTGATAATGTCACAACTAGACTACTGTAATACCCTCTATATTGGTTAGGCCACAAAGAGTTTGCACCAGTTCCAATTAATTCCAAATGCTGCAGTATTATTGATTGAGGTCTGTAAGTGACATGACCACATCACACTTTTCCTGCAAAAACTGCACTGGCTAACAGTAGCTCAACAAGGCCTCTAAATTTCAAAGACCTCAGACAAAATGAGCCAGAATGCCTACAGAATAATTTAGTGTTCCACAGATCTTTGAGGCCTCTAAGAAAATCTCAAGGAACATTCCTAACTGCACCCTTGCCAAAGGAAATCATATATTGTGACACCCAGTAGCAAGCTTTCTCAGGAGCAGCCTCCATACTCTAGAACACACTCCCAGAAAGGCTACATCGAACCCAAGACTTCTGCTTCAGAAAGCAGTAAAAGCCTAGCTCTTCTCCCAAGCCTTTAATGGCTATGGTGACTAGATTTCCTTTCACTCGCCCACAGAAACAGAGGAAACCAACCACAGGGTAAAAACAGTGGTGGTCCCAAAAAAAATTACCAAACAGATATGTGGACAGAAGCAATTTAATGCAGTAAAAATCAAAAACATAAAAACATAAACCATACAAAACGTATAAAATGCCCAACATGTTTCAGCCAAAGCCTGAGTCAGGGGCATACTGAAAACGCATTGAAAGACGGTCCTTTCTGAACACTGCAGTCTTAATCCAAGATGACTCACCAGTCTTAATCCGAGACATCTGAGATTTGATCAATCTGCAGTCAGTTCCTTTTTAGACTGATGCAGGAAGTTTTGCTTTCTTTCTGCATATGAAAGAGACGTTTTGGTAGAATATTTGGGCTCCTGACTACAGCTTGCTACATTTGTGGGATGGGCTGTGATTGGTGGTGCTCACATCTATGAGTGAGATGTCTTGGAATAAGATTGCACAGCATTCTGAAAGGACTGTCTTGCACTACATTTTCTGTATGCCCCTGATGCAAGTTTTGTCCAAAACATGTTGGGTGTTTTATATGTTTTTGTGATTTTGGTTTTATTGTATTAAAATACCAAACAGATATATGGACAGAAGCTGTTTATTTCCTTTCACTCAACCAACAAATAATATTAAGACCTCTGTATATGATCATCACTTGCAAAATTATTCTTTAACACGGGAAGTTATCCATTAGTAACTGATAAGTAAAGGGAAGGAAAAAGACCCCATTTTATGTATTGAGCCATTGTCACGATTTCAAGAATTATGCCATTATCGGTCAAAACCCCCCCCAAAAAACTTTCACTAGCCAATAATCTTTACTTACCATCTTTTATCTGGTTTATCTATTTTTATGTAATTGCTTAATATTTCATTTTTTTTTGCTTTCTCTTATTTACTCGCAGATAAGCTAATATTAAATACTCTTCACTTATCTTATATGTGCCACATTTCATTTCATCCTGCTCTTACTCCGATGCTGACATCGTTCTGCAAGAGCTGCGTCAGGGAGCGTTCCAATACAACTCCAGTCTTCTTACCATCTCAACAATACGGTGGGAAACAGTCTCCCGATCCTCTCTGATGCAGCTCTTGTGAAATGCCATCAGCATCGGAGAGCAGAAGGATGAAATGACATGTGGCAGATTTGGGCAGATAATCTAATTATGTAAATGAGGATAATGAGCGGATTAGCAATTACGCCTCTATCTAGAAAGACAAACTACCTGATTATAAAATTTCCTTTAGCCTCAATCTCACTGGAAATTTAATGCCAGAGGAAGGTTTGGTGTCAAGCCTCGTGTGCTGTGCCTGAAATCCCCTTTGCTGTAAAAGTGGATGGGAGGGAGGGAAGGAGGGAGGCTGTGTGTAAATGGGCTTCTCACCTCTCTGTCCTCAACATCGCCTGATCATTCTTTTTCACCTGATAACAAGCCTCTTTGAACTGATCAAAGATCACCTCTTCCCCTTCAGAGAACAATCAACATTGTTCTAAATGACCCTTCATCCCTTCTTATAGAACCCTTTTCCCAACCCCATTGCATAGACCATTTGAATTATGAAGAAAGTTGATCATCGGCTGATACAGCAGCGGGCTGGAAGCATGTAAGTATCTGTCTTGCGGGATGGTACAAGGGAAAGGTCTAATAAGAGGGGTGGGGGGAGGGGGGAAAGAGTTATCAGGGGTGGTAGTAGAGACCGGGGGAGAGAAAGTAAGATCCTGGATGCTCACAGACTACCCCCCCCCCCAGCTACAGTATCACTGCTAGCTTAGTGCTGCATTTAGTTTTGTTCATGTGCTGATTTATCATTTTACTTAGGGCCAGTTAGCATGGGGCAACAAATTATATGGTGTGCCCACAGTGTTAAGAACATAAGATATGCATACTGGGTCAGATCAAGATTCATCAAATCCAGTATTCTGATTCTAACAGTGGCCAATCCAGGTCACAAGTATCTGGCAGTTTCCACAAAAGACAAGGGTTCCACATTGCTTGTATTGGGTCCCCTTTAGTAATGTTTTATGGACCTTTCCTCCAGGAACTTGTCCAAACCTTTTTTGAACCCGGCTACACTAACAGCTTTTACTACATCTTCCGGTAACAAATTCCAGAGTTTGATTACATGTTGAGTGAAAAAATATTTTCTCTTATTGCTATTAAACGGGTTACACTGTAACTTCATTGCATGTCCCCCAGTCTTTCTATATTTTGATAGTGTAAACAATCAATCTACGTTTACCCATTCCACTCCATTCATTAATTTATAGACCTCTATCATATCTCCCCTCGGTTGTCTCTTTTCCAGGTTGAAGAGCCCTAACCTTTTTAGCCTCTGTTTATAGGTGTATCCTTCCATCCCCTTTACGATTTTGGTGGGTCTTCTCTATACCTTTTCTAATAATGCAATATCCTTTTTAAGATACAGCGACCAGAATTGCATACAATATTCAAGGTGTGGTTGCACTATGGAATGACAGAGGCATTATACGAGGGGTATCCGATATTAAAGGTATAGGCCAAAATTACACTAACATTTGTATTTAAAGAAATTATTCAATACATTCCACCAAAAACGACATACTTTTGTTTACTTGTCCACATAATCGCTGTAAACATTGAGACATTTATCCCAGCGTGACACTAGTTTGAACATCCCTTCATGGTACAGTTGCGTGTCAAGTTGCTTGAATTAGTCCATAATGGTGTCTTGCAATTCCTCCTGATCCGCAAAGCGTTTCCCTGCCAAGAATTTCTTCAAAGGTCCGAATAAATGAAAATCTGAAGGGGCTAAGTCCGGACTATACGGAGGATGTAGCAGGACCTCCCACTTCTGCTGTGTCAACCACGGATTGGTTTGTTTTGACGTGTGGGGTCCTATGCCGTCGTGCAGAAGTTTAACTCCTTCGCATAATCGTCCTGGCCTTTTCCGTCTTATGCCTGTATGCAATGTCCGGACTTAGCCCCTTTGGATTTTCATTTATTTGGACCTTTGAAGAAATTCTTTGCGGGGAAATGCTTTGCGGATCAGGAGGAATTGCAAGATACCGTTATGGACTACTTCAAGCAACTTGACACGTAACTGTACCATGAAGGGATGTTCAAACTAGTGTCATGCTAGGATAAATTTCTCAATGTTTATGGTGATTATGTGGAGAAGTAAACAAAAGTACGTAGTTTTTGGTGGAATGTATTGAATAATTTCTTTAAATACAAATGTTAGTGTAATTTTGACCTATACCTTTAATATCGGACACCCCTCGTAATATCCATTCCTTTCCTTATGGTTCTTAGCATTCTATTTGCCTTCTTAACTGCTGCTGCATACTGGGCAGAGGGTTTCAAGTATTATCCATGATGCCGCCTAAATCTTTTTCCTGGGTGGTGGTTCCTAATGTGGAACCTTGCATCGTGTAACGATAGTTTGGGTTATTCTTTCCTAGGTGCATAACTTTACACTTGTCCACATTAAATTTCATCTGACATTTGAATGTCCAGTCTTCTAGTTTATCAAGGTCCTCTTGCATTTTTTCACAATCCTCATGCATTTTAACAACTTTGAGTAATTTTGTGTCATCTGTAAATTTGATTATCTCACTCATTATTCCCATTTTCAGGTCATTTACGAATATGTTAAAAAGCAGCGGACCTAGCACAGATCCTTGGGGTACTCCACTATTTGCCTTTCTCCATTGGGAAAATTGGCCATTTAGCCCTACCCTCTGCTTTCTATCTTTTAACCAGTTCTTGATCCACATAATTCACTGCCTTCTATCCCATGACTTTTTAATTTTGCCAAGAGTTTCTTATGAGGGACCTTGTCAAAGATTTTCTGAAAATCCAGATACACTATATCAACTGACTCACCTTTGTCAACCTGTTTATTCACACTTTCAAAAAAACATAACAGAATAGTAAGACAAGATCTTCCTTGGCTAAAGCTATGTTGACTGTCTCCCATTAAGCCATGACTATATACATGTTCAGTAATTTTGTTCTTTATAATGGTTTCTACCATTATCCCGCTACTGATGTTAGGTTCACTGGTCTGTAGTTTCCTGGATCACCCCTGGAACTCTTTTTAAAAATTGGCATTACATTGGCCATTCTCCAATCTTCAGGTATTACAGATGATTTTAATGATAGTTCACAGATTACTAATAGTAGGTCTGCAATTTCATTTTTCAGTTCTTTCAACACTCTTGGATGTATACCATCTGGTCCAGGTGATTTGCTACTCTTCAGTTTATCAAATAGTTGTAATACATCTTCCCGATGTATCGATATTTCTTTCAATTCTTCTGTGGCATCACCTTTAAATATAATTTCATAGCAAAGCAGAGAAGCAAAGAATTCATTCAGTCTCTCCGCTATGACCTTGTCCCCTCTTAGTGCCCCTTTTACCCCTCTATCATCTAATGGTCCAACTGACTCTCTCACAGGCTTTTTGCTTGGAGTGGAAAAATGTTACATGGGGCCTAAATTAGCATAATTTTCATGAGTGCATATTGGGACAAATCTTGATTGACAATTTATGGTAATTTGGGAAGGTTATCCATGATAGTCTTACATAATTACCAGTCTTTGGCACGAAGGCTTCTATGTGTCCTTTTCTTTTTGCTCCACCTGATGCATGTTGGGTAGTTGCAACCTAAGTCAAGAGTATATGGAACCACGATATGCACTGGATAGCAGAACTTTAGCATCAAATTAACTTGTGAAATCATTGGACAATTTACAGTACAAATCACTAAACTGTTGTATCAATCACATCTTACTAAATAAGGATCAATGGTAAACCAATGTGAGTAAAAACATTCTCGCACATCAAAACGTTATCAGGTTTTGCTTCAGACTCACAGGAATGAAAAAACAAACCACAGAATGTCTATTTAACTTTAGTCCCTATGAAAACTGTAAAAGCCACATTTATGTCATTTATTTGTCAATAATGTTACATATTTATACACACACACGTGTTCAGTTTTGTTGAAATAATGCAATTTCAATTTTTTGCTCTGTGCTGACAATAGAGGTCAACTGTGTTGACTTCTTAATTAATCAGTTGCCCTAAAGGTATTGACTCAGACAAATCTATTTCTTTTCAAAATTGCTAAAACCTGTTCTGCATTAACATAAGAAAACCTAAAAATTGCTCACATGCTTTTGTCTGGTTGCAATTCATTGCTTAGAATAGGCGGTAAATGCCTGGTTTTGCATTGGAGATCAAAGCTGACTTCTGCACTGTAGGGTAGAGGCTTTGAGATATTAATCAACCATTTCCCTAAATACTTATAAAGAGATTATATTGATTTAAAACTATAATCCTAATGTACTATTTTTGTAGCTAAGGCATATAAATAATTACGAGCTGAATCAATATGCCTTACTTTCATCTTGTTACCTTGTCAGATCAGACTTTTTGCTGTTATGGTTATCTGTGATAGTTCTGCTCGTAAAAATGATGTGCTGTGGACGCAAGGTATAGTAAACAAAATCCATGGTTTCAGGGTGGAAAGTCCTAGCATACCTGCTTATTTTATAAAATATGCATGCACACTGTGGCTCCTTCTGGCTCCACTCTTACCCGAAACATGCTTATATCCAGCTTGCATAAAAGTGCATGTGTTCTTGTCGCTGCAAGGCCTTTAATTGGGACAATTATAAGCAGGGCCACTTCAACACCTTATGGGGCCTTGGGCAAACTTTCTAGTATGCCCCTCCCCCATTTGCGCAGCCTCCCTCCTATTCATGGACCCCCCCAGTTTGCAGGTCTCCCCCCCCCCCCGAGCAGCACAGCTGCATATGCCTTGAAGCGCTATATAAATGATTAATAGTAGTAGTAGTAGTAATGTTCCCGCTAAGTAGCTTGAAGCTACGTGGGAGTCTTTTGCAGGCATTCCTACTGGTGGGGAGGTGCAACATGATCGCACAGCATAGGCCTAGGCGATCCTAACTTGCCTACATGAATCTGTGTTCTGCCTATGCTTTGTCCAAGCTCACTCATGTGCATGCCCACACTAAAAGTACGTGATCAGACTTAATGTGCGTGCTTACAGAATTATGAGCACCTAAAATATGGGCGTAAGTACCCATTCATACATGTTGTTGTTGTTAAGTGCCGTTGAGTCAGTGTCGACTCATGGCGACCCTCTGGATAGTTGTCCTAAATTGTGTTCGATAAGTAAGTTTTTGAAAATAAGTGATGTACGCACATTAATGGTGCATATCTTTACGCAGCTCTTTCAATAATCAGTTCCATATTGGCATATGTGAACAAAAGAGGCTTGCTAAAATGACCTTCTTAGCAAGCAACCTGAGTGTGTAGTACAGCATTTTAAACAGTCAAGTAGATACTTATGAAAGGTTCCATCATGGCAGCCATTTTTGGTTCTTTGATGCAGTGCATGCCCATAAAAGTAGGCACTCAGCATTCCACCTACTTTTATGTGATATACATGCAGGCATCCCTGGGGATGGAGAATGGGCGGAGCTGGAGCAGACTTGGCACTTAAGTGCATATTTTATAAAACACACATACACGCTGCTTCTGAAGCAAACTGCTTTCAATTACCAGCTCCATATTATTTTATATGCACTTTTCCAAAACTCATTATAATTTTTATCTCTATGCAGCACAAATGTATGTAGTGGACCATCCTATGCCATCATTTTTAAAAGTGATATTTAGATTCCTTACACACATTCCCTTGTCATATAAAATAATATGGAGCCATTAGTTGAATGTGATTTTGGCTATTGAAGCAATCTCTTAGATTTTGGATCATGTTTTTTTTACTTTTTGCCAATGATTACCGAGACAAACATGCACAGAGTTATTTCTGTCTTTGAGCAGGTGTAATTTTGCGCAGCCTCTTTTGGATAGGCTAATTTATATGGGCTCACTGGTGCACATATTGCATTTATAAAATAGTTGCAATAGATGCTCCTATGTGCCTTTCCTGCCTAGGCACTATGCTATAAGATTATCGTCCATAGGTTTCCTTGCAAGGCAATGACATGAAAATCCTGTTTGTGGTTTTTGTGTCTTGGCTGCAAAACAGCTTGTAAAAAGAGGGAGAGGCTACGAGTGAAAGCAGCAGTAGGAAAGCTATGAAACAGCAGCCTGACAGGAAAAGAGATTTCAATGAGCCGCAACTTGTTGGTTTCAAAGAGATCTCAAGTTGAATTATAAAACCGATAAATAAAGGAGGTTTTTCAGCACAGTTCCTCAGTACAGGAAGTCTCTTGATTTTCCTCTGCAGGAATGCTCACTTTATGCTATCAGAAGAACCCTTCTGTGGTATTCTCGCTCTTCTTCCTCATAATCACTTTTCTCTGTTTCTTGATACTACTTGGGAAAGAAAGTGTGTTTACAATATCCTCTGGGGCCCTCTTATTCTTGGCTTAAGTGTGAATGCACACATTCTTAATAGAAAAACATCTGTAGGAATTAAAGCTGGAAAGCCAGTTTCCCCATACCTGAGTATTTATCGAAGAGCGTTACAACAAGACCTGTCACTGCAGGTTAAAATAAGGGAATCTGAATATTCTGCAATCAAATCAAGTCCAGCTTCCTCTTAGATGCCCAGCAGCTCTTTCTGTGCAGAAACATGAGTGCTTACACCTGTCTGGTGGGCTATGCCTGGGACCTAGAGGGCCAGATGTTGGGGTAACAGCTATGCTGGTACTGGTAGCTATTTAAATTAGGTTACAATGGCAGGATGAAGCCAGCATCTAGATCTTTCTGACAGGGGGCAAGTACAATAATAAATCCCAGCAGAAATGCAGGCAGGCGCTCATATAGGTGGATATGTCTGCCGTTCTATGCAGGGAACCTAAGACAGGACCAGCTTAAAGGTAGGGCAAGTAAAGCAGTCACCTAGGACAACACTCAAAAAGGGGCACCAGCCAGGAGCACCTCATGCCCCCTGCTAACCCTACCTGAACCTTTCATTTTGATCAAGCTCAATCCTGGAGCGCCTCACAGCCCACAACTGACCCAACCCGCCATCTTTGTTTAGGGATGTTGTGCATCAAGATGGGGCCGGCCTCTATTCAAGGTGTCACTAGTGGTTGCTGGAGGAAACTAAGTAGGGACCTTATATGCTATTCTAACCAAAATGGTGAAGCATGACAGGGGAACTACAAAAAACAGACGGTCCTGAACAAGGGGAAATATCTTTAATCACACCCTATGACTGGAGGCTGGAATATATCCATAGCAACCTGGGCAGCAATAGCGGGGAAGAATGGTTGGGCTGATCAATTTGTTTCTTCCACCATCGACTATGTTACTGTGTAGGACAAGAGACGTGAATGCATCTGAACCCATAGCTGCAGCAGGTGTAGCTTGTCTGCTTACTTTGGTGGAGACAAAGAGTAATAAAGTCATATTGGTTGGGGGGTGGGGAGGGGACCAATTCAGCATTAGCATCTGCAACATGTCTACTCCAGACTACGCCCATGCAAACTGTATTCAAGATGATCCGCTTAGGTCTCAGATCACTGTTTTTCTCAGCATCTAAGTTCATTGCCTTTTCCACAAAGCACGTTTTTTTCAAAGAAGAGCCACTATAGGTTAGAGCAGCCTGACTCGGCGGTTACATTTTATCAGGGATCAAAATCAAAGGGTTTTGATGGGCAAGGGAAGTAGAGTCAGGACAGTGTTAAAAAAGGATTAAAAGAGGAAAAAAAGTGGCGAGGAAAATAAAGAAACCAGAGGAAGTTTTTCAAAAGCAGCGCATACTTCTTAAACCTAATAACAGAAAGACAGCAAACACTAGAACAGTATTGATAGCTTCATACGGCAACATCCGCCGCCACTATATAATGAGAAGTCTGAGTTAAAACTAGATACAATAAAAATAGAAAAGCATCTTTATTAATGCAAGACTAATAAGCTGACAGGGAAATTTTGCTAATGACATTATCACATACCCATGAGGAAAGACACTCTTGCTAACTTTGTAACCTGTGTAATTGCCAAAACAGCCTAAGGAGATATCCATAACACTGCATACTTTCAGAAGAGCAGCAGTGGTAGCATATTTTTACTCAAAATGTGCTTCTTTTGTTTATTTTCTGAATAAACAAATCCCTATTTAGTTCAGGGCTTACATAGGCTGACGCCACCACACTCAATGGCCTTCCTTCACTAACCAAAATGCCCACAAGGGGATGTTCACCCATTCATTTATGCAACTTTTAGTCTCCTGTCGAAGGCCTCCTACTCTTAAGTAGGGCAGAAGAAAATCGGAGCCGCCTTCTGTTTTTCCAGTTAGCGCTCATGATTTTTCACGGGAGAAAATTTGCCAAATCTTTTTTAACTGTTGTGGAAAATCATGGGGTGAAGGCTATGCTGCCTTACTTTCTTTTAGTCTGCTTGTGATAGTGTGGATAAGCGCTAGGATCTGGGCCTGAAGAGAGGGCCTTTGGTGCAGCAAGCAATCAGGCCGATCCTCAAGTCAGTAAAACAACAACCTTTATTCCCATAAGCAAACAAAACAAGTGCCTGACTTATGATCTGCAGGCTTTACCATATCACATCCACTGGTACTTACCCACAGGCAAAGAAACCTCTTAGCCCTTCTCACCTAAGGTTGCCAACTGACTCCAGATGGGCCCGACAGGCTTGATCCAGTCCTGGGTTTACTCCATAAGAAAAGCAAGACTACAAGTCCCTGCATGCACTGGGGTAAACCCAGGACTGGATCAAGCCTTTCGGGCGCATCTGAAGCCAGTTGGCAACTCTATTCTCACCCCATCTCTGGGCCTTCCCTCCATGCTCTGAGGTTGGAGCTTTTAATGTTCTCCCTGAGTCCTGCCCACCACTCCCGGTGGTCTGGGGAGTTCTCATGCATGCTGCTTTACACTTCAATATGCCATTTGTCTGGAATGTGAAGCATGGTCATGGCAGGTATCCTCAAAGGTTCCAGCGTGGCAGCCTTTCTTGGGTCCTTACAAAGAGATTGCACGTCTTCCAGCACTCATCTGTCTAAAAGCGCTTTGTTAAATTCTATGTACTGCACAAACTTCCTGATACTTTCACCAGCCACACAGGCTCACTGTTATCATTCATGCATTATCCTTATATGCATACATGCCCTGTGCACATGCCATAAGATTCCTTAATTCATGTTCTATCAATCATGCTTACACACCAATAAACCTAGCAAAAAAGTGCACAGAAGACCAGATTTAAAGCAACTATACATTTTTCATTGAAAATTCTACTTCAACATTCTTATTTCGAAAGTTAGGGACATTTTTCTCCTTCCTCTGGAGGTTATGCAAGTCGTGAGAGGCTGAAAGAGAAAAGAAAAAGCACGTCCAAAAGTAAAGTTCAGAGACGGAGCAGAAGCTAGGAATGTAAAACAAGCCAGGAAGCTGGATATACATTTCTGTCTCCAAAGCGGCCACCGCTTCCGTCCCAGGGGATTAAAGATATGAAAAGTCAATAATAGAAAAAAAAGGAAAATCAATATATTTGAATGAAACATTCACAATAAAAAGCAGCAATTCCAAAAGAAAAGGGAGACAACTGACCGATTAGGCCAGCTGGTAGCTATATTGTGACGTCATTCGCTTTGCACACAGACAGCGCAAGCTTTTCCTTTACATACAACAACATGGAGCTGTACCCAAAACACGGAAGCATCTCTGACAACCTCTCTTGCTGCACATACCAGCTATCATTTTTTTTTCAATTTGTGATTAATATTGGTGTTTTTTTTCTTGCCAAATATCTCCAAAGTAACTGCCTTAAATAACCGTTGTAATTTTCTATCTTTACTGTTCACCCTCTAGAGGCCAAAACTCAAGCCCCGAATTGTTTGAAAAGAAATCTATCATTTAGGAGTTTTGAAAGTTTAACGCTCAATTTTGTTTCCCAGATGAAAACAGTATCACATCTAGACTTTAGGAAAACTAGATTCCAGGCGTAAATGCTTATGGCTTTATTTTCAATGTGATTTCTGCAGGATTTGCAGGCTGTGTTTGGTTCCTGACCCTTTACCCTCCTGTTTATCGCTTGCCCCCTGTCTGTTGTGTTTGTCTCACATGGATTGTAAGCTCTGTTTAGTAGGGACTGTCTCTCATGCGTATATCTACAGCACTGCATATGTCTTGTAGAACTATACAAATGATAAGTAGTCAGGGCTGTCCCTAGAGTTGGTTCAAGGCGTTGCGTCCCAGGAAAACCTTACGCCTTACACTCCCCTGCCCCAGTTGTCAAAATCTATTGTTTAGCTTTGAATACCCTGCTCTTTGCCACCCCAAAGAAGTATCCACCCTAAGCGACTGCCTAGTTTGCCTAGTGGTTGGTCAGGCCCTATAAGTAGTAGCAGTAGTAGTAATAGTAATTTTGATGGTATTTATAAAGACAGGTGCCTACATGTTTTCATAAACTAGGCTACAAAGAAGTCTCTTATTAACCTCTCAGTCTAGGCCTGTTGGGTAATTTTATAACAGACTTAGGGGTATGTTTATTAAACTGCGCTAATATGCGCGACGCACATTAGTGTGCGCTAAGGTACCTTAGCGCACGCTAATGTCGTGTTACGGGGCACTAATGTGCCCCGCACAGGTGTGCGGCACACTAAAGTGCACGCTCATGTGCGCGGCGTACTAATGTGCGATAAAGGCGGGGAAAGGCTCCCGGAGGGCGGAGGAAGGCTCCCCAGGGGCGGAGAGAAGGGGTCAATGGGTGGAGAGTGGGAGGGGAGAGGCTCCCCGCACACTAGCGGGGCTGAAATTCAAGGCAAAAAATACCACGAGTGAAAACCTCGCGGTAGAGCCGATTTAAAAGGAAGAGAAACCATTTCTGTCAGCAATGTACAGCAAAACCAGGGAAACCTACAAAACAGTGATAAGTGTGATACATGTGCATGGTACAAAAGTGCACATAAACATTGAAAATGACCCCAACAAAATAAACAAAAATTATAATCAAGCTGGGCAATAGTGATAGTAATGGGAAACATCAACAAACACTCCCAAGAAAGCCGCAAAAAATAAATATAAATTTTGGAAGGGCCTACGCTCCGTCCCCATACAAGGTGAATGATCCCACAGTGAGATAGCACTGATGAGGGTTTCCCTCTCCATTGGACAGGTTACCTATGGCATGCACATGTTCCACAACAGCAGGGCGGGCAGGTCGGAATGGGCAACTGGACAGATGCTGGGAAAGGGGATACACAGGGCTGCAGGCGGCACATGCTGTGGTGCAGCTGGGGCACAGTGCGGACTAGGCAGATGCCTAGATGGCACTTAGGAATGTTGAAACTGAACAGCAGTCAGACAGCAACTGATGAGGGCCCAACATGGGCACGAGAGTGTTTATCACAGTGTCACAGGGGATAGTACCCAGCAAGTACACCCAAGGGCACAGAACATTGGCAGGCAGTGATTGGGGGACGTGCGGACAGATATGCAGGCACCCCTACCCCAGAACCCGCACCATAGGCAGCCACCTACCCGCACACAGGATGGCCTGAGACTGCATACCACCAGCACCACCAGCAGAAGGGCATGTCAGCATGGTGGCACAGGGGTACTGGAGGTGGAGGGGGGCAGTGGCAGCTGCCCAGAGCAGACCATGGCCTAGCCCTGTGTAGGTGGGTGCCATGCACTGCAACAGACAGGCTCTGTCTGATAAACAACCATGGTATCTCCAGGGACTGCACTGTCTCTGTGAGCACAGTGTGGTGCAGTGAACACAGCCAGTGTGTTCATGAGCAGATGGTCACAAATTCAAGTCCCAGCTGGGGCTACTGCCAATCCAGTCCCCATATTTTACCCGCTACTAAACCGTGATAGTAAGGACAAACCTTTTTTACAGAGAACATACGCATGGTTAATACGCCTATATTTTACCCCACCAAGCACAGACACCAGAAACATGCGCATTACCTAGATCAGAGTCCCCCAAATGCAGGCCTGGAGGGCCACAAATCATTCAGGTTTTATGCTGTCTCTAATATAAGGCCATGTCAGCATGGTGGCAGAGGGGTACTGGTGTTGGAGGGGGCAGTGGAAGCTGCCCAGAGCAGACCATGGCCTAGCCCTGTGTAGGTGGGTGCAATGCACTGCAACAGACAGGCTCTGTCTGACAAACAGTCATGGTATCATCAGGGAATGCGCTGTCTCTGTGGCAACACAGTGGTGCAGTGCACGCAACCAGTGTGTTTGGAGGCAGAAGGTCACAGGTTCAAGTAACAGCTATGGTGCCTGCCAACCCAGTCCCCATATTTTACCCACTACTACAACGTGCTAATACAAACAGAACGTTTATTGCAGATGACTTAAACCTGCCCAAAACAGCTACATTTTACCCTACAGAGCAAAGACACCATAAACTGGTGCATTACCTAGAGCAGAGTCCCCCAAATGCAGTCCTGGAGGGCCAAACACCATTCAGGTTCCATGCTGCCTCTAATAAAGTTGCCTGTGCTGCATATCTATGCACCACCCCCATGGTATGCAGATGTATCTCATGCATATTCATGAGGGACAGCATGAAAACCCGAACAGTGTTTGGCACAGCAGGACTGGAGTTGGGAACCTCTGCCGTAAAGCAGCAGCCAACAGGGACAGACACACCTACACCCACAGGCTCCATTAGCCATTGCCTCCTGGAGAGGCAGGACATTGGGCCCTGCGTGCAGCTCCCAATACTAGCACTTGCATACCTTAGCAATGCCACCCTACATATGGGTATACGGTACACAGCTATCAAACGTTTGCTATGATTACTGGCAGATAGCAATTCCTACGTTAAGCACAGTTTGCTGATTGAGCTCCATCATAGCAACCTTTCTGATGTCTGTGGAGTGTGCTGCAAGTCTGGTCTCTGACAGTGTTTACCACCCTGGGTAGTGACCCCCAACAGTATTGCGTACCATATCCATGCCTGCACTGTGCCCAGGACTGGTGTGGTGGCCAGGGCTGCTAAACTCCTCTATAGTAGCACAATGCTGGCATAGGTGTGGGAGTGTGTGTCTGTCTATCCAGTGTGTGGTGGCTGCAAACACCCTCCACAGCCCACACTGCCAGCACTGTTGCCAGTATTGGTCTGCCAATGTGCATAATGAGGAGCAAGGTACCATGGGTATAGCCCGGACAGGGTGGCTTGGCCAGGATGCATCTGCACAGGGCATAGGGCACTGGCTGGGACATTGTAGTGCCCGGCCACCACCTACACAGACAGGGTGGCCTCAGCATGTCCTGCTGGGAGATCACTCTCACCCTGACTGTGCAGTGACCACAGCATGGCTATAGTGCTATATAGTATTTCTCTCTTGTGATATTTATGAGTTTCCTTTTGGGGCCCAGTCACTGACTTATCTGCTTGTTGTGTATGCTGACATCCCAGTTCTGGGTGCATGCATTTCCACCAGGAACATGCACTATGGACTAGTTAGCAGACTGTTTGCAGCTGGTATGTGCCTTGATGAAGCGCCTTGCAGAGTGCAGCGGCTGAAGGCTTGCTGCAGGAGAATATCAGCTAGTGGTGGGGTGCAGCTTAGCATATCCAGGCCTAATGTCTGTCTGCTATTGCGTTATGGATGTGTACAGAGCTCCCCAGCAGGACCGGGGTTGATGGTCCCCTCTACTGCCACCATTGCAGGGAGGTAGAATGTGGATCTGTTAATGGGAGACCCTGTTTATCACCCTCAGCCCTGGAGGAGGAGGATGGTGGTACATAATCTTCCTAGGGGTCCATAGGGGCTACACCTGACTGAGACATACAGATATATCCAAGGTGTTTCTGCAGAAATTACCTATCTCACACATTAGCACTGCTGGGGACCTGCAGCATGGCCTATTTCTGCCATGGAAGGTGCTGTGGACCTGGTGCTGGGCGCCCCACCGCACACTCAGGGTGAGCACAGTACCCGCACAATGTGACGGTGTGTAGCTACTCTGTCCCAGTAACACACATGGTCAGTTCCCCCTACCAGGCCGAGGTGCTGTGGGGGTGCATACCCCATCTTGTGTTCATCTGTGGACAGCTGATTTGCATGTGCAGTGCATCATGGGTACGGGTGGGCTAACCCTATCCTGGTGACCACAGCAGACTGTCTGTGTGGTGACATGCAGTCCCTCTGCAGCCAGCCAGGGGCTTGCTAGCAGCTATAGAGCTGTAGCCCACTGGTTACTTCACTGCCTGTGGAGCCAGAGGTCATGGGTTCAAACCCACAGTGGGGTTATTTGATAGGGCTGCCCAAAGCATTATCTCTTTTTAATGTACATTATTGCTGCCAGCAAAAACACCCTCAGCGTACTGTACCCATAAGGTGCCTCAGAGGGCGCTTTATAGGGTGCCCTATAGGGCACCTTATGGTTACCGTCCATATAAGGTGCACTATACGTTATCCTGTGGAGCGACTTATAGGGTGCCCTATAGGGGACATTATAGGTTGCTGTGGCGGACAGTGCACTTTATAATGTGCCCTATGGAGTGCCTTATAGGGTGCCTTATGCGGCACCTTCAGTTACGGCACGTGAGGGCGTGTTTGCTGGCAGCAATTAATAAAATACAAATAAAGTGCTGCAGGAAACAATACATACATGTCAAAGCTGATGCCTCAGCCAGCCTTACGTATTAGGCACACTGGGGATCAAACTCATGACCCCTGTATCAGCAGTCAGTGCTTTAACCATTGTGCTACACTGCTGTTCCTTCTTGCATGTCAGCGCACCTACTTCAGATTTCCATGCGTTTAAATGCACAGTGCTGCCATCAAACACAGTGCTATGACCTTGCTGTGCCTCATAGGGCACCCTATATGGCGCCCTATAGGCCACCCTTTCAGCAACATTGTAGGGTGCCATGGCGGACAGTGCACTTTAAAATGTGCCTTCTGGGGTACCTTATGAGGTGCCTTATGCAGCACCTTATGTTACAATACTTTGAGGGTATGTTTGCTGGCAGCACTAATTAAAATAAAAATAAAATGCCTCCTAAAGCAATATTACCTATAACAGGTAATGCCTCAGCCAGCCTTCTTCATTAGGCACAGTGGGGGATTGAACCCATGACTCCTGCATCATTGGTCAGTGTCTTAACCATTGTGCTACATTGCTGCTCCTCATTGCATGTTAGCGCACCTACTTATGATTTTCATTCGTTAAACTGCACAGTGCTGCCATCAAAAACAGTGCTGTGACCTTGCGGTGCCTCATACGGCACCCTATAAGTAACATTCTAGGGTGCCTTGGCGGACAGTGCACTTTAAAATGTGCCCTCTGGGGTACCTTATGGGGCGCCTTATGTTATAGTGCTTTCAGAGTGCGTTTGCTAGTAGCAGTAATTAAAATGCCTCAGACTGCAATATTGCCTATAACAGGTAATGCCTCAGCCAGCCTTCTTCATTGGGCACAGTGGGGGATTGAACCCATGATCCCTGTACTATCGGTCAGTGTCTTAACCATTGTACTGTGGCTCTGTTCCTGTGCTTGCACATCAGCGCTCCACTTATGCTTCCCGCGTGTGTTTCTCATGCGCTAATGTGCGCCGCGCACATTAGAGCATGAATAATCCCGGTTTGCTTTTTTCATACTGACACACCCACTCCTTTTATGGCATCCCGCACAATAACGCGGCACGCACCTAATGGGGTTTTAATAAACATACCCCTTAGACTGAGAGGGCAAAAAGTAGTAAGTACCTAAGAGGCTCATCACTTATTATTCCTACTAGTTTTCTAATATTCAGTGTAGCTGGGCTTTTGTGAATGTGATTGCTACTTTTCTTGCTTTAATTTAGAATAAGAATGTATTAAACACAGAATACAGACATACATTTAGTCATAGGCAACTGCTTAGAGTGCCAAATGTCAAAGGCATCAAGTGTCCAGACCAAAAAGAAGCCTTCTCCCACTTTCTGGTCATCCACGGGCGCCACTTCAGAGACCACCGTGGCACCCAGGCCCATCACCCTCACCACTGCTTTCCAGCCTCCAGGAGACCCCCTTGACTCTTTGAATTCCAAGGAAGGATCCCTGTCTCTACCTTCTGCTCCTGCCTATGGCTATCGACATCTTAAATCCCTAACAGAGTGGTGGCAGATAATGACTTTGGCCCTTTTACTTCTCTGCTGCAATATTGCTGACCCTGCCTGATCTCCCACTTTATCTTCACTTCCTAACAACTAGGGATCCTCTGTATTTATTCCTTTCTGGTACTTTGGATGCCTTTTACTAACAGGCCCTAAGTTGTTGCACGTAAAGTGCCAATAGCGCTGGCACCATGGCACATTATGTGCGACACCACAGCATTAATCATTAGGGTCAAGGAAAGCATTTCCCTGGCAGTTAACGTGGAGCTCTGTCTAGGACCGGCCCAAGGGTTTTAGCCACCCCAGATAGAAGCCCCGGCCATGCTGCCCCCCCATGCTGAGCCACACCGCTGCCTCCTGCTGCCGCTGTGGGCGGCTTAGCTTGGTGCGGCAGTGGCCCGCAGCAAGCCATCTGAGCCAAAGCACATGGCCTGCCATGAGCATTGTGCTGTGCTGCCCACAGAGGTCTGCCACCCTAGGCACCTGCCTAGCCTGCCTAGTGGATAGACCAGCCCTGGCTCCGTCCTCTAGTACAAGCTGCATTAGCATTGGTGTACCTATTGAGGTGGCGTTAGGTGAACCCGTGCTAATGCAGTCAGCACACAGTGTAAACACAGCGCTAACTGCGCTGATCTCACCACAAACACTCTCTGCCCCTAACCTGCTCACTTGTGACCCTACTGTGGGTTGGGCGGTTAGCAGAGGGATCATCCTACCCTAACTCTCATGGCAACACACGTCCCAGCGCACCTTCAGCACGTGCCAGAACACATGCTGCCAGTTAGCGCCCGTTAGTAAAAGACCCTCTATATTTACCTCCACTACTTCACTGGGAGGCTGTTCCACGCGTCATTCACCTGGGCTGTGCTTCAGTGCCGGTACTGTTTTTTTTTCTAGAAAGATAGATACCTGTACTTTAATTCAGGGTCATCCTAGGGGAAGTGGAGAAATGGGAGATACCGTTCAGTGCTTCGTACTCCCGCAGTAGACCCAGTCCATGCAACCAGCTGCAGAGCTCAGCCACAGCGTGATTCTCTCTTCTGTCTGCAGGGGGCATAGGAGAGCAGTGCCGTCTCTGCCACATTCATAACATGGGAAGAACGCCAGGGAGGGAAGAGGCCGAGAGGCACCATGGCTGCTTTTCTCTCTCTCCCTTTCTCACCGATGCTGTTTTGCTCTCTTTCTCTCTCTCTCTCTCTCTCTCTCTCTCTCTCTCTTCTCTTCCTCTCCTCCTGGTGCTTTTTTCAGAATCAGAAACCTAATTACATGACTATATCTGTACATATGCTGCCAAAGTAATAGACAAAGAGGAAAATATTCAGCCGGGCGGTTGCCATTTAACTTCAAATAATTATGTTACTGTTTAAAGTTATATGAATTTTCAGTGGCACTCTCCATCCAAGTGGCACTGTGCTGAACATGTACATACAACTTGGTGTGCATAGCTCGGCTGTTTGAAGTTATAAGTGCTATTTGTGTGGCATTTCTTGGACAAATAAGTTATCTATCTAGCAGCTGGATATCACCACTTAGAAGGATTACTTTTAGGGCAGCCTCAGAATGCCCCTAACCATGCCCAGTTTTAAAGAGATTTCTTTGGCTATTTAGTGATTTAAATGGCCAAAACTGTTCACGGAAGTGACCTGGATTTAAAATAAAAGAACAAGTATGCATTTGGCACCACTGCTCCTATATAAGCGCTTTGAATATAGCTATAAAAGCTGAAGGGAAAACAAAGGAAAACAAATTGCAGGGAATAGAATAGAGGCCCTGGTGCTGTTTTATATAGATTGTAGGCTCTAGGGAGCAGGGACTGTCTCTTGCATATATTTGTATAGTGCTGCGTATGCCTTGTAGCACTATAGAAATGATCAGTAGTAATAGTAGTAGTAATGTCCCTGGTCATGTCACACATGGCTGGTGCCCCAGCTCTATGAGGCAGTATCCTACAGAGAACAGCTCTCTGCCGCCTCTTCTGCTCAGTCCCTCCCCGCCCAGGCAGCAGCCTGCAGAGATCAGGAAGGGAGGGGTTAAGACTGGAGCAGTCAGAACAGGAGGGGAAGAACTGCCCTGGTCTATAATCCATTCCTTCTCCTCTTGTCATTTCCCAGGGACTGATGCAGAGAAAGAAGAAGGTTTGGTATTTAATCTCATCAGTGCCTGTATTTCCTTAGGTTATTTTCTTACAGGTTAGGAGGAGAGACGGTCTTCTTTTTTGTATTATTCTTGCCTAAAAGATATGGAACAGATTTGGGATTGAAGGCATAAATGATCTGAGAAGCTCAGTCAGTGGAAATGTATTTGATTAATGCAGCAAAAAATAAAAAAAAGGTACGTGGTGTGAACTAATCAAATTCAAGTGGATTTGCCTATTTTTAATACACAATGTATTTTATCACTGCCAATCCTGATGGTAAGATCCATAAACACCGAGAAAGGTGTTTTATAAACCTTTCTGTCTCATACATCACTCATTTATGTGCGTAAATGGCCTCTTATAAGATTAGATCATGAGTAAAAGTATGCGCGGTGCACTTAGGCACCCACTTATGCCTGACTTTAGAGTGGGCGTGCTTAGGGGAGGGGTTCCTGAAACATGTCTTCGAGAGGGGGAAGATGGTATTCTCAACAGCTGTCTTCCCCTAGGTTTCTCAGCTTACTCCACACCTGGCTTAGGTTGCAGCGGGGGTGGCGTTGCCCTGCTGTCGCTCTTCTCTTTCTCTGCAAGAGGTATACACCCCTGCTCTCCGGTACTCTGAGGCACTGCTCTTTTGGCTTGATTTTCCCCTTCTTTCCATTTCCTCCTGGCCTACTCTCCCCCTTTTAGTTATCCCCACCTATGGGATTCCTTACTCCTCTCCTTCTCTGAACTTTCCCTTCTCTTTTCTCGTTTGTTGATCCTTGGCGATTTCAACATTCACTTTGATCGCCCCTCTAGACCCCATGACACAGCATTTCTGACCTTCCTACAGGATCTGTCACTATCCCAGCATGTCACGTGTCCCATGCATACTGCTGGTCATACTCTTGACCTCATTCTTACTCCCACTGGCCAGCATCCCGCTTCCTCTGCCCTCTCTGCTGTTCCCTTACCCTGGTTGGATCATCTTTGCATCCTTTTCTCTCTGGAACTCCCACTTTCTCCCTCCTCTGTTGGCTCAGACTGCCTCATCGGCTCCCCCTCAGCTCCCCCGTGGCATCTACCCTCCAACAGTTTCCTTCCTCTGACACCATTCTTCCTCAAACTTTGCAACACTCCCATATGATGCCCAGGTCTCCCTTTGGAACTCTGCTCTGACCTCTGCCCTTGATCAATTGGCCACCCTTTGCCCCATGCCATCCCATCCCCGCCCATGCCACTACCCTTGCCTTCATATCCACTGCTCCCATCTCCATTGTGCCCACCATCTATGGCAGAAACATCCTACCCTGAAGTCTTTCTTGCACTGTCATCGCTGTCACCAACACTATCGTTCGCTCCTTCACTGCACTAAACAGTCCTACTACGGAGACCTTATTTCCTCTTCATCAAACTCATCTCGTCAGCTCTAATCGGTTCTTTGCTCCCTCTCAGTCCCCTCTACTACTCCCTCTGTTGCTTCAAATCCCCCTCCTCCTGATCCAGCCCAACTTGCAACTTTCTTCTCTGGCAAAATTCAACCACTATGTTCCATGTTTCCTGCTTGCCCCTCTCCACTTAGTCCTCCGCAGGTTCCAGTCGTCTCCTCGCCCTCCCTTTCTCACAATTGGTCCTCCTTCTGCCTTATAACCTCAGCTGAACTGTCTAAAGCCCTTTCATCTACCCACAAAACTACCTGTTGCTCTGACCCCATTCCCTCTCACTGGTTGTCTGAACATGCTTTGGCTCTCCATCCCATTATCCTCACGATGCTCAACACTAGCCTTTCCTCTGGCACCTTACCTTCCCCTTGGAAACAAACCTTCATTCGTCCTCTCCTCAAGAAACCTTCCCTTGATCCCTCCATTTTGGCACACTGGCATCCTGTCTCTAATCTTTCCTTCCTGTCTTAGGTTTTGGAAGAACTGGTATTTGGTCAGCTTTCTTCTCACTCTCCACTACTCTCACCATTCACCCATGTCAGTCCAGTTTCCATCTTGGCCATAGCACTGAAACTGTTCTTCTGTCCTTCCTTAATGAAATACACTCCTCTCATGACTCTGGTAATAATTCCCTAGCTGTCTCCCTGGACCTCTCCTCAGCCTTTGATCTGGTTGACCACTCCATTTTCCTTTCCTGTCTCCATGACACTGGCATCCAAGGGACTGTTCTACATTGTTTCCACTCCTTTCTCTTTTACAGACCCTTCTCGGTTCTGTCCAACACGTCCTGTTCTGCCCGTTTCCCTCCAATGTAGTGTTCCTCAAGGTTCTGTCCTGGCTCCCCTCCTCTTCAATGTCTTCCTTGCTCCACTATTGCTGCTCATCCAACAACATGGCATCTCAGCCTATTCATATGCTGACGACATCATCCTTTTACATCATACTGACCCTTCAGCTCCTGATCTGTCATCCCTTAATTCATGTCTCACCTCCGTCGGCACCTGGTTGTCACTGAGATTTTTGCACCTTAATCCCTCAAAGTCTGCAGCCATCGGGCTCATATTTGGTGGTCCCTATCCTTCCCTGGCACCTCTGTTCTCTGAAACCCCTCTTCCTCTGGTCTCCACTCTTTGTTACCTAGGTGTTACCCATGATTCCTCCATGTCTTTTCATGAGCATCTCTCCACTCTCATCTGTCACTCTTTCTTTGCCTCGTGCCATTTATGAGCCGTTCATCTCTTCCTGCCTGTTCCTGTTCTCACTACCTAGATCCTCTCTCTTGTGATATCATGACTTGATTACTGTAACACCACTCTGATCAGACTTCCTCAATATCAACTCACCTGTCTCCAGCTCATTCAGAACACTGCTGCCCATATAATTACCTGCACCTCCCGCAATAACCACATTACACCCACACTCAGCAACCTACATTGGCTCCCCATTCAGTTCCACATTCATTACAAGATACTCGTTCTGGTTCGCAAAGTCATCTACACCAGCTCCCCCAGTACCTCAACAATCTCATCCATCTGCATAGCTCTCACCACGTCCTCTGTTTCCTTCATGCTAATAGGTTATACCTCCCCTCCACTTCACAGACACACCTACAATCCACTTGTAACTCAGCATTCTTATTCCTAGGTCCTTCACCCTGGAACACTCTCCCTTCTGCCCTCCAACTTGAACTCTCCTTTTACAAATTCAAAGACCCACTTGTTCTCCCTTACTCTGGACCTCCCACCACCCACTGTGTAATTCTTTTCCTTCCTTCCACCTCAGGTACCCTTACCTCTTCCTCATGCTCCTCTGGTACAATTGTCTTTCCTATCCTATCATATTTTGGTGTTCTTTTCCTATTCCCTGGCAGCTATTTGTTTATTGTAAACCACTTTATTGATTATGTAACAAGTGGTATGTTGAAAATGCCAATAAAGAATAAAGCCAGTGGAGCCACAATTTATACATGTATTTTATGAAATATGCACATACTGTACATTTACACCTGCTCCCAAGCAAGCGTAACATCTTATCTTCTATGTAGGTGTGATTTCTGCAGAATTTGTGCTAGCAATATATAAAGATACATAAGCACCTATGTGTCTTTATAAAATAGGCACCTTTCATCCCTATTAACATAGGTGCATGGTTATAAAATTACCCTTTGCTGATATACTGTCTATGTTGCACATATCGCTCAGACAGTGAATAATATCAACTTGCTGAGAGACTACTACTTCCCAATGGTGATTGAATATCCAAAATATTCAAAGAATTAGTCATGAAAAATACACTAGCTGACACCTAGTGAAAATTGCTGGAGATCGCCCCTTCGTATAACTCCTGCACTCACCCAACTTGATCTTATTTATTGATATTTATCCTGTCCTTTCAAATTGTTCAGGGCAGGTTACTAAATTACATACTTAATAATAAAAAGTAGCATAACACAGACTGACAGCACCTCATCATAACACATAATATCTACTTCACCTTCCTGACTGCTTCCACTAGGTCCCCAGCCTCGGTGGGGCTGATCGCCTGTTGCTTCCAGAGTTGCTTGGTCCCCTTCCCCCATTGTTCCATATTTTCTTGGCTGCCAATCCTACTGTTGGCCATATGGGCTCAAGCCAGTGATTGGGCCTCCTTCATCCTATGGCGCCGCTGGAGCCCCACAGCACTCACTTTGGCGATGCTGCTCAATGCGTTTTAATGTGCACATTTTACTTGTGCACTCCTCTAGTGCTGACAGACTGACATCACTTTCCGGACCTCAGTGCATTATATATCTATATCCAGATAGATAGATGTAATGTAGCCTATGCCTTGAACAAATAGCATAGTGAGTAGGATGCTGAGTGGAATACCATTGTTAAATCAAGGTAAAAAAAGCTTTATCTCAAAGGACAATTTTTCATAATGATTACAGCTCCTTAAGTATTCCTTCTTTATAAGGATGAGTAATATAAAATACCTCTGATGATTTTTTAGTTCAAGGTCATCAATTTCATCAATGTCATAAGTAAAGAAAAAATGTCAATAGCTGTTAAGAATTGCAGATTATTCAGTGCTATAAATGTTTCATTTTTTTTATTCAATATTTCTCAGTCATTGTCAGTACCCTAAGTTCTGAGATGACTTTGACAACCAGGTAGATGGTTTGCAGCATTAAATGCCTTTCAGGCTGAAATGTAACCGCGCTTTTTTTTATTGCCTTAAGGTTCACAGTGTGTGCTTTTCATGACGTAGCAATAAGACAATGTGCAAACCTTTCTGTAAAGTCTGCTTAGCAACAAGATGTTATGGATAACCTAACATCCTAATGTCAAATATAGACCTATATGATGTGCTTGGGAGAGGACGGTCGGTGTTTGTCATTGCTGCATGGAAGGGTGTGTATTTGCATGCTATTGTGAGAATGTGCCCCATTCGGATGAAAGCAGTGATGCACCCAGCACATCAGTGGGATGCAGATGTGCATGGCAACATGCAAGAAAAACTGTACCACAGACAGCCTCGGCTCCTTTAGCAAATCATCCACATTCCTCTGTCTAAAGAGATTGCTGGGGGTGCGGATGTGCATGTCAGTACATATAGGCAAAATGCTTCTAACATACCCTGGCGCACTTGCCAGGCATTAGACACTGCCAGGGTGATCTTTCACTATTAGTGATCATACAACCTTCACTTATTTGATCCTATATGCAATGTTCTCTGGTGAAATTTCAATAGGTATCAGCTGGTGTGAAAACACGTATATGCACACAGAAAAACAGATAGCCATGAATGGCAATATTGCCTACTTTTGTACTCTGGGATATCATGGCTTTCTCTGGCTAGAGGTAGTAAAGTTTAACAAGGAGTAATGCACAAAAGTGGAATTTTGATTCAGGACATGTTGGTGATTTTATTCAAATACATATAAATAAAGGTCCTGGTTCTTTTAAGAAGTAACACACAAAAGAAATGCCTTGCTCCACCAGTAGACACATGGAACTTCCATCCCAGAAGCCCCATTATCACTTCTTTATAACTGGACAGAATTAGTTAGACTGAATTTTTGGAGCTAAGGGGGAGGGATGGTGCTGAGATGACTGAAACTCCAAGGGTCCCATTTACTAAAGGTTTGCAGTAACTGCATGGTAAATGCCAAAATTAATGTGTTGTAATTATAAAACCTCTGCATTGGCTCTTGCGAGCCTTCCTAGCATTTTGCCATATGGTTAATTGCAGAGCAGATAGCACGATGCACTTAGCTATATTTTTTGTTGTTGTTGTTAAGTGCCATCAAGCCAGTGTCAATTCATGGCAATCCTCTGGATAGTTGTCCTAAACTGTGTTCAGTCTTCAGACAGGCTGCTCATTGTTGATAGAGTGGCACCCATAGCTACTCTTATTGTATCGATCCATCTCATTGCTGGCCTTCCTCTTTTGTGTTGTGTTGTGTTTGATGCGTCCAAAGTATGAAAGTCGAAGTCTTGTCATCTGACCTTCTAAAGAAAGTTAAGGTTTGATTTCTTCTAGTACTGACTGGTTTGTTCTTCAGGCAGTCCATGGTATACACGGTATTTGTCAGCAGTGCCATAATTCAAAGGCATTGATTTTCTTCCTGTCTATCTTCTTCACTTTCCAACTTTCGCATCTATATGATGTTATTGAAAATACTATGGCTTGAACAAGTTGAATCTTTGTATGGAGAGAGACATCTCTTTTTTTGAGAATCTTGTCTAGATCCTTCATAGCCATTCTGCCAAGAGCAATGCATCTTTGGATTTCTTGACTGCTTGTCATTTCTTTATTGATAGTTGATCCAAGTAGGTTCAAGTTGTCATTATTTCAATTTCTTCTCCACCAATTATGAACTTATTGATTTTGCCAGTTGTCAGGATCTTTGTCTTCTTTACGTTAAGGTGCAGGTCCATCTTAAGACTATGTTCCTCGATCTTGGGAAGCAAATTTTTCAGATTGTCTTCACTTTCAGCCAGTAATGTGGTATCACCTGCATAGCAAAGGTTGTTGATGAGTCTTCCACCAATCTTCACACCTTGATTGTCTTCATACAGTCCTGCTTCTTTGTTGATTTGTTCTGCATATAAATTAAACAGGTAGGGGGAAAGTATGTAGCCTTGTCATACACCTTTGCTGAATTTAAACAATTCTGTTTCTCCTTGATCCGTTTGAACTGTTGCTTCTTGATCAATATAAAGCTTGTGCAAGAGAACTATCAGGTGTTCTGGTATACCCATGCTTCTTAATGTGGCCCAGAGTTTCTCATGGTTTACACAGTCAAAGTCCTTGCTGTAGTCAATAAAACACATATAGATATCCTTTTGGTATTCTTTTGTCTTTTCAAGGATCCATCTCATATCCGCGATGATGTCTCTTATTCCTCGCCTTTTCCTGAACCCTGCTTGCACTTCAGGCAGTTCTCGTTCCAGGTATGGTTGTAGTCTCTGCTGAATAATCTTGAGTAGAATCTTGCTGGCATGTGGGATCTGAGCGATTGTGTGATAATTTCCACAGTCAGTTGGATCACCTTTCTTTAGTGTTGGTATAAACACAGATCTTTTCTAGTCAGTTGGTCATGATGTTGTCTTCCAAATTTCCTGGCAGAGCCTTGTAAGTATGCTGTAATACTTCAATGGGAATTGCCATCAATGCCCAGTGCTTTGTTCTTTGATAAGGCTTTCAATGCTGCTTTGACTTCTTCTTTCATCACCAATGATCATAAGGTACAGGTTGAAATGGCTGTTGGTCCACTTGATCTTTCTGTATATTCTTCCTACCTTTTCTTGATTCTCAGCATCAATCAACATGGATCCTTGAGCATCTTGTAGCATTCCAATACTTTATTGAGGTAGCGTTAAGTGCTCCGCACTGCCTGCCATATGAATGGTGAAGTGGCATTTTAGAAAGGGTGTCCAAGTGCAGTCTGGGACATCCAGGGCAGAATGTGTGGAAAAACACTGGGGACATCTATGTGTCAGCCTGAGTTTAGAAACATAGATGCCCTCAATGTGGATGATGTGCTGTCCTCCATATAGATGTCCCCTCTATGAAACCATGGTGTGGGGACATCCATCTCAAGCAAGATTGCATATGAGGACATCCAGCAGCATGACAAATGTTTGTTGTTAAACTGTAAATTAAAGGGGATATGAGTGTACCTCCTTCTCAGCCTCTAGATGTTTGCCTGATAAAATAGGCACTTTTCAGATGCCTATTTATGCCGGGAGCAAGTATAACCTTTGAAGCAGCTCAGAACATCCAGGTCATTTCTGAAATTGGGCGAGGATGTCCAAGTTCTTGAGAATGCCCTGGGAACGCCTACACCATACCCCATTCTGACCTGGACGCCCTCATACTGGAGATGTAAGATCTAAAATGGCTCCAGGGAAGTATCTGTGCTTTGGACTTCTCCATGCTTGTTTTCAGGAGTCCAAAGCACAAATAGGGCTTCTAAAATAACCCCCGTAATGCTCAGTAATGACCTCTGTCTTAACTGTAATGCACAGCCCTGCCCATTCTACATCTATTCCATACCCCTTTACATGTTAGCTGATTAACAAAGGAATTACCATGTGCTAAGTGTTAAGGCGCCATGTTAACTGTTAGCATGCAACAATTTCAGTGTTAAATAGCAAATTCAGCTTGGAAAGTAGGCCCCCAAATTAACCTAAACATGCTGCATTGGCAATAGCAGCACAACAGTGGTTTGCAAACCTCTATTCATCAGGTGTTGGGTTCCTCCAGGTGTTCCATTGTTTTCTTACTCTATCAAGAGGACTGGGCAGCAACAGCTGGGTAAACTCCCTGAATCGTCAACTTAATATCATCTTGGTTTTTTTTAAAGAACCATAAAATGAGAAGAAGCGCTTAATGCTCTTTCCACTCTCTTCTATCTTCATGATGGCACTCACATTGATATTGGGCTGAACTGTTCTTTCTGAATCTCCATCTCTTTTATAGAAGGAAGCTTAAAGCAGCTACCACCATCCAGATGGTAATCATCAACCTGGAGCACTCAGAACAGGGAAAGCAGAGGTCCATTTAGCGCTAAGCTCACAGTCTCTGCCACATATTTTAGTGACAGTATCAGGGCTGGCGCCAGAGTTACTTCAAGATGTTAGCATCCTAGGCAAACCTTAAGCCGTATGTCCCCTTATTGTCAGAATCCATTGAGCTTTGAATGCCCTGTTCTTTGCTATTCCAGAGAAGCTTTCACCCTAGGTGATCGCTTAGTTTGCCTAATGGACAGGCTGGCCTAGGACAGTATCAACGATATCACCTTTGGCATCAAAACTGAAAATAGTATATTATAATGCATCTGTATCATTCCATGGTGCAACCGCACCTTGAATATTGTGTGCAGTTCTGGTCACCATATCTTAAAAAGGATATTGCAGAATTGGAAAAAGTATAGAGAAGAGTGACCAAAATGGTAAAGGGAAGGAAAGATACCCCTATGAGAAAAGGCTTAAAAGGTTAGGGCTCTTTATCTTGGAAAAGAGGCAGCTGAGGGGAGATATGACAGAGGTCTATAAAATGATGAATGGAGTAAGATGGGTAAATGTAGATCAGTTGTTTATGCCTTCAAAAAAGTAGAAAGATCAGGGGACATGCAATGAAGCTGCACAGTGGCACATTTAGGATAACTGGAGAAAATAGTTTTTCACTCACTATGTAATCAAACTCTGGAATTTGTTATTGGAGGATGTAGTAAAAGCTGTTAGTGTAGCGGGGTTCAAAACAGGTTTGGATGAGTTCCTGGAGGAAAAGTCCATAAACCATTCACAGGTCTGCAAAAAATTTTTTTTCGAGAGCTGTTTTGGTTATTCCACCTAATCTTTATGTTTCTTGGTGCGCGGAATCTGAAAATGACCTCTATTTTGTCATAGGACATCACATTTCCTGACAATTTAGGTAACTATGTTAAATAAGGCAATACCTCAAAATAAATGGAAATAGACTTATAAAATTAAAGTTTTATTACAGTATTTTCATGAAAATCCTTTTTTGAACTGAAATGAGCTCACCTACACACACTAAACTCGATTCTTCTTCCTTGTGAGGCTCCTCTTGGTGCATTTACACTTGTGAGTAGCATCTGGAATGTCTCTCTGAAGCATCCCACAGTAGTCTGCCATCATTGTAATGCTCCATTTTCCCTGGTATCTCCTTTCCATCTCTTTAATGTCTTGGTGGAATCGTTCACCTTGTTCCTCACTCACAGCTCCCAAATTTTCAGGAAAGTAGTCAAGGTGGGACTAAAGGAAATGCACTTTCAAACTCATCAGGCAACCTAAAGCTTGAAATGCTTTCAGCATTCGTCTGACAATCTTTTTGTAGTGAGGATCTTTGTTATTGCCTAAAAATTTCTGTACGACTTCTTTAAATGCAATCCACCCTTCTTTTTGAGGATCCGTCATGGTATTGACAAACTCTTGATCAACTATAAGCCTTCTAATGTCTGGTCCGACGAACACACCTTCCTTCAATTTTGCCTCCGACAGGCCTGGAAACTTGGTGACCAAGTATTTGAAGCATTCTCCATCTCTTGGAAGTGATTTTACGAATTGCTTCATCAATCCCAATTTTATGTGGAGAGGTGGTAGAAGAACTTTATGGGAAGGTACCAAAGTTTCTCGGAGGACATTTTTTTCACCGACTGTTAGCACCCTCGGCTGCCAACTCTTCTTGGTCCAGTGATTTTGTCGGTCTCTACTGTCCCATAGACACAGAAAACAAGGATATTTGGTATACCCAGCCTGTTGCCCGAGCAGCATGCACAAGACCTTCAAGTCCCCACACACTTGCCAACCATGGTCTTCATATTTAAGTTTAAAGAACCAATTCCAAGTTCTCGTAGGGTTCCTTCAAGTGTACGGAATGATCTACAGGAATGGAAGCGTAAAAAACGTTGTGGAGTAAAACTGCTTTGAGACTTCTTTTTGAAGAATCTATAAAAAGACGCCATTGCTCTGAATCATATTGGATTTTAAATTGACCCATCAGACCTTTGACAGCGATGCAATAAACCAACTTGTCTTCCTGGGCGAAGTAAGGAACAAACTCCTTTTCACATGTCTGAACCATGAAGATGACACTCCTGGCAACAATAAATTCCTGCTTTTCGGCCTTGATCCGAGTAACTCAGCGGCATCTTTGGGAAGATTCAAGCCTCTTACCAAATCATTCATCTCCTCCTGAGAAAACAATTTTGGTCTTATATCATCTTCAAAGTCAGAACTTGATTCGTCATCTGGTTCAGCTATGACTTCACCTTCATCGGAGCTAGGCATCTCTTCCAAGGTAGCAGGGGGCTTGGGTACTGGTATATCTGTGCCATGGGGGATGGGACGAATTGCCGAGTGAAGATTGGGGTATGAAATGGAATGCTTCCATTTGGAATTAAACCCTTTCACATCGCATGAACAAAAGTAACAGTCGTCACTATGGTTCTTTTGCTCTCGCCATACCATAGGAATCCCATAACAGAAAGATTTTTCTTACCCGTGAACCAGTTTCGGAGGTCCTCAACACACCGTTTGCACACTTTATGAGGCACCCAGATTTTATCTTGATCTCCAATTTTTAGTCCAAAGTATGCAAAGTATACTTTTTTCACAAAGTCTGTAATATTCTGCTGTTGCTTCAACACTGTATATTCACCACAGATGAAACAGAAACTGTCTGGTGAATTAATACACTTTCGAGGAGCCATAACATAACGGTTGAAGAATGATGAGCTAACACGAATTGTGATGAAAAAGTGTGAACAGTCTAGAACCAAGAACCTGATGATGATTCGTGCACAAGTGTGGCATGCAGGAGAGAGCAGCTCTGTGTCTGTACACGAGACGTCACAGTGCTGGTCACACCCCCCTGCACTGACCGGAGCTGCTGCTATCTGCCCTATGTCTCCCTCCCACTGGATTCTTCAGGAAAGATTAACCCCTTCTACCATTAGAAGCACAGACTTAAAACTTGCTTAGCTTATGTATATATTGCTGACCATCAGATTTAAAGTGCTATATTTTTTTTACATAACTCGGACAACCCCTTTAAGGGTTTTTTTGGCATTTTATATCTTAAATGCACTTATGTGAATTAATTAATAGTAATTTGAAAAATTTTGATAAATTTGAAGACAGTTTTGTATGTTGTGGCAAATCATGACGTCTAGGAGTTTTTTCAATATTTTATTTGTTTTTAGCACACCAAAATACATGGAAATTAGATGAAAATAATCAAACAGCTTTTTAGTCGCAGACCTGTGTTATTAAAGGGGACTGGGGAATTCCACTGCTTACCCCTGGGACAAGCAGCTTGGAATGTGTATACCCTTGGGAACATGACAGGTACTTGAGACCTGGAATGACCACTGTTGGAAACAGGATACTGGGCTTGATGGACCCTTGGACTGACCCAGTATGGCATACTGTAAATTCTTATCTCTCAGTGCCATCTAATAATATCAGAAAAATCTACAGCAAGGGCTCTCAAGCTAGTCCTCGGGACACACCTAGCCAGTTGGGTTTTCAGGATTACCAAAATTAATATGCATGAGAGAGATTTGCATACAATGGAGGCTGTGCATGCAAATCTCTCTTATACATATTCATTGTGGTTATCCTGAAAAACTGACTGGCTAGGTGTGTCCTGAGGACTGGCTTCAGAACCCCTGATCTATAACAATAAGATGTACTACATGAAATAGAAAGATATTTTTAAGAAGCCAACCTAGCAGATCAGACAGCATGCTAGACTAAAGGACAGTCTGGTTCTTGTACATTACTGATTCAAAGTTGGCTCAGTTTAGCAGTGAAGAAAATGTACTGCCCTAAATGTCAAGTAGGAGGTAATTTTCTCACTGTATGCATGAGCGAAAAATACTCGCATAGCTTTGCTTATGTGGTACTGACCAGATTTTCATAGTGAAAATATGTATGTATAGTACTTCTGCTTTGAAAATTACCCCAAGGAAACTATGCATATGCATTTATACCTGCTCTTGGGGGCATGTTGATTAAAAAATGGGAGCTGGACCTATGCTAAGAAATGGAGCCATGCCCATCATGTCCCCATATAGCTAATGTGGGTTCTGTACTGCCCTCATGCTAAGTAGTTTGCTGCGATTCACACAGGTGCACTTAACAGCACCCACTGAGTTGCGGTAAATGCCCCTACGCAGTGTAACACTCTCAGTTAGTGTGCATTAAAGACACCATGTTACCAGCAGTGTACGCACTCTGCTCCTGAACTGCCCGATCTTTACCCCAACCAGCGCTAAATGGCTAGTGCAGGAGTTTTAGCACGGCCACATTTTAGTCGCATGGTAAATGTTACTGTGGCACACTTGGCACATGCTAAACCCTACACTAGCCATTAGTGCACTTTAGCAAACATGACTCTTAATTTACATAGATTTTCAAGGTTCATTTAGATGCGCACAGTTACAGTTGAGAAGCATAAGCTTGCATATAAATCCCATTGCAACTCATCCCTCAGCCTGGTTAAACTTAGATATGGATCTGCAGTCCATGTAAATGTTTACCCACATAACAGCCAGGCACTTTTAAAAAGGCACATTTCTCTGGGCAAAGCATGAATTTGCACAGGGAAATACTTTTGAAAAGTACTCTTGATTTCCTATGTAAAATGAGCTGAGTTTGCAGCAGATGGGTATCCATGCCTCTCCCTTGCCGGCAGCTTTGGCATCGAGGACATGGGCATTGAGACTGACCTCCAAAGAACGACATCTTGGCCGTGATGTTTGTGGACACTTTCACAGTTGCTGCATATATGCTACCTGTTCTGTTGGTAAAAAGTGATTGTCAGTTGTGTCAATCCATCATTTTTCACAGGCAGATCTGATTACATTTTGACATGTGAAGGCCCATTATGGAGAGCAAAGCTGGGATGTTCAGGTTAGGACTTGCACAGTTCTCCCTGTACTTTACAAGAGGTTCTGCCAAACGTGGAGCCATCTGGAAACACTATAATAACATGCAGGAGTGTACGAGGGTGTATCTATTACCAACATGTGCAGTTAGAGCTGTGGCTTTAAAAAGTTGCACATGGAGAACACAGACATCCTGCTCGTGCCAGGTTTCCATTTCTGCAGCTTGCAGCATCAATCCTCCCCCACCCCCCTAACCCCTGACAAATTTAGACCCTCTTGAACCTCCTGACATCACTAAGAGACATCTTCCACCCTCCCAAACCTCCTGATAACATTAGAAAACCCCCTGAACCTCCCAAACTCCACTGCCAAGATTTGACAACTCCTTCCCCCGACTCATACCCCCAATTCCCAACCCTCCCCTGAGTCTTACTGGGGATCTCTCTGATGTCTGGTGGGGGGGGGGCGGGGGAGGGGGCGTAGGAGTAGTCCCCAGTTCCTGTCCAGTGCTGGCTTTAAAACAGTGGTGGTCAATCTCTAGTGGTAGTCTTATGGTAGGGGTTAAGGTGCCAAATAAGGGCTTCCTTTTATTTGATCCAGAGCTTCCTTTTAATTAAAGAGCCTTGCCTCCTATGCATTTATGCAACAGAGGTATTTTAATGTACCTTTCCTATCTTATCTCTCCCCCCTTTCTTCCAAAGTATACATATTGAGATTTTTAAGTCTGTTCCCATGTGCTTTATAATAAAGACCACTGATCATTTTAGTAGCTGTCCCCTGGACCATGTCCATTCTGTTTTATCTTGTTTGAAGGTGCGGTCTCCAGAATTGCACACAGCATTCTAAATATCTCACCAGAGTCTTAGACAGAGAGATTATCATATACTTTTTCCTACTGGCCATTCCTCTCCCTGTACACCCAAACATCCTTCTAACTTATGCAGTCACCTTGGCCACCTTAAGGTCATCTGATATGATCACCCGAAGCCCCGCTCTTTAGTGCACTGAAGTATTTTTGCCCCCTATACTGTACTGCTCCCCTGGGTTTTGCAGTTGAAATGCATGACCTTGCATTTTTTAGCATTATGTCTTAGCTGTCAAATTCTCAAACATTCTTCAAGCTTTCTTAGATCTTCGTCATGTGATCTGCCATGTCTGGGGTGTCTCTTCTGATGCAGATTTTGGTATCATCCATAAATGTTAGTGATTTTATTTTTATATGATCATATTCTGGCTGTATGTATCATTATGTCTTTGTGAGATTGATTCAAAATGGATTTAAGTAAAACATGAACATTCATTATTTTAACCATTACTAGGGCTGAGAACGAAGGTTTTGGTATTATCGTAGGTGAAATGTACCTTTTATTCATATGTATATTTTGATAAGCATGGATGCCAGATATGGTATGAATTTTTCCCATAGAGTCAGTGCACAAGAAACCTCTTTATATATTACTAAGCTTTTTACCGTGGGGAGGGGGGGGGGGGGGGAGAAAAGCCTTTGTGAATCAGCCTCTTAACCTTTAGAGCTAATCATATAGATAGATCATTGTGCTGTATTCTGATTCATAGGCTCATCTTGAAAATTGCATAACGGCTTAGCTAAATGTATGCCCCCTGAGATTTGGAAAATCAGATCTGTCAATGTATTTAGCAGTATCTACAATGAAATATCAAAGGCTAAACGTGACTTCAAGAATCAATACTCTTCTGCCAACACATTCACTGGCAAATTTGGTCTCAAAGCTGTATATACTTTCATTCACTATGAAAGTAATTTTTTTTCCATCAAAGTTTGTCCTACAAAACTGCCCAGATGGGACAGTTGTGTAGACATCATATCATTTTAGAAATTGGTGTGGGAAATTTCCCCTGATCTGTAACTTGCATGACTGAGGCCAATGATAATCGTGCACCCGTTGCATTGAAATAGCCCTCAACCAGGTTGCCAGTAGATAATATGTGCTTGATTTATAAGTAGCTGTGTGCACATTTTAGTGTTAAGGTGTAGTCAGGGCTGGCCCAATCATAAGGAAAACTAGGTGGCCACCTAGAGCGACAGCTTCTGGGGAATGCAAAGAGTAGGGCATTCAAAGCTAAACAATACATTTTGACAGCCAGAGGGGATGTAAAGCTTAAGGTCTGCCTAGAATGTCACACCTTGAACCAACTCTGGGGCCAGCCCTGGATGTAGTACAACACTGCACCCTGCTCTAATAGGCTAATCCTATCCCCTCTCTCCAGGATTTTCATAATCGGTCCAATCGAGTCGTTAGCTGTATTTGTACACTAGGAGTTGCAGTAATATTGTCCTTCCTTGGCCTTCAGCAATGTTTTTACCCATTCTCAGCAGGGCGATGGGGAGAAGAAATGTATGTTTATGTTTATGTTTATTTCACTTGATAAAACCGCCTTTCATGGGCAAGCAAAGCGGTGTACAATAAAAACCAATAAAAACTTTGTTTTTTAAAAAGGCCGAGGCCAGTGAAAAGGAAAAGAAATACACTTTCTGGACAGAAAAGCAATAGAAGCAGAAGAGACAAAGCTAAACCGTAACAAAGACAAGTCACAAGGAGAGCAGAGGATAATACAAATGGGAATCACACAAAAGGAGAGGGGATATCAAACGCAAGGGAAAAAAGGTGGGTTTTGAGGTTTTGTTTAAATGTGGGGTGGTGAGGGTCCAGTCGGAGTGAGGAGGGGAGGGAGTTCCAGAGGGCGGGGCCAGCAAAAAAGAAGGCAGAGGAACGGGTAGACTGTAAATGGGCACGGGAAGGGGAGGGAAGAGTGAGGCGGTTAAGGTGAAAGGAGCGAGGGGTGTACCTAGGGGAGTGGAAGGAAAGGAGGTCCGTTAGATATTGGGGGGCACCTGTGTGGAGAGCTTTATGAACCAAAATGAGCAACTTGAAGTGAACGCGGTGGGGGAAGGGCAACCAGTGAAGACGGAACAGTAAGGGTGTGATGTGATCACGAGGGGAGGAATGAGTAAAACAATGTTTTCTGTCATTAGACACCTAAAGCAAGCGACCTTTTTTTTTCTTGAGAGGACTTTATCCATAAGCACAGAATTAAAAAAACTAAACCTAGGCTAAAGCATTTTACAGTTGAAATGAACCATGAGAAATCTTCGGATGGACAAATGCCCGAGGATGCTGGCTTAAAAGTGGCAAGCACGATGAAATTCAACCAGCAAACAAGAGAACGCTCTCTGAATCCCCGAGTGTATTAAACTTTCCCCGAATATGCGGTGCTGAAGAGGCTGGCATCTAAGGTCCACCGAAACGCACAGAGTCACTCTATGCTAATTAGAAGTCTCCCTGTCATCATCGCACACCGAAGAGGAATCTGCAGTGCTCGGTGACAGACACACAGAGAGCGTCGGAAGGGAAAGAAGACTTGGTTCCTCTGTAGTTTTGTTCTCCTCCTATTACAATAAACGATGTTCTAATCAATAATTAATTTACAAATCGTATTTCTGGTAATGGCAGGCTATAAATGCTCTCAAGTAGAAAGTCAGACCTCGGAACGGGAAGGGATTGTGCTCTTCAGCTAAGCCGTATAGGTAACACAGTGCCCACAAGGTGGCGCCCTCGCCTTGCGCTGAGGACTTCCAAGCGCAGCCGTGGCAACCCTTCACACGGCGGCTACACGCTCGTTGTCACGAATGCGTTAGGGCAGAGGACGTAGATCTAATAAGTTAGACTTGGCGATGTTACTATGATTCTTAGCAGTTCCTTCTACTCGTGAAAACAAACTTTCAAGTACTACAGTATAGCTGTGTAAATTTAGCGAGTTTTCAGGGAGATGAATCCTGCAAATTGAAGGTTTTAGAATGCATTACTTTTATTATAAGCATTTGCAATGGCTAAACGAAGCGTGGCCAATGGGGCATCGTACAACACCAGTCCCTTCAATGTTTAATCTAGGAACACATGCATGTGCAAATCATACATAAAGCAATTCTTTGTTTTCTTAAATTCCTTTTTTTTTACAGCACATAAGAAGAGAGACACAATTATAATATATAAGGAAAGAGACAAAGGCCCTCAAAATAATTCTAATGGAAAAAATTCAGACGCGCACTTATCAGCTGCAGGTGATGTGCCTCTTAGCTAATCGTGGGAAACGATTGCTTTCTCATTTACTGAGGTATAGTAAGAAGATAGCGCAATAAAGGAAGTCGCTTTGGGGTCTCCTCCGTACCTTTCATGCTTCTAAGTCATTTTCAGTAAAATAATACTGGCGGCCTGAGGCTTCTCAAGGGAGGGATTTCCTGAGAAGTAGCTCATCGAATACACGTCTAATAGGCACGGTTTGCGTTTTCCAAATGGCCTTTGCATTGGAGCAAATAGATCAAATAGTCCGAATGCTAGACGCGCAGCCCAGCAAAAGCTGCGGATTGTGAAAATCCGGCAGAAGACTGCATCAATTATGAACCCCCCCCCCCTGGCTTTTCGCTCGGAGGGACTTGCTTTTAATGAATGTTAATTAATTCACTGTAAACACATTTCTTGGCATACAGGTATCAAACAGTCAATGAGAAAGAAGGAACTACTTATAACTCTGATTAAAATTAAAAAAAAAAAAGAACAGAGAGATGAGTGTAAGTGGTTAACGGTACGTTTAATTTTAGGTTAAAACTAGAACGAAATCATTTTCCTCCCAGTCCCAGGCGATTCTGATAAATGCACATGTAACCCTTCAAAGGGCTGCGTTTCTAGATGGTTTTTTAAATAGCGAATGACTTTAGACAGAGGAAATGTGTCCCGTCCCATGCTGCTTTCAGGAGCACGGATTTTGGACAGCTCCTCACAGAAAGCCGCAGAACAGGAGCGCGCTCAATCCGCCCACCAGCCAGAAACTGTCCCTTGCAACAACCCTGATTAGAAAATTAGTGAAAACTCTTGGGGATTTCAGAGCTGCCGTACTGAAAGCTAGTTTCCATTTTGCATTGTTCCTTTTGCCCGAACACGTGCTCATTTAGAAAGATGTAGCCTGATTAAATGTTCCTTATTTCTAAAGAACTGCGGCTATCTTCTGCACATAACGCCCGTGCAAGTCTAGATACTGTTCGTATGAACTTTGATGTTTTGAAGCCCTGTGCCATCTTCTCGGTATCGAAAGCAAGAACCGGGAAGAGGTGGCGTTTGCCAAACACCAAACATAATGAAACCATTGTCGGAAAAAACCCTAATGTGTGTGCGGTCAGTGCATTTATAAGAAAACGTATGACTCTGATCGGCTCATCTGTGAGGAATGATGCGAATTGTTCTTGGGCTCCTGGAGGAATTGAGGTGATGACGTCTTTTCTGATACCCGATCATTACGTGACTTACACTCTGAAAAAAAAGGGGGGAAGCAGTTTGATTCATGAATAAAAATCCGAGTCCAACAGTACAACAAACAATAGATCGCAGTTAAAGGTAATATGCAGACACGTTTTTATAAAGCGCGCTCCTAATAAAGAAGTGTTTGCAAAGATTTTTTCCCAATTGCATATCTATATATATATCTGAGTATCTACGAGCGCAGAGGGCTGGTCAGCCTAAAGGCAGAGAGCGAGGCGTCTCCGAAGAAAAGGGTGGAAGATCTGCTTTCCCTGCACTCCAGCGCCAAGCACCTCGAAGGCTGCACGGGGCTCGCTCTCTGGATCGTTCTTTCCTGCTTTTTGCCCCTTCCCTCTCTCTTTCTTTCCTAAACCAGTTCCCCCCTTTCTCTTCCTATCCCCTTTCCTCTCCTAGCCAGTCCCACCGCACGGCCGTGGTTTCCTGCAAAGTTTTGCGAGTGGAGCCTCCTCTTCCTCCCCGCTACCCCCCACCCCCCCAGCAAGAAGCAGAGCCTCTCCCCCCTCGGCTAGCCCCTCCGGAAAGGCGATGCCACACGGCTTGTAGCGAGCCGGTACGAACTGGGAACCGAGTTTGCCCTACCTTGAAACGGCTAACCACTCTTCGTGACTCGGTTTAAAGTTGAATGGTAAGAACCTCGGAGACTGCAACACTAGAGATCGGACCGAGCTTTGCTTTGGGTTGTCTCAAGACACCTTCGGGCCGTCCTGGGGAAAGGGGAGAGGACAGAATCGCTCCAAGTCCTGTTTTGGGGGAGGGGGGGGGGGGTCGCCGCACGGTGGAGGTCCGACTTGCTCTGGAAAGTTGAGGGTTTCTTTTAGGTGGGTGCGCAGCGGATCGGAGCTGCAGGAGAGGTAAAGTAGACGCCTATCTGACGGCTTTTTCTCTCTCCCTTTTCTCGCCCGCAGAATGGCAATGTGCAGCCGAGCGCTCCTCGCCTTCCTGGTGGTCTATGGGATCATCATGCACTCCAGCGTCTCCTGCTCGCCTGCTGCCCTCAAGTACCCGGCTTTTAGGTAGGTCTGCCGAGGCTTCCCCCATCCCCACTCCCCCTTCTCGTTTGTGAATTTCCTGCTAGCTTTCTTTTTAAAGTCTGTACTTTCTGTTGTCTCGATTTCCTTTTGAACTTTATGTTTCTGTTTGCTGTACTCTTTGTAGGGGGTTTGCATTTCCGCGTAGCAGAAATTTGGGGATAAGCGCGCGATGGCTGTGTGTCTATAGAGCGCACTAAGGTATCTTCAAGGAGTCCATAGCAGGAATTAGACCTAAATGATTAGATACATCAAAGGGCGGCTGGAGTAGAAAGACAGACAAAAAGATAAACCCACCTGCGAAAAGTCACTTGTCTAATGCCCCCACGGGTGACCAGAGGGTCATTTGCACAGGAACATTTGAACTGAACAATATTTTCTTTGTCCACGGACTGATTTTGCTTCTACTAGGAGCTGCCTAAAGAATAGGAAATGCTTATTTTTCTCGGGTTTTACCTCCAGTGTGGGCAAAGCTTTAATTAAGTTGCGGGTAAAGACAGTCATAATGTCTCGATATTGGTGGAAATCATATCCTGTTTCGTAATCTGCAGGCGTTATTTATTTCATTCAGGTGTCGTAAATTCCCAGGGCTTCATAGGCGATCCCCAACTTGATTGCTTACTGATTTAGTCTGGGTGCCAAATAGGAGGAAATGCTTTTCAAAAGATATTATTCAAGCAATTGGATTGGATTCGTTTTGTCTGATGTTTTATTGCAATCTGACAGGTGAATTGTGCTACAGAAATGATAGAACCATATGTGATAAGAGGAGCACCGGGCAGAACCAGCCGTCAAGCGGTTTTTGTAGGGCAGGGTTTGATTAGTAACTATTTGCCACTTTCTCGTTTTATTTATGTGTTTCGTTCACATTGCTGGAAGACGGGCTGCAGATAGCCAGAGCGCAGGAGAGTGTGTTAGGTATCCCGTTTGCTTTCTTTTCCTTCGGAAAGGGGCCGTTCAAATGAAGGGAGAGCAGCGGGGATGTTAAAGACATGGCGTCATTGATCTTACAAGGTGCAGAAGGAGGGGAAGGGGCGGATCCGGCACCAAATCCGAACCTATAAAAGAAAGGGGAAGGCCCCGTCTTGGAAGAGGGAGCTCTATGCAGCCAGAGCGGATGAGTTCTAGTTCCGAGTTCCGACGTCCCCAAGATGCAAATAATTCCCTGCTCTGCCCAATCAATATGAAACGAAATTATTAGCAAGTTTTGATTTCTCACGGTTTTCCTGTTCTGAGAGGTTTTCACTGTATTTCATTGTTGTGTGGAAAAAAAAATATCATCTGGCCGGTGTGGATGAGATCTGTGTTGCAGGGGATCGCACACGACAGGTTAATAAGACGGCATGAAACACAAACGAAAAACGAAAAAAACAAAGAGCGATGGGCTGAAAGGCTCTTTCCAGCTGAGTTTATGGAGATTCCGAATTAAGGAGCTCCCAGCGAAGGATCCTTTTTAGGGAGAGAGGGGGAGGACTCGTTTCCAGATTGAGCACTTTTCCCACTGTACCCTTACAGGTGGCAGCTGGGATTACAGTGCCTGAAATTTGGGGAGCCTGACTCAGTTTATTGGAAGACTAGAGATAGCAAGAATGAAACTCTTAGGAAACATGCATTATTAATTACATTTATTATTAATAACGCTGCCAGACCTCAGCGACAAAAATAGCTGCCAGTGACCTAAATCCCCAAACAGATACGAACTCAAGCCGACCCCAACGAAAAGGTTAGAGCAGGAAACAGAAACGAGACTAAAAACCGCCCGATTTCCTAACCAAGTAGTGCGCCCAATTTTGCAGCCAGATCGCCTGATGGCTGTGGCCCGGCAGGGCGGGTGGGGGTGGTTCAGTGAAGAAGGCTGTGTGTGTATGTGGTGTGGTGTGGTGTGGTGGGGGGGGGGGGGGGGGGGTTGCCACTTGCTGCAGTACTAAGCTTCTAGTGAAACCCCGCGGGCCTCTTTTTCCTAATGCCCGTAAACTGGCATTGCCCCCGTTAGCCAGATTTCGCTGCTAGTCCTGGCCCGGTCCCAGGCCAGTTTGCAGATGGGTTCCTCTTGTTATTTCTCGCACGCCCACCCTACAGATTGATGGCATCTCAAGGGGGCTCTTCCCATCCATGCTGCCATCTCAGTCTTCAGAAAGGCGGGGGGATGCAGGAAGGAGCCAAGAGAAAGAAATGAGCCCCTGCAAGGAAAGGGGCAGAAAGCACATAGCCATGCCACGTTTCTAACCCCTTCTTTTCTCTCCCCCTGTTTCTTTGTCCGTGTTAGGCTTGAAGATGAAGTATATGACGAGGACGGAAATGCTCTTCCACATTTCGCTTTGCAAAACGATCCTATCGGGATTGGAAGCGCTGCATCGGTTTTAGACGATATGTACAATACCTTCTATTACACACCGGAGAAGAGGTGATTCTATCTTTCTGTTTTCCTGTTTTGTTTCGTTTTTTAACCATTTCAACCAGAATGAAAGGGATCTGCTGAGAAGCCTGCCCCCGGCGTGTTTTCCCGCACGAAAATAATTAGGGGGTTTAGCCAGAAGCTGTCCGTTCCCTTCGGGCAAGTCGGGAGACTTGGCCAAGTCAATTTAATGGGGGAGAGGGAGGGGGCGGCATGTCCTTTCTATAACGAGGGAAGGAAATCAGCGGCGTCTAACTTGGGGGTGGGGGGAGTGCCAGAAGCTGTCAGTAATGAGTCTCAAACAGCGAGAAAAAAATCATGAATCCCCCACCCATGTCCCCGGGCAGCGGAGGGTTAAATCACCACTTTAGAGGTTCAGCTAAGGGTCTCTGCCCCCACACCAAGAATGTGCCGTCCACTTACAAACGAAACACTCTTAGACATTGTGTCTCATGTCAGGGCTTTTATCTTTCTTCTTGTAATTCCTTTTTATTTTTTTATTTTTTGTTTGTTAATGTTAGACATGCTGATGGGCTGTTAAACAAAGCCTATAGGAAAGTCCTGGGCCAATTATCTGCCAGAAACTACCTGCATTCCCTGATGTCCAAACGCGTAGGGTAAGGCTTCAGTCTTCAAACACAAACGAAATAAAGATATTTCTGCATGATACAAAGGTGCTTATGTAGGGTTGCCAAAAGCTTTTTTTTTTTTTTTTTTTTTTGCCGAAGGGGCTGCTAAACACATACACGCGGATCCCCCTCCCCCTCTTCCATGCCCACCGGCAATCTGCTTAAAAGGATCAACTGTTAGGTAGGAAGTTCCCTGCTTTCATTTGTCTCAGAAAGACAAAAGGCTTGGAGGAAATCAGGCCCCCGCACTCCGAATTTGCTCATTTCATCAAATTATGAAATTGGACACGTTTAACAAATGAAATGGTCCAGAGAGGCGCAGAAAGCCCGCTGTTACGATCTACGCTTAGATCTATTTTAATTTCGATCTCCCCTGCCTGTATCTTTCTCAAAATCAAGACATTTTCACCCCTCCATCATCGGACCTAGAATGTCAAACCTCCTAAAGCAAGGCAAGCACTATGTAGTAGAGATTTCAGCAGAAGGTAACATTTTAATAAAACCCACGGGGAAACGGATTACATTTTCACAATGAATAATTCATAGCATGAATATATTGTCTTAAGGCTGACGATTTATTAGATCATCAGATTTCGACTTCACAGTGTGTAGACAATTTTTTTTTTAGAGAAAGTAACCCGTTGGTTTATGTGACCTATACAATGATAGAATTGATATATTTTGCGAAATAAAAAAGGTTATTTCTAATTATTTCACGTGATGTTTACATTTGCAAAAAAAAAATTAATAATAATAATAGTAAAAATACAAAGCGGCAGTGTTATTTAGTGCGCCTCTGCAAAACTCAGCATGAGAGAAAGAAAAAGGTCATCGTATGTGGAACCCTGACAGGAGATGCAGGAGACCAATCTCGAAGCCTCCGCAGATACGAAGAGCTGGGTTTATTAAATGCTCGCTCCAGTTTTTCCTCTCAATGAATCTGCTTCCCGTCTATGAATTCGTTTATATAACCAGCATAAATACGTTTAAAGGCAGTAGCGATTTCCCCGCAATAATCACCACTTCGGTGGGTAGCGAAGTTTGATGGGTCAACTAAGGATGACATCTGTTTTGAGGCTCCGTAAAAAGACTTTCCATTTCCCGAAATCCATGTTCCAAAAACTTCAGTTTCACTTCACCACATCCGTAGTTTTCAGGGGTGTGAAGAAAGAAACTTTTGGAAACAGTTTTCTTAGAGGGAAATTGGAGCCCCAGAGGCAGCCTTTCGTTTATGGAATTAGGAGAGGGAGAAATCCTAAAGTCTCTCTCCGGGCGGGGAAGAGGCTGTTGTGCAGCATGGCCGCCTATAGGGGGCGCGCTGGGCACCGTGATACCTTAGGGACTGAAGGGGGCGCTGTGCTGCGGCAAAGCCTGAATTCTGACGCACTTCTTTCCTTTGCAGTGGGGTGTTCGGCAGCCTGGAGGAGGACTCGGATCCACTCTCCAAAAGACACTCTGATGGCATTTTCACGGATAGCTACAGCCGCTACCGAAAACAAATGGCTGTCAAGAAATACTTGGCAGCCGTCCTGGGGAAAAGGTATAAACAAAGAGTTAAAAATAAAGGACGCCGAGTAGCGTACTTGTAGCGATGAGTAACCAGCCACCCCTGTGTATACAGTCCTAACACACAAAAAAAAAGAGTCATTTCCAAATTGACTGAATAATCATCGCTCCTGTGTTATCTCTAAACATGTATTTATGTATGAAGTAAAGCCATTAAATGAATATTTTGATAATAATATTGTTTTTCTTTTGTACAAAAGCACTAGAGAACGCACAGATCTACTTTGTGGACCAATCATTAAGTTATATACGTAAATATATATATAAATATATATATATATATAAATATAAATATATATAAATAATATAGAACAATTCATATAAAGCCTGCACAAAAACAATTCGCCTGAGCTGTTTATGTTTTTATATAAAATAAATAGAAAAAAAGACAATCATTGTTTTGAATATTACTCCTATTTTTGTACCTGAAATTAAAAGGATAGTATTTTTATCCACGACAGGGTTGAAGATATTAATATTGACCATTTACTACTGGACATAGACATTGATGCCCTGCTACAAGGGGATTTTGATGCTATTGATTTGGGAGAATTGCTGAAGCAGATTCTTCCCCCGGTGAGTCTCCGTACAGGCTCCTTTAACACAAGCCTATCTCAAGGGGCACTGTCCCCCTTGCTAGAGATTTCAGTTTTCCTGCTTTCTTTGATTCCACTTTTATATGTATTTGTGTCTCCTCAAACACTGAACTATAGAAAATAACTTCTCCTGGGGTGAATCAACAGCTCTTCCCAAATTGTGTATCTGTGTTGATTTATCGTCCCTCCTCCCCAGTTATCAAAATCAGGCCAACTTACTGCCCTTCTTCTTGCTGACTGAATTTAGCTGAAGAGCCAAGAAAACTACAAGGTCATAGCATTTGTCGGGAACTGAAGTGTAGATACTGGATGAGATATAACACAACTCAGACAGGAAGCATTTCAATTAAGTAAACAATTTTGGGCTGCCCTGGAGTCTGGATGAAGCAAATACACTCCCCCTTTATGCCCACTAGTTCACTAGCCTTGGGTGGCTTGGTCTTAAACCCAATACAAAGTACAATGTGTTACTCTCCAGTGCTGTCCATGCGTCTCATCATGTGAAACTTACCCAGAATCTCTCTTTTAAACATTTCAATTGGAGTTACTCCTCTCTTTTGCTGTTTTCTTGTACACTAGTCCCCCTTCCACCCTCCCCTCTACTATTTAAACACTGTTACTCTTCTGAAACACTTTTTTTTAAAGAAATTGTGAACACCTCTTACTTATCCTTCTGTTAAATGCAAGCTTTTATTGTAAAGTTTAGGAATCCCTGTTTTAGTTACCACTAAATAATTATGCACTACAATTAGAGTTTTGTTCTTTTGTTTATTGAGTTTGGAGGTAAAATGTATTTTTCTACATTATGGCTTATTGCTTAGTAAAATTTATTTCATAAAACAAACGTTGTCATGATAGCGTGTGTAGCGTCTTCGTAATGTTTAGTTTCCATTAAGTGACAAATGATTTTAACGTCATCATTTTATGTATCAATAATATCCTAATTTATGGTAAAAAATTGCATTAACATCCTTTAACAGATCATTGGAATTTTCCATCCCTTTGCTTTCAAAATATCTAATGAGGACATGTTTTGTGTTTGTAATTCATCAGCTCACTTAGCATATTCTAGTGGAGTCTTTAAAAGACTTAATTTCAGTCATCAATTCGGTTAAGAAAGGACAGCATGGAAAGATAGTTTAAAAGACCTTTCATTTTCCTTCACCAATTTGATCAACGTGAGGTAATAAATCAGAGAACCCAGCAATTGAGTTTGCAGTCCCACGTGGGATGGCCGCTGCCAAGTTGATCCTCTTGCAAACAGCGGTAGCACATAGGCATTCGATCTATGCCTGAGTCCTGTGTATGAAATCAATCTTACTTTAATTTTGCATTCTCCTCAGGCAATGTGACGCAGGAAGCAGTTTGCAGCTTTCGTGCCTTTCCTCGCCTTTTAAATCGCCACGAATCACAGATGGCTATTTAGTGGCCCTACAATGCTGCAACACATCAGCTTGCATTTTAGTCTTTACTCTTTGTTCTTTGGGCAGAGTTTCTGTATTTGTGTTGGATGTGGTAATGAAATAGGGTTCTATTTACATTTATGATTATTATTATTAAATTATTATTTCTTATTATTCTCTCTAGCTTAGAGTTTCAGTGGCTAGTTGCAAACATTTTAAAGTGATCACATACGTAATCCTTTGTATGGTTTTCCAACGCCAGCAGCCTTACTAAAATGAACAGATTTGAGGTTCAGTAATAATCTGAGTAGATGTCAGTCTTGAAGACTTATTTTGTGTGCAAATGATTATATAGAACAATTTAAACAAGTATTATTACAGACATGCTATCTATAACTAGGAGGTTGATAACTGTTATATAAAATGTGTAAAGTTTGTATTAATAAATTTTTGTAAACAACACAACTCCGTCTAATGTTTGAGAAAAAGACATTTAAGTATAACAGTGCAATCTGTATATTACCCTAAACCTTCTAATTAGACATTTATAATATTTTTCATGCCTGGAAAAATATAGAGATTTATAACATATATATTATTAACATAATTTCATTAAGCACCTTATAATATCTACTGTATTTCTTAATTATAGACTAAAAGTAAGGATGGAAGTAGAAAAAACCCTTTTTATAAAGATAAATAGTTTGTTATATAAAAAGAAAAAGTGTTGTAAAGGTGTAGACAACTCAAAATCTAACTAATCTAACTCTTGGAAAATTCTACTTTTGATTTGCCTTATACATCCACTCTCTATATACCTATAAAATGTTGTCTCTCTCAGAGAAAATACACGTTAAAATCAACGGAATGGACTGCCATCATGGTACGCTCAAACACTTTCTGGTTTAATCTCTTTTCTTTTGCTTATGGTAAAATGGATGATTTGATCTTGACGCTCTCAGCATCAAGCAGAAAGTGGCAATCTTGGCTGCGCCGCCTGCAGTTCAGTAGCAGAGTACATGGTGTCCCTGCAAAAGGGGACTATAGTGCTAGAAGTAGCAAGGAAAATGTGCTCAAATGCTTATTTTCTGATTCAGTAATGCACCAACTATACCAGCAAAACTCTCGGCGGACATCGTCGTGGAGGACTCTGAAGAATGATTGGGAATGACTCAGCTCAGCTTGTTTATGCCTGCGATCACCACTGCTGTGCCAAAACAGGTGGGGGAGCGGCGATACTCTGCAGAAGTCCAGCAACTTATAATGCATGATCAGCCCTGGACAAAGGAAACATGGGGGTCTGGTTTGCAAGCTACAGAAACCAACCTGGCTTTTAATGATACAACTGAAACAATGCAAAACAATAAACTACACACGTCCTGCCAATCACTCCAAACAAGTATAAATGATATATTGTACACTTATGGGCCTACATTAAACACGTGATTTTCTAGAGTCAGGATAAGAGCAAACCTTTGAGGATCCAGAGCCCCTCCTAAACACATTGCTTTAAATCCTTTTAAATGCCTGGTGCTTTTTCACTCAATTTCTGTATAACTGCAAGGCGTAATAGTTGAAACACAGTGGAGTAATGAGGTTCTAGCATATTGCTTTATGCTCAGAGTTCAGTGAACTACAAACTACTGTACAGTTCTGAGTCCTGCACCGTATGTGACAGCAGCTTAGAGGGTAGCGATCGAGCTACAGTAATGAGATTCTGCAATGGGAACTCTTGTCAAATGAGGTCTCTGAAGGTATAGTTACATTACATTCAACATTAATCAACACCGGAAACTTTTTTTTGTTCAAGCATTTGAGGGGCAGAGGGCAAAAGTAAACATGAGCTGCATAATATGACATTGAAAGCTGGGATGGAGTCTAAAAATTCCAAGTAAATTCTCCTTTGCAAGGTGGCACCTCTTCTCCCAAGAGCAAAAGAGCAGGGAGGACTAAAGAGACAATAAAGGATGTTGCCACTCCATTGTTGTGCACAGTAAATTGATTGCTGCCAATCCTTAACCACAGCAAAGGAGAGAACATAGAAAATTTAAATGTACCTGGCTTTTGAAAAAAAAATATAAAACATTGAGTTATATGAAATAGTACAAGTTCATCCAGGGGTTTTCCACACAGTTCTTGGGATACACCCAGGCAGCCAGGGTTTCAGGATATCTGCTTTGAATATGAAGAACATTGATTTGCATGTATTACCTGAATAGTATGCAAATCAGTCTCATACATATTCATTGTGTATCTCCTGAAAACCCTATTGACTTGGTGTGCCCCAAAGAATTGGTTGAGAACCACTGAGCTAGTCATATTATAAATTATGCAAATTATATTGGCTCTAGCTGTGTCTGCAGTATTGTTGGAACAGCCATATCAGGGGCTGCCAAACCTGTCTTGGGGGACCCCCAGCCAATCAGGTTTTCATGATGTCCATAATGAATATGCATGAGATAAATTTGCATGCAGTGGAGGTAGCACATGCAAATCTCATGCATGCTCATTGAGGATATCCTGTAAACCCGACTGACTGGAGAACCTCCAAGACAGCCTTAGGAACTGCTGATCTATATTGTTACTCAGGAAATTTTACTATGGCATTGCAAACATACCTTGATTTCCCTTTAGAAAATATCCCAGGGGAATTATGAAAACATTTAATTAATGTGCATGCTAGTTGTAGAAACACGAACAGGAAAAATGATGGCAGATTAAAAAAATGAAGGGCACATCTAGTCTGTGCATTCAGCCTCGCTGATCTCGGTCTTCCACCTCACGTACTTGTATCCTTTGTACTTACCCCATGCTTTCTTGAAATTTGCTGCTGATTTGGCCTTCACCATCTTCAGTGGGAAATTGTTCCCTGGATTTGCTTCCTTTCTGTGAAGAAATTACTTCCTTACTCTACTCCTTTCAGCCTTATATTCTTTTGTTCTTAAACTTCTTTAAGGCTTGTTTCTTCTGCTTAATTGATAAGTTTGAGGTGTTTGTTTGAATGTCTCTTAGCATTTCCTCTCTTTTCCTCTTTCTTCTTTAGCATATACATAAAACTATCTTAATGGAGACACCCTGCTGCTGAATCAGAGTGAGGAAAACATTAAAAAGGAGGGGGGCAAGGACAAAACCCTGAGGGACACCGCAAGAGAGAGGAAAGTGAGAGGAGGAGGAGACTAGTAAGAAACTTGATAGGAACATGGAGAGAGGAAAGAATGAAACCAGTGGAGGACAGTGTCTGCTAAGCCAGCAGAAGAAAGATGTGAGAGGAGAGAGTGATCCATGAGGTCAAACGCTGAAGATAAGTCCAAAGAAATGGCTAATGTGATATCACCCTTATCCAGTGAGATACGGGTTTCGTTGAGGACTGACAGAATGATTGTTTCAGTACTGCGACCTGATTGATGGGGGTGCAGAAAGCTAGTTTGGGTGAGGTGGGAAGAAAGCTGGGAAAACAAGCTTTTAGAGGAGTTTAGAAAGAAATGGGTGGTTGGAAACAGGATGAAAGTATGGAGGGAGTGGTCAAGTGTAGGGTTCTTCAAAATAGGGCAGATAATAGCATGTTTGCAACACTGGGGAAATAGGTTAGAAGAAAGGTCTGTCCAGGGGAGGGGCAGATACCAGAGGCTAGTAGGGTGCAAGTGGGAAGCAGAGGTAGTGAGGAGAAGGTAAAGGGTATGGCCAGTGGAGTGAGTTGGAAAAAGGACATGCTGGGTTAAGGATAGATCAAAGATCTGGGAAAGAAATGCTCTAGCTCAAGGGCGGGTTGGAGCATCAACATGCATATTGAAGTTACCTAATATGAGCAATTCGGAGAAAGCAGTAACGGGCTCTGCCATAGTAGTGAGGAGGGAGTCCAGAGGTAGGAAGAAAGAGAAGGAGGGGCGTAGGTTAGCAAAACATGAAAAGGATGCAGCGAACAAAACCGCAGGAGGAGACATTCTGGGAAGGGACTGGTAGGAGAAGAGATTTCTGTTATATGAAAAGAATCTCTGAAGATGACCATCACCCCACCGCCTCATTTACTTGAGGCGCTTGAGGCAGATAAAGCTGCAAAGCCAGGGGGGAGAGAGCAGAAGAGAAGTGCTTTCTCACCATCACAAAGCCACATCGCTGAGAGGAACAGGAGATCCAGCCAATGATGAAGTACAAGGTCGTGAATAAGAGCAGTCTTAGAGAGGAGAGAACGGCAATTAAGGAATGCAAAAGCTGCGGAAAAAGGAAGAACAGGAGGAGTAAAGCTTGGGTTGGGAGTGGATGATGTAGGGCATGTCACAAGGACCCGAGGGAGATACTGGGTTGAGAAAGCGTGAGCAGGGGGCAGTGAACGATTGCCCCAAATGACAGGGATTGATAGAGCCATGAACAGTAACAGAAGAAAGGACCACACCTTGCTGGAAGAAAGAGAAAGTATGCCATAAGATGGACCTGAAGCCAGGTGTGCCAAGTGTGAGCTGATGGAGCCGTCCAAGGAGTTCGTCCAAAGAACAGGACCTGTTCCTTGCGCATGCTCATTCAGCACATGTCGAGGGCACGGGAAGCACCCAATGTGCTAGAGAGTGAAGACCTAGTTTTCATACTAACAGCACTTTTTCATATGCACTGCTGTTTGCAAATCGAAGCACACTTTAATGCAGGGTTTCTCAAACCCACGCTGGGGACCCCACAGCCAGTCGGAGTTTTAGGATATCCACAGTGAATATGCAGGAGATTCATGTTATATATTTATTTATTTTATTTAACCAGTTTTCTATACCACCTTATCCTTCAATCAAAGTGGTTTACATTGTAACTTTGAACCATTTACATTGCAACAATAAAATAGGAGGAGGCATATGGCAAGCATGGATTTTAAACATAAAAATATATATACAGATCATGGTAGCAGGTGCTGGAGAGTGTCTAATTAATGTGGGCTAAGTGTACATAGTGAGTCCTTGAACCATCTATTGATTGGAGTTCATTACATTTTGCTAAGTGAGCATGCTTTGGATACTCAATATATGCAAATGAGCTTCTGCATATTCATTACAAATATCCTAAAAACTAGACTGAAAGTGCAGCTCCCAGGATAGATTTGGGAAGCCCTGCTTTAGTACCTTGGCTTTTTACACTGCTAAAACTGTGGTTCAGTTCCTTTAGCTGCTAGATACAAGATATTTTAGACCAGGGGTCTCCAACTCTAGTCCTGGAGGGCATCAAACAAGTCAGGTTTTCAGGATATCCCTAATGAATATGCATGAGAGTCAAATTTATCTCATGCATATTCATTAGGGATAACCTGAAAATCTGACTGGTTTGGTGCCCTCCAGGACCAGAGTTTGAGACCCCTATTTTAGATTGACTGACCTGTAGCATCTAACTTTCTCTATATTTCCACTTTTATGAAGAGGAACACAATCTACTTGTTTTCAGTCTTCTGTAACCACTCCTATCACCAATGAATTGTTGAATAGGGCAGTTAGTGGAGTTGCAGTAGCTCATCTGTTATGCTTTGATGTATTCCATCTAGCCCTGTTACTATTTATTTATTTATTTAGCTGTATTTATATCCCGCTTTTCACCGGGTCAAAGCGGTCAATTGGGGGATACATTTAACACGAGGGGATATGAGACACATACGCTAATACTTACAGGGAACATGGGCTATGTCCTCCTTTCATTTTGCTATCTCTCTACCATATAGTATACTTGTGCTGTCTATCTGTGGTCCTTCTCTAACCCCTTGTTTGATGAACACTGAACAAAAATAATCCTTTTTGCTCTTCACTTTTTTCTCCTTTTCACCTCTCAATCTATCTCCAAACTTTCCCCTTTCAATGACATATCTCAAAAAATCTTGTCACCCTGTCTTTGCTGTCCTGGCTACCTTCCCTACTTCTCTTAGCTTGCCGGGATATTCTTTCCTGTGTTGCACGTTCTGAGATCCGTTGTACCTTTTGAGTTTCCAGCCTTGTGTCCTTACCTTTTCAGCCACCTATCTTTTGAAAAACTCTTAATTTTATTTTATTTCCTACCATAAAGATTTTCTGCTCTTACAATGTCTCCTTTCTGTTTAGACTACCATTCTTCTTCACCACCAAGATCTGCTCATCCTGTCAGTGCCTTCCTAAAGGACTTCTCCCTTTATAACAAAGTTGGTACTTTGGAAATACCCAATTCTCACTATTATGTGATCTCTTTCTGCCTTTGTTCTTACACTGAGCCACTCTTAAGGTTATTTTTAGTCTACTTTCAAATACATATGAAGGCCTATTTTAGGTGATCTGTCTGAAATTCAAAGGTAGAGTCTGAGCTAGGAGTAGAAGATGATTTCTTCCTGGTATTTTTGATGGGACTGATATAATCTGAACTGTATGAGGTGCTAAGAGGCAGAGGATAAGGTAACATCCTGTCATCCATACTTATTGGAACACATTGCAACTGTTGCTGAGGCAGGAAGATCAATACATCTATATATTTTTTAAAAAAATCTGTCTTCTTTACTGATAGCTGAGCTAGTGTGACATTAGAATCACTGCTTTTTAAATTTTCATGATTTGAGGCAGTATTGTTACAATTTGAAAAACATGGCTGCTTTTCAAAGTATCTTATTACTGCACTGAGGAGCAAATGAAGTTTTTCAGGTGAAAGATCACCCTAGGGGTGTGAGTCAACTTTAAATTCCTTGTGTGCTTATCTGTCCATCAATATATATATAGCTACCTCCGTCGGTCGGTCTAGCTATTGACATAACTTACCTACCTAAGGGGCATGTTTACTGCACCGGTAACGAATGTGTGGGCCATGTTACCAGCACGAGGCTCAACACTAACTGCGGGGAGTGTGTGTATGGGGGGGGGGGGGCATATACATTCATCTCCTGCAGTTAGTGCAGACAAGCCATGTGGTACTGCAGATATCAGGCCACGGGTGCAACTAATGCCATCCATTGAGGTGGCGTCAGCAGCACCCATGCTACTGGCATCAAGCAGGACACTAATGCCCACACTAGCTGCGATGCATTGGGAATGGCCCATTCTGCCCAGCCCCCACCCTGACCCATGCTGCTAGGGTAGTGTGGGGATTTTAGCAAGGCAGCCCCATGCTACTTTGGAGAGCAGTTTAGTAAGCATGCCCCTAAATGTATATTTATTTAGCTGGGCTTATATACCTCTTTTCTCCGGGTCAAAGTGGTGTAGAATATAATGGAAACATCTTTACTTTAAATACAACTGACTTAACTAAAGTTAGGCACATCCAATTTAGCCTGACATTTGTATTCTAACAAGCTTTAGAAAAATGATGGCTTCATTTCAAAGGAGGAGTAGATTGACTCATACTCATTGTTGGCTATTTGCTGGAGCTAAGTTTAGAATCTAGTGACAAGCAGGATTTTCTTCTTCCCAGGGTTCAGTTTTCTTAAGGACATTGCTGGCTTGCTAGATTACTTGTCTACCTCCTCTTAGTGCCCTACTTAAGAATTTTTGGCTGTTCCATAGATTCCAGCAGTGATAAGGCAGAGGAATGATCAGGGTAATCTGAGCTCATTTGGAAACAAGAAAGAAGTTTCAAGTTTTAACCCTGGAATTACCGAGATTTTTTGCACACACTGAATATCGTTGGGGTCATAAATGACCCCACGACGAATTTTAATTGTTAACCATGAAAAATGTAAACTAAACAGACAAAATATTATTCCAAATTAATTACACAGGTACACTACCAAAAATCTGCCTCCAGTTTTGCAACTGATTCCTATAGATTTTGGGGTGCTGAATCCAGGAAAAATAGCCAAAATGTTCCATCACGTCACGTTTTCTTGCAAAATTAGATTTCTTACTCATATAAGGAATGTTCACATAATTTCTTTTTAGCCGACTGCAGTTTATTTTCTTGGCCCAAAATAGAGGTTGTAATGGTTAACTAACTAGAAACACTCCCTCATGATATTTTAGAGTGTTTTGTATTCATTTTATACATTAACAGGACAATTGGGAGGCGGGGGGCTAAATCCAGTACTCGCGCTGGCGCATGTTCTTTCCTGTTCGCCTCGCCTCGTTCGCTCGCTCAAACACGGTGGTTGCGACATGAACGTTCCTGTCAAATTTCAGTTTCTTGCAAGTTCATTATTACCTTTTGTTTGCTCAGTCGTAATCCAGCTTTATTCCGAAGTGGTTCACTACAGTTGTAGTTTGCAGTGCTGTGTATTTGTGATGGCTCACAGAGCCAGAGGTTGCGTCAACTCTCCGGACAGTTTTTGTTTTATTTGTGGGGAATATACCGTGAAAGAGCGGCAGAGGAACATTTCTGCATTTATTAAAAAAGTATATTTCGCCTATTTCGGTTTGAAGTTAGGCGATCAAGACAAACCGTGGACTCCTCACAAAGTGTGCAAGACATGTGAGGAAGATCTACGCTTATGGATGAAAGGTAAAAAACAAGCATTTCGTTTCGGAATACCTATGATGTGGCGTGAAAAAAGAGACCACAGCAGTGACTGCTATTTTTGCTCTTGCATTGTGAAGGGATACAACTTAAAAAATAAGAACGTAATAAGTTACCCCAACCTTCCCTCAGCAATTAGGCCTATGCCTCATAGCAACGAAGTACCTGTGCCTGAACCACCAAAATCATATTTGTGTGGACGGTTCTGATCATGATGAGACTCATCAGATGGCTTTTCCTGATGAGTCCAGTACTTCCGAGTTTGAAACTGAACCAGATCCGAAACCTGAACTTTTCTCTCAAGCTGAATTGAATGATTTAGTCCGGGATTTAGGACTCCCAAAAGATGCTGCCCAACTGCTAGGTTCTCGTCTTAAACAGAAAAATCTATTGTCACCAGGAACAACTTTTTATTGGTACCGCAACCGCGAGACACAATTTTTGAAGTATTTCAGCAAAGAGGAAGATTTGGTATTTTGCAACGATATATACGGAGTGATGGAAAAGTTTAAACTCAAGTATGATCCTGCTGAACGGCGGCTGTTCATTGATTCGTCAAAAGACAGCATAAAAGGTGTTCTTCTTCATAATGGCAACACATTCGCTTCAGTTCCTATTGCTCACTCTGTTATTCCCCAAGAAAAATACGAGAATTTGGCCCTGATTCTTCAGAAGATTCGTTATGATGAGCATAAGTGGATGATTTGTGGAGACTTTAAAATTCTATCCATGCTATTAGGGCAGCAATCCGGTTTCACCAAATATCCCTGCTTCCTTTGCTTGTGGGATAGCCGGGCCCGCGACCTACACTGGGGGAAAAAAGACTGGCCAATTCGGGAGTATTTGAGACCCGGTGAGAAAAATGTTCTTCATGAGAGCTTGGTACCTCGTGATGAAATTCTATTACCACCTCTCCACATTAAGTTGGGTCTCATTAAGCAATTCATCAAGTCCCTTCCAAAAGATGGTGAGTGCTTTCGGTACCTTTGCTCAAAGTTCCCCCGACTTTCTGAAGCAAAGCTAAAGGAAGGAGTGTTTGTTGGCCCTGATATAAGGAAACTCATTTCAGATGGAGCATTCGCTGAAACGATGTCTGAGAAGGAAAAAGAAGCCTGGGATTCCTTCAAGGATGTTGTTCTCAAATTCTTGGGGAACAGGCGGGATGAGAACTATAAGGATATTGTTGCCAGGATGCTCAATGCCTTCAAAGAACAAGGCTGTAACATGAGCCTGAAAGTCCATTTCTTGCACTCCCATGTGAACTACTTTCCCGAAAACTTGGGGGCGTACAGTGAAGAACAAGGTGAAAGGTTTCACCAGGACATCAAGGACGCAGAGAGAAGGTACCAAGGAAGATGGAACACCACTATGATGGCTGATTTCTGCTGGTTGCTGCTGCGGGAAACCCCAGATGAAAAATACGCCAAGCAGCACACCAAGAGAAGCATTCGGGGGAAGAAGAAACGGGCCCACCAGGAGATTGATTGACCCAAGAATGACTTTAAAATCTAAACTGTGTTGACAAATATAGTGTTTTTACTAAACTTTGAAATAAAAATTTGCTAGTTATTACCACAGTGTCGGATCTCATTTATTAGAATTTTATTTTCACACCATCGGGTGTTTGTCTTCATGTATTGCAATGGTGCGGTTTGCGTTTTCTATTCTTACATACATACCTGTACAACATTTTTTGCACATTTCTTTGCTTTGCTTTGTGTCTAACCTTGCTCTTATATGCTCAATGTTTGTGCACATGTATGTGGCTGTTTTAAGTGCAGACAATTTTGCTACCATCACAGTGTGTTTTGTTGACATTACTCTATTCTTATGTGCTGCCTTGTTACAATTTTCTTTATTCTTATTTGAATAACTACTAAACAATTAGTATAAAGAATTCATCCAAGAAACTTTTATCTCGATCGCACTCAATCTGAAACGTTCACCTCAAACTGCTAACCCAATGTAGCAAAAAATCTGTACGTGATGGAGCAAATTGGTTACCAGATTTGGATTCAGCGCACCAAAAAACGTAAAAATCAATCGAAACATTAGAGGCAGTTTAAAAAAATTTTTTTTTAGTGTACCTGTGTTATTTATTATATGAAGGTTAAATGTTTTGAAATTTAATGCCTTATCATAAAATTACATGAAGAAGAGTTGCCATGAAAGCAGTTTTTGCATGCACTTGATGAACACAGTAAAGTACTACAGTCATTTGCATGAGACACAGACAATTTCTGAATGTTCTTTGCAAACATTGCACTTGCAGGAGGTGCAAAATATGTTGCTTTTCTTGTCTTTTTCTCTGGAACAGCAGTGACACCTTGCCCTTTTCTTTGGGATCCCGACATTGCAAACAGCATCAGTGGCTTCTTCAATGCTGGAAGAAGTCTCGCTGCAATTACTCTGAAGCAGCTGCTTTCCTAATTCCAAGAGGAATAAACGACGTCTGTGCTTCGACTTGGACTGCCATTCTGGATTTAGTGACATCCAAACAATGAAGGCGTTCAAAGCACTGATGTCCAACATGTTGTAGAAGATTGTCACTGGCCAGCGTCCTGTCATTTGTTTTGTGGTATACGTGCGCAACATTTGATCTGCTGTATCTACTCCATCTTTACTAGAATTATAGTCCAAGATCATGCGTGTTTTTTTGTCTGGACATGTGTTATCTACTTCTTCTTGATCATGCAAACTGTTCAGAAGAACAACCACTTTTCCTTTCTTCGGGCAATAGGAAACCAGAGTGGCATCATCGCGAAAGGCAAACCATGAAGTGAATACCTCTCGGCTCTTTGCTGTTACAAATTCTGGAGGTAATTCTTTTCTGTTCTTTCGAATTGTCCCCAAATGTGTCATTTGTTTTTATAGCAATTTCCGTGACAGGGATAAATTGCAGAAGAAATTGTCAACAGTAACATTTCTGCCAGATCACGTCAATCCTTCAGTGAGTTGCAGCACAACCCTTTCACCCTGATTCTGTTCCCTGTTTTGTCCGAGTTCCCTTCCTGTATATACTTGAAGACGCAGAACATATGACGTTGCACTGTCACACAACATCCATTGCTTTATGCCATATTACCCAGATTTGCTGGGAATATATTGTCTGAATGGAACACGGCCACGAAATTTAAGCAGTTGCTCATCCACGGTAACATTTTCACCAGGAACAAAGGCGTCACTTAGAGTTGCTTCCCAGGTATCAAAAACGTGTCTGATTGGAGCAAACCTATCCATGCCTCATTGTTCACATCTATTGGTTGCATCATCAAATCTGAGAGCACAAGAAATTTGCTGAAAACGGTTACGGGTCATATTTTTGCCGAAAACAGAACGACCATCTTCAAGGTTCCACAACTGAACTATGGATTCATTTCGTGACTTGTACATGCCTGAGAGGATCAGAAGTCCAAGAAAACGTTGAAATTCTCCATCTGTCAAATCTTTCCAGGTGTTGTCATAAATGTGTCTTCCTTGTTTGCTCGTCCACATCATGATTTCATTCAATAAGTTCTTCCTCATGAACAAGTGGAATGCTGCGAGAGGGCCATCAACATTTCGTACAGCATACCTTGTAGGACCTTGTTGTATGGGCATGACATTAGCTCTGGCGTATCTTAGAGCAGCTTGCTTTATAGGTTTCCTGTTCCATGATGTGGCATCCTTAGATACATAGACTTCAATGGCAACATTTGTGCTTATAGTTGATGACCTCTTAGCTCCTCTACGACCACAACTAAGATTCCTCACAGATGATACTGACACTGAGGACTCCTGCCTTCTTCCCCGTCCAGCACAGCCTCGACCTTTGCCTTGACCTGTAACTTGACTCTTTGCTGCAGGCGATGTTACTGACTCAACATCAGTCTCACATTCACTTGGCGACCAACTGCTGTTGCCATCTGAATCATGACTGTCATCATCAGATTTATCGCCTGAACTTGGCTGATATGCTTCTTCGCTTGCTGAATATGCTACATCATCAGATGACTCAGAGCCGTCACTGTCAGCATCTCGTTGCAATATTTCTCTTACATGGGCAGCTGAATACTTTCGTTTTGACATCATAAACAATAATCTAAAATAAATAAACAAAGATAAAGTTGAATAAAACGCAAAGCAGTTTTACTATAGGTGTACAATAATCGTGATGAACGAGCTGAAAGCCTTTAGATTTCATTGGAAATAATGAGAGAACGTATGATATCAATTACAGAAAATGTGTAATTTTCATAAAATAAGAGTACAAAAAATAAATGATACATAATTAATGATAAATACCTTTGTCAGAACAAAAAATTCACAAAACTGCAAATTGTATCACGATCCAAACTGGACGTAAGCAACTGGGGTCAAAAATCACCCCACTGATACTCTGGGCTGCAATTCATCACTAGTGTCATCTAGCGGATGAAAATTATTCTTTTCATGGTGCAATATAAAGAGAATATTGACATGTGAAAAGTCATAAAAAGATTGCATTCTTGAACAACTAGTTTCCGAGATATGCATTGTGAAACTTGCAATGGGGTCACTTTTGACCCCATCAGTACTCCCAGGGTTAAGGAAATAATTTTCAGTTAGGTCTCTCTCTCCTCCACTATATACAATATATAGTATGTATGCATGTACAGTATATATATATATATATATATATATAAATCATAGCTAGACCTTCTGATTCTATAGGGCATGTTTACTAAACTGTGCTAGCTGTTAACACAGCAGATAGCACTTGCCAAACGTGCCATGTTAATAGTTAAAACAGGGCAAAGGCAAATGCAAATGGAGATATAATTGTCGGCAACATTATTGGCACTCTTGCGATTCAGCCCCTTAAGGTCCAATATCTCCTAAAGAAAGGTGGGCAGTGAAATGGTTTTGGACTATATATGCACACATATTTGACACATAAAAGAATCAAATAAAACAACCAATTAAAAAAGGCAATGGTATAAAAACTGAATGTAAGAATATAAGATATGCCATACTAGCTCAGATCAAGGTCCATCAAACCCAGTATCCTGTTTCCAACAATGACCAATCCAGGTCACAAGTACCAAGCAGTTTTCCAAAAAGGCACACAGGTTCCACAATGCTTCTACTGGGGCAAGCAGTGGATTTCCCAGGTCCTCTTAATGGTTTATGGACCTTTCCTCCAGGAACTTGTCCAAACCTTTTTTAAACCCAGTTATGCTAACAGCTTTTACTACATCCTCCAATAACGAATGTCAGAGTTTGATTATGCATTGAGTAAAAAAATATTTTCTCTTATTAGTCTTAAATGGGTTACACTGTAGCTTCATTACATGTCTCCTAGTTTTTCTACTTTTTGATGGCGAAAACAACCGATCTACATTTAACCGTTCCACTCTATTCATTAATTTATAGACCTTTATCATATCTCCCCTCAGCCATCTCTTTTTCAGGTTGAAGAGCCCTAACCTTTTTAGTCTCTCCTCATAGGTGTATCCTTCCATTCCCTTTTCTATTTTGGTGTCTCTTCTCTGTACCTTTTCTAATTACGCTATATCCTTTTTAAGATATGGTGACTAGAATTGCAGATAATATTCAAGGTGCGGTCACACCATGGAACAATACAAAGGCATTATAATATTTTTTGTTTTATTCTCCATTCCTCTCCACATTCCAGAAACAACTAAAAACCATCCTGTTTCATGAATACCTTGGACCAGAAACAGACATCCATCACTGACAACCTCCAGTCCTTCTGACATATCCACAAAACTAACTACTAAGAGACTCATGTTAAATGTCTAAGTCATTACTATCTGTTCGGATCATCAATATTGGCCCCCGGTGACGGCACCCCCCCTCTGTAAATTGATTAATGTCCCCCCCCTTTTTTGTTAAACCGCTTTCACCCGGTGAAAAGCGGTATATAAATGCAGTTAAATAAAATAACTAACTAAATAAATAAATTCCTTTCCTTATGATACCTAGCATTCTATTTGCCTTCTTGGCCACTGCTGCACACTGGGTGGAGAGTTTCAACTTGTTATCCATAATGACACCTAAATCTTTTTCCTGGGTGGTGGTTCCTAATATGGAACCTTGCATCGTGTAACTATAGTTTGGGTTGCTCTTTCCTAGGTGCATAACTTTGCACTTGTCTACATTAAATTTCATCTGCCATTTGAACATCCAGTCTTCCAATTTATCAAGATCCTCTTGCAATTTTCCACAATCCTCTTGGGTTTTAACAACTTTGAATAATTTTGTGTCATCTGCAGATTTGATTACCTCACTCATTATTACCATTTTCAGGTCATTTCAGGTCAATCAGCGCAGATCCCAGGAGTACTCCACTATTCACCCTTCTCCACTGGGAAGAAAATTGGCCATTTAGCCTCACCCTCTGCTTTCTATCTTTTAACCAGTTCCTGATCCACAATAGTACATTGCCTCCTATCCCATGACTTTTTAATTTTGCCAAGAGTCTCTCATGAGGAACCTTGTCAAAGGCTTTCTGAAAATCCAGATACACCATATCAACTGGCTCACCTTTGTCTACCTGTTTATTCACGCCTTCAAAAAAATATAAGAGATTAGTAAGACAAGGCATGTTCAGTAATTTTGTTCTTTGTAATGGTTTCTACCATTTTGTCCAGTACTGATGTCGGGCTCACCATTCTGTAGTTTTCCATATCACACTTGGAACTCTTTTTAAAAATTGGCATTACATTGGCCATTCGTCAATCTTCAGGTATTACAGATGATTTTAATGATAGTTCACAGATTACTAATAGTAGGTCTGTAATCTCATATTTCAGTTTTCAACAATGTCAGATGTATACTATCTGGTCGAAGTGATTTGCTGCTCTTTAATTTATCAAATAGTTGTAATACATCTTCCTGGTTTATCAATATTTCTTTAAATTCTGCTGCTGTAATACCTTTAAATACCATTTCAGTCATAGGTAACTTCCCTACATCTTCTTCAGTGAAGATTAAAGCAAAGAGTTCATTCAGTCTCTGCTATGGCCTTGTCCCTTCTTTGTGTGCCTTTTATCTCTCTACCATCTAATGGTCCAACTGACTCACAGTTTTTTCGCTACGAATGTACTTGAAAAAGTTTTTATTATGCATTTTTGCTTCCAAGGCAAGATTTTGTTTTTCAAATTTTCTCTTTGCCTGCCTTATCAATGCCTTGCATCTAACTTGCCAGTGCTGACATTGTTTTTGATTTTCATTATTTGGCTTCTTTTTCCATTTCCTGAAAGATGCTTTTTTGACACAACAGCCTCTCTGACCCCACCTTTAAACCATGATGGACGTTTTTTGGACTTCCACTTTTCTTAAAGTGTTGAATACAGCTGGTCTGGGCTTCCAAGATAGTATTTTTAATCAACACCTATGCTTGATGTAAATCTTTAACCGCTGCAGCTGCTCTATTTAGCTTTTTCTTAAATATTTTATCATAGTCTCCCTTTTGAAAGTTAAAAGGTAGTACTGTGGATTTCCTTGCTGTTCGTCCTCCATTTATTAAATCAAACGCGTTCATGGTATGATCGCTATTGCCAAGTGACCCTAACACCCTTATCTATTGCACCAGATCTTGTGTTCCACTAAGGATTAGGTCCAAAATTGTTTTCCTTCTTGTTGGTTCAAGCTGCTCCAAGAAGCAGTCATTTATTTCATCTCAAAACTTTATCTCCATTGCATGCCCTGCCATGACACTGACGCAGTAGATGCCGGTGTAATTGAAATCACCCATTATTTTTACCGTGTTGTAACTTTTGTTAGCTTCCCTGATTTCTTTGATCATTTCATCATCCATTTGTTCATTCTGGCCAGGTGGTAAGTAGTATACCCCAACTGCCATTGCTTTCCCCTTTTTACTTGGAATTTTGATCCATAGAGATTATTCAGTATATTTTGTTTCCTGCAAAACAATCCTGTGTGACTCAATGCCCTCTATAACATGAAGCACAACCTCTCCACCAATTGGATGTACTCTATCATTGTGATATAATTTGTACCCAGGTATCACAGTATCCCACTGGTTGTCATCCTTCCACCAGGTCTCTGAGATACCAATCATATCTAACCTCATTTAGTGTTATATATTCTAACTCTCCCATCTTATTTTTAGACTTCTAGCATTTGCATACAAGCATTTTAGAGGCTGTATTTTATTCATATTAATCTGTTTATTGGAAGACGGGTAATTAAGAATCTTTAAGTTCTGTCTACTCTGTACTTAAGGGCATTTGGGTTACTTTTGTCTTTATTGGAACCTCTCTGTTGATATGCCCTAACATCAATCTGTTGCTAGTATCCTTCAAGGATACATCCTTCTGAACCATGAGCTCTTGGGCGAATGTCGGCTTTCCCCTATTATCTAGTTTAAAAGCTGCTCTATCACCTTTGTAAAGGTTAATGCCAGCAACCTGATTCCATCTTGGTTAAGGTGGAGCCCATCCCTTTGGAAAAGCCCCTCCTTTTCCCAGAATGTTGCTCAGTTCCTAACAAATCTTCCTTGCATCCACGCATTGAGACTGCGGAGCTCTGCCTGCCTTTTGGTTCCTGCGCATGGAACAGGAAGCATTTTTGGGAATGCTACCCTGGAAGTTCTGGATTTCAACTTCCTACCTAAAAGCCTAAATTTGGCCTCCAGAGCCTCCCTCCCACACTTTCCTATGCCATTGGTACCAACATGTACCAAGATAGCAGACTCCTCCTCAGTGCTATCTAAGTCCTTGTCTAAGTGGCGCGTGAGGTCCGCTACCTTTGCACCAGGCAGGCATGTTACCAGGCTATCCTCACATCCACTGACCACCCATCTATCTACATGTTTCTGGATATGTATCTTTTACGGAAGGGCTCCACTTTAAGTATTACATTATATGAAAAATCAGTTGCATGTAATAATTTACTTCTGTTTACAAGCTACCATCCTCATAATTAAAAGTGGGTCTTTCCTTTCAACTTCGAAGACTATTCAGAAAGAGAAGACTATAAATATATTATGCTAATAAATTTATTAAACCGTATTTGGATTGAGGGTATCCTTTTGCTACTGTAAGAAAAGCATAGTTACATGGACTGTATGCCCAGTGTGCGCTACTACTCCAGCCTATTAATGCTACTGGGGATGAAGCAGGAGGTATTGAAAAGTGCTCTCCCATAGTTTGTGTGTTCCCTTTTTCTACAAAAGCTGCAATTATAGCATCTATCATTTACACACATTGGCACATTTTGCAATCACTTGGTTGTTTTGCTGACTTCCCCGTTGTAGCAGACTGCCGCAGAAAAAATATAGCAAACAATGTAAGTCGATTTATTACATGGAGAGATCCTGGTTTTATTAAGTCTGATCATACTGGGCATTTTGCATGCACTGAATGTGAGTTTTGCAGTTCTACTATTCAAGGTGAAACATGGATTCCAATTTCAACATCTAAACCCTGTCAATCGAGATGGCTTATGTCTTGTCAGACCACTTATGTGGTTATGTTCTTTCTTGCCCCTATAAAAAATTATATGTGGGGTATACAAGATGTACTATGATTAAAAAATAGTGTGAGCATTGTTCTTTTTAGTTACTGGAACTGTAAGTGCTCCTATTGTGGAGTATTGTTTGCAACATTCTCTCTCCTTTGATCAATTATTCTGGCAGGTAATTGCCTTATTGGCGAGTGGGTGATTGTGATGCTCAAATGGATTACAAGGAGCAATTTTGGATTTTTACCTTGAACACTATAGCTCCTAATGGCCTCAATAGTCAGATTGATTGGTATAGTTTGATTTGATAGGTTGCATCTGTTTTGGATTTCCTTTTTTCCTTGACTTTACCTTATGTTTAGGAGTGGGGTTTTTCCTTTAAAAAGAATGCCGCGACCATGTCTTTCTATAAGCCAAGAAAAGCTCTCTGTTGGCTCATTATGGAAGCCTTGAACATGCTATTAAGATATTATGATGACCAATGTTCCCTCTAATTTTCTGTAGGCTGTGTGCGCATAAAATATCAGCTGTGTGCAGCTTTTGAAGGAAGGTTAAATCTTTGTGCGCCACATAACGACACTCGAGTTATATACTTTAAACTTTGACTACACGTCAGAGTACAGTATGTACACCACATTGATTTTAATCAAATTAAATGAAAATAGACGATTACTAAATGAAGTGGGAAATTTCTAGTAATTACAATCATAACTTTTAAATTTTAAGACGTCTGTGTTGTTTTCTATCAGAATCAGAGCTGTAATTTTTGTGCGCTCTGTTTTAAAGTATGTGCGCTCGCTCGGCGAGGTGTGTGCGTGCGTACACGCGCACAGCTTAGAGGGAACAGTGATGATGACATACAGTTGGAATATTTCCAATTATTTCTCAAAATATTGTACACAACATACCTAAAATGCAAGGGTGCCAATAATGTTGACCACAACTGCAGTGCAGCGATTTTCTGCGCTATTTGCAGAACACACTTTGGCTGCATGTGTGGGCAGAGTGAGGGGGGGGGGAGTAGGCATGTCTGTACTGTGTGTTTACTGCGGGCACCCTGAGAGCGCGGTAACTGTCAGATTTGCAGATAGCGTGGGTGCAACTAACACCACCTCAGTGGGTGGTGTTAGATGCATCCCAGCTGCTGTCCAACCACGTCTTCTGTATTTGTGGGGCAGTATCTGCTAGGGGAATGCTGTGTATACCTCCAACAGATATAACACAACTTTTGCAGCTAGCACAGTGGTATTGGCACTAACACGCTTCGTTGGCTGCCCTTAGGTGCTTGTAAATTGTAAATTCAGGTGTTTATTTTTCAGCTAACTAAGGGGTATGTTTACTATGCAGCGGTGGTGATTTCTGTGCAATATCGGAGCCACAGACATTGCATGGAAGCTGCTACCGCTATTTAATAAACATACCCGTAAGAGTTCTTTGAGGGTACAAAATATCAGTATTTTTGCAGCATAGGTATCATTGCTGCACACCTTTCCCACTTGCATCCCATACAGTCGAGGAATAGTCTGTACTGAAATGGTGCCAAAACAAAGTGGGAGAAGCAAAGGAGGCAAATGGAGGGGGCGGAGAGGACAAGGCGCAGTGATGGTTTTCTGGTGCTCATCTAAGAAACACCTCTTTCCAGTTTTTTTGTACTGAGCATGCATTATTGGTGTTTAGCAGTTACAGCCTAAAACCAGAAGCCCCACTGATAGCCCACAGAGAAGCAAAACCTCACAGAAAGGTTTCTGGAAAACAGAGCATAAAACATGGATATTAATCCCTGGATTTTTGTGTCCTCTCTCTCTGCCCAGCTGGTTCATGCATCCAGCAGAAAGAGGCAGAAACAAATTTCTTATTTTCTCTTCCCCATTTCCCTCTCTTTTCCAGCTCTTTGGCGTGACTCTCCCAGACACAGGAACCTCTCCTTGACTTTACAACCAGAGACTTGTGCATGTAAATCAGGAGACCAATTTTCATGCTTTACTCTCAGTTTCCCAGCCGCCTCCTTGTGATGTTTTACATTTGATGGGCGGTAATATTTTTCCAGCTAAGCGTCAAGCCTCTATGATATGCACAAAACCAAGCATGACATCTGAGGTTTATCTTGTTTTTCTTACCCATTTTAACTTGTAACTATCATTGAAGATGGAACACAGTTTAGGAAAGCAAACCACAGGCTCGCTATAAGTCAACATTGACTTGACAGTACTTAACGACAATGCCCCTGGACATTTAGATGAAAATACATAGACGGATCACTGAATTATAATCATTTTTTACAATCACATACATCCTACTTTGCATGCCCTCGTTTTCCCATTTGGCACACCTGAATGATTTCAATTGCTTCACTGGTGACAGGCTGGATGGGAGATCTCTAAGAGTAAGGGCTCACTGCTGTTCTTCTGTCCTTTTTCCAGCAGATGTCACCCCAGGAGAGGCAGGCACCTTATCTCCTGTTCCACCTGCACTCCCCACCCCCTCTGTCACTTACATGGTGCACCTGAACCTTGCCATCCCTGTTGGGCAGGAGATCTAAACGGCAGTTCTATTGATGAATCTTGGGTCTTTTTATGAGTGATTTTTTCAAAGCATGTTTTTCTGTACTGTCATGTTAGAAAAAATCCACAATTTGTATTTGTGGACTAATCAAACAAGAAATGCAACTGAACCTAGCCTTTCAAAGCAGGTACAGTAGATGAATGCTGCGAGGTATGTACAGAAGACAGAAAGGTATTTATATATGAGGTGGGTTTAATTTTATGCTGGTCATTGCTGCCTTGTTTCACTTAGCGAAATTCCGGGTGGAAAAGGAGGGAAGAGTGAAATGCTTTGAAAGTGACCAAACAGATCTTTAAACTTTCTTTTTTTCATGGGACTCACTGGATAGAAATACTTAATCCCCTTGACCCAAACAATGATCCTTTTTGCTTGAGCTTTCATCAACAGTGACAGGAAATAAATGCCAACCATGACACATGCGCATGGGCAGGAAGAGCAGCGGTGCATCTTGATTGAAATCATGCAAACCCTTTGAAAGGAAGCAAAGCCGGGGGGGGGGGGGGGGTGCGGATGGAGTGAAAGAGGAGTCTTAGGAGTGCATTTCCAGGAGAGGACCCTAAAAGAGGGAAAAGAGAGAGAGGACTATCAAGAGGGGAGAGGGGCATGTCAGGTTGGAGACCTCTGCAGTAGTCAGTCACTAGCAAGGTTTACTTACAGTATATGTTGATTTATTCACATACAGACTGAATATAAGAGTTAGTTTTATAAGCTTTTTCACGTTAAATACTTATGTCCACTCATAAAATTAGGTCATGCCTAAGAGTGTGTGTGTGTGTGGTGCACTTAGGAGTATACTAGTAGGCTAGATATGCTCAGGGGAGGCATTTGGATAGACGGCAGGTGGAATCATGATTTATGCACAGATTCTTTAAAATACATCTGCATGTGTGCACTTTACATGCTAACATTTATGCCAACTTCTGGAGAAGTATAAATATCGGTGTGCACAATCTAGTCACTATTTCTGAAGGATTTGTTCTAGTATTTTATAAGGGCACATAAGTGCCTATATTTCTTTATAAAATAGGCTAGAAAAAGGCGCCTTCTTCACCTTCATATCTTGGCATCATGTTAAAAATTACGTTCCAGGAATACCTGCTGTAGAACTACTGTTAATGAGGCAGCATTGTGATGTATTGGTGTAAAGCAGTGTTTCTGAACCCAGTCCTCTGGGATCCCCAGGCCAGTCAAGTTTTCAGGATATTCACAATTGTTATTATTTATTTATTTAATGTCTTTTTTATACCGCGCTCTTTAAAATCAGTGCGGTTTACATTTAACAACTCGTGCAGCGCAGGCAGAGCCCACGACTGGACTTACAATGAACAGGGGTTTCTAAACAGGACTGACAGGGTAACTATGTACAGGCAAGCTAGCCATCACAGGTGACGTGGTCAGCTCGCAACTATTTACAGATTTATTTACTTAATATATACAGATTGACTGGTCTAAGCATGTGCACAATTCCATCAGCAGATTGTCTCGTGATCTAGTGAGTGGGGTTGCAATCCTGCAGGGTGGCTGTGATGGGGGTGGGGTTTGGTTCCTGGGTGCGCCTGGTTGAGAGATGTTGTATGAATCAGTATAGTGCTGGATGAAGAGATGGTGCTTCAGCGCTTTTCTAAACTGGGCGAGGTCGGTGATGGCTCGAATGGTGGGTGGAAGAGCGTTCCAGCACGTGGGTGCATATAAGGTGAAGGCTCTCTTTCTTGTTGACTGGGAGCATTTTGTGATCGCCTTCGGGAGTATCAGTGTATTAACGGCAGCTGACCTCCTAGCTCTGTTGATGGGGGTGGGTTGGATGAGGTCCGTGAGGGAGGTAGAGGAGCACTTATTTATAGCTTTGAAGGTCAGCAGTAGCACTTTAAAGGAAAGTCTGCAGTGGACTGGCAGCCAGTGTAGGTGCTTCAAGATTGGCATTATATGTTCCCTTCTGGAGGCTCCATGCAAGATTCTAGCAGCTGCATTCATTGCAAGCTGCAGTGGATTTAATGTGCTCTTCGGGAGTCCGTATAGTATGGCATTAGCATAATCAAAATGTGGGATTACTAGGGCCTGAAAGATTGTCCTGAAGTCATCTGGCTCGAGCAGCTGCTGGTGTTGAAGGAGCGACCTTATTTTGTGGTAGACTGCTTTGACTATATTGCTGATCTGGGCCTTCATGTCGAGCTGTTGGTCAAGCGTGACTCCTAAGTAGCGTACCGTGGGCTTGCTGAAGAGCTCGGCATCTCGTACCTTCAGTGAGGCGGGGGGGGGGGGGTGGTGAATGCTGGGTTCCTGATGATAAAGAGGACCTCCGTCTTGTTGAAATTTCTTTTGAGCCTCTACATATGCAGCCAATCAGTGACGGCGTTGAAGCAGGCTGTCAATGGTGCGAGATCTGGATGTTCTGTTGAGATAGGCATGTAAAGCAGGACATCATCTTCGTAGACTAGGCAGTTAATATTGAAGGAGCGGATGAGAGCACAGATGGGTCCCATGTAGACATTGAACAATAGGGTTGAGAGTGATGATCCCTGCGGCACGCCTTTCTCTTATGGGAAAGGTTTGGAGGTAGAGGAGCCGGTTCGGATGTGCTGCCATCTGTCCGATAGATATGACTCACACCAGGTTAGTGCTGTACCGTGGATACCCTTGTCCTTAAGACGCGTCAGGAGTATTTCGTGGCTTACGGAGTCGAAGGCTGCGGCGATGTCCAGGAAGATCAGGGCAAACCCCTGCCTGATGTTGTCCAAGCCGATGGTTAAGGAGCCAAACAGAGTGTTAACAGGGTCTCGACACCATGCGACTCCCGGAAACCATGCTAACATGGGTCGAGGGGTGCATTTGTCTCGATGTGGTGGTGAAGTTGATGTTGGATGACCTTCTCAATAATTTTTGCTAGAAGAGGGATACTTGAGATTGGCCTGTAGGAGCCCACCTTTGCCGGGTCCAGCTTGTTGTTTTTTAGAAGAGGTCTGATCACTGTTTGCTTTAGGCTTTGAGGGAAGGTCCCAGTCGAGAATGATAGCTCTATGAGTTTGGCCAGGAATGGGCTAAGGTCAACACGCAGGGATTTTACCAAAATGCTTGGCAAGGGTCATTTGGAGCTGTGGTGGTGTTTATTGCTGTGATGATGTCTTGAATGCCTTTCTCTGTTGGGGCCAAGAAGATGGTGAGTATGTCACGAGTGTCCTTCATGACTGGAGGCAAGAAGGTGGATGGTTGGAGTCGGTGGGGTGCTCCTTGTGAGGGAGAAAGGTTTGCATACAATGGAGGCAGTGCATTCATGAGAGAAATTTGCTTACACTGCCTCCATTGTATGCAAATCTTTCTCATGTATATTCCTTGTGGATATCCTGAAAACACGGTTAGTGCTGCTGAATATCCACGGGTGCCGCAGCTAATGCCCCAGAGCTAGCCGGTTAGCATCAAGGCATGCCGTTGCGTTCCAGGCTGGCTGAGCTGCTGCCTGGTTAACAATACATGGCAAACGTCAGGTGCAGGAAACCCTGGCCACATTTTTGCCACAGAAGCTAATCGGGCAGCAGCTGAATATTGCCGCCGCCTGGACAGCTTCGCGGCAATCCAAGAAACGCAGATATTGACTACCAGATATGGCCCTGGCATTGAAAATGTCCAAGTTTTAAGTTCAGCACCGGTGGCTAGCTGTTCTAGCTGCCAGTGCTGAATCGGGCCCTATATCTCTGATCTATATTGATTTATTCTACATATGAAAATATAAGAACGGGCTTGATTGTTTTTGGATGATTATCAATTTCAACCCCAGTTGTTGGATTACTGTTTAGTAGGTTGCAACTACTGCAGACACAAAGGAGTAGAAAAAAAAGCCAAAGACAGATCCTGTCTATTTACACAGTTCAGGGTTCAGGTTATCAGTAATCTGTTGACAAATAGACAATACTTCTTTGCATTAGAGACGGCTTCAAATACACCTTGGTATCACAACTCATGTTTCTGAGGGGTGGTGTAGGTTGCCCTACTCATTTATTTATTTAACACATTTTCTATGCCGCTTTATCAAGTCAAAACGGTTTACAATTAACATAACTTTAGGGATTTTATGTACAACAAATGGGTGAGAGGGATTCATTTATCATAATCATAGAACTGGGGTTAATAACTTGTGCTGGTGAGACTCAAGTCATAACAGCTGAACATATTGGGCTATGATTAGCATGACTTGACATTGACCTTGGGTGATCTGTAGATATCTTGTGCAAGTGGAAATATTGGCTAGTTAGACAGTGGTGGGGTGAGTGGAAATGCAGGTATGTGAGTATGGATGGGCTTGCATTATCTAAATTGTACATTTGTCTTATTGTCTGGGTGTCTGCTTTGCAGTATTAGTTATATGTTGGTTCTGAAGTATTCTAGGAAGAGTTAAGTTTTGAGTCTTCTGTGGAATTCGTCAGTTCTTACAGTAGGTCATAAGAACATAAGAACATAAGATATGCCATACTGGGTCAGACCAAGGTCCATCAAGCCCAGTATTCTGTTTCCAACAGTGACCAATCTAGGTCATATGTACCTAGTAGTTTCCCCAAGGGACACAGGTTCCACAATGCTTGTATTGGTTCAAGCATTGATATCCTGGGTCCCTTCTTAATAATGGTTTATGGACCTTTCCTCCAGGAACTTGTCCAAACCTTTTTTAAACCCAGCTACACTAACAGCCTTTACTACATCCTCCGGTAACAAATTCCAGAGTTTGATTACACGTTGAGTGAAAAAATATTTTCTTTTATTAGTCTTAAATAGTTTACCCTGTAGCTTCATTGCATGTCCCCTAGTCTTTCTATATTCTGATAACGTAAACAATCAATCTACGTTTACCCGTTCCACTCCATTCATTAATTTATAGACTTCTATCATATCTCCCCTCAGCCGTCTCTTTTCCAGGTTAAAGAGCCCTAACCTTTTTAGTCTTTCTTCATAGGAGTATCCTTCCATCCCCTTTACCATTTTGGTGGCTCTTCTCTGTACCTTTTCTAAAATCGCTATATCCTTTTTAAGATACGGCGACCAGAATTGCACACAATATTCAAGGTGCGGTCTCACCATGGAACGATATAGAGGCATTATAATATCTTTTCTTTTCTTTTCCATTCCTTTCCTTATCATACCTAGCATTCTATTTGCTCTCTTGGCCGCCGCTGCACATTGGGCCGAGGGTTTTAACATGGTATCCACAATGACGCCTAAATCTTTTTCCTGGGTGGTGGTTCCTAATGTGGAACCTTGCATCGTGTAACCATAGTTTGGGTTGTTCTTCCCTAGGTGCATAAGCTTGCACTTGTCCACATTAAATTTCATCTGCCATTTTGATGCCCAGTCTTCCAATTTATCAAGATCCTCTTGCAATTTTTCACAATCCTCTTGGGTTTTAACAACTTTAAATAGTTTTGTGTCATCTGCAAATTTGATAACCTCACTCGCTATTCTACTTTCCAGGTCATTTATGAATATGTCAAAAAGCAGCGGACCGAGCACAGATCCCTGGGGTACACCACTATTCACCTTTCTCCATTGGGAAAATTGGCCATTTAGCCCTACCCTCTGCTTTCTATCTTTTAACCAGTTCCTGATCCACAATAGTACACTGCTTCCTATCCCATGACTCTTTAGTTTTGCCAAAAGTCTCTGATGAGGGACCTTGTCAAAGGCTTTCTGAAAGTCCAGATACACAATATCAACCGACTCACCTTTGTCCACCTGTTTATTCACTCCTTCAAAAAAACATAACAGATTAGTAAGACAAGATCTTCCTTGTCTAAAGCCATGTTGGCTGTCTCCCATTAGGTTGTGACTATCTACATGCTGAGTAATTTTATTCTTTATGATGGTTTCTACCATTTTTCCCGGTACTGACGTCAGGCTCACCGGTCTGTAGTTTCCCGGATCACCCCTGGAACCCTTTTTAAAAATTGGTGTTACATTGGCGATCCTCCAATCTTCAGGTATTAGAGATGATTTTAATGATAGTTCACAGATTACTGATAGCAGTTCTGCAATCTCATATTTCAGTTCTTTCAACACCCTTGGTTGTATACCATCCAGCCCAGGTGATTGGCTACTCTTCAGTTTATCTAATAGTTGTAAGACATCTTCCCGATGTATCGATATTTCCTTCAATTCTTCCGCACCTTTAAATACCACTTCAGTCATGGGTAACATCCCTACATCTTCCTCAGTAAAGACCGAAGCAAAGAATTCATTCAGTCTCTCCGCTATCGCCTTGTCGCCTCTTAGTGCTCCTTTAACCCCTTTATCATCTAATGGACCAACTGACTCTCTCACAGGTTTTTTGCTATGAATGTACTTGAAAAGGTCTTTATTTCACATTTTTGCTTCCGCAGCAAGCTTCTTCTCAAATTCTTTCTTTGCCTGCCTTATCAATGCCTTGCATTTGACTTGCCAGTGCTTGTGCTGTTTCCAGGTTTTGTCGTTTGGCTCTTTTTTCCGTTTCCTGAAAGATGCTTTTTTGGCAACAACAGCCTCTCTGACCTCACCTTTAATCCATACTGGCAGTTTTTTGGACTTCCTTCCACTTTTCTTAAAGCGTGGAATACAGCTGGTCTGGGCTTCCAAGATAGTATTTTTCAACAACACCCAAGCTTGATGTACGTCTTTAACCTTTGCAACTGCTCCTTTTAGTTTCTCTTAACTGTTTTCCTCATTTTATCATAGTCTCCCTTTCGAAAGTTTAAAGGTAGTACTGTGGTTTTCCTTACTATCCCTCCTCCACTAATTAAATCAAAGGCGATCATGCTATGATCACTATTGCCAAGTGGCCCCAACACCCTTATCTCTTGCACTAGATCTGGAGTTCCACTAAGGACTAGGTCTAATATGGCTTCCCCTCTGGTCGGTTCATGAACCAGCTGCTCCAAGAAGCAGTCATTTATTTCATCTAGGAACTTTATCTCCCTAGCATGTCCTGACGTGACACTGACCCAGTCGATACCGGCGTAATTGAAATCACCCATTATCATTACTACGCTGTAACGTTTGTTAGCTTCCTTGATTTCTTTGAGCATTTCATCATCCATTTGGTCATTCTGGCCAGGTGCTCGATAGTACACCCTCACTGCCATTGCCTTCCCCCTTTTATATGGAATTTCAATCCATATAGATTCTACAGCAGATTTCCTGCAAAACATTAATCCTTTCTGAGTCAATGCCCTCTCTAAGATAGAGCGCAACCCCTCCACCAATTTGATCGGCTCTATCATTACGATATAGTTTGTACCCAGGTATCACAGTGTCCCACTGGTTGTCCTCCTTCCACCATGTCTCTGATATTCCAATCATATCTAACCTTTCATTTAGTGCTATATATTCTAACTCTCCCATATTATTCTTTAGACTTCTAGCATTTGCATACAAGCATTTCAGAGAATGTATTTTATTCATGTTAATTTGGCTATTGTTAGACATGGGTAAATTGGGTTCTTTAAGCTCTGTCTGCTCCATACTTGAGGGCATTTGGGCTACTTTACTCTTTTGTGGAACCTCTCTGCTTTTGGTAGTATCCTTCAAGGATACATTCTTCCGAACCATCCGCTCTTGGGCGACTGTCGGCTTTCCCCTAATATCTTGTTTAAAAGCTGCTCTATCTCCTTTTTAAAGGTTAATGCCAGCAGCCTGGTTCCATCCCAGTTAAGGTGAAGCCCATCCCTTCGGAAGAGCCCCTCCTTTCCCCAGAATGTTCCACAGTTCCTAACAAATCCAAAACCCTCATCTCTGCACTATTGTCTTATCCACGCATTGAGACTCCGGAGCTCTGCCTGCCTTTTTGGTCCTGCGCGTGGAACAGGAAGCATTTCGGAGAATGCTACCCTGGAAGTTCTGGATTTCAACTTCCTACCTAAAAACCTAAATTTTGCCTCCAGAACCTCCCTACCACATTTTCCTATGTCATTGGTACCGACATGTACCAAGACAGCAGACTCCTCCCCAGCACTATCTAAGACCTTATCTAGGTGGCGCGTGAGGTCCGCTACCTTCGCACCAGGCAGGCATGTTACCAGGCGATCCTCACGTCCACCAGCCACCCAGCTATCTACATGCCTAATGATCGAATCACCAACTATAACGGCTGTCCTAACAATTCCCTCATGGGCACATGGCCCTGGAGAAACATCCTCGGTTTTACATCACCTGGAGGACAGGTCCTAGTTTCAGGATCACTTCCTGCCACACCAGGGTGATGCTCTCCTGTCACGTGAACTCTCTCCTCCTTGGCAACAGGGGTGCTGCTAGACTGGAGGTGGGACTTCAGGACTATATCCCTGTAGGTCTCGTCTATGTACCTCTCTGTCTGTCTTATGTTTTCCAAGTCTGCTACTTTAGCCTCTAGAGAACGGACTTGTTCCCTGAGAGAAAAGTCTCCCTTTCGAAAGTTAAAAGGTAGTACTGTGGATTTCCTTACTATCCCTCCTCCACTAATTAAATCAAAGGCGATCATGCTATGATCACTATTGCCAGGTGGCCCCAACAACCTTATCTCTTGCACTAGATCTGGTGTTCCACTAAGGATTAGGTCTAATATGGCTTCCCTTCTGGTCGGTTCATGAACCAGCTGCTCCAAGAAGCAGTCATTTATTTCATCTTGGAACTTTAGCTCCCTTGCACGTCCTGACGTGACACTGACCCAGTCGATACCGGGGTAGTTGAAATCACCCATTATTATTACTGTGCTGTAACGTTTGTTAGCTTCCTTGATTTCTTTGAGCATTTCATCATCCATTTGGTCATTCTGGCCAGGTGCTCGATAGTACACCCCCACTGCCATTGCCTACATGTGACACTCAATGCAAAAGACTGGAAAGCCCCCATCCCGCTGCTGGACTGCTGTCTGCATCTTAGTTTTAAGTTTGTGTTTAGATCTAAGTTCTTTACTTACTAAGGGTTGCTATGGATATTTATACTAATAAAACTGTACCTAATACGTGTAATATACCTTGTTCACCTGAAGCTTAACTAATCTCAGGTCCTTAGTGTATGACTGATTTGGGTAATGAGCTTCACCTGAGAGCACCTCCTGTCTTTTAAGATGTGTAAGTACCTATAAAGCTACGATTATCCCAGGGGAGGGAGGGAAATAACACTTATTAAAAGAGGGCTGCTACACAGTACCCTGTCTTGTGCTGCTGAGGTAAGCTATATTCTGATTTGATTTAAATTATAGCTCTTAGCTGCTGCTAGGCTCTAACGTCTTATGAAATTTAAACTACAAGCTCTCTGCTGGGTTCTAAATTTAACCAGAAAGCTCTCTTCTGTGTTTTAAATTTAAACTAAAAATACTTTGCTGTTACTAGGCCCTGAGTGACTATTAAATTTAAACTACAAGCTCTCTGCTGGGTTCTAAATTTAACCAGAAAGCTCTCTTCTGTGTTTTAAATTTAAACTAAAAGTACTTTGCTGTTACTAGGCCCTGAGTGACTATTAAATTTAAACTACATGCTCTCTGCTGGGTATGAAATGTAACCAGAAAGTTCTCCTCTGTGTTTTAAAACTAAAAGTACTTTTCTGATGCTAGGCCCTGAGTGACTATTAAATGTAAACTACAAGCTCTCTGCTGGGTTCCAAATGTAACCAGAAAGCTCTCTTCTGTGTTTTAAATTTAAACTAAAAGTACTTTGCTGTTACTAGGCCCAGAGTGACTATTAAATTTAAACTACAAGCTCTCTGCTGGGTATGAAATGTAACCAGAAAGTTCTCCTCTGTGTTTTAAATTTAAACTTAAACTGCTGCTACTAGGCCCTGACTGATTTAACAAAAATAGTGGGTTCACAGATTAATTAGCTTTAATACAAAGAATTCCTTTTAGAAAATTACCAGAAGTATATACTAGGCCCTGACTGATTTAACAAAAATAGTGGGTTCACAGATTAATTAGCTTTAATACAAAGAATTCCTTTTAGAAAATTACCAGAAGTATATACTCACAGTTGCAGATCTCTCTCCAGAAGTAACAGTCCCTTTTTCTAGTCCTTCAAGACAGAGGATCACAGAGCCCTGGTTGAGCTATTTATGCCTATGCTGCTGAAGTAAGCTGTGACCAACTTCCTGGGTGATTAACAGTCCTTGCTTGGATAGAAGGAGTCTTTCAAAATGGCCTTTTGATCTGCCACCTGGTGTTAACACCTATTGAAAAAGTTTCACAGGTCTCTTGCCCCCTAGGTAGAAGGCCTCTTTGTAAAGGTCTCTAGAAGACTTTATTTGTTGCTCAAAGAGTACAGATCCTGTTTTGCCTTTTGTGCTAAGCTAAATTCTGGGAGGTCATCTGGGAGTACATTCCAGAGGGATGATGCGAATAGAGAGAACGTTCTGTTGCAGGTCGTTTATCTGCTCTTCAGCTTTAGGATGGGAATGTTTAGTAGGCTCTGGTTTCTATGTCTTCTTGCTCTCTTGTCAGGGGTCGTGTTTACTAGGGTTTGCAGATAAGTTGCAGATTTTATCTTGAACATGGAAAGTATTGTTTTGTATCTGATTCGGAATGTTATTGGGAGCCAGTGTAATTGTTTTAATATGGGTGTAATATGGTCATGTCTTGATGCACCTATTATGATTGGGTTATAATTGAATTTTTACTTGAATTGGCTAGATTTGTACTTACTAAGAATTATTTTTGTTTTGGAAAGTTTTTTTTTATCAACAAATTCATGGTGTCTCAATGGGAGCAACTGTAGCCCCCTCTGTAGTGAATTTCTATATTTCCCATTTTGAGGACTGTTTTTTTATATCCCTCATGCTGGTATTCTGAAATGGGCCTCTGGATTTGTTTCATAGACAGCATATTTTGTATCTGGCTGGGTTCTTACCAATTACTTCAAGAGTTTGTAGTATGGTGAAATGCACAGTATCGTGTCTCCAATTTATCATGAATTCATTGACCACTCCAATATCATCTTTGGATGCCAGTGTTTCCATTAATGAAAGTCAGATACAGACAGCATTATTTGGAAAGTCGGTTGAGCAGAATAAGTTGTTACACTTTAACAGTCATCATCCTGCAAAATTAAAATGCGCTTTACCTATTGGCCAATTTCTACAGATTCGCCTTAAGTGCTCAGGGCCTGATTCTGTCCAAGACGTAGATCCCCTCTGTGCATCCGGTCTGAACCAGACACACAGAGGGGATCATGATTCTGATCCCATGGGGCATGTCTAGCCCCACAAGATCAGAATTGTGAACAGTCCTGCATGTGCAGGCCAGGACAGCGATTCTGTCCGGCCTGCATGTGCATGACTGCACCCGGCTAACTCAGAGCTTTTAAATGGCTCCATTTAAAAGCCGCGATGCTGGCCGCCAAGAACAAGAGTTTATTTCTTGCAGCCCGACCCCCGATCTGGCCTCCTAAGTCCAGGGCCAGGCTGCAGGGAATAAACCCTGACCCCCCTGCCCCATCCGCACCTCAGGCCTTCCAAAACGAAATGTCCAGGGAAGTTATTCCACCTCCGACATTTTGCCAGCCCCGGACGTACAGTGCCGGCGACTGCCCACTGCCTGCCTTCTCTCCGGACGCCCATTCTCTGCCCCCTGTAACTGCCCCCATGTAACTGCCGCCCATTCTCTGCCCCCTTGTAACTGCCCCGCACAACTGGCGGGAAATTATTCAGGGGAAGTTATTCGTCAGGCCGTCCATCCCCGCTATTCATGGCTCAGAATAACCCCCTCAGAGAACAGTGAATTTAGAAGGCAGATGCAGATTTTGATACAATGCTTATTACAATGCGGATATCCTGAAAACGTTATACGTCGGGCATACCTACATGCAAAATATGCTATTTGCTCCCTATTACTGATGAAACATTGGAAGGAACCTATGAGTAAACAAGTGGTGGTGCTACAATATTCTGACAGGGCACAACTAAAAGCTAAATGTGTTTATTGCCATTGGCCTATCCTGGCTTTACATTATGTTTTTAGTGATGGCCCATGTATTGCGTTCACCTGTGCCCGTTAGCTTAAATTTTGGTTCATTCTGATTTTACCGCACAGGGACCCTCTCAAGTATGTCAAGGCCATCATGGCCATTGTGGTAATTGTCAGATGTGCCCTACCAGTTTGGATGTAGGTGAATGGACTGATCCTCATACTAATAGAACTTATGTTCTTAAACATACTACCAAATGCTTGACATCATTGGCTGTGTATGTGATTATTTGCCCATGTAGTAAAATTTATGTGGGCAGGATGTGCCAATAGATGAAAGTTTGGTTGATGGAACACAAATCACGACTTAACACCCATACTGTCACAGCTCCGATAGTCCAACATTGTTTATCGTGCAATCATACATGGAACCAGCTTCGCTGATTTATTATTGACAGTCTAGATGAGCAGAAAGGAGTTGAGGTCATGCATATTTTGACACGGCTTGAGCAAAGATGGATTTTCACCCTCAGATCCGTGCAGCCAATGGGCTTAAATGAATCAATTGAGTGGATGACAGCGTTGTGATCCTATTGGTTTAAGTTTGTTTGAATGTTTCACTGCAGCCTTGCTTTAAGACCCTTGAATTTTTTAGGGTATTATTCTGGTGGAGTTGTTATGAAGGAAGGGGTCCAAGTCCTGAAGCAGCCAGTTTACGAGATTGCTGGCGAAACTCGAGTTGACATCTGTTTGTCCCCCAGTGCCTATCTGCTGAGAACATATGGTGCTGTTATATTGAAGCTAAGGGTTTTCAGTGGTTTTAAATGCATTTAAAAATTGATAAATATGGTAGTAGGCCAATGAAAGAAAGTATTGAGGACTTTCTATAAGTGCTTGAGGCAAGTGGGCTAAGAATGCCTGTTTTTCAAGCTATGTTGTGCCCCATCTGAGGCCTTTCCAACACCAACAGAGAATGCTCATGCAGGGTCGTGACCATTGAAATGTGGTTTAGACTTACTAAATGAGGCTTTGTTAGTACTAGTCTCTTTTTTGGCTCCCCTCTCGTGTTATTTGGTAACTGTTCTATTTGTTACCCTGTTATGAGCAGCAGTGTTTTGGGCCATTTGCAATGGGTGCAGAATGTATTTTGGGATTCCTTGGTAGATTATGTTGCAGTAGTCGAGGAGCGGTGTTATTATGACTTGGCATACTGATCGGAAATCATTGGGGTCGAGAAGAGGGAAGAGGTTTTGCAGGTTCCTCATCTTGTGGTATGCAGCTTTTTGTATTTCTTTGATGTGTGACTGAAGATTTAGTCTTTGGTCTAGAGTTATCCTCAGATTTCTCATCTTCCCTTATTTTCTTTCCATTTTTCTCTCTTTTGCTTGTACTATAGCCTCTATTTCTGATTCCTTAATTACACTTTTTATTTTGTAAATCACCCTGATATGCTTTCTGCCTGAAAGGCGGTATAACAAGCATACAAAACAAAATAAATAAATAAACAAACAAACAAACAAACAAACAAACAAACAGGTAATAGGGTAAATAGGGAGAAAGGAACCTGAAATGGGGAACTGTGGAGGGGGAAATGACTTTTAAAGAGAGAGACAGTAATGTAAGGGCCTAAAGATTACAAAAGAAAGAGGAGATTTGAAAGGGAAATATTGGGAGGAGGGTGAGGAGAAAGGAACTTGAAGGGGAAGATGGACAGAGAGGAACTTAACAGGAGGAAAAGTGAAGAGATCACCCTGAAAAGAGGAGCTGGAAGGGATCCTGCAGCATGGTGAGGAAGTGAGATGGAGGAAGCAATGGAGGGCTTGGATACATGAAAAAGAAAAAAGGGGACGTCACACTTGAAGGGGAAGATGAGGAAAGCAGACACTGAAGGACAATACGAGGGAGAAAGGGATCTGAAGTGGGGAAATGGAGAGAAGGAAGAGAGGCCTCTAAAGGTTGCGCTTTGAATGGGTATGTATGTGTGCTTTGCAAGAGAAGAACGTAAGAACATAAGATATGCCATATTGGGTCAGACCAAGGTCCATCAAGCCCAGTATCCTGTTTCCAACAGTGGCCAATCTAGGTCATATGTACCTAGCAGTTTCCCAAAAAGACACAGGTTCCACAATGCTTGTATTGGGTCAAGCATTGATATCCTGGGTCCCTTCTTAATAATGGTTTATGGACCTTTCCTCCAGGAACTTGTCCAAACCTTTTTTAAACACAGCTACACTAACAGCCTTTACTACATCCTCCGGTAACAAATTCCAGAGTTTGATTACACGTTGAGTGAAAAAATATTTTCTTCTGTTAGTCTTAAATAGGTTACCCTGTAGCTTCATTGCATGTCCCCTAGTTTTTTTATATTCTGATGACGTAAACAATCAATCTACGTTTACCCGTTCCACTCCGTTCATTAATTTATAGACTTCTATCATATCTCCCCTCAGCCGTCTCTTTTCCAGGTTGAAGAGCCCTAACCTTTTTAGCCTTTCTTCATAGGAGTATCCTTCCATCCCCTTTACCATTTTGGTGGCTCTTCTCTGAAACTTTTCTAATAACGCTATATCCATTTTAAGATACGGCAACCAGAATTGCACACAATATTCAAGGTGCGGTCTCACCATGGAACGATATAGAGGCATTTGGCATTCTATTTGCTCTCTTGGCTGCCGCCGCCAAGGAGACTGAAGATGTTAAGAGAGAAGAAAATTATGGATGTGTGTCTATAACAAACCCTCTTTCTAATCCTGAAGGTTGGGGGTGGGGAGAAGAGCGGAGATGTTGTGGTGTTAGTCCCTGTTATGGAGTTATGAAGATGATGATTTAAACCCTTGATAGAAGGGAATTCAGGGTAGATACAACAGCCCATGGTGCAAACTTGGTTGGTTTCTCAAGGACTTAAATTTATTGAGGTGGTTGTTGCCAGTCCAAAAATTACTGGAGTAAATATTTACAAAAGAGACAAATTTATTTATTTTGCTGTATTTATATCCTGCTTTTCACCTGGTCAAAGCAGTCAATTGGGGGATACATTTAACATGAGGGGATATGAGACACATACGCTAATACTTACAGGGAACATGGGCAATGGAGGGTTAAGTGGCTTGCCCAAGACCACAAGAAGTGCCTATAGGACTGGAAATCCCAGTCCCTCTGGCCTGAGATTGCTGTCCCCAGGTGGGACTTGAACCCCTGGCCCTCTGGCCTGAAGTACCTTGTCCTAACCACTAGACCACTCCTCCCTTATAAATAAATTCTTTACCATCAAGTCTATTCTTACAAAGACACAGTACACCTCTTTGTCTCATACTAACCAAGGTACAGATGCATACTCCACATGAAATTTAATTAGAGGGCAGATTCCTGCTCCTTAGGTAAAAAGTGCTTTCCTCTAATATTCTCTTAGATTAGTGAGGTTAGTATCCCAGCTCAACAGTACTTGTTTTTTGTGACAGCAAAAAAACCAGAGAGACCATTAAGACAGAGCAGTTGATTGACAAGGAGATCAACCATTACCACTGCCCATATTCCTGTTCATAAAAACATGCCTTAAGACCACATTTAAAAGAGGAGATAGAAAAGAATAGAATTATAAAAGAATAGAGTTCCATAAATAAGAAGGAAAATACTAAAGACTGATCTGCAGATTGAGTCCAGGCAGATCTGTGTCGGGGTGGACCGACCAAAAGATTAAGCTGGGAGAGCTTCAGGCAGCATGCTGGGTCATAAGGGATTAGCAGACTGGACAGGTATTTGGGACATCCAATGAGAAGAACTTTGAGGTAGGCTAACAATTTTCAATTCAATGCTGAAAGTAACTGGAAGCCAATAGTGATCCATTAAGGCTTAAATTAAATGCACTACAGAGAGGTTTGATAGCAGCATTGTGAATCAATTGCAGGTGATTCACAGAGACAACAAATATACCATAAAAAAGAGAACTGTCATAATCCAGTCCATTCTAAAAGGGAATGAAGAAGACAGCTTTGGAAGGAAAAAGCATTTCTTCACCAACATGGAGATATGGGGAGCAAAGCTTAGATAAGAGTCAGTTTGAAACATAAAAACATACAGCTTAAGAACAGAAACATGTCAGCCGAAAAAGACCATATGGCCTAAATAGTCTGCCTTTTCAGACATGGTATCAAGTCCCTTGTTTTCCTTTAGAGATCTTCTAAGTTTGTCCCATGCTTTCTTGAATTCAGATATAGTCTTTGTCTCTACTACCTCCATTGGAAGACTATTCCACTCATCTACCACTCTTTCCATAAAGAAATATTTCCTCATATTACTTCTGAGTCTATCCTTTTTCACCCTCATCCTATGCCTCCTCATTGCAGAACTTACTCTCAATCAAAAGAGGCTCTCCTATTGCGCATTTATGCCACGCAGGTATTTAAATGTCTCTATCATATCTCCTATATCTCGCTTTTCCTCTACAGTATACATATTGACATCTTTAAGACTTTCCCCATATGGTTTATAATGAAGACCATTAATCATTTTAGTAGTCACCCTCTGCACTGACTCCATCCTGTTTATATCTTTTTGAAGGTGCGGTCTCCAGAATTGCACACAATACTCCAAATGAGGTTGCACCAGAGACTTATATAGAGGCACTATCACATCCTTTTTTCTGCTGGCCATTCCTCTCCCTATGCACCCAAGCATCCTTCTGGCTTTCACTGTTGCCTTTTCTACCTGTTTAGCCACTTTAAGATCGTCAAAAACAATCACACCCAAGTCACGCTCTTCTTTCATGGACAGAAGTACTTCGCCCCCTACACTGTACCGATCCCTTGAATTTTTGCAGCCCAAATGCATGACATTGCATTTTTTAGCATTAAATCTCAGCTATCAAATTCTTGACCATTCTTCAACTTAGCTAGATCCCTCTTCATGTTATCTACTCCTTCCTGGGTGTCTACTCTATTGCATATTTTGGTATCATCCGCAAAGAGGCAAACCGCACCTGACAGCCCTTCCTCAATATCACTAAGAAAGATTTTAAGAATCAGACCCAGGACAGATTCCTGTGGCACACCACTAGTAACATCCTTCTCCTCAGAGTGAGCTCCATCTGCCTCTACTCTTTGTCGCCTCCCACTCAACTAATTTCTAACCCAGTCAGTCACTTTAGGGTCCATCCCTAGGCTGCTCAATTTATTTATAAGTTGCCTGTGCGGAACAGTGTCCAATGCTTTACTGAAATCCAAGTATACTACATCTAGGGCTGTCCCTCGGTCCAGCTCCCTGGTCAGGCACAAAGCTGGCTTGCCATGCTGCCTCCAGGCCCAGCTGCTCTTCTCTCCTGGGCCAAAGTCATAAGACTTCGGCTGGGAGAGGAGAGCCACTGGTCCTGGAGCAGAGACAATGCAGTGAGCTGGCTTTATGGTTGGTAAGTTTGCCACGCTGCCTCTGTGGGCCCAGTGTGGTGGTGTTTGTGTGTGTGCATCATGGCATGCAGCGCCTGGCCTCATGCGCATGGCGCCTGCCACCTGCCGCAGGTGCCGAGGGAGCTGGGAACGCCACTGTTCTAAGGAGGATACTAGCAGGAGCTACAAACATTAAATGGAACTTAAGAAAACTTTTGTTCAAAAATTGCTGATATGGTTAAATTCTACAGACATTTAAGAGAGTAGTAAAAGAGACACTTAACTGAAGAGGCTTGTATAGAAATTTGAAGAACAGCACCTTGAAAGGAGAAAAACAAATATTTTAAATTAATTTGATATCTTTTGTTGAATTTCAAGAAAGGAGTGATAGACTTAACCGAATAAAGCTGGGTAGAGAGAAAAAACTCTTATTATTTAAATGTGGACCTGGTAATCTTTACAGTATGAACTAGAAAACATGTCAGCTTAATTTCTTACTACTGCATACCAAGAGAATGAAGCTGATTTTCTTTTTGGAAAGAAGCCATTCCATTTATTTCTTTAATCTATTAGAGGCCAATTTGATCGGGGCACATCCACCCTGTCTGGAAGTCCAAAATCTGGACGTGCCTGATCTGCATCCGATTCTGATCCTGCAGATGGAATAAGCAATGAAAACCCAGCGATCGGGCCCGGGCTTCTCCCCTCGGGGCTGGGACCGGGTGCGGAGGGTTTCCTGCTGCCTGATCCAGGCCACAGCAGGCCAGTCTTCGGTTGAGTGGCTGGGAAAAGGGGGGCTGGAGCCTTGGGAGTCAGGGGTGCCTGTGGGGAGGATATTCCCGCAAGTGGCAGGGGCACACCGGGCCACATTTGGGCCAGATTCTAGCCACCATGGGAATGTTTTCTTCCCGCAGTCCATAATCGGGTCCAAACGGGCCCATATTGCTGGACATGCCTCTCTCTGAATCGGGCACAATGGGGGGAGGGGGATATTCAAAAGCATTTAGGCGGTTTGTAGGTTTGCAAAGCATCTAAATGCCGCTCACTGGGATAGTCAGTGACGCTAAGAATATCCTTGGTTTCAGCCACTAAGCATCTGGGGCAGGGCAGATGCAGCACCCAAGGATAGTCTGCTAGCTGCGATATTCAGCCTCCCCCAATCCAGTTCTCCTAAAGTGGCTAGAGTGAGGACAGCTAAATGGCTGAAAATCACCACTGACTGCATTGTGAAATCGCAATCTGGCCAAGCCAAATATTCAGGGCCAGTGGCCCTGGCATTGAATATCCGGGTTCAATTTACAGTGGCGATGGCTACTAGCTTTAATAGCGTCAGCTACCAGTGCTGAGTATCCTCACCCCTGTGAAGAGGTTTAGATTTTCCAAGCAGTTACGCGGTTTACAGACTCATAAACAGTATAACTGTCTTTAAGCGGTAATTCAGCAGCACTAAGACGGTTAGTGCTGCTGAATATTCTCAGATACTGCCGCTATTCGCTCTGATGCTACACGGTTAACATCGGTGCATTCCAAGGGCGATACCCAGTATTCTGCTGTTGCCCGCTTATCCTTCTACGGTGAAAGTTAGGCGCAGCAAAAACTCTTAATGTTTGCCACCAAAGCTAACCGGGCAGCGGCTGAATATTTTTGCTGTCTGGTTAGCATCCACTCCGTGCGGCACTGTACAACCGACCCGGGTATTCAATGCTGGTGGCTGGATATGGTCCCGGCATTGAATATCTGGCTAAACTCTTCAGTGGCGATGACTAGGCACTGTCCTCGCACTAGCCGCCAATGCTGAATATCGGGCCAATAGTCTTTTTTGCCAAGAAAACATTGACCATATGAACAGCAAGTGCAGATCTCTGTGGGCATTTCTGATTACTATTCAAGGAGTTTTCACCAGTTTAATTTTATTTGAAGGCGCAGGGTGTCCTGACAGATTCATATATTGCAGACCTGCAAACCGCCTAAATACTTTTGAATATTACCCTCGCCCCCAGTCCAGGAATGCTCTTGCTAGGATATGAAGACTTCATTTAAGGAAGTTTGGACACCTTGCTGTTCACCATAAAAAAACAGCTGTAGGCCAATGTAGAAGCCTTGTGTGGGGCTTCCTAATATAGGTTTAATAACACCCTTTTGCCCAGCCCTGCTGTAAGCAACCAGCAATTAAATCAGTTGTGTGCAAAACGTTGGCTAAATAGGGCTCAGTATTGCCCTTCTGGCTCACTATATTAGCCTTCTGTTGCCGCATCTCCAGCCCCATCTCTTTTCTGTCTGGGTAACGGTCCACACAAAAACAAAGGGGGACATTTTTAAAAGGACGAATTTATGTCTGTAAAGTTGGTTTTCCTTGAATAAATCATTTGAATACTGATTTCTGAGGAGATTTGTCTACTGTGTCACAACTCTCCTACCTCCCCTGCTTAGCAACAGTCTGACAGCACAGAAGCCCATCTTTTGTAGTGAGAGTTTCTTTTCTAAATGCAAGATCCATGAAAAGAGGGTTCTGGAGGGGCCCTGGAAGCTATTTTGAGAACTGGGAGTTTTGTGGGCCTGAAGTCTTTGAGTCTGGAGGACCGGAGAGGGCGTATCAAACTGGGGAGAAAGGGACTGTGGAAGGCTATAGTTTTGTTTTGAGGAGATGAAGAGCTAGAGACCCATGTCAACAAGGGCCACTGGGAAGATGATAACTTTACCACAGTAGTAGTCAAAGTTAAATCTTTTAGGTAGCAATTCTGGATTTAATATCCAGCATTAATACTTAATGAAGCAAGCAGTACAATTTTTCGGGGGTTGGGGTAGGGATTCATTTATATTTGTATTACATTATTGCTTGGTAGCACCAACGTGCATAAAGATATTGTGTTTTGCATCTGGATGTCAGGGAAAGCTTACATTAATATGCATTAATACAAAGGCCCAGGGACCCTTTTATGTCAATATAATGCCTGCATTGACTATACTGGGATGCGTGCAATATTTGGTACCCTGCTGACTCGTACCTCAATCATAGATATTTAGAACCTATGCTGATCTTAACTGACACTTCAAGCTCTGTTCCAGGAAATATTGCATGTCTTTTGTTTGTTTCCTTGTAACCCTAGTGACATTTTACTGTGTTTTTCAATAATTATGATAAAGAATGAAAACTAAAACAATAAAAATATCCCTCAGGCATTGTATGGCAAGAAGACAAAGCTTTGTTTTGCTGTAATGAAATAAAAGAACATTGCAGTCTCCCTAAAGCAAACAAAAAATGAAGCACACTCAAATTCAAATTAGGAAAAAATACCACATGAAAAAGTTATTCATTTTAATGTTTGGATTGCATTTAATTTTCTGATATGATCCATTTCTACAATTTATGCTGCTCTATTGAAATCATGGTCATAGGCAGAATTCAGGATTGCTGGTTCTCATTTGCTTTATACTTCCAATATCCCTAGTAACAATAACTGCTCTTCATTCTTGGTCTAGATTAGTAATAAAGAGGGATGCCTGGGTTCCTCTCTGAAGCTGCTGTCCCTATTGCCCACAATAAAATGCCCTGCTTTTGGGTGAGAAAGCTTTCAGGGAGGGGCAGGGGGCTGAGAGCTGGAGCTTTCCTCCCCAAAGGGGCACGATTCTTGGTTCCACATGAGGAATAGTGAGCGTGATCCTTCTAGGTGAGGGGTTCATTATTGTTTTAACTTGATTATTTATGAGTTTTAGATTAAAAAGCACAATAAATCTAACCCAGATAACAGTAGTGACCATATGGGCTCTTACAAAAATAAGGAAACCATCTCAATAATGTCCCAACCCATTTGGTCCTAGATGAAAGAAGAAATGGAGGAAAGAGTTGTTACAGATGAGGAAAAAAAATAGCAGAAAGAATCCAGCAGACACATTCTTAACCATGGCCTTCATGTTAGCCCCTCATACTTTCCCAGTTACATGAAAATTATAAGTATCTTCTAAAACCCCCCTATTGGGACCAATTCCTGGCCATTTTTAAGCTCTTCAAATTGCTTTGGATACGGAAAATCATAATCATGTCCTTTATATTTAATAAAGCACTTGGAAATTCAAAACAACATCCATCCCTGCAACCAAAGCTCTGGGGCAAAGTCGAAGAAAGTCTTTTCTAATCTGAGTTCTCTCAGACACATCAGGAAAGACATGTACTTTATGTCTGTGAAAATTCTGTGTTCTAGCTGCAAAATATGTTGACCAGTACCATACTGAGATGATGTAACAGTTGACTGACCCAAAATATTATGTGATCTTGGGGACGGACCCGACAGTGGCTCTACAACATAACATAGTATATGATGGCAGATAACGACCAGTATGGTCCATCTAGTCTGCCCAGCAAGGAAGCAAGAGTAGGTGCATCTCCCACTCTGTGCAGGTCGCCCTTCCCCATGCCTTTGTTTAGGGGTGTACCCACTGCTCCATGTAGGTCACTAGTATTTATTGAGATATAAGAGATAGTTATGTTTGTTTTGATTTTATCCTGTTGCTATAAAGGCATCCACTGTGTCTGTCCCATGCCATTTCGAATTCCGTCACTGTATTTGCCCCCAACACTCCCATCGGGAGGGCATTCCAATCATCCACCAGCCTTTCAGTGAAAAAGTATTTCCTGACATTTGCCTTTCACTTTACCCCCATGCAGCTTCATATTCAGATATGTTAGTGAGAACAGGAAGGGCAAAAGTGGTATTGTCAGACTCAAGAGTGAAGGAGAGGAATATGTAGAAACTGATGAGGATAAAGCGGAATTGCTTAACAAATATTTCTGTTCTGTGCTCACAGATGAAGAACCAGGAACAGGACCTCAGAAAACACCTGCAAACAGGAACAGAAGCGAGGGGCATCTTGAACAATTTTCAGAAGACTGTGTTCGTGAGAAACTAGCTCAACTTAAAGAAGACAAAGCGATGGGACCTGATGGGATACACCCTAGAATACTGAGGGAACTTGGGGACATTCTAGCAGCTCCACTGACTGACCTTTTCAATGCCTCGTTGGAGTCGGGAGTGGTGCCAAAGGACTGGAGAGAGGCTCATGTGGTGCCTTTACACAAAAGCAGAAGTAGGGATGTGGTTGAAAAGAAAAGGTCGGTTAGTTTAACTTCGGTGGTGAGTAAATTATTGGAAGTGCTGCTGAAAGAGAAAATAGTGAGGTTTCTGGAGTCCAGCGGATTACAGGATCCAAGGCAGCATGGCTTCACCAGAGGCAGGTCTTGTCAGACAAATCTGATTGATTTCTTTGACTGGGTGACCAGGGAGTTGGACTGAGGGAGAGCCCTAGATGTGTTGTATTTAGATTTCAGTAAAGCCTTTGACACTGTTCCTCACAGGCGACTTATAAACAAACTAAGCACCCTAGGGATGGACCCTAAAGTTACTGCTTGGGTTAGAAATTGATTGAGTGGGAGGTAACAAAGGATACAGGTAAATGGAGCTCACTCTGAGGAGAAGGAAGTTACCAGTGGGATGCCCCAGGGATCTGTCCTTGGTCCGATTCTTTTTAACATCTTTGTTAGTGATATAGTGGAAGGACTGTCGGGTAAGGTTTGCCTCTTTGTGGATGATACCAAAATCTGCAATAGAGTAGACACCCAGGAAGGTGTAGATAACATGAGGAGGGATCTAGCTAAGCTTGAAGAATGGTCTAGAATTTGGCAGCTGGGATTTAATGTTAAAAAATGGAAGGTCATGCATTTGGGCTGCAGCAATCCTAGGGAGCGATATAGTATAGGGGGTGAAGTACTTTTGTCCACTAAAGAAGAGTGGGAATTTGAGAAGAAGCTTGCTGCGGAAGCAAAAACGCGAAGTAAAGACCTTTTCAAGTACATTCGTCGCAAAAAACCTGTGAGAGAGTCAGTTGGTCCATTAGATGATAAAGGGGTTAAAGGAGCACTAAGAGGCGACAAGGCGATAGCGGAGAGACTGAATGAATTCTTTGCTTCAGTCTTTGCTGAGGAAGATGTAGGGATGTTACCCATGACTGAAGTGGTATTTAAAGGTGCGGAAGAATTGAAGGAAATATCGATACATCGGGAAGATGTATCACAACTATTAGATAAACTGAAGAGTAGCAAATCACCTGGGCCGGATGGTATACATCCAAGGGTGTTGAAAGAACTGAAATACGAGATTGCAGACCTGCTATTAGTAATCTGTGAACTATCATTAAAATCATCTCTAATACCTGAAGATTGGAGGATCGCCAATGTAACACCAATTTTTAAAAAAGGTTCCAGGGGTGATCCGGGAAACTACAGACCGGTGAGCCTGACATCAGTACCGGGAAAAATGATAGAAACCATCATAAAGAATAAAATTACTCAGCATGTAGATAGTCATGACCTAATGGGAGACAGCCAACATGGCTTTAGACAAGGAAGATCTTGTCTTACTAATCTGTTATGTTTTTTTGAAGGAGTGAATAATCAGGTGGACAAAGGTGAGTCGGTTGATATTGTGTATCTGGACTTTCAGAAAGCCTTTGACAAGGTCCCTCATGAGAGACTTTTGTCAAAACTAATGAGTCATGGGATAGGAGGCAGTGTACTATTGTGGATCAGGAACTGGTTAAAAGATAGAAAGCAGAGGGTAGGGCTAAATGGCCAATTTTCACAATGGAGAAAGGTGAATAGTGGTGTACCCCAGGGATCTGTGCTGGGTCCGCTGCTTTTTGACATATTGTGACGCGCCCCGGTCGCACAGCACCCCCTGGTGGCGGCGTAGTGGTTCCACCGAAGGGCTGGGACCGGGGGTCACCAAGATGTTTGTGATCAGGGTTGGCCAGGTGCGAGGGTCAAGGGCCAGAGCCTTGTGCCAGCCTCGTTGCCAACTCCCAAAGAGACTAGAGTCTTGCACGAAAGTGGAGGGAAAAGAAAAAGGCTTTATTTTCCCCTTTTAGCACTAAGGGTTCATAACATAGGATAAACACTCCAGCACGTAGCAAAACAAGTCTTTACAGCAGATTTTGAAAGTAAGAGATGGAATAACCAAAAACTGTTAACTTCACAGTGTCAAAAACATCCAATAGCAAATTACTTCATTCACTCAATGAGCTCTGGAACGCTTCTATATCACTTCCAGCACAGTATATACATTCCATAGGACTATCAATGTCCTCCTGTACAGATTCCACCTGCATGGCCTCCTCTGACTGCTCTGAGGGATCAAGGTAAGTGTCCTTCATGTGAGTTCGTCTCACTGCTTCCCAAGGCTTGGCAGTTTGTTTGGGCCCACGGTTCAGCGTGGTGGAATACCAAAATGGCATTTCTTGCTCTAGAGGTCTAAAAACATTCTCTCTATAATGTTTTCCTCTAAAAGTTCTTTTCTTGCTCAAACTATCTTTTAACCTTTGCTTTGGCTCTTGTTTTAGATAAGGAGAACCACCTTCCCAGGATTCTTCTCTTAGCTTGACTTCAGGCACACAATAACAAAGGTTAAAAGCTTTACCTTTAGGTTTCCGTTTGGTTCTCTGGGGTGAGGCTGGAGGCCTACCTTGGCTGCTGCCTTCAGTATCAGTGCTCTCAGGTATATTCCTCCTGCTCTCCCAGTCTTTCCTCCTCTGGCCTTTGAGGCCTGTTCTCTTGTGGGCTTCAGGGCCCGGTCTGGCTTGGCTTCGGCCTTCTCGGCCTGTCCTCTCTCTTACAGGACTGGTTCTCCTTTCCCAGCCTGTCCTTTTACTCAGGCTTGCTTGCGGCCTAGATCCCACTCTTGGGCTAGTACCTTCATAGCATCTCTTTGGTCCTTCTCTGGAAAACGCATTCGCTTGGTCTCTCCCAACTGGTGAGGGTGATCTTTCCACAGCTCCCTGAGTAGTAGCTCTCCAAGCAGACGAGGTTTTAGCAGCTGAGCTTCTTGCAGGTAAGCTCCTAGCAGATAAGCTTCCTCCTGACTCTTGCTTGCTTCCTCTTAAATGTGAGCTTTTGGAACATGAGTCCTGCCCACTAGGGCGTGGTTCTGTGGTCTCTGTCCTAACTCTCCTGCTCCCTCTAGGTGAATCCTCTGGAAATTGCAGGCAATTTCTTTTTCTTTCAGACTTCAAAACTATTTTTCTCTCCAGAAGAGGGTCCGCTGTATCACAATATTCATAAATGAGCTGGAAAGTGGAATAACGAGTGAGGTTATCAAATTTGCAGATGACACAAAACTATTTAAAGTTGTTAAAACCCAAGAAGATTGTGGAAAATTGCAAGAGGATCTTGATAAATTGGAAGACTGGGCATCAAAATGGCAGATGAAATTTAATGTGGACAAGTGCAAGGTTATGCACCTAGGGAAGAACAACCCAAACTATGGTTACACGATGCAAGGTTCCACATTTGGAACCACCACCCAGGAAAAAGATTTAGGCGTCATTGTGGATACCATGTTAAAACCCTCGGCCCAGTGTGCAGCGGCGGCCAAGAGAGCAAATAGAATGCTAGGTATGATAAGGAAAGGAATGGAAAATAAAAGAAAAGATATTATAATGCCTCTATATCGTTCCATGGTGAGACCGCACCTTGAATATTGTGTGCAATTCTGGTCACCGTATCTTAAAAAGGATATAGCGATTTTAGAAAAGGTTCAGAGAAGAACCACCAAAATGGTAAAGGGGATGGAAGGATACTCCTATGAAGAAAGGCTAAAAAGGTTAGGGCTCTTTAACCTGGAAAAGAGACGGCTGAGGGGAGATATGATAGAAGTCTATAAATTAATGAACAGAGTGGAACGGGTAAACGTAGATCGATTGTTTACCTTATCAGAATATAGAAAGACTAGGGGACATGCAATGAAGCTACAGGGTAAACTATTTAAGACTAATAAAAGAAAATATTTTTCCACTCAATGTGTAATCAAACTCTGGAATTTGTTACCAGAGGATGTAGTAAAGGCTGTTAATGTAGCTGGGTTTAAAAAAGGTTTGGACAAGTTCCTGGAGGAAAGGTCCATAAACCATTATTAAGAAGGGACCCAGGATATCAATGCTTGAACCAATACAAGCATTGTGGAACCTGTGTCCCTTGGGGAAACTGCTAGGTACATATGACCTAGATTGGCCACTGTTGGAAACAGAATACTGGGCTTGATGGACCTTGGTCTGACCCAGTATGGCATATCTTATGTTCTTATGTTATGACCTAGGCGTGGTTGTGTCTCATGTTCTTAAAGTAGCTAAACAGGTAGAAAAGGGATGGCAAAAGTTAGAAGGATGCTTGGGTGCATAGGGAGATGAATGGCTAGCAGAAAAAGGAGGTGATAGTGCCTCTGTATAAGTCTTTGGTGTGACCTCATTTGGAGAATAGTGTGCAATTCTGGAGACCACACCTTCAAAAGGATATAAACAGGATGGAGTTAGTACAGAGGGTGGCTATTAAAATGATTAGTGGTCTTCATTATAAAGCATATGAGGACAGACTTAAGGATCTTAATATGTACACCTTAGAGGAAAGGCGGGATAGAGGTGATATGATTGAGATGTTTAAATACCTCCGTGGCATAAATGCATAGGAGGAGAGCCTCTTTTGATTAAAAGCAAGTTCTGCTACGAGGGGGCATGGGATGAGAGTGAAGGGGGATAGATTCAGGAGTGATATGTGGAAATATTTCTTTATGGAAAGAGTGGTGGATCCGTGGAATAGTCTCCCAGTGGAGGTGGCAGAGATGAGGACAGTATCTGAATTCAAAAAAGCATGGGAGAAACACAGAGGATCTCTAAAGGAAAAAAGGGGACTATTGTAGTTGTTGATATGGAAGGACAGACTAGTTAGGCCATGTGGTCTTTTTCTGTCATCATTTTTCTATGTTTCTATATTATACCCTCTAGTTTTACGGTTTCTTTAGAAGAGGTTTGTCTCCCCTGTCCCTCCTCCAGAGTGTACATATTTAGGTCTTCAAGTCTCTTCTCATAAGTCTTCTGACACAGACTGCAAATAATTTTGGTCACTTTCCTCTGAACCATTTCCAGTCTTTTTATATCCTTTGTGAGATATGGTCTCCAAAACGGAACACAATATTCCAAGTGAGGCCTCACCAGTGAGTTGTACAGTGGCATTAGTACCTCCCCCTTTTTGCTGGTAATTCCTATCTGTATGCAACCCATCATCCTCCTGGCTTTTGCCACTGCCTTGTCACACTCTTTCACCAACTTGAGATCCTCAGAAACAATCACTCCAAGGTCCTTCTCCTGGTCCGTGCACACCAACCTCTCACACCCTATCACATATAATTCCCTTGGATTTCTGCTTCCCAAGTGCATGACAGTGCACTTCTTCACATTAAAATGTAACTGCCAAGCATTAGACCATTCTTCCAGCTTTTGTAGATCTTTCCTCATGTTCTCCACTCCCTCAGGGGAGTCCACTCTGTTGCAAATTTTCATGTCATCTGCAAAAAGACAGACTTTTCCATTCTGTCGTTCAGCAATATCACTCACAAATACATTGAACAGTACCGGTCCCAGGAACAATCCCTGGGGCACACTGCTGATCACCTTCTTTATATCTGAGTGAATTCCGTTTGCCATCACCTTCTGTCGTCTGTCAGTCAACCAATTTCTGATCCAGTTCACCACCTTGGGATCCGTCCCCAAGTTGCTGATTTTATTGATAAGCCTCTTATGGGGAACAGTATCAAAGGCTTTGCTGAAATCCAGGTAGATGACATCCATCTCATGCCCTTGATGTAGTTCTCTGGTCACCCAGTCAAAGAACTCAATCAGATTTGTTTGTCAAGATCACCATGTTGCCTCGGATCATGCAATCTGTTGGTTTTGAGAAAGTCCGCTATTCACTCTTTCAGGAGCGACTCCATTATTTTTCCTGCCACTGAGATAAGGCTTACTGGCCTATAGTTTGTCAGTTCTTCCATGTTACCACTTTTGTGAAGAGGTACCACATCAACCCTTCTCCGGCCCTGTGGAAATTCTCCTGTCATCCTTTAATGGCTCTGCAAGAACTGAGTTCTTTCAATATCCTGGGATGTATCTCATATGGACCCATGGCCTTGTCCACTTTCAGTTTTGCAAGCTGTTCTAACACATCATCTTCGGTGAATGGTGTGGTGTGGTATCTACTCCATTCCCATTTGTATATTTGGGAATCACAGGTGGTTCTTTACCAGGATTTTCTTTAGTAAAAACAGAGCAGAAGTATTTATTTAGCATTTTCATTTTTTCAATGTCACTTTCCACAAATTCGTTCCCAGCATTTTTGAGTCCTGCAATTCCACCTCTGATTTTCCTTCTCTCCTGAATATACCTGAAGAAAGTTTTGTTGCAACACTTCACATCTTTAGCCATCTTTTCTTCTGCCTTTGATTTTGCTATCCTTATTTCGCGTTTGTCTCTTTTAGTTTGATCCTGTATTCCTTTCTGTGTTCCTCTGTTTGTGAACTTCTGAATTTTGAGAAAGCTGTGTTTTTTGCCTTTATTAGTGCAGCCACTTCTTTGGAGAACCAAATAGGTTTTCTTTTCCGCTTGTTTTTATTTACTTTCCTTACATATGTATCTGTTGCCCCTTTTTTTGCCTCCTTTAGTTTAGCCCATTGCAATTCCACTTCCCTTATCCCCTCTCCACCCTGCCAACTCCTCCTTCAAGTACTTGGCCATTTTACTGGTCAGTGTTTTAGAAGTCTAGGACTATGAGCTTGCTGTGATTGGACTCTGTCTTGGCTTTTATCTCAAACCACACTGTGTGATGATTGCTGCTGCTCACATGGGCATCCACCCGGACATTTGACACGCTATCTCCATTAGTGAGCACTAAATTCAGCATCAAGCTTTCCCTGGTCGATTCCATCACCATTTGTCTAAGTAACACATCTTGGAAGGCATCCACAATTTTTTAAATTTCTTTCCAGATTTGCAGAAGAAATACTCCAATCCACATCGGGTAGATTAAAGTCACCCAATATGTTCACTTCCCCCTTTGTGGTTATCTTTGCAATGCCAATAATCAATTCGCTATCTATTTCTTTGGATTGAGTTGGAGGCCTGTAGACTACACTAGTATGGATGACAGTGCCATCTCCTCTTTCCAACACAATCCACAGCACTTCTTCTTTTCTCCACATCCCCTGCATTTCAGTAGCTTTAATATTTCTTTTGACATATATGGCTATTCCTCCTCCTTTTCTACCCTCTGTATCTTTTCTAAATAGATTATAGCCAGCTATGGCTATATTCCATTCATGCGACTTGTTAAACCATGTTTCTGAAATGGCCAAGTCCATTTCCACCATTAGGGCTTCCAGGTCAGGAACCTTGTTGGCTAGGCTTCGAGCATTTGTGCTCATTGCTTTCCAGCATTTCTTGATTGGCTTGCCTGTATTTTGCATGGATTTTATTCTACATACCTCTTCCCTCTTGCCATTGATGTGTAGTTTAAAAGTGTGGCTATTTCCACTGTTATTATGCTTTTGCTGGGAGTGATGTCCTCAAGTTGTCCTTCTCCATCAGTCACCCCCTTTCCCTAGTTTAAATGCCTGGCCACATACTGCCTGTATTTTTCACTTAGGATCCTTTTCCCTGCAGCGGAGAGATGTAGTCCATCAGCACAGTATAGCCTCTTGTTGATCCATCTGTTTCCCCAGTCGCCTATATAGCTAAATCCTTGTTTGCATCAGGTTTGGAGCCATGTATTAAAGTTGTTTATGCGATGCAGCCTTTCTGCCCCCCTTACCATGAACAGGTAGAACTTCTGAGAATCCTATAGTGTTAACCATGGGCTTGAGTTTCTCTCCTAGAGTCTGGAAGTCCCTTTGAACTGCAGAGCCCCTGTTTCTAGCCAGGTCATTTGTACCCAAGTGGATGACAATGTCAATTTTGGAGTGCTCACTTTCTGCACTAACGATACCAACAATTTGGTTTGTATTCCTGCTGGCTGAAGAGTCTGGGAGGCATTTGACCATCTTGTCTCTTTTGAGCTGTGTTCCCAAGTTGGTGCCTCTGATGGTGGAATCTCCAAGTAATAGTAGTTTTCTGTTTTGTGATTTTTTTCTTCATATTTGGTGCATTATCAGTAGATTGGGCATTGACTCTCTCATTTAAGGGCACTTCAGTTTCCATGGACTGGACATCCTCATTATCCATGGCAAAGAGGGCACTATGCAGGGATATCTCTTGATGTATAAGGTGCCTCTGTGTTACAGGTCGCAACCTACCAGAGCCCACTTTGATCCATTTGTTCTTGGGCTGGTGATTCTTTGTGGGAACGGTGGTGGATTTTGTTCAGTTTGTATCTTAGAAGAGGTGTTTTTAATTGCAGCTAATTCTTCCCTCAGTAGAGTCAATTCTTTATGCATAGCAGCTAACTTACAGCATATATGGCAAGCTCCTAGATTCCAAATGATTCTTCTCAGAATGAAAGCACCACTGTTATTGCATTGCATACACGACATGCTGATTAAGTGGTCCTCTGCTGCAAAATTAAGAGGAGACTTAGATAGAAGACCAGGTCTCTGCAAGTCTAAAAGCAAATATGTACTTTTATTCCAAGTAGCTATATATCACAAGTGTCCCTAGCCAGTAGACCTTACATGAACTGAGGGCACACTCAGATATCTGATTTAAAGGCTATGCAAGGAATGTAGGCAGTCAGAATATTCCTAAGAACTCATATCCATCAGTTAAAATTTATATTAAAAAACAGGCAATTGTAAAGTTTGAAAGCTTAGCTGTGTGGAGTCTCTTGGAGCTGTGATGATCAGACTGGGTGGCCTATGGAGGATGTGTTTCGAAAGAGTAGTGGATCCATGGAATGGTCTCCCAGTGGAGGTGGTAGAGATGAGGACAGTAAATGAATTCAAAAAAGCATGGGACAAACACAGAGGATCTCTAAAGGTAAAAAGGGGACTATTGTAGTTGTTGATATGGAAGGACAGACTAGATAGGCCATGTGGTCTTTTTCTGTTATCATATTTCTATGTTTCTATGTTTCAGCATGGGTGGCTCACGGCCAGAGAAAAACAATTCTTGAAGGTAGCGCACCCTAAAGTTCCAGTTATTTATTTACTACCCAAAATTCTTAAATCTTTGGAGCAACCTCTGGGACGTCCCATTGTGTCCTGTTGCAATTCATTGATGGAGCCTCTTTCAAGGTTTCTTGATCTATTTTTCAATCCTGCAGCCAGCAGGATGGACTCTTACATCTGTGACACAACACATTTTTTAGGGAACTTGAATGATCTGGGAGAGTTACCTGTTAATTCCATCTTGGTAACATTGGATGTCACTGCTTTACATACTAAAATTGATCAACAACATGCTTTTGAAATACTGGAGTCTGTGGAGTTGAATTTACCATCTCGATTGCCTTATGTGTTTATTTTGTTCTTTCTATGGTATTATTTCAGTGTTACTTTTTATATAATGATGTTTTTTACCATCAGATTTTCAGAGTGGCAATAGGGGCTTTTGTAGCTCTGTCGATAGCCACCTTATAGTTGGACTGGTTTGAGCATTCTTTTATTTATGTTATTCCCAATTTCAAGTATGTTTTGGGGTGTTGTCCTTTTCTTGATGACATCTTTTTTTTATGGAGACTATATCACATTTAGAAGAGTTCAATGAATATCTGAACAACTGTGTTCTCAATATTTCATTTACTCTTATTTTTCTTCCTCACCAGATTCATTTTTTGGATGTGACTGTCACAATGGATAGAGGTCAAATTTCTACTTTGGTTTTTCGCAAACCAGTGAAGTGGAACAATTTGTTGAGATATCACAGCCATCATCCCCCAGGGCTTAAAAAGGGCTTGCCAGTAAGCCAATTCTTGCAGATTCAGCATATATGTTCCTCTGTTGAGGATTTTGAGGTTCAGGCTGGTTTCTTGTATGAGTGTTTTTTGCAGCGAGGCTATCCTATTGATATGATCTGGAGGACTCATAAACGTGCCCATTGGGCACACCGGGAGTGACTTCTGCTGCCTGCCAGTCCAGCCACTGAAGATTGTATTGTTTGTGCTTTGCCCTACATGGATCGCTCCTGGGAAGTAGTGACTTTGATTAGGAAGTTCTGGGATTTGCTATCTATTCACCTATGCTTTTGCAGTGACCTTTTGTTTTCATTCTCGAGGGGGGTCTAATATTTGGAATCTAGTGGTGCACAATTAGTTGGCCTCATTGCTCGGCAGCAGTGACTCTCTGGGCCACATTAAGTGCAATGGTTGTGAGTTTTGTGAGGGCATTTTAGAGGGTTACCAATGAACTTATCTTCCCACTGGTAGAATTTATACCACAAATTGAGCACATTCATGGTATACGCGATAGTATGCCCCTGTGGACTCTACTATGTAGGTTGGACTCGACATACGTTAAATGTCCGCCTATGTGAACATCGATCCCAATTGAAAGTCATGACGGTCTCAGCACCAATGCTACAACATCACATTGACTGTAATCATAATTTTTCCCAGTTGAAATGGCATGTTATAATTTTGTTTCCACGCTTCACATCTCTAGCATCATTTCTTCCATCTTTGCTTTTGCTATCCTTATTTCTCTCTTTGTCTCTTTTAGCTTTATCCTGTATTCTTTTCCGTGTTCCTCTATTTGCGATCTTCTGAATTTTGTGAAAACTGTGTTTTTTGCCTTTATTTATGCAGCCACTTCTTTGGAGAACCATATAGGTTTCCTTTCCCTCTTGTTTTTATTTACTTTCCTTACATATTTTATTTTATTTATTTTATTTTTTTAGACAGATTTGTATACCACCTTATCCTTCAATCAAAGTGGTCACATTACAATTGGAGGGTTACACTTAACATGAGGGTACTTAACAACGTTTAGACAGCATAATTGGGGTTACATTTAACATGAGGGTACTTAACAACACTGTGCAATGAACTCGCATGTCTAGTTGGTATGAGTGGGTAGCGAGTTGGCGGAGGTAGTTGCATTACCATTCGGGTGGAGACCGTTGCTGTCTGCTCGTAGGTTTCTGTAAAGAGCAGGGTTTTAAGGGCCTTGCGGAAGTCTATGATGTAATTTAATGCCCTCAGGCTCATTGGGAGAGAGTTCCAAAGTGTGGACGTCAGTAGTGAAGGAGCTCTTCTTGAAGTTGTTTGTTTTGTCTTGTGATATCCTGCAGGTGTGCTGATCATGTTGTCATTATTTGTCCTTCTTGATCTATCACTGATATCCCTTGTTATGATGTCTTGGAGTGCATCTGCCGAGAGATGGTGAATGATTTTAAAGATGATTAGGACTGTTTTAAATTTTGCTCTGGCTATCATTGGGAGCCAGTGCAGTTGCTGTAAGATGGGAGTGATGTGCTCAGTTCTTGGAGTGTCTGTAATGATGCGTGCTGCAGTGTTTTGCACCATTTGGAGTGGGTGTAAGGTCTACTGAGGGAGGCCTTGATATAACGAGTTTCCGTAATCGTGCAGGGGTGTGATGAGTGCTTGGCACACTGTGCGGAAGTGGTCCTGTCAAAAGTATTGGCTTGATTTTTCTGATGGTCCTCAAATGTTGATAGGCCTTGTTTGCGGTTTTGGTGATGTGGGATTTCATGTTCAGAGCTCTGTCCATTGTGATGCCCAGGTACTTAACTTCATCTTTGACTACTATGAGTTTGTCTAGAATGCTGATAGTTTGTGGTGGAATGAAGGTTTTGGTTCCTGGTGACGAACATTGCCTCGGTTTTATCATAGTTGACCGTCAGGTTATTGGCTGTGAGCCAGGCATTCATGTCTTCAAGTCATCTAGTTATTGTTGTGGTGTTAAGTGCTAGTAGATTGACTGGAGCATACGCCATGATGTTGTCAGCATAGATGTGATAGTGGAGTTTGTGGCTTTTGATGATGTTGCATGTGGGTTGGATGTAAATATTAAAGAGCATTGATGACAAGGCTGAACCTTGTGGTATTCCCTGTGTGATGGGGAACTGCAGTGATTTCTTTTGGGTGCATTTGACTTCTTGTGTTCGATCTTCCAAGTAGGAAGTAAACCACTTCAGAGTGTTCTTACATACTCCTATCTGCTGCAGGTGTTGCAGTAAACTGGTGTGGGATACAGTGTCAAAGCTGCCGAGATGTCCATGAACACTAGCAGGAATCCGTTCTTTATGTTATCCATGCCTCTTAGGAGATTGTCAAAGAGGGAAGTGAGTAGTGTTTCCACACTGTGTTGGGGTTTAAAGCCATGCTGATGGATGTCCAGTGGGGCATTCATGTCAATATGGTCCTGAAGTTGTCTTTGCACAGTCTTTTCAATGATTTTCACAAGGAATGGTAGGCTGGGGATGGGACGGTATGATTTTGGTTCAGAGGGGCTTAGGTTGTTGCTTTTAAGTATTGGTCGTATCATGGCGTGCTTCAGGGACTGTGGCATGTATTCTTGTTGGAGTGAATCTTTGATGATTTTGTGAATGTGATGAGAGAGCTGGCTTCTTGTGGCTTTGAGCCAAGACACTGGGCATGGGTCTGACGGTGAGGTTGTTGTGTTGAGTCCATTTATTATGTTCTCTACTTGATGTGTTGATGGTATGCTGAAGTCCTCCCAAGTTTGATTCTGCTCTTTTATCTCATGGCCATCTGTCTGTGGTGTGATGGAGCGTGTCTGGATGGTGTTTTTTGATTTCATGTAGTCTGCAAATTCCTGTGGGTCAAGATGGTGGGTACAGTGCTGCGTGGTGTCCTTAGTGAGCTTTTGGACAATGCTAAAGAGTTCTCTCGATCTGTTGACAGATTTCATGATTAGGTTGGTATGGTGTTGCTGTTTACGCTCATTTATCAGGTTGTTATATTCCATTTGCCAGGCTCTGTATTGAGTCAGGGAGTTATGCGACTTGTTCCGCCTCCATTTTCTCTCCAGTCCAGTGCGCTTTGCATCTCTGATATCACTTGAGTACCAGGGGGCGTTGGACCTCCTGTGTGCTTGTGGTTCTGTACTCGTAGGGGCTGATGCTGCATTAGATATTATGGAGTTCTCTATGTTGTATCTGTTGCCCTTTTTATTGCCTCCTTTAGTCTAGCCATTGCAATTTCACTTCCCTTATCCTCTCCCACCCTGCCAACTCCTCCTTTAGGCACTTGGTCATCTTCCTGAAGTCATCATTTTTGAAGTCTAGGACTTTGAGTTTGCTGTGACTGGACTTTGTCTTGGCTTTTACGTCACGCGATCGCCATTGGTGAGTACTAAATCTAGCATCAAACTTTCCCTGTGTTCATAGCCTTTTTTTTAAATTTTAGTCTAGCAGTTTCCTTCAGCTCATTTGAAAGTAGCCTTTCTTTACTAGGCTATAGTGCTAAGAACTATTCTTTGTAACTCCAGTACCTGGATCTTTTCCCCATTTCTTCCTCTAGCTGCCTTCTTACCCAGCCATCTCAGTGACCATTCTTAGCCAGGGGCCTCAGCTGTCTCAGAACCTGCTGCATGGCCACCTGAGTCTAGTCACTATCAGGGTAATTTTATAAGTGTCTCCTAGATTTACGTACATGCTTATGCATGGAAAGCATGGTGTTTTAGTGGTTTCTGCACATAAATGGCCACATGTGCACATAATGTAGTCTGTTGCTATTCAGTAAGAGGGTCATTTTAAAAGGTTTAGTTGTGATTTGGATGTCTGAAGACGAGCACATGGACATCAAAATCACTGACATGTCTCCATAGCCATTCCACGAATGATGTTCGTAGATGTTTCCAGTGCAGGGGCATCCAAGTAGGCACAAGGGTGCGATAGAAGCATGTCTGGGGAGTGCCAATATACTTACATGTCCCCATTCGATCTCTGCAGGCACATCAATGCTTATACCTGCTCCAGGCTTGAATAGGCTTTAGGATAGTGCTTGTTTTCACCTTTAAACATCCAGAGAGTGTAGAGAAAAGGGAGAATTGAATGGCTAGCCTTAGATCTCAAAGGCCCACACTGGTATTTGAGCTCTCACCACTCTGCTCTTAAGCCACTATCCAAACCATTATGCTATTGCACATCTAGATTCTGCAATGCTGTCCTGGAAGTATCTATATAGATGTTTGATATATGTGCATATTGGACACGACCACATTTCCAAAATCGCGCCTGAACTTGCACATTCTTGCTTTTTTTTTCAGACATTCTGTCTTTGACATCCCAGATTGCACTTGGACGTCCTATTGTGAAATGTGTCTCTAAATATATGTGTCAGACCTATGGTGCATACTTTCACTGTGGGCATGTACACGGACAGAATTGGGGCTGAACACAAATTTACACACGCAAGTAATAAAATACTGGAACTTAACGTACATTCTTGAAAAATCTAGGAGCAGGCATTTACACTTGCCGTGCTTGGACCTAGTTTGAGGTGTGCTTTTGGCTATTTACACCCCTATTTTAAAAAGGATGGCAACGCATTCTTTACTTTATGGCATAGACTTGAAATAGGTGCATGAAAATAAAGGCAGATAGGTGCCTGTGTATCTTTCTAATATAGGCTCCTTCTGGACATCGCACATAGGTGACCTGTTACAAAATTACCCTCCGAGTGTTGCTGTTGTGAGATGGCTGAGACTCTCTCACTCCTTCCCCTCTCCCCAAAGCTATGAATTATGTTCATAATAAAAACTAGTATGACTCAAATACTATTTTAATCGTTACTATGCACTGAGAGAAACATAAACATAGATACAAAAAATATTACTGAAACTTAGCTGCGGTATGATCAATGGACAAAAATGGAAGAAGGCATTAAAAGTTCCATGAGACTAGCAAGTGGCTGTCTTACTTTCAGAACAGCTTGCAAAGGGGATCGGCATAGCATTAATTCATTGCAATTTACAGTGAACTGTATTACCCCAGTGATGGTTGTACTCCAGGAGGAATATTGGAGAGAGAGGGATGACATATCCAATAGGTTTGGATGTCTGTAGTGACTCAAGAAGAGATTAAAGCAATGCAATTAACACAGCAGGGTATTACAAATAAATTAATCACTTTAGAGGTGACCTGCTTAGCCCTAATTTCAGAGAAAATAGTAATGCTTAACTAGTTAGAATACACGGAAAATGGAAAGAATTACAGACAATATGTGGTTGCTGGAACTTACACTACTGTATAAAAAAGTCCATAGATTAAATAAAATGATTGCTAAAAAGTGCTTAAAGATGAAGAGGCCAGCAGTGCAGTACTTAGGGCCCTTTTTACTAAACACTTAGCATGAGTTATCTGCTGCATGGCCTATTTTATTCCTATGGGCCCTGAGGCAGATGGCACGTGATAAGTGTTTAGTAAAAGGGGCCCTTAGTATGTAGGGGGAATTCAGTGTTAATGCGCATTTTCATTGGGTTACTCTTAACACTTCTATGCATTAGTGGATGTTAATATAAATGTGTACATTAACATCCACTAATGTAATGTAAATATTAATGAGCTGTATCACATGCAAATTCATGCTAAGCTGCTCATTCATATTAAAATTTCAATTTCAATTAATTCCTATCCTGTCTATCATAATACACTATACTTAGATGGGTAGATATAAATTAACATGGTGCACAGGATCACTTAGTGCCATTTCTTCAGACAGTGCCAGCAGTGTGGGTCTTCATGTCCCCACTGTACTTCCTGCACATCTCAAAGGGTTAGGTGTTAAGCTGAAGTTGAGAATTTGCCCCGCCCTCTTGATATGGGAGTGGGTTCCTGAATTCTTGGGTATGAACTACTCTTGATGAGAAGTGCTTCTGGACTTCACAAGGGGGTTCTTCTGTTAAATATGGGTGACTTAGAACTCTAGTGGGGAGCTCCTGCACTCAGGGAGGGATCATCTATGAATGATAGGAGATCTTGGATTCTGGGGAGGGGAGGCTCTTCTCTCAGTGGTGATGGTGATCTTAGAATCCTGGATTTTGATGGGACAGAGTCTGCTCTTGAGAAGGAGGGATCTTGGATTGTAGGGGACAAAACTGCTCCCATTAGGCCTTACAGTACTGGCAAGTTAATGCCAATTCTGTACATTACCATTGCCAATATCATGGGCATTAACGCCCACAAAATTCTGGCTTTAATGCTCTTTGAGGAAGGAATTTTATAAATTAATTCTTGTGTATGTGTGGTCACATATGAACCTAACGACCTCTTATAACATACCAACCAGTGTAAAAGTCTGCACTTTGGCATAAAAGCACATACTTTGTCAGAACTCGCAGATGGGGGCGCGGTCTGGGCGGATTTGTGGTGCTATCGTTCATGGGGGAAAGGGTAAGATTGCTAATAAGAAGGTTTGAGGGGGGGGAGTGAGTAATCGCAGGAGGGAGAGCATCGGTAGAGTGGACTACTGGTTGCTATGTAGTTGGGCCAAAGTGTTCTAGAAATAGGCGAGTCTTTAGTTGTTTGTGAAATGTGGCCAGTACAGTGATGTTTTTTATTCTCTCAGGTAGTGAGTTCCACAGGCTTGCTGCGTACTACTACTGCTACTACTACTACTACTGAACATTTGCGTAGCGCTACAAGATATCCGCAGCGCTGCACAGACACATGTAAAAGACGGTCTCTGCACATCAGAACTTATAATCTAGTCAAGACAGACAACACAATAGCTGTAGATGTGGGATACATCTAGGGGGAATGGTAAGGGAACACAAAGGAGGTCAGAAGAGTGAAAATCCGAAAGTGGCAGCAAAGAGGTGAGTTTTCAGCCTGGATTTGAAAAGGGTCAGAGAAGACGCCTGATGTACAGACTCAGGTAGTTTGTTCCAGGCGTAAGGAGCAGCAAGGTGAAAGGAACAAAGTCTGGAGTTAGCAATAGAAGAGAAGGGCACAGATAGAAGCAATTTGCCAGAAGAGTGGAGTTCCTGAGGAGGGGTGTAGAGAGACATAAAATGGAAAGGTAGTGAGGAGCTGCAGAGTGAATGCACTTATAGGTCAGCAGGAGAAGTTTGAACTGGATGTGGAAATGGATAGGGAGCCAATGAAGTGACTTGAGAAGAGGGGTAATATGGGCATGACGAGGCTGGCGGAAGATTAGCCGTTCAGCAGTGTGTTGAACAGATTGAAGGGGAGAGAGATAATTCAGAGGAAGAACAGAAAGGAGTAGGTTACAATAGTCTAGATGGGAGGTGACTAGAGAGTGGATAAGTGTCTTAGTAGTGTCTTCAGAAAGGAATGGGTGAATTTTGTTGATGTTGTAGAGAAAGAAATGGTGGGTTTTAGCTATCAGTTGGATGTGTGTGGAGAAGAAGAGAAAGGAGTCAAAGATGACCCCAAGGTTGCGAACTGAGGAGGCAGGGAGGAGTAGAGAGTTATCCATAGAGACTAAGAAAGGAGGAAGGGGAGAAGTCAGTTTAAGGGGAAAAATAAGAAGCTCAGTTTTGGCCATGTCCAATTTCAAGTGGTGATGAGACATTCAAGCAGCAATGTCAGGCAGAGATCTGGGCCTTGGTTGCCAAAGTGCTTTCAGATGTAGAGAAGTAGATCTGGTAGTCATCAGCGTAAAGATGGTACTGAAAACCATGAGAAGAGATGAGTGTACCAAGGGACTGGGTATAGAGAGAGAAAAGGCGTGAACCCAAAACAGATCCTTTGGGTACACCAACTGAGAGCAGGATAGCAGTAGAGGAGGATCCACCAGAATGAACAGTGAAAGAGCGATTGGAGAGAAGAAGAGAACCAGGATAGCACAGAGCCCTTAAAACCAAGCGAGGACAAGGTATCAAGGAGAAGGTTGTGGTCAACAGTGCCAAAAGCAGCAGAAAGGCCAAGAAGGATGAGGACTGAGTAAAGGCCCTTGGATTTTGCCAAGAAGAGGTCACTGCAGGCTTTGGCAAGAGCCATTTTGGTAGAATGTAAAGGACGAAAGCCAGAATGTAGAGGATCGAGAAGGGCTTGAGAGGATAGAAAATCAAGGCAATGACTGTGAACCACACATTCAAGTTAAGAAACGAAGGGGAGGAGGAAGATGGGTCGATAGTGAGAAGGACAGGTAGGATCTAGTGAGGGTTTCTTGTGGAGAGTGCATAGAGTGCGAAGGATCTTGTTCAGGCATATTGGCTGCTTTTTGCTTTTTTGCGAGGTACAATCAGCATGTTTTGGGTGCTCTGTCTTCTTGATCTGGTGCTTTGTGTTTTATGCAGTAATGCTTGCAAGTGGGAGGCTGATTGGTTGAGGCTGATTTTAAAGGTCAAAAGCAGGCTTTTTTACTTGATTCGACTTAGTATAGGAAGCCAATGTAGATGTTTTACAATAGGCGTTATGTGTTCATATCTTTTAGCTCCTTGTAAAATGCAGGCAGCTTGTGTAGTGCTGTATGTATTGGAAGCAGGGTGGAGTTTCGTAAATCATGGTACATTATGTTACTATAGTCAAAGTGGGGTTGTAAAGACAAAATATGGATCTATCTCGTGCCTTTTCAGAGGTAGCTTTAGGTGTGTTTCAAGTATAGTAGGTATGTCCTTGTCCCAAGAGGACTTGCAGTCTAACAATTAGAGTTACAAATGTGTGCTACTGTGTTAGCCTGCATTATTTTATCACAGGTCACATTTTATGCAAAGGGGCCTGGTTGCTAATAATACATGCTAATGCCATTAGTGAATAGTAATGTGGTAGGCACATTAGTAACTGCAATCATGTACCTGAGGCAGTGGAACGTGGCATGACTCATACATGATCGCAAGGCAAACTGGGAGAATTTGAACTATGACCTCCCTGACCCTTAGCCTGCTATAACCACTAGGCTAATTCTCCACTCCAGGTTGCACTCAAGCCTTCCCTTCATGACCAAACTTATAGAAAAAGTATTCCTAATCCAGCTTCAGGATCACATAGAGTCATCTGCACCCCTAGACAAACACCAATATGGTTTTAGGCCTTTCCACGGAGTTGCGACCTTACTAACAGTCCTATTTGACAGATTCACACGAGGCATAGACGACACAAAACAGGTCTTTCTTTTAATATTCCTGGCTATTACCGCTACCTTTGACAGCATAAACCATCAGATCATACTCAACAGGCTTCAACAGATAGGCATCAAGGATACTGTCCTAAATTGGTTCACCTCATACTTAACTAATAGAACACAACAAGTAAAAATTGATCAACATACTTCCGAACTCTATAAACAAGAACAAGGCCTACCACAAGGCTCAGCATTATCGGCATTACTATTTAACATTTACCTCCAGCCCATCTGCTCCGTATTCAAAAAATTCCAAATAAACTTTCATATTTATGCCGACCATATAATGTTATATCTCCCTATTAACACATCAAATTCTGCAAATCAACAACTTGCTGACTGCTTTTCAGAAATAATTCAATGGCTAGAAAAACACAACCGCAAGATCAACTTTGCCAAAACGGAAGCCATGTATGTAACTAGAAATCAGAGCTTCTCCCCCCCAACAACCATCGGATTACAAAATATAAGCATAACAGTCAAAAGTGAGGTGAAATACCTCTGCACAATCATCGCCCGCACCCTCAGCATGTCATCACACATAAACCAAACAACCAAAAAGATATATTATAAGATCAAAATGCTAAAACAACTCTGCCCACTACTTCATCACAATGACTTTATATCCATCATCCACTCAATCATAACTCCCCACTTTGATTACGCCAACACAATCCTTCAGGGTATCACAAAACAGGTCTTAAGACAACTCCAACTAGCACAAAATGTTGCAGCACGGATCTCAATGCAGATCAGCCCAACAGAACACATCATCCCTATCCTGTACAACCTCCATTGGCTCCCCATCCAGAGCCGCATAAACTACAAAATAATCGTAACAACATTCAAATTAATCAAAGATATTGCTCCATCCTTCCTATCCACTCTTATTACAAAAGAAGAACACAGCCAAACACAACGGAATCAAAGCAAAAATAAGCTCAAAATGCCTAACGATTTCAGAAAATGAAAAAAGGTGACCAACAACAAAGCATTTTCCCACACTGCCCCCATACTATGGAATGCCCTCCCCACCAACCAAAGAGAAACTAGCGATCTCATCACATTTAGAAAAAAGCTTAAAACTCATCTATTTACCCTTCATTTTGGCACCCAACCTGACTACAACAGCTCAAACCACAGCCTCCCCCCTAAAAACTCTACTTAACTCCTCTTATCTACAAAGCCTGATAATGTATATAGTTCCATGTTAATAAAGCCCTGTTTTACCCGTTAATGTATATAGTTCAAATCATTCTATGTAATGGAATAGGTACATGTTCTGTACTATCCAAACTGTTGTTACATGTAAACCGCTTTTGATCATCTGGAAAAATGTGGTATAAAAATGTTAAATAAATAAATAAATCATGAAGGTGAAATGCATAATCTTTGGTGCATAATCCTGGTTAAAATTTGAGAACAGATATTCCTTTATAAAATGATTGATATTCACATGATGTTACTGGACTACATGAGAAAATAATATTACTTTAGTCCTAATAAAGTTTAAAGAAATTCCAGCTGTGTAAGTAACACTGCACTTGAAGATTTAAAGGCCCATTTTAGAAAGGCTGCATATGTGGTTGCTGTGACATTCAAGTGATAAGTCTCAAAGTCTATGTCAGTCTTAAAGCGAAGTGTAAGTCCATTCTAAAATGGACATATCCCCGCCCCTCGCCGTAAACATGTCCGTCAAAAGAAGACAGGTTAGCGATCAGATTTTAAACCCCCGGTGATGACGTCAGGGGTAGGCGCCGCAGATGAACCGTGCACTCCGACACAGCGCAGGAGATCACAACGGGGCACAGTGGTGAGCAACAACCTCCTCTCCTCACATGCTGGAGACCTCGGCATTAGAATCCTTTCTCCAATCCAAGGGTTCACTGATTTCCTGAAATATTAAGTGTGTCAGTAGTAGATTAGTATGAAAAAGAGTTTATAATTTTGAGTTAGCTCCTCTGTTTCTTCACATGCTTCTCTTGACGTGGACTTTTTGCAGATGTCCGATTGTTGTTTTTCTTTGTAATGGTTACATATTGTTATTTCTGGTATATTTGTATTTTCTCTAAAGTTTCTCAATAAATGGAAATTGAAATTGAAAAAAAAAAAAAAAAAAGAAGACAGGTTGTGCAGGCACACACAAGGGTAGCACAGACACATTCAGTGTGAGGCACTATCTAAGAAGCATACACATGGGAAATATCGATGCGGGAATCCTGGCAACTTGCACGTGTGCATGCCGGTATTTCAGAACACACGCGTCTATATGTTGGCATATGCACTTGTTTCCTCACCATTTTACAAACTTAGACGTCCCACCACTCTTCATAAATTTTAGACGCTGCTATGTCTACTGAACACAATTATAGAGGGGGAAAGAACATTGTGGGGGGGGGGGGGGATTAAGGAGGATGTCTCCCTTAATGCATTCTGTAAAGGGTTAGCTGAAACAAGCACTTCATAAAACCTAAACGCAGTGAGGGGCAGGTGTAAATTCAGCTGTGGAAAATGGTTACTGCTGCCGGGTAGCCCCTATGTAAAATCAGAGATACCCTGCTGTCCATATCATGCCTCCAACCCGCATCCAATATGCTCATGTATGACTTGGATGTGATTGTGGCAGAGACGTGTATATTCATGCCTTTCTGAAATTGATGTTTGGATGTGGATATGATTTACATGTGTGAATAGTCATTTTCACATGTGCATATCAATACGTACTAGGGCTTCTAAAATCACCCCCTTTATAAACACAATTCTGAGGTCTTTTGTTTTAATTATCTACAATTGTTTTCTGATTTTCTGAAATGCTCGTATCCAAACTAGTTTGTGAACCATAATAAAAATATCATATTTGTTATTGACTGCAGTGATTCTAAACTTAGCAAGGCATAATAATGCATTTTTAGCCTTAGTACAGAAATATACTGTATTGATGAAGTTGGTCCTATTTTGTGTTTGTCAATCTCTAATTTAGATGGTTGCTGGAACTGCTGAAAAAAATGATGTTTCATCCACTGAATAAGAAGAAGAAAGCAAAATCTTATTTGTCCGAAACAGATTTTATGGTACTAATGCTATAAATTAGTATTGTAGATGAGCAAAACGAATTTCCAATATTTCAGCCAGCAGTGCTGTAATCCTTTCTTAAAAGAACCCTTAACATTTTCTCCACTTGTTAATGAATTCCCTTGAAGTGAGAGTTTCTCAAGCCATTCCTGGAGTGCTCTTTACCTAGTCTGGTTTTCAGGATGCCCACCATGAATTTGTTCTGATAGAGATTTGCATTCACAGCCTCCAATGGCTACAAATCTATCTCATGCACATTCATTATAGATATCCTAGAAACCAGACAGGGTAGGGGTACTACGAGAATGTCATGAGAAATACTACCTCAGGTTTAGCGGGGCTGATATTTACTCTTAGTGGCAGGGGTGTGCTTTTGTTTTAAATGAAAGCTGTGATCTCAGCGAAACAGGAAATGACAAAGTCGTCATCATTTCCTGGTTCCCATCAATAGTGCGCATTCTTTCCCAAGGGTGTGCATGAGTGAGCAATAGTGCACAATATTTTACAATATTTTGCATGCTATTGTGTAATAGTGTATGCTTTCATGAAAGAATGTGCGTTATTGCTCAGTCGTGCACACTCTTAGGAAAGCATGTGTACTTTTAAGGGAAAATGATATGAGACGAAAAAAATAATTAGAAAAACACAATGAAAAGAAAATGTTTGGGCTGCACACCCCTACTCAGCAGTTGGTGTTTTTTCTAAATACTGGCTGACATGGCTAAAAGTAATCTGCATATTCATTTCTGGTATCTGCTATCCTAATTTTATCCAATAGTTATCTGGTTAGCGGACTGAATATTGCCACTAACTGGAGAGCTCATAACTCTACCCCTGACCACTCTGGAGCTCTGAGGTGGTCCGAGGAAATATGCAGAACTATTATGTGCATAGGGCTGCTGAACATCTTGCAGGCTTGCTAACAGGATCAGTTTTGAATATCAGCCCCAGTCTTAAGTTTCCGGGGATCATTTTGGAAGCCCTATATTCATGCTTTGGACGTTCGAAAACGGGCATAGAGACATTCAAAGCCATTTTAGAAGCCAGCTCTGGGGACGTGCCCAAGTCTGAGCAGGGTCATGGTGGAGCGCCCTCATGAGCCTGGATGTCCCCGTCTGATCTCATAGATGTCATAAGAACATAAGATATGCCATACTGGGTCAGACCAAGGTCCATCAAGCCCAGTATCCTGTTTCCAACAGTGGCCAATCTAGGTCATACGTACCTAGAAGTATCCCCAAAAGACACAAATTCCACAATGCTTGTATTGGGTCAAGCATTGATATCCTGGGTCCCTTTTTAATAATGGTTTATGGACCTTTCCTCCAGGAACTTGTCCAAACCTTTTTTAAACCCAGCTACACTAACAGCTCTTATTACATCCTCCAGTAACAAATTCCAGAGTTTGATTACACGTTGAGTGAAAAAATATTTTTTCTTATTTGTCTTAAATAGTTTACCCTGAAGCTTCATTACATGTCCCCTAGTCTTTCTATATTCTGATAGCGTAAACAATCGATCTACGTTTACCCGTTCCACTCCATTCATTAATTTATAGACCTCTATCATATCTCCCCTCAGCCGTCTCTTTTCCAGGTTGAAGAGCCCTAACCTTTGTAGTCTCTCTTCATAGGAGTAGCCTTCCATCCCCTTTACCATTTTGGTGGCTCTTCTCTGTACCTTTTCTAATAACGCTATATCCTTTTTAAGATACGGCGACCAGAATTGCACACAATATTCAAGGTGCGGTCGTACCATGGAACGATACAGAGGCATTATAATATCCTTTATTTTATTTTCCATTCCTTTCCTTATGATCCCTAGCATTCTATTTGCTTTCTTGGCCGCCGCTGCACACTGGGCGGAGGGTTTTAACATGTTATCCACAATGACTCCTGAATCTTTTTCCTGGGTGGTGGTTCCCAATGTAAAACCTTGCGTCATGTAACCATAGTGTGGGTTGTTCTTTCCTAGGTGCATAACTTTGCACTTGTCCACATTAAATTTCATCTGCCATTTGGATGCCCAGTCTTCCAATTTATCCAGATCCTCCTGCAGTTTTCTACAGTCCTCTTGGGTTTTAACAACTTTAAACAGTTTTGTGTCATCTGCAAATTTGATAACCTCACTAGTTATTCCCTTTTCCAGGTCATTTATGAATATGTCAAAAAGTAGCGGACCCAGTACAGATCCCTGGGGTACTCCACTATTCACCTTTTTCCATTGGGAAAGTTGGCCTTTTAGCCCTACCCTCTGCTTTCTATCTTTTAACCAGTTCCCGATCCACAATAATATATTGCCTCCTATTCCATGACTTTTTAGTTTTGCCAAAAGTCTCTGATGAGGGACCTTGTCAAAGGCTTTCTGAAAGTCCAGATACACTATATCAACTGACTCACCTTTGTCTACTGTTTATTCACACCTTCAAAAAAACATATCAGATTAGTAAGACAAGATCTTCCTTGTCTAAAGCCATGTTAGCTGTCTCCCATTAGGCCATGACTATCTACATGCTGTGTTATTTTGTTCTTTATGATGATTTCTACCATCTTCCCCGGTACTGACGTCAGGCTCACCGGTCTATAATTTCCGGGATTACCCCTGGAACCCTTTTTAAAAATTGGCGTTACATTGGCAACCCTCCAATCTTCCGGTATTACAGATGATTTTAATGAAAGTTCACAGATTACTAAAAGCAAGTATGCAATCTCATATTTCAGTTATTTCAACACACTTGGATGTATACCATCCGGTCCAGGTGATTTGCTACTATTCAGTTTATCAAATAGTTGTAATACATCTTCCCGGTGTAGCAATATTTCTCTCAATTCCTCTGCAGTATCACCTTTAAATACCACTTCAGTCTTGGGTAACATCCCTATATCTTCCTCAGTAAAGACTGAAGCAAAGAATTCATTCAGTCTCTCTGCTATAGCCTTGTCTCCTCTTACTGCCCCCTTTACCCCTCTATCATCTAATGGTCCAATTGACTCTCTCACAGGCCTTTTGCTACGAATGTACTTGAAAAAGTCTTTATTTCGTGTTTTTGCTTCCGTAGCAAGTTCCTTCTCAAATTCTCGCCTTGCCTGCCTTATCAATGCTTTGCGTTTAACTTGCCAGTGCTTGTGCTGTTTCCAGTTTTTTGTCGTTTGGCTTTTTTTTCCCCATTTCCTGAAAGATGTTTTGGCAGCAACAGCCTCTCTGACCTCGCCTTTAAACCATGCTGGCAGTTTTTTGGACTTTCTTCCACCTTTCTTAATGCATGGAATACAGCTGGTCTGGGTTTCCAGAATAGTATTTTTAAACAACACCCAAGCTTGATGTAAGTTTTTAACCTTTGCAACTGCTCCTTTTAGTTTTTTTTTAACTATATTCCTCATTTTATCATAGTCTCCCTTTTGAAAGTTAAAAGGTAGTACTGTGGATTTCTTTACTATCCCTCCTCCACTAATTAAATCAAACATGATCATGCTATGATCACTATTGCCAAGTGGTCCCAACACCCTTATCTCTTGCACCAGATCTGGTGTTCCACTAAGGACTAGGTCCAGTATGGCTTCCCCTCTGGTTGGTTCATGAACTAGCTGCTCCAGGAAGCAGTCATTTATTTCATCTAGAAACTTTAATCTCCCTAGCATCTCCTGCCGTGACACTGACCCAGTCGATACCGGGGTAATTGAAATCACCCATTATTACTACTCTGCTGTGACTTTTGTTAGCTTCCTTGATTTCTTTGAGCATTTCATCATCCATTTGTTCATTCTGGCCAGGCGGTCGATAGTACACCCCCACTGCCATCACCTTCCGCTTCATACATGGAATTTCAATCCATAGAGATTCTACAGCAAATTTTGTTTCCTGCAAAACTTTAATCCTTTTTGACTCAATGCCCTCTCTAACATAGAGCGCAACCCCTCCACCAATTTGATCAGTTCTATCATTACAATATAGTTTGTATCCAGGTATCACATTGTCCCACTGGTTATCCTCCTTCCACCATGTCTCTGAGATTGCAATCATATCTAACCTCTCATTTAGTGCTATATATTCTAACTCTCCCATCTTATTGCTTAGACTTCTAGCGTTTGCATACAAGCATTTTAGAGACTGTATTTTATTAATATTAATCTGGCTATTGGTAGGCATGGGTAATTTGGAATCTTTACGCTCTGTCTGCACCATACTCAAGGGCATTTGGGCTACTTTACTCTTTTTGGAACCTCACTGCTTTTGGTAGTATCCTTCAAGGATGCCATGTTCCGAACCATGCACTCTTGGGCGACTGTCGGCTTTCCCCTATTTTCTACTTTAAAAGCTTCTCTATCTCCTTTTTAAAGGTTAATGCCAGCAGTCCGGTTCCATTCCGGTTAAGGTGAAGCCCATCCCTTCGGAAGAGCCCCTCCTTTCCCCAGAATGTTCCCCAGTTCCTAACAAATCCAAAACCCTCATCCTTGCACCATCGTCTCATCCACGCATTGAGACTCTGGAGCCTGCCTTTTGGGTCCTGCACGTGGAACAGGAAGCATTTCGGAGAACGTTACCCTGGATGTTCTGGATTTCAACTTCCTACCTAAAAGCTTAAATTTAGCCTCCAGAACTTCCCTACCACATTTTCCTATGTCATTGGTACCAACATGTACCAAGACAGCAGACTCCTCCCCAGCACTATCTAAGATCCTATCTAGGCGGTGCGTGAGGTCCGCTACCTTCGCACCAGGCAGGCATGTTACCAGGCGATCCTCATGTCCACCAGCCACCCAGCTATCTACATGCCTAATGATTAAATCACCAACTGTAACAGCTGTCCTAACCCTCCCCTCATGGGCACATGGCCCTGGAGAAACGTCCTTGGTGCGCGAGGGTTTTACATCACCTGGAGGACAGGTCCTAGTTACAGGATCATGTCCTGCCACACCAGGGTGATGTTCTCCTGTCACGTGACCTCTCTCCTCCATGGCAACAGAGATGCTGCCAGACTGGAGATGGGACTTCAGGACTATATCTCTGTAAGTCTTATCCATGTACTTCTCTGTCTTTCTTATGTCTTCCAGGTCTGCTACTCTAGCCTCTAGAGAACGGACTTGTTCCCTGAGAGCAAAGAGCTCCTTGCACGTAGTGCATACATAAGACATCTCACCAACTGGGAGAAAATCATACATGTGACACTCAATGCAAAAGACTGGAAAGCCCCCATCTCACTGCTGGAGTGTTGTCTGCATTTTAGTTTAAAGCTTGTGTTTAGGCCTTTACATTCTATATTTACTAAGGGTTGATGTAGATGCTTATACTAATAAAAGTGTATCTAATACCTCTAATATACCTTGTTCACCTGAAGCTTAATTAATCTCAGGTCCTCAATGTATGACTGATTTTGATAGAGAGCTGCACCTGAGAGCAGCCCCTTTCCTCTAAGACGTGTAAGTACCTACAAAAGCTACAATTACCCCAGGGGCGGGTGGGTGTTGGGGAGGGATGGAGGAAATAACACCTATTAAAAGAGGGCTGTTACAAGGTACCCTGTCCTCTACCCTTAGCAGGGGGGGAGGGATAGTCCCTCAGGTAGGCTAGAGCAGGAAAAAAAGTTTAAAATGCAGCAGGTTCTGGGGACAGAGCAGGGAGAGATGTTTAATTTAAAGTAACAGTTAACCTGGCTACCACACAAAGGCCAGTTAGTTGAGAGAGGCAAGGTAAGTTATACAGCTGAGAAAGCTGAAGTGCAGAACTAAAGGGAACAGGGAGGTGAAGTAGTACACCAATAAAGACAACAAATAAATAATTAAATAGACAGCTAGAACTCACAGCAAAGTTGTCACAGGAGTTAAATATCCACCTCTCTAGCAGAGCATTGCGAGGGCACTGCTCTTCCCAGAGCAGAGAGGCAGGTTCAGTGTCTCTCTAGGCATTAGTTGCCAAGGAACATGCAGATCCTGCCCCCTACAGCTTGCATGGAGGCTTTGCAGTTAACGTTCATTTGCTTAGTAAAAGGGGTCCTTCGTGTCAGTTGTAAACAGCCAGTCTGGCTTCGTCCTGCAATGGTGACCAGATAAAATGGCGTGGGCAGTGTTTCTGGAGAACTCAGCAGCAGTTTCAAACATCACCATGGCATCAGCTTGGATGGAGGAAACTTGACTACTGCAGCCAAACCAGTGAGCCAGAAAGATGAATACCTAGCGGGAACAAACCAGAGATCATAGCAGGAATGAGGTCCATTATACAACCAAGTTTATTTAATTAAAAAAAAAAAACACAAGAGCCCTCATTCCCCATCAGTGTTTGTTGTCCTCATGGAAAATAAAGGGGATAGGAGTGTATCTAATCTGCTTCTGCACACTCTCTGGATGACGGCTGGCAAAATGAGCACTTTTCCGATGCCATGACTCAGGACATGCAGGGTATTTCCAAAATCGGGTGAGGATGTCCACGTTCTTGGGAATTCCCTAGACATGCCTGGCTCTGGGGGCATCTCCATATTTTGGATAGCTTTATGTCTATTTTCAGACATCCAAAGCACAAATAGGGCTTCTAAAATAACCCCCATAAAGTCATAGAATTATCACCTAATCTTCAGATCTCCCCCCACCTTACTGGTGTCACATAATTTTCTGAGTCTAGTCGCAAAGCCTACAGCTGAGCTGCCCTAGGAAACTGGGCACTCTGACAGGCTCTAGATGTAGTGTTATAAAGCTTTCTCTGTGTGTAAAGGGCTTTTATAAAATTGCATGACTGCATACGTACATAAAAATTAGGTGCATGGAAAGTGCAAGACCACTTTTGTGAAATCTGTGCAATCTGACCTTTCTTGGGGGCACAGACTGAGTGGAGCACAGGTGGAGTTGCAATGCACATGTACATTTTAGGAACAAGCAAAAAGTGCATGCACACATTTGCACATTTTTCGGAGCAGGTGCAGATGTGTGCTCAGGCATTTTCACACTATTGGTGCTGGTTCTGGAAGCCTATTTTATAAAGAGATATAGGTGCTTTTATAAAAGAGGCCCCTTTTTGGATATCTCATATAGGTGTCTGGTTACAAAGTGCTGCCCAAGTAGCACCCTGTTATGGGTGCCTTAAAGCACCCAATAGAACAAGACAATAGAAAGTGAAATGCAAAGTGGGTAGTGTAAAAAAGGAATGAAGGGATTAGGGATCAGGGTAAGCTGGTTTGAATCGATGGACTCCTACAAATGCAGGCATTTTAGGGAATCCTTTGCCAATGGCAAAAATACTATGGGGTCAATATGCTGATGGGCTTGTGTGGTTTGCAGCACGTGCAAACCACATTAGTCCCAGCAATCCCACGGTTCAGCAGTACTATCTGGATAGCACCACTGAATATCCCCAAAGAGTAAGATAAAGATGCCTGGTTAATTCTGGGGTAGTCTGTGGGCAAGGGGGGACCCAGCACTTATCCAGCTAGTCACTAGTTTCAGTCCGATAACCAGATTAGTAGCGCCTGCATAAAGTTAGGACAGGTGAATCTGCGTCCTACCTTTATGTGGATTTGTTATCCGGTTAATAGCTGAATATTGTTGCTAACTGGATAGCAACTACGGTCGACTGCAAAACCGGATATTTGGTGACAGACATTTGGTGATAGGATCCAGTGTTGAATATCCAGTTTCACTTTCAGGCACAGTGGTCAGGTGCGTTAAAACAAGCTGACCACTGTGGCTTAATATTGGGCCCTATATCGTTCCTCTAACCAGTCATTCGGGTACTATTATTAATTACATCAAGAGATTTAATTTCTATTTGTTTGTGATAAGTGATATGCGATCTCAGAACTGAATCAAGGAGTAATGCAAAACTGGATCAGGCCCCGTCACCGCTGTAATATCTTCCTTCCTGTTGTAGCTACTCTAGAGACTGACAGTAGTTGCCATTTTTGGAGTCTTTATACTTGGGATTTTGATTTCTTGCCTGATCTCTTGGTGAGTTGAAAGGAAGAGGTATAAGCTGTACCCAGGTGCTCGGTGAGTTAGCGCTTAACAGACAGGAGGTCTGAGCTGGGAATGAGGTAAACATGGAAAGGCAGAAAACAGTGAAGTTACTCAAGCAGAAAAAGCAGCAGTAGGTAGGATCATATGTGGGGCTTGTGTTTATAAATTGTAAATTTAGGTATTTATTTTCCAACTAATTCAGGTTCTTTTGAGGGTTCAAAAAGAAATCTGTGTTTATGGGTGTGTTTGCGTCACTCGTATTAATGCACGAGGCCGCGGGCCGGGTCCCGCGGCCGTCAGTAACCTGGGCCCGGGCCCGGCCTCGGCCTCCTGCTCTGGGCATGGGGGGCTTTGGGGGTGGGGGGAGGGGGCGGCGCAGAGGTGCGCGGCATTCGAAATCGCTCCTTGGACGAGAAGGAGCGATTTCATTGGCTGGTGTCTCGGGGGGGCGGAGCAGGCATTGGTGAGGAGCCGCGTGGCTGTCCTTTTCGCCGCGGCTCCTCGAGAAGCGGACGCGTTCCTGGGTACCGGCGCGTTTGTCAGACCGGCGACTGGGCCTGGGGCAGCGTGGTTCCAATCAGGAGAAGAGTTGGATTGGGGTCGGCTGCTTCTTCGTGCGGCGGGAGTTGCGGGTCGAAGGATAGCTGTTTCCATCGGGTGAGTGTTCGATTGCGTTCGGGGAGAGCTATTGCTTTAGCCACCTTATTAATTGACGAGGGAGCGGCAGGGGGTGTAGCACCAGTCTTCGGTGTGTTTGTTTGAGGGTTTCTGAGCATGGCACGTCCGGGCAAGGGGGCCAGGGGGCGGCTGCAGGGTAGTAGCTCAGTGGGGTCGACTGGGAAAAAGGGGGCGAGTGCTCAGGGGTCTCGGGGAGCTGGGTCTGCTGTGAGGGCTCGGGCCAACAGGCAAAGCAGGCGGGGGGCAGGCTTAGGGGCTCAGAAGCGTGGGAGGGGAGTTGGGGGTCGAGGGGGTGTATCTACTCCTGCTGAGAGGGAATTGACTTCGGGGATGCCTGGGGGTGCATCAGCGGAGAATTCTGGGCTGGGGGCAGTAGGGGAGGTGGGACCTGTGGATAGTGGAGCTGCTGTGGGAATCGTCAGGGGCAGGGGGGAGCAGGCGGACAGAGGAGCGTGTGGGCGGCCGCCCGTATTGGGTTTCAGTCCTGCAGGGGCCTCTGGCGGTTCTAGTGGTTCGGGGGCATATGGGTCCTTTCCAGGAGGTTGTGGGATGTCGGGTATGCGGGACGATGGGTGGGCGGGCTGGCACCAGTTGTCTGGTCAGCCCATGAGCTCGGGTCCCTGGGGGTGTGGGTGGGGGGGGGGACTGGGCGGGGGCGGGCTTACCGAGTGCCGGGGGACAGTTTCCATGGGGGGCGGCGGGGTGGGCGGCAGGGGGTTTGGGTACTTCGGCTTGGCATCCAAGGGGGGGGATCGGGTTGGGGGATGGGGCCTTATGGGATGGCATCTGCGGGTGTTGGTGCGTCTCTTCCTCTGGTTTCTGGTGCTTCTATCCCTCTGCAGGGTCAAGCGAGCAGCGTGGCGGCATCGGCTGGTGGAGGAGGAATCCAGGCGGCGATGTCGCAGGGAGTGGATCCGACTGTGAGGGTGCAGGCATCGGCGGTGCCAGAGCGAGCGGAGCATGCTGCTGCAGGTGAGTCTCCATGCGATTCGGTGGGCGTGGTTGGGGACGCATTGCCGGCAGGGGAGGGGGTTACGACGGCGCGTAAGGCCAAGTCGAAAAGGCGGCATAGGCGGCATTGTAGACGGGGCGCGTCGTCCTCGTCTTCATCTTCTTTGTCCTCTGATAGTTCCTCTAATGCTTCCGCAGAGGGTGCGCCGGTGGGCGGGGGGGTGGGGTCCTCGGTAGTGCGTTGCGCTGAGCTGTGGGAGAGCGTTCCGCGAAAGTTGCGGCACAGGATCAGGAAACGGTGATATATTGATATTTTTCGGCTTCTCGACGGACGGAAACGCTCGGGGGAAAGTAGGAAGAAACGAAAGGAGGATGAGAAGGCGGGGAGAGTACGGAAGGTTTCGCGAAACACTTTAAATTGGACGAGGGCCTTTTTGTGCTTGGCGAGCGTTTGTGGGCATGCTGATCCGAGTCGTTATGGTGAGCTGCTGGCGTATGCGGATGCCATCTTAGTGGCATCCCAAGCACATGACGGTTGGGCCTGGCTCAATTATGACGAGGAGTTTCGGGATACGATGGAAGAAAATCGGCAGCTGTCTTGGGGGATGAAGGATATTAATTTGTGGCTGACACAGATGTCTGCCAAAAAGGGAGGCGTCGGTAGTGGTGCAGGTCAAAGCAGGGCGGGGGGCAATCCTTCGGCGGCGGGATTTCGGTCCTTTCGGACGGCGGGCCCCGGGCCTGACGCGACCAAAAGCGGACCGGGAGGAGATCTTTGCTGGCGCTTCAATAAAACTTCCTGCCCCTTTCCGGACTGCAAGTTTCGGCATGCCTGTTTGCTCTGTGGGGCAGGCCATTCGGCCGCGAAGTGTAGTCGAAAAGGGGTGCAGGGAGCGCCGGGTGGGGGTAAGTGAGGACGTAGGCGGGGGGTTGGCGCCTACCCCCATTAAATTGCAGGCGTTGCAACTGTGGTTGGCCCTGTATGGGAAGAGCAGGCACGGTAAGAAGGGGAAAATGTTAGGGGCGGGGTTTGCTGAGGGATTTCGTATCCCATGTCAAATAGGGGTGGGCGAGGTGGCGGCCAAAAAACTCCAGCTCGGTGGGCCTGCTCGCTGGGGTGGCCTGGGCGAAGATTGTGGCTGAATGTGAATTGGGCAGAGTCGCTGGTCCATTCGACCAGCCACCGTTTTCGCCGTTTATTAATTCTCCCCTTGGGGTGATCCCGAAGAAGGAGCCAGGGCGTTATAGGCTGATACACAATCTATCTTTCCCTCCTGGTGCCTCTGTGAATGACCATATACTGCGTGAATTCTGCTCGGTGCGCTATGCGTCCTTTGACGAGGCGTTGGAGCTGGTGCGTCAGTGTGGAAAAGGGGCATTATTGGCTAAGGTCGACATTGAATCGGCATTTCGACTTTTGCCGGTGCACCCTTCTGCCTTTCCCTTGCTGGGATTTCGCTTTGACGGTCGGTATTATTACGACAAGTGCTTGCCGATGGGTTGTGCGCTATCTTGTGCGTACTTTGAGGCCTTTAGCTCGTTTTTGCACTGGGTGTTGGTTCAGCGGTCCGGGTGCTCATCTATCGTGCATTATTTTGATGACTTTTGTTTTGTGGGTCCCCCGCAGTCCACGGTGTGTGCGTCATTGCTGGGGTTGTTTCTTGAGATGGCTGCTGAGTTTGGCATCCCGTTGGCGGAAAGCAAGACGCTGGGGCCGGTGGCGTCTCTATCCTTCCTGGGGATTGAAATAGATGCGGAGGAGTTCGTTGTCCGTTTACCTATGGATAAGGTGGAGCGGCTGCGCCTCCTGGTAGCAGAGGTTGGGTCCGCCTCGAAGGTAACGTTGAAAGAGTTGCAGGTGTTGGTCGGTCACTTAAATTTTGCTTGTAGAGTCATTGCAATGGGGAGGCCATTTGCGCGTAGACTGTCCTTGGCCATGAAGGGGGTGCGTAGTGGCCACCATCGTATACGGGTGACGGCGGGGATGCGGGCCGATTTGCGAGTATGGGATGCCTTCTTGGCAGATTATAATGGTCGATCAGTTTTGCAGTCGGCCGAGCTTTCAAATCTGGACTTGGAGTTGTTCTCAGATGCGGCCGGTAGCTCGGGTATGGGATTGTATTGTCAGGGTGCGTGGTGTGCAGCCCCATGGCCGGCGGCCTGGGCTGTGAGTGGGTTGACGCGTAATGTGACATTCCTGGAATTGTTCCCTATTGTGGTGGCTTTTGGGTGTGGCCAGAAAGATTGAGGGATAAGCGGGTGGTTTTCTGGTGCGACAACGCGGCGGTGGTGCAAGTGCGCCGGGGGCGGAGAAGAATTCAGCAGTTGTTCCGGAGCACCTTTGGAGGATTGGGATGCAGGACTGATGGAGTTGCTGCGGTCCTCTGTGGCTCCAGGTACGTGGGCAGCTTATCGGCGGGGTTATGCGAAGGTGAGGGAGTTCCTCAGAGGGAGCGGCTGGAGTGGTGGTAGTGTAGAAGGCGAGGTAGCGGGTGCATTCATCGTGTGGGCGAAGGGGTGCGGTTGGTCCCGGTCGGCAGTGTGTTTGGCGCTGGCAGGTTTCTCCTTTTTTAGTAAGGTGCTGGGCTGGGGCAACCCCAGTGCGTCTTATGTGGTAAAGCGGCTGCTGGCCCGGTTGACCAGGGAGCAGCTGAGTGTGCCTGATTGGCGTCGTCCGGTGTCCCATGAATTGTTGCTGCGCATTTGGGCTGTTTTGCCTGAAGTGGCGGCTTCAGCCTACGAGATGGTGCTGTTTCAGGCTTTGTTTGTTACGGCCTTTTTCGGGGCGTTTCGGGTCAGCGAGTTGGTCCCGCGGTCGGGCAGGGGTTTGGTGCACGGTGGTCTAGAGGTGCACCATGTTGACCTGCAGGAGACGCTTGTGCGGCTTTACGCGGGCGCGCTCGAAAACGGACCAGCAGGGCCTGGGCCGTTGGGTGCTCTTGAAAGCAATTCCGGGGGTGAATTCCTGTCCGGTGCAAAATCTGGGGTCTTACGTTCGTCAGCGGCCAACAGTAGCGGGTTGTTTTTTCTGTCGCGCGGACGGGCTTGTGGTCACCCAGTTTCAATTCACGGCCGTCTTACGCCTGGCTGTGCGGCGGTTGGGATTGGATGAGCGGCGGTATGCGTCCCATTCCTTCCGGATAGGAGCGGCGACCAGTGCAGCCGCGGCGGGACTTGAGGGTGAAGTGATTCAACGGATTGGGAGGTGGCGCTCCGGTGCCTACACAGGTTATGTGCGCCTGGACCAATTATGAGGATGTGGCAGGCGAACAGAGGGGGGGGGGTGAGGGGGGGGTATTAATGCTGTGTTTCTTTTTCAGGGTTGCTGCAGCACCGGCATCAGCAGAGCGACGGAGCGAGCCCAGCCGGAGTATGGTGGATTCTGGGACATTCTTTCGTGTACTGGGCCGAGCGCAGAGCTGCGATTCGCCCGCTGGGGCTGCACCTGGGATTGGTGTCTTGCAACGTGAGGCTGGTGTGGATGGGCGAGCGTGGCATGCGCTGGTGGCAGCTCCTTCCAGTGGTTCGTAGGCATGCGGACCGGCATCAGCGACCAGCGGGGGTGTTGCTGCATCTTGGAGGGAATGACTTATCCAATTGGACGTGCCGGCAGCTCATTCGGGCGGTGCAGCGGGACCTTCGGGCGCTGCAGGAAGAGTGGCCAGGTGTGGCAATTGCCTGGTCGGACATTATCCCGCGGCCTGCCTGCTTGCCTCAGCGGCGGTGGTCGCGTGGGTTGGCGAAAGTCAACAGGCAGATTGGACGTTGGGTGCAGCAGGCCGGCGGGTGGCAGGTTCAGCACCCGTGGGCGGACCCTCGATGTGCTGGACTGTATCGCACGGATGGGGTGCATTTGTCCCCGGTGGGACAGGATCTGCTATTAAATGATTGGCAGGAAGCTCTGGAAATGATTGGTCGCAGCTTTATGGGGGTGGGGGCGGTGCGAGGTTAAGTAAACTGCCTCGCACCGGTGGCGGGGTAGAGAGCCAGCGCTCGCAGAAGTGGCGCGGGCTTGAACTGATTTAGGAGCAGTGGGGGCGAAGTGCTCCTTGGGGTGGGGCGAGACAGCCCGGTTGGGGGTCTCGGCCCGGTAAGGGGGTGGGTGCCGGCCTTTGCTACTAGGATGGCGAGGCAGGCGGTGGGGTCCGGGAGGAGGATGCTCCGCCTTGCTGCTAACATGGCGGGAGGGAGCATCGTCCGGAGATGGGGTGGGGGGCGGCGGGGCTACTTTGAAAGTTGTATATTTTGGCCTGTTTTGGGCCGGTTGTTGCATGTTGTAATAAAGCTGCGACCAAGGTTTGTACCATATTATAATTGTTGTGTATTTTGTTGGGGGGGAAAGTATGTGGGGGGGGGTGTCATAGATTATTGGTGTGAGACGAGGCGGGTCTCCGGGTTACCAGAGTTAATGCACGAGGCCGCGGGCCGGGTCCCGCGGCCGTCAGTAACCTGGGCCCGGGCCCGGCCTCGGCCTCCTGCTCTGGGCATGGGGGGCTTTGGGGGTGGGGGGAGGGGGCGGCGCAGAGGTGCGCGGCATTCGAAATCGCTCCTTGGACGAGAAGGAGCGATTTCATTGGCTGGTGTCTCGGGGGGGCGGAGCAGGCATTGGTGAGGAGCCGCGTGGCTGTCCTTTGCGCCGCGGCTCCTCGAGAAGCGGACGCGTTCCCGCCCTCCCTCCCTTTTTTTGGGGGTATAAGGTAGGGTTGTTGCAGCTGGTGGGGGCAGGGTAGAGAGCCAGCGCTCGCAGAAGTGGCGCGGGCTTGAACTGATTTAGGAGCAGTGGGGGCGAAGTGCTCCTTGGGGTGGGGCGAGACAGCCCGGTTGGGGGTCTCGGCCCGGTAAGGGGGTGGGTGCCGGCCTTTGCTACTAGGATGGCGAGGCAGGCGGTGGGGTCCGGGGAGGAGGATGCTCCGCCTTGCTGCTAACATGGCGGGAGGGAGCATCGTCCGGAGATGGGGTGGGGGGCTGGGGGGTTACTTTGAAAGTTGTATATTTTGGCCTGTTTTGGGCCGGTTGTTACATGTTGTAATAAAGCTGCGACCAAGGTTTGTACCATATTATAATTGTTGTGTATTTTGTTGGGGGGGAAAGTATGTGGGGGGGGGGGGTGTCATAGATTATTGGTGTGAGACGAGGCGGGTCTCCGGGTTACCAGAGTTATTACTGAGTACCTCTTCCAGTGGAATCAAACATTAAAACATAACATTAAAAGACTTCAAATTGCACAAAACTCAGCAGCTAGGATTATAACAAAAACACACTCTCATCAACATATATATATTATATTATATATTACATATATAATATAATATATTATATATTAACATATATTAATATATATGCATATATAATATAATATACATATATAATATAATTATACATATATAATAATAATATATATATAATATATAATATAATTATACATATATAATATAATTATATAATATATATATATATATATATGTATATTATACATATATAATATACATATATAATATAATTATACATATATAATATAATATATTATATATTAACATATATTAATTATTATATATTAACATATATTAAGAATGTACATAGTTTCCCCCAGTTACTTCCAAGTTGATCTCCCTGTTTATTGTAAATACAACTCAAAGTTCCTTGTGTTGTATAGTTGATGTTAAATGTAAACCGCTCTGATCTAAAATAGAGCGGTATAGAAGAACTGTTAAATAAATAAATAAATAAATATAACACCAATACTAGCTTCACTTCACTGGCTGCCAATTCAAAGCCGGATAACATATAAAACACTAATAACTGCATTTAAAACACTATTTGATATGGCACCAAGCACATTAAGTAACTTAATTACCAAAGAACATTCAAAACCTACTCAAAGAAAAGGTCAACTGAATAAACTCAAAACCCCCAAAGACTTCATAAAAACAAACAAATCAACAAACAACAGAGCGTTCTCACATGCAGCCCCAATAGCCTGGAATTCCCTCCCTGTTGAACTAAGAATGTTAACAGAGATTAATGATTTCCGTAAAAAATTGAAAACACACCTTTTCACAATACACTACAATAGCATAGACCAACTTTCAAAAGAATTAGATAATGGCTAATCACTGTCTGCTCAACATATCACTATAACTCTCTGCTCAACATCCCACTATATCAGAAAAATAATCCCCCCCACCTGAATCAGAACTACTCATTACGGTTATACCCTACATAAAATGTATATGTATATATAATGTATATAGTGTTGCACCGTTATGTGCCAATCTGTTCAACATTTTCTGTTAGCTTTATATTGTATATAATTTTATGACGTTACATGTAAAACAAACTATGTTTTGTTGACTGTTGTTAATTGTGAACCGCAGCTGATCTCTGGAAGCTGCGGTATATAAGTGCTTGTTAAATAAATAAATAAATAAATAAACATGTGTGTTTGTGTCACTCAGAAATCATTAGCACAGAAAAAGCACAAAAACTGGGTGAAGGATACAAGAAAAGTCAGGGAGGGGTGAGAGAGAACTAGGCAGAGTGACATTTTCCCGCCTTTATCCAACAGACTGCTGTTTTAATTTCTTATTTTTTGCATTGGGGGTGTTTTATAGGTGTTTATCGGTTCAAACCTAAAATCGGAAGCCCTAATCATATATGCAAGCACGTTCTCAGAATATATATGTTTCATTAGTATTTAAATGCAGAAAGCAGTTTACTCGGGGGAGGGCTTTTTCATTGTTTGCCTCACTTTTATGGAATGTTTAGCGAATGATATTCAGGCTTTAAGGGGCATATTTACAAAAAAGTGTGACATTAGCACATGGTCAGACTACAATACCAGCACAGAGGCCTTTGCCGGTTTTAGGGAGCATTTGCATCCGTTCTCCCTGCTGTGGTTCATTGCGTGTTCATGACACTATGGTAACCCAGCACGTGGGTGCACCTAACACCACCCATGGAGGTGGCATCATTGCACCTATGCTAATGTCCACAATCGTGGTTAGCACAAGGCGAAAACACCCACACTAACCACGATGCGCCATCAATGCCACTTTACACCCTCAAACGGCCCTGTATTGACCCAGTCATGCATTAACTGCTTAAAGTGGTATTTTTTTGTGTAGGACCCAATGCTAAATGTTATCATGGCACGCTTATCGCATGCTGAACCCCACCCTAGCGGTTAGCATAGTTTAGCAAACACGCCCCTAAATAACTTGCATGATTTCAGAAAACATTTAAAAAGTGCACTGTTCTAGCAAGTATATCGTTTCCAAAATGTATGTTATGTTGTCCATCAGTACGTATGTCATTATTGTATATGTATTTTGTGAATTGCCTAAGATTATAGTGAGGGGTCAGTTTATCAATCAATTTAAATAAATAAATATATCATAGGCATGTGAAGCTGGCTTAGCTAGTTTAGCATTGCAAATCTTACTCGCAACAAATGCATTGCAAATGGAGTCTTCTTGGGAATGTGTTGCAGGAGGGCACAGAGAGCATTGTTACCATTAAGGTTTTAAAGCCTGGAAGCAGTCGACGTCTCCTCCATCCCCTCCCTCCTCATATGTTCTCCTCCTCCCAGCAAGCAAGCTGTCTTCTCTTTAATCTTCCTCACAAATCCAGGAAACAATAACATCAATGGTGAATTTAAAGGAAAAATCAACTCATTTTATGCATATAATCTTGAGAGAAGTTATAAGGGATCTGCTCCAAACTTTTGTGCCTACCGATGTTGTGATCTCAACTTTAACCTAGAGGGAATGTTCTCCAGCAGAGATGGTTAAACACCATCACTGCTGAGACACTTGATTGAAACACTGATGGATGAGAATGGCATTAAGTGCAGAATTCAGAGAAACGTGTTAGATGGGGGCTGAAGGCAACATAATCCCTTGCTGAATGCTGAAGAGAGGTTCACGCAGGAAATCAATCTAATTTCAGAATAAAAGCCCTTTGGATAGAAGACATCTGTTTTTTTTTTTTCGGTCAATCGTGTTGTTGCAAAGTAGAGAGGATCTATTCAGTTTCAACCGATTGGATTAAGGGCTGAATTTCACAAACAGGAGCACACCGGAAGTGTTCCCCTGCCTGGAGCCCTTGCATTTTCTACCTTTTTATTCTACATAAGGAAGGGAATAAAAATTTTAATAAAATACATTGAAAATTTTCAAAAGCAGTAAAATACAAAATATAATTAAAGGCTGTAGGGTATGTTTACTAAAGGCAGCACTGGCGGGGCTTGATTGCGGCGTGATATCAGATTGGAGGCCTGTACTGATGTTTATGGGCATGTGCCTTAGTCCCCCCATGCTGATAGCATGTTGCAATTACTTAGCACTGCGTTGCAGTGCGATCCATTGAGGTGTTAAATGTGCCCATACTAGCAGCAACAGTTGCGGATAGCATGTGCCTACAGTTCTGGTCAACATTATTGGCATCTTGCATTTTAGGTATGTTGTGTATAATATCTTGAGATTGGAAATATTCCACCTGCATGTCATCATAATATTTTAATAGTATGTTCAAAGGTATACAACAAAAAAAAGATGTCTGTGCAACTTAGGGGTATGTTTACTAAACTGCGGTAATCGTGAATAACGCACGTAATGTAACGTTAACGATCGTTCGCGCGTCATAACGCGCGTTATAACATGCGAACAATCGCTAACGTTACATTACGTGCGTTAACCGTAGTTAACGATCGTAAACTCCCGCGGCGCGCTAAAACACCACAGAAGGTTGAGAGAGGGCGGAGAGAAGGGGTCAATGGGCGGAGAGTGGGCGGGGAGAGGCTCCACTCACACTAACGCGCTGATTTTCAGAGCTGAATTCCAACATGAATGAAAACCTGCCGTTAAATGCACATTAAAGGGGAGAGAAACCATTTCAGTGTCAGCAATGTACAGCCCAGGCAGGGAAACAAAAAAAAGTGATAAGTGTGATACATGTGCACAGAACAAAAGGGCACAGAAACACTGAAAATAACCCCAACAAACTGGAAAAAAACAATAACCAAGCTGGTCAATAGTGGTATCAATGAGAAACATCAACCCCTCCCCCCCCGAGTAAGCTCCATAGAACAGATATAAATCGTGGAAGGTCTATACTCTGTCTCCATACAAGGTGAATGAGCCCACAGTGAAATAGCGCTGCTCAGGGTTTTCCCCACCATCAGACAGGGTTCCTATGGCGTGCACATGTCCCACAACAGCAGGGCGGGCATGTCGGAACGGCAACTGGACAGATGCCGGAGAAGGGGATACAGAGGGCCGCAGGCGGCACATGCTGTGGTGCAGCTGGGCCACAGTTGAGGACTAGGGTGATGCCTAGGTGGCCCATACGAATGCTGGAACAGCAGAGCAGCAAGACAGCAACTGCTGAAGGCCCAACATGGGCACGAGTGTGTTTCCCAAAGTGTCACAGGGGATAGTACCCAACAGCAACCCCCAAGGGCACGGAACATTGGCAGGCGGGCCTGGTGGGGAGCGTGGACGTCTATGCAGGCACCACTACCCCAGAACCCACACCATAGGCAGCCGCCTACCTGCACACTGGATTGCCTGAAACTGTGCACCACAAGCTCCACCAGCAGAAGGGCATGTCAGCATGGTGGCTGAGGGATACTGGTGGTGGAGGGGGCAGTGGCAGCTGGCCAGAGCAGACCGTGGCCTAGCCTTGTGTAGGTGGGTGCCATGCACTGCAGCAGACAGGCCCTGTCTGACCAACAGTCATGGTATCACCAAGGAATGCACCATCTCTGAGATAACATGGTGGTGCAGTGCACAAAACCATTGTATTCACAAGCAGAAGATCACAGGTTCAAGTCCCAGCTGTGGTTTCCGCCAACCCAGCCCTCATATTTAACCCACTACTATAACGTGCTAATACAGACATAACCTTTCTTGCAGATGACATAAACATGCCCAAAACACCTACATTTTACCCTACAGAGCACAGACACCATAAACATGCACATTACCTAGAGCAGAGCCTCCCAAATGCAGTCCTGGAGGGCCAAACACCATTCAGGTTCCATGCTGCCTCTGATAAAGATGCCTGTGCTGCATTTCCATGCGCCACCCCCATGGTATGCAGATGTATCTCATGCATATTCATGAGGGACAGCATGAAAACCCGAACAGTGTTTGGCACCGCAGGACTGGAGTTGGAAACCTCTGCCGTAAAGCAGCAGCCAACAGGGGCAGACACACCCCGCACCCACAGGCCCCATTATCCAAAGCCTCCTGGAGAGGCAGGACTTTGGGCTCTGTGTGCATCTCCCAATACTAGCACTTGCATACCTTAGTAATGCCACCCTAAACCTGGGAATATGGTACACAGCTATCAAAAGGTTGCTATGATTACTGGCAGATAGCAATTCCTCGGTTAAGTACAATTTTCGGAGTGAGCTGCATCATAGCAACCTTTCTGATGTCTGTGGAGTGTGCTACAGGTCTTGTGTCTGACAGTGTTTACCAATCTGGGGGGTGACTCCTACAGTATTGCGTACCATAGCCATGCCTGCACTGTGCCCAGGACTGGTGTGGTGGCCTGGGCTGCCCAACACCTCTATAGTTGCACAATGCTGGCATAGGTGTGGGGAGTGTGTGTCTGTCTATCCAGTGTGTGGTGGCTGCCAACACCCTCCACAGCCCACACTGCTAGCACTGTTGCCAGTATTGGCCTGCCAATGTGCATAATGAAGAGCAAGGTACTGTGGGAATAGCCTGGATAGGGTGGCCTGGCCTGGCCGCATCTGCACAGGGCATAGGGCAATGGCCGGACATTGTAGTGCCCGGTACCACCTGCACGGACAGGGTGGCCATAGCATGTCCTGCTGGGAGGTCACTCTCACCCTGACTGAGCAGTGACCATGGCATGGCTAGGTTTCCCCATAGTGCTATATAGTGTTTCTCTTATGTGATATTTATGGGTTTCCTTTTGGGGCCCAATCACTGACTTATCTGCTTGGTGTGTATGCTGATATCCCCGTTCTGGGTACATGCATTTCCTCCAGGACCATGCACTATGGACTAGCTGGCGGACTGTCTGCAGCTAGTATGTGTCTTGCTGGAACACCATGCAGCAGCTGGAGGCTTGCTGCTGGAGAATGTCAGATAAAGGTGGGGGGCAGCTGAGCATTTCCAGACCTGCTGTCTGTCTGCTATTGTGTTATGGATGTGTACTGCTCTGCATTGCCTGCCCTGTAGGGTGTTTGATCCCTAGCAGGACTGGGGTGATGGCCCCCTCTACTGCCACCATTGCAGGGGGGTAGTAAGTGGATCTGTGGGCGGGAGATCCTGTCCCCCACCCTGAGCCCCAGAGGGTTGGTTGGGTGGTGGTATGTAATCTCCCTGGTAACCCACAGCAGAATGTGGGTGTGGTGCCGTGCAGTCCTCCTGTAGCCAGCCAGGTGTTTATTGGCAGCTCTAGCCCACTGGTTACTTCACTGCCCATGGAGCCAGAGGTCATGGGTTCACAACCCACAGTGGGGTTCATCGATAGGGCTGTCTTAGGCATTGTCTATTTTTATTATATATTAGTGCTGCCAGTAGAACCACCCTCAGGGTACTGTCACCTTAGGGTGGCTCATAAGGCGCCCTATAGCGCGCCTTATATGTCGCCCTATTGGGCGCCTTATATGGCGCCCTATAAAGCATCTTATAAGGTGCCTTATATGCTGTCCTATAGGGAACATTATAGGGTGCCTTGGCAGACAGCGCACTTTATAATGTGCCCTATGGAGTGCCTTCTAGGGTGCCTTATGTGGCACCTTAGGTTACGCCACTGTGAGGGTGTGTTTGCTGGCAGCACTATTACAGTACAACCAAACTTCCTCACAGCCCAATACTTAACCCTTTCCAGGCCAAGCCCAAAACTTTCGGGATCCAAACTTCTGCCTAAATATTCCTATCAAATGGTATATAATACATGACCATGGCAGAGGGAACGTCACTATTGGGACATATTGAATAAGACGGGTACAATTTTCCTGACATATGCAAACATTAACCCGGCTGCAGACTGTGGATTAAAATATTATAGTAGGCTTTCAAAGGGTTACACATGACACCTCAGCCAGCCTTATTCATTAGGCACACTGGGGAATTGAACCCATGACCCTTGTACCATCGGTCTGTGTAGTAACCATTGTGCTACAGCTCTGTTTCTGTATTTGGGTGTCTGCGCGCCTTCTTACGCTTAACGCGTAGTAACGCGCCCTGTAACGATCGTTGCTGCGCGGCGCGTTATAACGCGCGTTATCACTAACGATGTACCACCCATGTCCTTTTTTGGCATTTCTTCCACTAACGCGGCTCCTAACGCGAATCACACTAACGCAGTTTAGTAAACATACCCCTTAGACATAGTAATTTCTGAGATAAAAAAAACCAAAATATGAGCGGATAGGATTAATGGCACCCTTCACTAATATTTGGTTGCACAACCCTCGGCAGTGATGACAGCCTCCAAACGTTTCTTGTAGTCATCTATAAGTTTCATACATCTGTCTGCTGGTAGTTTATCCCACTCTTCAACTGTGATTTGTTCCAGTTCATGAATGTTTCCAGGATTCCTTTTACCAATGGCAGATTTCAGCTCTTTCCAAAGTTTCTCGAATGAATGAGATCAGAACTAATTGCTGGCCAGTTTAAACAGTCCATTTGTTCCTTTTTAAGCATTCTTTTGTATTTTGGATGTATGTTTTGGGTCATTGTCCTGCTGAAGGATCCATGACCTATGGCCCTGACCTAGCTTTCTCACACTAGATAGCACGTTGTTCTCCAAGATATCTTAGTAGTCCTCTGACTTTATGATTTATTTAATACGTTCCAGGCTTCCAGTTCCTGAGACAGCAAAACAGCCCCACAACATTATGGAACCTCTACTATATTTAACTGTAAGAAGGGTGTTTTTTTTCCCTAATAACCTTATTTTCTTCACCTGTAAATGTATTGCTGGTCTGCATTGCTAAAGAGCTCAAGTTTGGTTTCATCTGCCCACAGAACATTTTCCCAGAAGGATTCTGGTTTCTCAAGATGGGTTTGGGCAAAGATCTGGTGTGCCTTTTTATGTCTGTTTTTGAGCAGTGGGGGTCCTCCTTGGCCTTTGCCCATGAAGTCCTTCTTTGTTTAGTGCACGGCTTATGGTGCACTATAAGCCGTGATTGCGCCAGGTCAGCCTTAAGCTCTTTGGATGTTGTACGTGGTGTTTTTCCAGCAGTTTGCACTAATTTTTGAAGACTTCTTGGATTAAATTTCCTCTTCCTACCATGTCCTGGGAGGTTCTTGACAGTTCCATGAGCAGAAAACTTCTTAATAGCATTGTGAACTATAGACAAAGGAATCCCAAGGTCTTTGAAGATGATCTTGTAACCTTTTGAATTTTGATGCCTGGCGAAAATGGCTTTTCTGATGGAGCTCTCTTGTATTCACCATTGTGAAAATGGAACAGGGAGTGAATGTAGCCATTTTAAACATTGCAACCATCATTCATTGGTTGATTCAAGTCATGTGAGTACTGACAATTGATCACAGCTGCGTTTAATTTTACTGCAATGGGAATGTGGTTCTTCTGTTCAAACTGATTTGTATTGTTTATAAAGGTTCCTATAATCATGTCCTACAATGACATACAAGAAAAGATCCCCTACACAAAAGCTCAGCAATATACAAAAAAAACAAAACAGTATATGTGTTGGACTTTTTATCAAAAGCAGTTATCAAAACAACTCTTTTAATTTTGTATAAAGTCCATTTTATTTTACAGTGATCCTGCTTGTAAAAGAAAGCATCCAAAAAGAAACCGACTGCGACCATCAGGTTTCGAATAGCATTAGCTTATTCTGCATCAGGGTATGGATATTCAAAAATACTCATCTAAGTAAATTAAGCAGAGAAGGCTTCATTTCCAGCCTGTGAACCATCAAACACAGCTTACATAGTGAGCCATCAAAGAGCTTTTCTTGGCTCAAGAAAAAACAAGAAAAGCTCTTTGACGGCTCAGTATGGAAGCTGTGTTTGATAGTTTGCAGGCTTGGATTGAAGTCTTCTCTGCTTGATCTACTCAGATGAGTATTTTGGAATATCCATACCCTGATACAGAATAAGTTAATGCTATTCAAAACGTGACAGTCGCAGTCAGTTTTGGATGCTTTCTTTTACAAGCATGATCACTATAAAATAAAATGGACTTCATGCAAAATTAAAAGAGTTGTTTTGATAACTGCTTTTGATAAAAAGTCCAACACATATACTGTACATCTTTTTCGTATATTGCTGAGCTTTTGTGTAGGGGATCTTTTTTTTGTATGTCCTTGTAGGACATAATTATTGGAACCTTTATAAACAATACAAATCAGTTTGAACAGAAGAACCACATTCCCATTGCAGTAAAATTAGACGCAGCTGTTATCAATTGTCAGTACTCACATGGCTTGAATCAACCAATGAATGATGGCTGCAATGTTTAAAATGGCCACGTTCACTCCCTGTTCCATTTTCACAATGGTGAATACAAGAGAGTTCCACCAGAAAAGCCATTTTCGCCAGGCATCAGACTTCAAAAGGGTACAGTACATCTGCCTAGTCATCTGTGCTGAAGCAGTGTGAAATTGCCTGCTGTACTGCCCATCTGCAATACTGTATTGCTGGGTCACGGTGGGGCCCATGCTGAGCTAGGCCTTTATCCATGCCCGATGTCTTGTCCTGCAGTCATGGAGGCCATCATGTCAGGCTTGTTATCATCTTCAAGGAGACTCGCCAGGACACATGGCCTTGCTGCTAGTTAGGGTACCTGCTGCATGACTGGGATTCTGCACATGCCTGATATTTCGCTGAGGTAACTGCCACAGATATTCTTGGTCCTCACCTCTGAATCTGAGTCCCAAACTACTGGATTGCCATGTCCTATGAACTGATTGCAAGAATTGCTTCCAGGGTTTCCTGTGTATTTTTAGAAAAAAGATACAGTGAATTTGATCCTCTTTTAAGTTTCCAAATATCGGGGGTTGAACCCATTTGTGCCAAATTTGCCAGTCGCTGGTATCAATTGTCATCAACTGAATTGTCTGTTGACTTTCTTTAGTTCTCTGTTCCATAATTTGAGATCAGGTGTTAAGACTGACCAATTCTTACTGTGTCTGGGTGTGCTAGACAAAATGAGAGCTGCTTTGGGATTGCTGTTGAGTTGGCTGCTGCTTTGAGACCCTCTGCCAAAGCACTCCATCATTGCCCCCAGCTAGAGTGTCCAATCTCTCACTAGGTTCGTCAACCGCTGCTGTCTGGCGTGGTTACCTGCCACAAACACAGAGTAGCACTACTTGCTTTGCATTCCCTACAAACAAGACCCCCATCACCAGCCAGGAAGGGGGCTGCTGGGCAGTTGATATGCATATTGCAGTACTAGGGCCCTTGCTGTCTTCTAAATCTAAAGTTCACTGGCATCTACAATTGCCTCTAATGTTTAAGTATGCCATTTATGAACAAGTGCAAAGTAATATCCGATAAATTTCTAATGCCCTTCCTGTAGTTTCCAGGAATGACTGGCTCGGAACGGTCATGACATATCTGCCAGCTGCCGGCTTCCAGAATCTGCAAGCTGATCAATCTGCTGGCCTTCATGAGTCCTGGTTCCAGAGTTTTGTGTCCACCCATCTCAGTCTCAGTGTGATGTCAGGCCAAGTCACTAAGATGTGAAAGAAGGGCCACTCTGGCTGTATCATGTTTTGTTATTGTGCTAAGCTGGTTTGCATAAGAAGACTCTTTAAGTTATTACCCCCAAGGTGGATCAATACTGCGTAAGGGTGAGCAGATGCAATGGACTGGGCTGGCAAGAATGGAAAGTAGTGCCATCTCAAGCTGAATATTTCTGTCCATCTCAGCTGAATATTCCCCCTGATGAGGCCGAGATGTGGTGCACATGGGAGCTAGCTGCTGTTTTTGCTGCCCAGTGGATGAACAAATGGCCAATGATCTACTTTTCTCTGACACACTTGCCTTCATTAAGTGATGCTCTTTTTTACCCTGGTGCAGATCTCATCTCAAGGCCAGGGGAATGGTACACCAAGTCCCATGAAAGTTTGCATCAAAGCTAGTTGATCTGGCTGCAAGGGTGTAAAAATTGATATTGACATGGTAAGAGGGTCTTTCTTTCAGTTCATTATGCCCTCCCATCCTCCCTCTGTTTGGAATCCTCTTACTCAAAGTTTAAGGAGTTATTGAAAACCCACTTATTCCAACAAGCCTTCGACCTCTCTCCTACCATCCCTCCCTGAGTTCTGTTAGCTGTGTCTGGTGTACTTATTGTGTGTTTTACACTGTCCTTTCCCCCCTTTCCTATCTTACTATGGCGTTCCTTTTTTCCTATAGTTAGGGAGCGTAGTCTTTTTTATTATTGTAAACCGCTTTTATGTTTTGGCCAAAGCGGTATATCAAATTAAAAAATAAAGATAAAGATTACACCATTGAGACTGTGGTGAATGTGAGGATCACTTTTGAATCCTGATGGATGGATCGTGATGTGTGGATATGATGATATTGCCCATTTCTAATGCCAACAAGGCTGGCCTACTGTGCCCTCTCTCATGTAATTGGTATGCAAGCTAAAACGTGGTGCTGACTGGTGCCTTCATGGGGACTTGCTGAGGCATCCCACATTGCAGCTGGCTAGGGTGCCCAGCCCCTCAACTACCATTGTGTTTATGCAGCATCTCTTGGCTTCGGTAACCACCACAGACACGAAAAGGTGTGACTAATTACCATGATTGTCTCTAGCGTTGATTGAATGTCATTGAGGAACATGCCCAGTCCAGTATCTGAGAAGGGTATTGAGTTGTGCCTGAGGTTGACTGTGATGGTGGGGGGTGCTGATTTATGTCAGATTTGCCAATCTCCTGCAAGCTGGGGAGGATTCTTTGCCAATGAGAAGTTGCACTTGGAGGGGCTGCGGTTTGCATTTGGACACCTGCTGGTGGCCATTGATGGTATGGTTGGGAACCTGCATGAAACATTGTTGCATCCCTGCTAATACCTGCGGTCATGGGCTAACATCAAGGGCTCTTTCATTTCACTTCATTTTTTAGTATTTATTTCTCATTTATTACAACATTACTAGTTGAGTTACAGTGCAACATATATAATATAAATACACACAGCTCTCATAAAGATAATAGAACTCAAAGCCCCTATGTAATAATCTACAAATGACCATATTAGCCTGAGAACAAATATGCTTTTCACAATTTCTAAAATCATAAATGATCACTCTGTTGTTGAAGAGGCAAGGGAACTGAATTCCAACTGACAAGACCTACAACAGAAAAAGCTCATGCATGCACTCTGACTTTCCAAGCAGGAGTCACAGATGGCTTCTTGTTAGGCTACTCTATGTCTGTACTGACACTTCTTAGCCTGTGGGAAGGATCCATTTTCCTCCATGCCTCAGGGTTGGGATGTGAAGTGACTGCTGTCCCCTCAAAGCCCTGCTGGGACCCCTGTGGAGCCTGTGGCATGATGGGAGTGCAGCCAGAGGATGTACTGGGAGTTTTACATGAGAGATACCACACACACATGTGCATGCCCACCTGTAAGAGATAGCGCTGAAGACTAGTATAACACTCATAGGTGTAAACTTCATGTGGGTATGGATATGCGTGTGAACATGAGGGATAGTGGTGCTTGATGGGATACAGACTGTCTGCCAGGAACATGAGAGAAGATGCAAAACAGTGAAAGGATGCTGGCCACCACCAGGATGCCTTCATGTCCACGTAAAAGTTCTTTTTCTGATGGCTAGCTGCTGCTAATTCATAAGCTGAATCTTTGTAAGAGAAGACATTGCAGTTGATGCAGATCCAAGCTCACCTTTGGCTACTTGAAGTTGATGCAGGAGGTCCTGGCCCAGGTAGAAGCTGCACATCTGTCCCAGGTCCATAGCATTGTTGTGCTAGAAGGGCAGTTTGTAGTGGTTGCTAGGGGTTCAGTGCATGAACATGTTGTCCAGTTGAGTTCTGCAGGCCATGTGCACACAGCTATTCTTCACAGCATCCAGCTTTTGCTGTGAGTACTGCCTCTTCTTGGAATGTCCCGAGTAATGCTATCTCTAGACAACTGTTGGCACTAGCACCAACTGAGACACAACATATGTACATTTGCAAGGCACAGGGTAACATAGTAACATAGTATTATTATAAATGACGGCAGATAAAGACCAGCATGGTCCATCCAGTCTGCCCAGCAATATGGCAGGAGTAGGTGCACCTGTCACTCTGTGCAGGCCACCCCTCTCCATGTCCTCGTCTAGGGGTGAACCCACCACTCCATGTAGGACACCCCTATTTGTTGAGAAGTTAGATGGTTCAGTTTATTTTGTTTTTATCCTGTTGCTGTAAAGGGATCCACTGTGCTTGTCCCATGCCGTTTTGAATTCCGTCACTGTGTTTGCCCCCACCAATTCCATCGGGAGGGCATTCCAAGCATCCACCACCCTTTCAGTGAAAAAATATTTCCTGACATTGCCTTTCAATTTTCCACCTTGCAGCTTCATGTTATGCCCTCTAGTTTTACAGCTTCCCTGTCTTTGGAAGAGGTTTGTTTGTTCATCGTTTCTCTTTAAGTATTTAAAGGTTTGAATCATATCTCCCGTCCCTCCTCTCCTCCAAAGTGTACATATTTAGGTCTTCATGTCACTTCTCATAAGGCTTCTGATGCAGGCTCCAAATCATTTTGGTCACCTTTCTCTGAACAGTTTCCAGTCTTTTTACATCTTTTGCAAGATATGGCCTCCAAAACTGAACACAGTATTCCAAGTGAGGCCTCACCAGTGACCTGTACAGTGGCATAAGTACCTCTTCCTTTCTGCTGGTAATCCCTCTTTGTATTCAGCCCAACATCCTCCTGGCTTTTGCCACCGCCTTGTTGCACTGTTTTGCCACCTTGAGATCATCAGAGATAATCACACCAAGGTCTTTCTCCTGAACCATGCACACCAACCTCTCGCCCCCTATCGCGTACATTTCCCTTGGATTTCTGCTACCTAAGTGCATGACACCGCAGTTTTTTTGCATTAAATCGTAATTGCCAAGCATTAGACCATTCTTCCAGCTTTTGTAGATCTTTCCTCATGTTATCCACTCCCTCGGGGGAGTCCACTCTGTTGCAAATTTTTGTGTCATCTGCAAAAAGACAGACTTTTCCATTCAGTCCTTCCGCAATATCACTCACAAATACATTGAACAGTGCCAGGCCCAAGACCGAACCCTGGGGCACCCCGCTAATCACCTTCCTTTCATCCGAGTCAGCTCCATGTACCATCACCTTCTGTCGTCTGTCAGTCAACCAATTTCTAATCCAGTTTACCATCTTGGGACCCATCCCCAAGCTACTGAGTTTATTGACAAGCCTCCTATGAGGAACAGTATCAAAGGCTTTGATGAAATCCAGGTAGATGACAGCCATCGCATGCCCCTGATCTAGTTCCTTGGTCACCCAGTCAAAGAACTCAATCAGATTTGTTTGGCAAGACCGTCCTTCAGTAAAACCATGTTGCCTTGGATCTTGCAACCTGTTGGTTTTGAGAAAGTTCACTATTCGCTCTTTCAGGAGCGCCTCCATTACTTTTCCTGCCACCGAGGTAAGGCTCACGGGCCTGTAGATTGACACTTCTTCCCTGTCACCACTTTTGTGTAGAGGTATGACATCAGCCATTCTCCAGTCCTGAGGAACCTCTCCTGTTTCCAAGGATCTGTTGAATACATCCTTTAATGGCCCTGCAAGAACCTCTCTGGGCTCTTTCAGTATCCTGGGATGTATCTCATCCGGTCACATGGCTTTGTCCACTTTTAGTTTAGCAAGTTGTTCCAACACCTCATCTTCTGTGAATGGTGTGGTATCTACTTTATTCCCTTTGGGAGTCACAGCTGGTCCATCTCCTGGATTTTCTTTAGTAAAAAGAGAGCAGAAGTATTTGTTTAGCAATTTCGCTTTTTCAATGTCACTTTCCACGAGTCGTTTCCCAGCACTTCTGAGTCCTACAATTCCAACTCTGATCTTCTTCCTTTCCCGAATATATCTGAAGAAAGTTTTGTCACCACCCTTAACATCTTTAGCCATCTTTTCCTCTGCCTTTGATTTTGCTATCCTTATTTCTCTTTTTGACTCTTTGAGTTTGATCCTGTATTCATTTCTGTGTTCTTCTGTTTGCAAGCTTTTGAATTTTGCGAAAGCTGTGTATTTTGCTTTTATTTGAACAGCCACTTCTTTAGAAAACCAAATAGGTTTCCTTCTCCTCTTGTTTTTATTTACTTTTCTTACATATTTATCTGTTGCCCTTTTTATTGCCACCTTAAGTTTAGGCCATTGCAATTCCACTTCCCTTATCTCCTTCCACCCCGTCATCTCCTCCTTTAGTTACTCAGCCATTTTATTGAAGTCAGTGTTTTTGAAGTTTAGGACTTTGAGCTTGCTATGTTTGGCCTGTACCTTGGCTTTTATCTCAAACCACACCGTGTGATGATTGTTGTTGCTCACAGGGGCACTCATGCAGACATTCGACATGCTATCACCGTTGGTGAGCACTAAATCCAGCGTTGAGCTTTCCCTCGTTGGTTCCATCACCATTTGTCTAAGTAATGCATCTTGGAGAGCATCTACAATTTTTTTGCTTCTTTCCAGATGTGCAGAAGGAGTAATCCAATCCACATCAGGTAGATTAAAGTCACCCAAAATGATCGCTTTCCCCTTTGTGGCTATCTTGGTAATATCTATAATCAATTTGTTATCTATCTCTTCAATTTGAGTCGGAGGTCTGTAAACTACAGCAGTATGGATGACAGTGCCATCTCCTCTTTCCAACGCAATCCAGAGCACTTCTTATTTTCCCCATGTCCCCTGAATTTCAGTAGCTTTAATATTGCTTTTGACATACAAGGCTGCTCCTCCTCCTTTTCCATTTTCTCTGTCTCTTCTGAATAGATTATAGCCAGCTATGGATATATCCCAATCATGCGATTCATTAAATCATGTTTCTATAATGGCCACAATGTCCAAATCCATTTCCACCATTAGGGCTTCCAGGTTCCGAACTTTGTTGTCTAAGCTTCGAGCATTTTGTGCTCATTGCTTTCCAGCATTTACCTGGCTTGTGTGTATTTTGCATTGATTTTGTTCTGCCCACTTCTTCCCACTTGTTTTTGATGTGTGGTTTAAAAGTGTGGCTGCTTCTGATGTTATTCTGCTTTTGCAGGGGGTGGCATGCAGATCTTGACCTTCCATATCCGTCACCCCATTTTCCTAGTTTAAATGCATATCCACATACTGCCTGAATTTTTCACTTAGGATTCTTTTCCCTGCAACAGAGAGATGTAGTCCATCAGCACAGTATAATCTCTTGTTGGTCCCTCTGTTTCCCCAGTTGCCAATAAATCTGAATCCTTCTTGCTTGCACCAGGTCTGGAGCCATGTATTAAAGCTGTTAATGTGATGCAGCCTTTTTGTCCCCTTACCAAGAACAGGTAGAACTTCTGAGAATGCAACAGTGTTAACAATGGGTTTGAGTTTCTCTCCCAGAGATTGGAAGTCCTTTTGGACTGTAGAGGCACTGTTTCTAGCCAAGTCATTTGTGCCCAAGTGGATAACAACATCAAGTTTGGAGTGTTCACTTTTTGCGCTAAGTACTTCAACAACTTGGTTTGTATGATGAGCCTGGTAGGCACATGACTATCTTCTCTCCTTTGAACTGTGTTCCCAAGTTGGTGCCTCTGATGATGGAATCTCCAAGTAGTAGTAATTTTCTGTTTGGTGAGGTTTTCTTCATATTTGGTGCTTTAGCAGGAGATTGGGCATTGTCTGACTCATTTAAGGTCCCTTCAGTTTCTTTGGATTGGGCATCCTCATTAGACAAGGCAGAGAAGGCATTATGCAGGGCTATCTCTTGATGTATAGGATGTCTCTGCGTTATAGGTCGCAATCTACCAGAATCCACTGTGATCCATTTGTTCCTGGGGTGTTTGATTCTTTGTGGGAGCGGTGGTGGACTTTGTTCAGTTTGTATCGTAGAAGAGGTGTGTTTCATTGCAGCCATTTCCTCCCTCAGTAGAGTCACTTCTTTATGCATGGCAGCTAGGTTTTTCCTTAGTAGAGTCAGTTCGTCATGCATGGCAGCTGACCTGAGGCACATAGGGCAAGCTCTTAGGTGCCAAATGATTCGTCTTGGAATGAAAGTACCGCAGTTATTGCACTGAATACACGACATGTTGATTAAGCAGTCCCAGAAGAGGAAGAAGAAGAAAGGATGAAGAAGATGTGGGCTTTTAACCCAAGAAAGAAAGGATAGATGGCACGTATGTGACCACTATATAGGCAATGTAGCCCCTGGGGTGGGTGGGGTGAGGGGTACGGTGGGCGGGAACCTAAGTGTCTCTGGCAAGTAGGCTGTTCCTGAACCGTAGGCACACACAGATATCTGATTTAAGTCTATACAAGGAAAGCAGTCTAAATGTCCCCAAGCTTAATCTAAAACCACAGTTAAAAGCTATATTAGTAATATCCCCAAAAATCAACGGTTAGAATTTATATTTTTACACCAGCAGAGAAGATAGAAAGGTTTGTTCTTAGCTTAATGGATGCTTTGTAGACAGTTCTAATGTAAGGCTGTCCTGCACTCTCAACAAAAAGGGTGCATAGCATTTTAGCATGAACAATCACTGTAAAGGCTCCAGAAATAGTGGCTAATCAACTTCTCTATGCATTGAAATGGACTAAAATGGCAGCCACTTCACTCTTTTACTAGTTTTGTGTGCAAGGTGTCACTTTAAGGGGATGTAGTGTGGAGTATCTCAGAGACTCATGTGTTTTGTCTCTGAGGGAAGAGGTGTGTTGAAGGGCCTGTGATGAGGCCTATTCTGTTCTTATCCCCTCTTGCAGAGGAAGCCGTTCTGCCCTTCCATCACTCTGGTCATTCCCTGTGGAAAGGTTCCCTCAGAGATTTACATGCTTGTGCAGAAAGTACTTTAGTGGTATTGCAAGAATCAGGATGAGAGGTTTTCAAATCAGAGGGCCCTCGAGAGTAGACTTCCCCCACAAAGAGAGCCTGATAGCCTGTGTGTGGATAGGTATGGTTACCACGGTTACAGGAGAGTTGACTGAAATGAGAGGGTGGGAGAAGAGACTGGAGAGAAAAAATAAAAAGAGATAAAGCTGTAGTCGCTTCTTAAACATGAATGGAGCTGTGTAACTCTAAGTGAGAGGCAGTCATGTAATGTACAAATCCATGCTGGGAATCAGGTAAGAACAGCAGATACATTCCTGACTTATAGGGGAATTCTTGGTATATATGCAGATCTATGGAAATTGCTGATCACTCCTGCTAGATTGGTGAAACATTTTGTGCTGTGGAAGGACATACAAGAAGATTTAAAGGCAAGTTTTGCTTTTGTAGTATTATTTTTCTTGTTTACCTCTGGATATGTGTTCATTTTCATACTTCCTGGAATTGGCATGCATGCCTCCCGATTCCTTGTAAAGTAGGAGGAAGCTGAGACTGATCAAACTGTACTAAGTACTAGCAAGTTAGAAGAAGCTTCACATTCAGTGCTTGATGTTTGGAAATATCAGTGCTAAGAGTGCCAATTATAACTCTATTCACTGCATTATGTAGCCATAATGATATGCCTGAGAGAGCTCATACCTTAGGAACTGAAGGATGCCTTTATCACCCCTTTCCCCTTGCAAGAAGTCTGGGTCTACAGTCATTCTGTGCATATTAAATAATAATGTATTTATGAACTTACAGTACTGAAATGCTCTTTTAAATATATTTCACTCTACATGGTATTGGGAAGACCTCCCAAATCTACCAAACAAGCACAGTGGTGGACTTTTAATTCTTTGCCATACTTCAGATTTTTTTTAAATTGAAGGACAAATGACCTACACACAAATTCTTCAAATGCTCCATACTGTAAAACCTTTAGTAGCAGGTGGTTTAAGTAAAATAGTTATGCTTTAACTGATCATGTCAACTGGCTTTGATGCAGTTGAAGAACTGTTGGCAGAACGTAGAATGCATATTACAGAGTTTGCAATTTGCAGCTGAAGTTTGGGAAGACTGACAAACTCTGTAAAAGCTTGCCAAATGCAAAAGCAGAAGCTTTTGAAACAGGGTGAGGAAATCTTTGGATTTCAGGAATGTCGTTTGTATCTAAAGCAGCAAATCGATTTTGCAGGCAGTCTTTAAATTCTGGTGATATATTCTCAGTCATATTTTGATTCATTCATGAGTGGCTTGCTCTTTTTCAACTTTAGCTTAAGTTTTCATACTAGTAGTTAGTGATTTTTACTGCAGTCAGTTCCAGATTTTGTCTTTGTTGATGACTTCCACAGATGTAGTCAATCTAATTTTTGTACAATCCATTGGTTGAAGTCCATGTGTACAGTTGCTGCTTGTGTTGCTGGATAAAGGTGTTTGAGATGAATATTTATTTATTTAACAGGTTTTATATACTGCTTTATCATTTCAATCAAAGTGGTTTACATTGAAACTTAAACTTGGTAATGTACATTAAGCAGGGACATTAATAACTTGGATTTTTCTGAGGCAATGGAGGGTTAAGTGACTTGCCCAAGGCCATAAGGAGTGTTAGTGGGAATTGAACGCTGGTCCCTGGGTTTCCAAGCTAGTGTTCTTAACCATTAGGCCACTCCTCCATAGATTGTTTGTCTTGCAGAATTCTATCAGTTTTTCTCCAGCTTTGTTTCTGTTGCCAAGTCCATATTTTCCAACCACTTTGCCTTCTTCTTTGTTGCCAACTCTTGTGTTCCAGTTACCCATGGCTATCGGATATTCTGTTTGCATGCTCTGTCAATTTCAGCTGCTGTTGTGGCATATATCTGAATTATAGTTGTGTTGATGGATATTTCTCATAGACAAATATAAATTAAGCGTTCACTGATTGCATTGTATTTCATTACAGTTCTTACAAGGTTTTTCTTGATTATAAATGCAACACCATTTCTTCTTTGTCTTTCATTTCTAGCATAGTAGACCATGTGATCATCAGATGCAAAGTGCCTGATGCCAATCCATTTCAGTTCACTGAAACTCAACAGACTGAGTTGTACACGTTCCATTTCATTCTTGACCTTCTCCAAATTCCCTTGGTTCATGCTTCATAGGTTCCATGTCCCAATATGTAATACATCTTTGCAGCAGAATGGTTTAAAATCAGAAAAGTGTACTACAAGGCTGTATACTCCCCCCGCCCCCCACCTGTTTAATCTATATGCAGAGCAAATCATTAGAGAAGCAGGACTGTATGAAGACAACTGAGGTAGGAGCACTGGTGGAAGACTCATCAACAATTTTCACTATGCTGATGATATTACATTACTGGCTGAAAGTGAAGACGATCTGAAACATTTACTTCTCAAAATCAAGGAACATAGTTTTAAAATGGGCCTGCACCTTAATGTAAAGAAGACAAGATCCCGACAACTGGCAAAATAAATAAGTTCAAAAAATTGAAATAGTTGACAATTTTAACCTACTTGGATCAACTATCAATAAAGAAATGACAAACAGTCAAGAAATCCGATGATGCATTGCTCTTGGCAAAATGGCTATGAAGGACCTAGACAAGATTCTCAAGAGCAGAGATGTCTCTCCCCATACAAAGATTTGACTTGTTCAGGCCAAGGTATTTTCAATAATGTCATATGAGTGTGAATGTTGGACAGTGAAAAAGATAGACAGGAAGAAAATCGATGCCTTTGAATTATGATGCTGGCAATGAATACTGTGTATACCATGGACTGCCTGAAGAACAAACCAGTCAGTACTAGAGGAGATCAAGCCTAAGCTTCCTTTAGAAGCTCAGATGACAAGACTTTGACTTTCATAATTTGGACACATTATGTGAAGAGAAAGATCATTAGAGAAAGACATCATGCTTGGCAAGGTAGAAAGTCAACACAAAAGAGGAAGGCCAGCAATGAGATGGATTGATACAATAACTGCAGCTATGGGTGCCACTCTATCAACAATAAGCCGCCTGACTGAAGACTGAAACAGTTTAGGACAGCTCTCCAGAAGGTCGCCATGAGTCAACACTGACTCGAAGGCACTTAACAACAACAACTGAAGGACAATATTGAAATGCATAAAGTGACGAACCCCCTTTCCTATTTTAACTTGCTTAATTTAAACCTCAGAGAGGGATGAGCCACCTTCTCCCATTCTCATCTTTTTATTGGCTATGATGTTTCATAGTAGGAGACAAAGAGGTGGTGAAGTCATTCCAGAATTCTGGGAAGTCGAGCTGTAGCTTGAACACAAGGTCAACCTAGAGGGGACCATACCACTCCAGCACTACCTACTGATACTTCTCGGTTAGTCACAGTTCCCTTGGAGCTATGCTGCCATTGAAACTGCCACTGGGGGGGGGGGGGGGTGCTATCCCGGCCAGCCAGGAGCACCTGAGCCAGGGACTGTGCATCAGCATGTTGTCTGTGTCACAAGCACAATACATGCTAATGTTCACCATCCTGGAGAGATGACACTGTCCCTGCTCACTGGGCCCTGGAAGCAGAGACAGCCTGGCCAGCACCTGTGCAGGAAGAAGCTGGATGCTTGGGGGGGAGGAGGCTAGGCTGGGGCCGACTGATAGCACAACTGGATCGGAGTCCAGGCGCAGGTGTCTTCTCAGCCACAGTGGCAACATTCGCACTAGAGTGGATCAGTAGCAGCATTATGCTCTGGACCTGTCACCACTCACACCCATGTATGCTTACAGCACAACCAACAATAGCCAAAAAGTGTTCCTCTGGGTGGATTCTATGCTTAACTTTGTGAGTGAGTGGAAGGAGGGATACAATCTGAAAAGGAATTGCAAGATAAGGAAGTTGTAGCTAAAGGGTGATCAAGTCTAAAGACTTGTTTCTTTGGGAGTAATTTCTCCAAATAGGTTTCTAAGCAAGGTGATGTACAATCTCAGTCTCGCAAATTTACTGCTAATGCTCAGCGCAGTACTTGCATTATGCCTAAGAGAGCCTCCTTCTGGAGTTCATAAGATGTAACATGTAGGGGTAATTTATCAAATTGTGCTTGGAAATTCTTAATTAACCCTCTGGCACCGAACACCAGGGCCGGCCCGTCCATTGAGCAAGAATGTTTTTTGCACAGGGCCCCGCGTTTCAGGGGGCCCCGCGCAAAAAACATTCTTTATCATCCCAAGTTTAAAAAAAACAACCCAAAAACAGCTGCTTCTGCCGCGGCAGCATCGAGTGCCGCCGTGGGGCCCCCCCTGCCCGGCAGAGCCTCCCTGCATCGTATGCTAGCTTTGAATCCCCGAACGCGGGCTTCTTTCAGAGCCGCGAGAGTTTCCTTTCTCGCGGCTCTGTTAATCCCGCCGGGGATTTCCCATCAGCCCCGGCGGGATTAACAGAGCCGCGAGAAAGGAAACTCTTGCGGCTCTGAAAGAAGCCCGCGTTCGGGGATTCAAAGCTAGCCTACGATGCAGGGAGGCTCTGCCGGGCATGGGGGGCCCCGCGGCGGCACTCTTGATGCTGCCGCGGCAGAAGCAGCTGCTTTTTTTTATTTTTTAATTTGGGCTGATAGGGGGGCAGAGGGTTTAGGACTGGTAATGGGCTATGGGGGGGAGGCTAAGACTGGAAATGGGCTGATGGGGAGGATTAGGACTGGTAATGGGTTATGGGGGGGGCTAAGACTGGAAGTGGGCTGATGGGGGAGGGTTAGGACTAGTAATGGGCCATGGGGGTGCTAAGACTGGAAGTGGGCTGATGGGGGGATAGGACTGGTAATTGGCTATGGGAGGGGTTAGGACTGGTAATGGGCTGATGGGGGATTAGGACTGGTAATGGGCTATGGGGGGAAAAGAATGGAAATAGGCTGATGGGTGGGATAGGACTTGAAATAGGGTGATGGGGGGGTTAGGACGTAATGGGTTGATGGGGGGGTTAGGACTAGTAATGGGCTATGGGGGGCTAGGACTGGTAATGGGCTGATGGGGGGTTAGGACTGGTAATGGGTTGGGGTGGGCTAAGACTGTTAAAGGGCTGGGGGGGTTGCTAGGACTGGAAATGGGCTGAGTGGAAGGAGGGCTTGAACTGCAAATAGCTGATGGGGACGGGGGCTTGGATTGGAAATGGGTTGTGAGGGGAGAGAGCTATGACTGGAAATGGGTGAGTGGGGGGGGGCTAGGACAGGAACTGGGCTGATGGTGGGGCTAGACTAGGACTGGAAATTGGCTGTTGGGGGGTGCTAAGATTGGAAATGGGCTGTGGTGGGGGTTTGGATTGAAATGGACTCATGAAGGGGCTAGAACTGGAAGTAGGCTCATGGGGGGCTTGGATTGGAAATGGGCTGAGTGGAGGGGAGCTAGGATTTGACATGGGCTGATGGGCTCATGGGGGGCTGGGATTGGTAATGAGCTGATGGAGGGACTCGGATGGGACTGGAAATAGATGGGGGAGCTAGGACTGGAAATAGGCTGATGGTGGGTCTAGGATAGGACTGGAAATGGGCTTATGGGGGGCTAGGACTGGAAATGGGCTGATGCGGGGACTAGAAGGGAGCGGATGCTGGGTGGGACTGGAACTAGAATGGAGCTGATGTTGGGGGAGGATTAGAATGGGATGGAGCTGGGAGAGTGAAATGGAGAGGGAAAAAATATTTTGTGTGGGAGGGAAGACAAATCTACAATTGGCCGGATATTGGGAGAGTAAGTGGGGATTGAGAATGGAGGGGTAAAATTTGAGTAGATGAAATAGGAATGAGGAAAGAGCAAAAGGAGAAAGATTAGTATGTTAAAGCAGATGTAGAGAGAGAATGGAAAAAAACTAGAAGAGAGAAGAAAAGACAAATGGACAGCAGACGATGGAGAGTTAGCGGAAGACACAAAGAAACCAGAAGAAAGTGACTGGAGCAATTGCAGCTGAAAAAAAATGCACAAAAGGTAGAAAAATATCTCTTTATTTTGAATTTATTAATTGGAATATGTCAGCTCTGGGAAATGTGCATCATTAACGTCTGCGCTTTGTTTAGTACAAGAGCAAATTAATGTATAGTTTTATTTCTACAGTGTTGTACATTCCAAGTTTGGCTTTTGGGATTCCCAGTTTAATTATTGTCTTCCTGTTTCTAAATTGTGATTCCTTGTTTGGTGATGGTCTATGTTCTGCATGTGTAACTGAGCTGAGGTATTCTGTTTATGTAATTCCTATTTGACATTGCCACTTGTTCTCTTTCCCCAGTAGGTCATGTATTGTTGTTCTCTGAAATGTATTGGTTTAATATTTGCAGCGTTTCCTTTTGATAGTTAGGGCATGGTGCTTTATGAGTCCTGGTAGTGCTGTTAGGATACGGCGGGTTTGCTATGGGTTCTAAATGGGCAGTGTTTGTAGTAGTTCCTAATGTGTCTGGCGGTTGGCACTGGATTATAGTAATGTAGAAGTCTTTTAGTCTTTCTTTATTCATATACTCATTAAGAGGCATGTTTACTAAAAGTTAGTGTATGGTAACATTATGCAAATATTTATGCAAATGAGGCCCCACACCGAGTCTCCGCACATGGCCCCGCACCCCCCTTGGGCCGCCCCTGCCAAACACGATGGGAAATAACTTTCTGCCACATTCTCTGACTGCATTTCTTGGTACTAGAAGGTCCTTTCCTTCTCAACATGATTCAGAGAATAGTCACTTTGCTCTGTGGTGCTTTTATGCTTTGCTGGCCTGGCCATGTCCCCACCCCAATCACATCACATTATTGTGTCAACTGTCATGAGAGTCCCTCAGTGGAGAAAAACGTCCCACTCATCCTTGTTTTCTTCTCTTTCTCCTTTTTCTTTCTTTTTTACTAGAACTGTAGTTGCAGGAGCTTTCTACTGGGGATCTGCCACCATGTTAAATTCCGTACTCTTTGCATGGGGCTCAGGCCCTCCCAAAAATGAGAAGGGAGACGGAAGATCCTTGACAGAAGATCTGCCCAGATGGAAAATGGGATTTTCTGACTGTGCATTAGCTAATTTATATGATCCAGATGTACTAAGCATTTTCTGATAGACACAAAGGAGGTAATTTTATTAATCTTTTCCATGAGGAAAACATTGATTTACTCACAGTAAAGATCTCTTATAAAATTAGGCCACAACTCAAATTGGTGTGGGTCAAGAATGTGCATACTTGCAGAGTAGGCTTGCTCAGGGGAGGAGTTTGGGTGGAGTCAGGTTTTATGCACATATTTTATAAAATACATGCATATGTGCATAAAGTATATGCTAACATTTATGCCTGCTCTCAAGCTGGCATAATGCCTAAGCCTTCAGTCTAGACACAATTTCTGCAGGATTTGTGCTAGTATTTTATTAAGACACATAGGGGTATGTTTACTAAACTGCGTTAGTGCAATTCGCGTTAGGAGCCGCGGTAGTGACAGAAACCCCAAATAAGGACATGGGCGGTACATCGTTACCACTAACGCGCGTTCCAAAAACTAATGAGCGTTACAGGGCGCCGTGGCGTGTTACTGCGCGTTAATCGTAAGAAGGCGTACAGACACAAAGCATTGAAACAGAGCTGTAGCACAATGGTTACGGTACTGACTGCTGTTACAGGCAGCATGGGTTCGAGTCCCCAGTGTGCCTAACGCAGAAGGCTGGCCCAGGCATCACCCTGTACATTACATAGGAAATGAGGAGGCATGTTTTTCTTTACGTTGAGTAGTGGTGTCAGAAACACACCCTCGGAGTGTGCCTAGCCACGTACATTGGTGCGTGCGAGGCTGCGTGCGTGGCTGCATGCGTTGGTACATGCGTAGCCCCGTGCGTTGGTGCGTGCATACAATCGTGCGTGGGTACGTGTGTTTTTACCAGCGTGGGCACCTTATATTACAGACTCTTTAGGGTGTCTTGCACCTATGCATTATGCTAACAGATGTACGTGTGATGGCCTATGGTTTATCAGAGCCTGTGAGCAGGTGCTGGATTTTCACAGGGTTGGATTGTGCCAGTCACACCCATGATGCACTGCACATGCAAATCAGCTGTCCACAGATACACACCATGGGGAATGCACCCCCACAGCACCTCGGCCTGGTAGGGGGAACTGACCATGTGCACCCCCACAGCACCTCGGCCTGGTACAGGGGTACTGACCGTGTGTTGTACTGGCACAGAGTAGCTACACACCGTCACATTGTGCGGGTACTGTGCTCACCCTGAGGGTGCAGTGAGGCGCCCAGCACCAGGTCCACAGCACCGTCCATGGCTGAAAGAGGCCATGGTGCAGTTCCAAAGCAGTGTTAATGTGTGAGATAGGTAGTTTCTGCAGAAACACCTTGGATATCTCTGTCTGTTTAAGTCAGGTGTAGCCCCCATGGACCACCACCCCCCTCCCCCAGGGCAGCAAACAGGGTCTCCTAACAATAGATCCACATTCTACCTCCCTGCAAAGGTGGCAGTAGAGGGGAACATCAACCCCAGTCCTGCTGAGGAACAAACACCCCACAGGGCAGTCAATGCAGCTCTGTACACATCCATAACACAATAGCAGACAGACATCAGGCCTGGATATGTTAAGCTGCACCCCACCACCATCTGATATTCTCCTGCTGCAAGCCATCAGCCACTGCACCCTGCAAGCCACTCCATCAAGACACATACCAGCTGCAAACAGCCTGCTAGTTAGTCAATAGTGCATGTGCCCAGTGGAGATGCATGCACCCAGAACTGGGATGTCAGCATACACAGCAAGCAGATAAATCAGTGACTGGGCCCCAAAAGGAAACCCATATCTATCACATGAAAGAAATACTATATAGCACTATGGGGATGCCTAGCCATGCTGTGGTCACTGCACAGTCAGGGTGAGAGTGATCTCTCAGCAGGACATACTGAGGTCACTCTGTCTGTGTAGGTGGTGGCCAGGCACTAAAATGTCCCAGTCAGTGTCCTATGCCCTGTGCAGATGCACCCTGGCCAGGCCAACCTGTCCGGCCTATACCCATGGTACCTTGCTCCTCATTATGCACATTGGCAGCCCAATACTGGCAACATTGCTGGCAGTGTGGGCTGTGGAAGGTGTTTGCAGCCACTACACACTGGATAGACAGACAGCCACCCCCACACCTATGCCAGCATTGTGCTACTATAGAGGGGTTCAGCAGCCATACCCACCACACCAGTCCTGGGCACAGTACAGGCATGGATATGGTGCGCAATACTGTTGGGGGTCACTCCCCAGGGTGGTAAACACTGTCAGAGACCAGACCTGCAGCACACACCGCAGACATCAGAATGATTGTTATGGTGGAGCTCAATGAGCAAAATGTGCTTAATGTAGGAATTGATATCTGCCAGTTATCATAGGAAACGTTTGATGGCTGTGTACCATATACCCAGGTGTAGGGTGGCATTGCTAAGGTATGCAACTGCTAGTATTGGGAGATACAGGCAGGGCCCAATGCCCTGCCTCTCCAGGAGGCATTGGCCAATTGGGCCTGTGGGTGTGTGTGTGGGTGTGTCCGGCCCTGTTGGCTGCTGCTTTATGGCAGAGTTTCCCAACTCCAGTCCTGGTGTTCCAAACACTGTTCAAGTTTTCATGCTGTCCCTCATAAATATGCATGAGCTACATCTGCATGCCATGGGGGTGGTGCATAGATATGCAGCACAGGCATCTTTATTAGAGGCAGCATGGAATCTGAATGGTGTGGGGCCCTCCAGGACTGCATTTGCGAGACTCTGCTCTAGGTAATGCGCCTGTTTATGGTGTCTGTGTTTGGTGTGGTAAAATATAGGCGTATTAACCATGCGTATGTTCTCTGCAATAAAGGAGTGTTGTTACTATCACTGTTTAGTGGTGGGTATAACTATGGGGACTGGGTTGGCAGGAGCCCCTGCTGGGATTTGAACCTGTGACCCTCTGGTCTTACAGACACTGGCTGTGTCTGTTACACCACACTGTAGCCACAGAGACAGTGCAGTCCCTGGAGGTAGGAAAACTGGCCTGACGAGTCGGAAACCCTGCTCTGCACAATTTTACTGTGGGCTCATTTACCTTGTATGAAGACAAACGTGCACATAAACCTCAAAAAAGACCTCGGAAAAAGGGGCACACACCCATAACCAAGCTGGGCAACAATGATATCATTGGGCAACATTAACAAACACTCCCAGGACAGCTCCAATAAAATGAAATGATTTTTGAAAGGGTCTACGGAGTGCAGACCCTTCCACACATCAGTTCTTTTTTTTGGAGCTTTCCTGGGAGTGTTTTTTATTGTTGCCCATTGCTATCACTGTTGCCCAGCTGAATTATAATTTTTACACTGTTTCTTGTGGTCATTCTAAAGCTTTATTTGCAATTTTGTTCTGTGCACATGTATCACACTGCTCACGTTTTGTAGCTTTCCCCGGTTTTGCTGTATATTGCTGACGGAAATGGTTTCTCTTCCCTTTAATATGCCTTTAACGACAGGTTTTCATTCGCGTTGGAATTGAGCTCTGCACTTCAGCGCGTTAGTGTGAGGGGAGCCTCTCCCCGCCCACTCTCCGCCCATTGACCCCTTCTCTCCGCCCACTCTCCACCTTCTGCGCTGTTTTAACGCGCCGCGGGGCTTTACGATCGTTAACTATGGTTAACGCGCGTAGTATGACGTTAATGGTCGTTGGCGCGTGATTATGCGCGTTGTACTGCACTTACGATCGTTAACGTCGTACAACGCGCGTTATTCACGTTTACCGCACTTTAGTAAACATACCCCATAGATGCTGTGGCAGTCATAATAGAAGCCCTATTCTTGATTTGGATGCCTGGAAAGGGTCTTCCAAAAATCCAAATCACATCCACTTCCGAGGACCATTTTAGTTTGCTCCAAACTTACATGTGTCTGGTGCGATCATGTCCATGTTGCATGTGGGCATGGAGGAGGTGTCCAGGAGAAATACACGTGTGCGCCTGATTTCAGAATAGGGCCACATCTTTACAACCAGTGGTGGACAGTCCATATCTGTATCTGCTCCGGGGCATGAGTAGACATTTGAAAAGTGCTCGTTTCTGTCAGCTATCTCCAGTACATCCATTCTTCTTAGTACCGTGATAACATACCTTGATAGTTGTAATGCGATCTACTTTGGCTTACCTATCAACTAGAGACTTCAATAGATTGAAAATGCCACCATATGGACCCTCTCTTGAGCTAGGAAATATGATCACGTGACCCCATTGTGTTTTTCAGCATCAATTGCTCTCACTGCTCCAACATATCCACCACAGGATCCTGTCTTTAACTCACAAGGTCCTCTATGATAACAAGCCCTAGTATTTATTTGGAATGATCATTCGCTATGCTCCCCCATGCTGTTTACACTCCCTCCACAAAAATAGATTTGTCATTCCTTCCCCTTCCAGCACTAAATATGAGAAAACCCGATGTTCTGTCGTTTCATTTGTTGTCCTGGCCCTCTGGAACTGCTAACCCTCACATATTCACTTGGAAACCACATTCAAGAAATTCAAGTCCTTCTTAAAGATGCACATGTTGAAGCATGCTTTTGGAATTTGGCAGAGCCTAGAGCGTTGATGTATTTCTGGTAATTTCTTTCTTCTTTCCTCCCTCCTACACTTACTACACTCTTACTGTCCTGCCCTACCCTATCCACTCTCTTGTTCTTTAGGATTGGAATTCCTTACTTTATTTTAATTAGTGTTGTAAACCGCTCTGTATGTTCCCCATAAAGGGCGGTATGTCAGAATGAATAAACTATGACTATAATAATAACAAGGAAGAGAGAAAGCCTCCTCAGTTCCACAATATATTTCATCAACTCACAAAAGCTTAGTAGGTACATAGCGAGGTCTTAATGTCTGGTGCTACTGCACTTCTCTGTGTCTAAAATGGCAGGCCGGGACATGTATGTGGTAACTAATACAGGTGTGCTTCTAAATGGCCAATACAGTACTTCAGACATCTATATCTTGCACATCTATGCTTCTGAGATTGTCCGGTTTTCTGCACGTGGCTGACCCTTTATTCTGCATCTCTCCATCCCTCCTGTATCATGGCGGGCATGTTTATCTTTTGGGGTGCAGATAGAGAGATTTTAGGTAGCATTTATACATGCCCATCTTCACTGCTGCCCCCCCCCCCCGAATTTCAGATGTTTTGTCATGGAAGTCACAGATTTCACATATACAGCCTTTGTAAAATGTGCCTTCATGTGTCTTTATGAAATAAGCATAAAAAATGCCTTCTCCATCCTCAAACCAGGCGCCCTGTTATGAAATTCTCTTTAAAGGGGGTAATTTTATAAGAAGGTGCATATGCCAAAGTAGCAATAAGGTGCCCATTTTGAGAATAATTTTATAACTGGGTGTCTACTTTTAACAGTAGAAGCCCCAAAAGGCATTTTACCTAGAAATCCCAAAGTGCATCAATTGACGCATTATCACGACGACTGCGTTTAGCATGAAATGCAGATGTGAATTAATGTGAAGATACTTATTTGTTAAATACGTGCAGTATGTGACGTCATTACATGACATCATCATGTGTTTATTGTTTGTAATGTTGGAGTAAAACTGTAAACAGTGATTGAGATGCGCCACTTAACGGGAACATGAAATTATACCTAGAAGCCCCAAAGTACGCCAATTGATGCATTCAAGACAATTGAGTGCATCAATTGACTTTCTTTGGGGCTTCTAGGTATAAATTCATTTTCCCGCTAGGTGGTGCATCTGTCATTAATTTTTGATGCACTTATTTGAACATCTTGACCTTGCTAACAAAGCCAAGGAACATGACTGACATGGTTCTAGCAGTGGCGCTGGTATACAACTTCGAAGATGCATTTGCATTAATTGACGCACTTTGGGGCTTCTAGTGTTAAGGTATTTAGAATGTGCCTTTCTCAAGCCTATTTTATAAAGAAATTCAAAAAATATATCAATCCTTTTGAGCTTTCAAAGATTCTTTCATACAAAAATTTTCTTTGGGTCAGAACCCTTCTAACACTGAACTCACTAATTAGTCAGTCCAGTCCACCAAATTGTCCATTTTATTATGGAAATCTAAGGGGTATGTTTACTAAACTGCGGTAACATTACAGACCGTGCGTTATGTAACATTAACAATCGTTAGGTAATATTAACGTGCGGTCTGTAACGTTAACGCGCGTTAACGTTACTTAACGATCGTTAACATCCCCAGCCACGGTAAACACCGCAGAGGGTGGAGAGAGGGCAGGGGAAGGGGTCAATGGGCGGGGAGTGGGTGGGTCGATGCTCCCTGCACACTAATGCACTGAACTGAAGGGCTGAATCCCATCGCGAATGAAAACCTTTCCGTTTGCAGGAAAGAGAAACCATTTCAGTGTCAGCAATGTACAGCATAGATAGGGAACCCAAGAAACGTGATAGTAGTGCTCCATTTCCAGCAACAGCATAGTGCCCAAGTATGAAAGCCCACTATGGCGATGGTGCAAATGGGGCTTAGGGGGCTGCAGGCGGGACATGTAGCGGGGCAGCTGGGGCACAGGGTGGACTAGGCGGGCATCTAGGTGGCACATAGGAACATAGAAACTGGAAATCAGCATGACAGCAGCTGACAAAGGCCAAACACAATCCACCTACATCTACCTGGTCCACCCGAGCTAACAGTTGCCAGGGCATTGACCTGACATCCCCCCAGCCAACCCTCCCCCAAGCAGAAGGGACAGACAATTGGTAGGCAGTGATGGGGGGGGGGGGAATGTGAGGATGCTCATGTATGCCCCATGCCCCAGACCCCGCTCCCTAGGCGACCACCTACCCACACAGTGGATGGCTGGGACTGCGCACTACCAGCACCGACAGCATATGGCCATGTCAGCATGGCAGGGGTGTGTGTGCCTATGCTGGAGGGGGCAGTGGCAGCTGCCTGCAGTGGACCTAGGCCATGCCCTGTACCAGTACGTGGTGTGCAGTGCAACATAAAAGGTCTGGCTGAGGAAAAGTACATGTAGCCTGTGATAAGGAAGCTTATCATAGCTCAGGAAGGAGCTATAGAAAAGGTGAAGTGACTCTGAACAAGCAACCTGTCAGTTCTGGTAGAAATAAGAAAACAGAATTTTCCCATAAAAGACTACCAGTCCCAGAATGCACCAGGTTTCCAACAGCCATTAGAGGAGCTGGAGTGGGGAAACGTGTGTTCAATCAGGAGGGCTATGAGGTAATCCCTAAGCACTCATCTCAAAGGGCAGGGCCTGATTCAGCACAGCTGCGCTGTGTTAGGGAGGAGCACTCATCTAAGCAGAATAAAGGTAGAGTTTATTCTACAGAGAATCAGCTTGAGCTTGATCATCTTCATCATCAGGAGGATCATCAGAAGCAGAAGCCAAACCGGACGGACAGAGAGGGAAAGAAATCCTTTGGAAGAAAGAGGAGAAAAGCCTTTGAGAGGTCTAGAAGAGTCCAGAGCAGTACGTAAACTGGGAGGCATTCCAAGGGCCAGCATACACCATTGGACTGGGGAAAGCCAGAGGAATGGTGCTGCAGAGCTAGGAATCTCCAGACGGTACCTGTGAGGGAGACGGCTGCACGTGGAAGGGACCCTAAGACCCGTGCCAGAAGGTATGTGAAGAGAGATCCAGTGTCCAGGGATCTGGATTGGAAGGCTGGACATAAGAACTGGACTACATACTGGCCAGGCTATATAGAGAGGAACTCTAACAGCAATGGAAGCTCAGATATGAACACTGATGTATGCCCTAGCTATAACCTTGAAAGACAGCAGGGAAACAAGTATTCTCCTGAAAGTGCTCCATTGGGAGATTCATCTGTGCCAATCCATGATATTGAACCCATGCTTGTTGAAGAAGAGGGGGTGATAGCAGATGAAGAATCTGTTTACATGGACTGCTCTCTGTCTAAACTCCTTTGGTGATTTTCTGTTACAAAGTACAGCAACCATCACAAAGAAATACAAACTTGTTCTTTAATCTACTCAGAAAAGCTCCTGAGTAGGATTTTTTAGCCACGCAGTAGAAAGCAAGCCAGCTAAGGGGTTTCAGCTGGATAACTGCTAGCAATTGAGCCTTATCTAATTGCTTGGGAGCTCTGAGAGAATCACTTCTGAATCTATGTGGGAAGATATATGAAGTTTACCTGAAAAGAACAGTTTTTTTTCTTTCTTTGTGGCTTTTGGTTTGTTGTTTGATACATTGCTAAGAGAATATTAGCTAAAGCCTACAGAAAAGACCAGTTTGTTGCCAACCAGGTCTTATTTCTTTTGCTTTGATTGCCTGACAAGTTCAAATGTTGTTTCCTGTTTTTGTTTTTCCAAGTTTAACACTGAAAGCAAGTAACCTGATTTATGTGCTACCAAGCATATCTGTGTTGGGAGAAATAACCCCATAAATAAATATCTTATTGGCTTTACCCAAAAGCACAACTAATTATTGTGAGCAGCTGTGTCTGGTGTGAATGAACTGCATTGCCCACAATCCCTTGCAAATCATATAGATATATGCACTTGCCAAGACTGTGAAGATTCTCACCCAGGCAGCCGACTGACAAGCCCCAGGGACCACCATGCATCTGTGGCAACAGTGTGGTGCAGTACACCCAGCCAGTGTGTCCAGAAGCAGAGGGTCACAGGTTCAAGCCCCAGCTGTGGTTCCTGCAGAGCATGTCCCTATGTTTTACCCTACAATGCAGATACAACAGCAACATGTGCAAAGCCCAAAGCAGCGGCAAACAAGGGTACAAACACCCACTCACACAGGCTCCACAATCCAAAGATGCATGGAGAGTCAGGCTGTTGGCCCCAGCATTGAGCTGCAGTTATCACCAGGGCACTACCACTCTCTCCTGCACAGTTTAGCAATGTCGGCACTGTGATCAGGACCAGTGTGGCGGGTAGGGTTGCCAACCACCCCTGTCTTTGCACAATGCTGCAATAGGAGTATGTGTGTGTATGTCTATCCATTGTTTTGTGGCTGCCCACACCTCACCGGGCCCAAAATGTCCCACTGTTGCCAGCGTTAGCCTGAATATGTGCATAATGAGGAGCAAGGTGTTGTGGGTATGGCTGGACAGGACGGATTTGCCAGGATGCATCTTCACAGGGTGTGGGGCAATGGCTGGGAAACTGTAGTGCCCGACCACCACCTGCATGGACAGGGTGGCCACAGCATGGCATGCTGGGAGGGCACTCACTCTAACCGAGCAGTGACCATGGCATGTCTAGGCTCCCACATAGTGCTCTACACTATCTGCCTCCAGTGATACTTTTGTGTCCCCAGTGCTGGGGCCCCCAATCACTGAGATGCCTGCTTGGTACACATAGTTTCTCTGTGAGCATGCACTATGGACTGGCTAGTGGACTGTCTGCAGTTAGACTGTGCATGGTTGGAACACCTATAAGGTGCAGTCTGACTGTGCTGTCTGCTCTATCTAGTGCTGTCTGCTCCTCAGCCTTTGACACAGTGGACCACAACACGCTCCTGGAAAGACTAAAGAACATTGGTATACACGGTATCACATGGAAATGGTTCCACTCGTACCTAACCGAAAGACAGCTACAGGTCAAGGTGGGACACATCACCTCCCGACCCATAAAAGTCCGACAAGGAGTACCTCAAGGATCTGCGCTCTCTGCGCTCTCAGCACTCCTATTTAACATCTACATCCAACCAATATGCAACATCATGAAAGAGAACAACATTCAATACACAATCTATGCGGATGACATCATGATATACACCCCGATATCAATCAACAACCCGGATTTCTCTAAGATAACAGACTGCCTTACCCAAATGACCAGTTGGTGTCAAAACAACAACCTCGCAATAAACTACAACAAGACTGAAGCTTTAATCATCACTTGGAACCAAAGCTTCATACACCCACCAAATATAAAGATACAAAGCACTACTATACCAATAAGGTCAGAAGTGAGATACCTCGGGGTTACCCTGGACAATAAACTCAATCTCAAGCCACACATAGACAAGACCATCCAAAAAGCCTACTACAAGATGCGAATCATCAGGAGACTGAAACCACTACTCGCCCCAGAACACTTCCGTACCGTCTGTCAAGCACTGATAACCCCACTACTGGACTTCTGCAATCCGATATACCTTGGACTACCGAAACAAGCCATCAAACCACTCCAACTGGCACAAAACACAGCAGCACGAATCATATCCGGAACTGCAAGACAGGAGCACATCACACCCACCTTGAAGGACTTACACTGGCTTCCAATCAGTGCACGCATCAGATACAAAACTATCATAAACCTATTCAAGATAAAACAGCACACATCAGCCAACAGCCTGCACACCCTCATACAACCAGACACCAGCACACATCCTAGAAGAAAACAAACACACAACCGAGTCAGCACCCCAAGTGAATACAAACACACACGCAAGGACACAACAGACAGAGCACTATCCATGGCTGCTCCAACAATATGGAACAAACTACCGGACGACTTGAGGGCAACCACAGACCTCAAAGACTTCAGAAAACAGCTGAAAACCATGCTGTTCATAGAACACTATGGTCACATCACATAACCTAATTGTCTGTATAACAGCATATGTTACCGCCTAACACTGTATGTATATAAATGTCTTTAGCACCACTGTATATAGCCCACATTGTACATAGCTCAAACCAATCTAGCACACAATACAACACACACTCAACAAAATCCTCACCCTCACTGCATGTATAACACACTCACACTACCAGATTGTTTGCTGTGATACCACCTTGATTATTATGATAAGGCGGTTTAGAAATACTGTTAAATAAATAAAATAAATAAATTTGGGGTGTTCCCGACCTGACCCCAACATTGCTGCTGGTCTGCCACTGCTCCAGGCACAGGTATGGCTCTGGCCCACCAATCCTGGAGGGCTGTCTTATACCAGCAGGATGGAGGTTGCTTCACCGGGGCTGGGGCACCTGCCCCTTACCTTCAAAAACGGTGATGTGGGCCCTTTAGGGTATGTAGTGTATACCACTTTGACCTTATAAAGGCATTCCTACACATACCTCATGCAGGTCTAGAAACTCCTCTGCCCTGATAACAGGTGCCCATGTCAGCCAGACCCTAACACGGGGTACACACTAATCTGGGTGGCATCTGGTCGCAGAGGACCACATGTGACTGCAGGATACAGATGGAACTGAATTACCTTTGGCTGTACTGCAAGGAACACCTGTCACACACTGGTAGTGATGGGGATGTACAGCAGGACCTATCTCTAGCACCACATGTACTACGGATCTAGTGCTGGGCACCCATCCTATCCCTCAGGGTGAACACAGAACCTGCACAATGGCATGGTCTGTAGCTACACTGTGCCAATATCACGCACTGTCAGTTGGTCTTTCCAAGCTGAGGTACTGGAAAGGTGCAGACCCCATTCGGTGATCAGCTGTAGACAGCTATTCAGCATGTGCATTGCATCATGGGTACTGGTGGGGTTACCCTATTCTGGCACTCAGAACAGACAGTTTGTGCGGTGACCTGCAGTCCTTCTGTACCCAACCATTGCTGTGACACACCACGGAGGTATAGCCTACCGGTTAATAGAATGCCATTCTCGGCAGTGTTCATGGGTTCCATTCCTCATTGTTCCGTCCTCTTATGCCTGTCTTACTCAAATAGTGTGCATGCCTGTAACAGTCATATTTGGCAGATCTGTGCTGCCAGCCCATAATACCCTCGCCACAATTGACAACATTCCCTTGGTCCGTCTATGTGTGTCTGTCAGCTGTGTAGAGTCCTGTCTGCCTGTGTGGGCTGCCACCCCATGTCCTGCACTGCTATCCTTTCCTGCATTGCGCCTCTTCATGCTTGCCTCGCCTGTGCCTGATCTGCATGGCACCACCACTCCTCTGTCCACCCATCATTGTAACTATCCTGCCACCCCCGCCTCCACTTGGGGGACACGTATTCCCATCTTCTGCCACCAACTGTCTTTCCAGTACTTTACATGGCCAACACCCTGTGCTGTGGTACAGTTTCCCCCACCATGTTTGTCATCAGTACTGGCAGCAGGGGTGGCCCAAGGGGGGTGCAGGGCCATGTGCGGAGACTCGGTGCGGGGCCTCATTTGCATAAGGGGCCTCATTTGCATAAATATTTGCATAATGTTACCATATACTAACTTTTAGTAAACATGCCTCTTAATGAGTGTATGAATAAAGAAAGACTAAAAGATTTCTACATTACTATAATCCAGTGCCAACCGCCAGACACATTAGGAACTACTACAAACACTGCCCATTTAGAACCCATAGCAAACCCTCCGTATCCTAACAGCACTACCAGGACTCACAAAGCACCATACCCTACCTATCAAAAGGAAACATGCAAATATTAAACCAATACATTTCAGAGAATACCAATACATGACCTACTGGGGAAAGAGAACAAGTGACAATGTCAAATAGGAATTATATAAACAGAATACCTCAGCTCAGTTACACATAAACAGAACATAAACCATCACCAAACAAGGAATCACAATTTAGAAAGAGGACGACAATAATTAAACTTGGAATCCCAAAAGCCAAACTTGGAATGTACAACACTGTAGAAATAAAACTATACATTAATTTGCTCTTGTACTAAACAAAGTGCAGACGTTCATGATGCACATTTACCAGAGCTGACATATTCCAATTAATAAATTCAAAATAAATAGATATTTTTCTACCTTTTGTGCATTTGTTTCAGCTGCAATTGCTCCAGCCACTTTCTTCTGGTTTCTTTGTGTCTTCTGCTAACTCTCCATCGTCTGCTGTCCATTTGTCCTTTCTTCTCTACTAGTTTTTTTTTCCATTCTCTCTCTACATCTGCTTTAACATACTAATCTTTCTCCTTTTGCTCTTTCCTCATTCCTATTTCATCCACTCAAATTTTACCCCTCCATCCTCAATCCCCCCTTATTCTCCCAATATCCGGCCAATTGTAGATTTTTCATCTCTCCCACACAAAATATTTTTCCCCTCTCCATTTTACTCTCCCAGCCCCATCCCATTCTAATCCTCCCCCAACATCAGCTCCCTTCTAGTTCCAGCCTCACCCAGCATCCATTCCCTTCTAGTCCCTGCATCAGCCCATTTCCAGTCCTAGCCCCCCATCAGCCCATTTCCAGTCCTAGCAACCCCCCAACCCAATACCAGTCCTAGCCCCCCCATCAACCCACTTCCAGTCCTAACCCCCCATCAGCCCATTTTCAGTTTAAGCCCCCCCTATAACCCATTACCAGTCCTAACCCCCCATCAGCCCATTTCCAGTCAGCCCCCCATCAGCCCCCCATCAGCCCATTTCCCATCTGCCCCTGCAGGCTTAACAGAGACGCGAGGGAGACACTCTCCCTTCGCGTATCTGAAAGCCGGCACAGAGGGGCTCAGCCATCGCAGAGGGAGAGCTCAGCCGGGCAGAGGGGGCCCCGCGGGACACTCCATTCTGCTGCGGCAGCAGCGGCAGCAGTAGCAGCCAGCTTTTTTTTTTTTTAAACTTAAATTTTGAAAAAAAGCAGAATGTTCTTTGCGCGGGGCCCTGTGCAAAAAACATTCTTGCTCAATGGACGGGCCGGCCCTGACTAGCAGCCACATGGGCTGCCCGCAGATATGGCGGGTCCAGCGGCTCCCAGCTCTCCCTCCTTCACTCACCTGTTCATTGCCTTTCCTGAGTGCTCTATCTAGTGTTGGGGCTACATCTGTCTCTGTTCCTCACAAGTCATGCATGTCATCCTGTGGCACCTTGCAGCCCTTAGGGCACACTAACCTAGGGCACCGTAACCTTGTTAGGCCACCTTAACCTATGGTTCCATAGCCCAAGGTGCCTTCTAGAGTGCCTTGTTTAGGGGTGCCTACTACGGCGCTTAGCCTAAGGAGCCCTATAGGGTGCCTTATGAGGTACCTTACAAGACGCCTTACCAGGCACCTTACAGGGCGCCTTACCAGGCACCTTACAGGGCGCCTTACAAGGCACCTTACAAGGCACCTTCCAGGGTGCCTTACAAGGCACCTTACCAGGCACCTTACAGGGCGCCTTACAGGGCACCTTACAAGGCGCCTAACAAGGCGCCCTGTAAGGTGCCTTGTAACGCGCGGTAGTTTGTAACATGCGTTAGCTGATACGGCTTGCTGTAACAATGCACCGCCCATGCCTTTATATGGGCATCTGTACCTTTACTGCAGAACCTAACGCGAATGACATTACCGCCGTTTAGTAAACATACCCCTAAGTCTCAAGCTATCTTAAAAATATATAGTCCTTTTTTTCTTTTCTTATTTTTTTCTTATTTATTTATTAAATTTTATATTTATAAATTTCTTTACATATCAGCAGGACAAATTACTTTACAGAAAACAAGCCATAATCAAACCAGAAAGAATTGTTAAAGCATAGAAAATTAAACTGGCACCACTTGTTTCAGGGAGTGTGTATCATAATCGGAGCTAGCAACAAGAAATGCATTATAAATTAAAAAATAAAAGAAATTAAGGCAGAATCAGGCAAAACCCCACCAAACCCTTCTTTTAAAAGGATGATCAAATCCATTACATAGAGGGGACATTCGGTGCAACAACTGTTTTTACAGATGAGCAGGATCATAAAAAAATAAACCTATTGCTTTGGTACACAACCAAACATTTAAATGGATAATGGAAATGGAAAGCGGCCCCTAGGTGCACAACTTGAGGCCTCAGCAACAGGAATTGCTCCCTCCTCTTCTGGGTTATCCTAGTCACATCAGGAAACATTCTTACTTTACAGTTCAAAAACAAAACATCTCTAACTTTAAAAAAACATTTTTAACAGTCATTCCCGGTCAGAGTCCATTGTTAATTGAACCATCAATGTACTGTAGACAACTATGAAACTTCCTCTGACTGTTAAGAAACTCTGTAACATTAAGGACATCAAAATCAAACCTTTATTGCAATCTTTCAGGATTAAAGAAAATTTTGCGTTGCGAAATATAATAGACTTTCACCATCGGTGGAAAAGAGGGTTCTGGAATCTTCATGATCTCCATTAGATATGTCTTGAACAAGTCATAAGGAGAAACAGCTTTCAACTTAGGAAAGTTAAGCAAACAAAGATTCCTATGCCAGTCAGCGTTTTCTAAGATCTCAATTTTCAATTGCATAGCCATATTATCCTTTATTAATACTGCATTATGAGACTCCAAAAATGTTACTCTCTCATCCTGACCTGAAAATTTTTCTTGTAAGGATTTAAGATCTGAACAACATTGAGACACCTCAGCCGTAATCTGAGTAGTGCATTGAGACAAAGTCTGTACAATAATGTTCAATGAACTCTGAAACCCTTGAATCACATCCCACAAAGTTTCTAATTTTATGGGCTGTGGCCATCTAGATTCACCACCAGAAGAAATTGGAGAAAAGAGATTTGCAGGCAGAATTCCCAAAGATGAAACAGCTGACGGCAAGCTCCTTTGTCCCCCATCACTCAGTTCTTCTGTGGGTTGTTGTATTGCTGAAGTTACTCTCACCTCACTGCCACTTGGCGTCTCTCTTTGCGTGCTAACCCTAGTTTCTGGGTTCGTGGCCTCATCGGGACAGAGGTCACTGGCGGCACACTAGCTGCTGGGATCTTCAGTGGCAAAATTGCTTCCAACAGGGTCAGAAGACATCTCTAAATGGCTTCCCAATTCAAGTGAGGCACCTCTGAGGGGTACTGGTACGGTGGTCTCACGGACAACAAAGGAGGCAATGGATGACTGCACTGGGCATAGATGTTCCCCTAGCACCCGGGCCCTGGGAGTTAGCCGAGGTAACCTGAGTTTTCACCTTCCTCTTGCCAATACCTTCAGGGCAGAGCAGCTTCACCACGCTTGCCTGAATCGGCCATCTTGCCATGCCCTCTATGACCTGGCATTGTCTCCTTTTCTTACCTTTTTTAACTTTCTTTAAGTATATTCACATTTGTTTCTTGCAACATACTCACGCTTAGTTCTAACCCATCAATATACCTGTATAGCACTATGTTCCGGATGGCACATGTTAAACTTGCCAATTCTGCTTTAGGACATCAAATCCAGAATTTCCATTGCACAAACTCCAAAATATTTTCCATCTTCATTACATCGAGAGATCACTGCCCTCTTGCTACTCAAATCTCTCTGGCTCATTTTAATCCAATGATGCTCAGCACCTCAGCGTCTCAGCATTTCTTACCACAGCAACTACAATACAAGCTAGGGACATAGTCAGGAAAGCAAAGAAGCAATTAAAATTAAAAATGGCCTATGTAGTAAGGTGGGGGACAAGACATTTTTTAGATATGTTAGTGAGAGGATGAAGTGCAAAAGTGGTATTATCAGACTCAAGGATGTAGGGGAGGAATAAGTAGAAGCTGATGAGGATAAAGAAGAATTGCTTAATAAATATTTCTGTGTTCATAGAAAACACACCCAAATATAAATGGAGATGAGGTGAATGATTTTTAGAAGACTGTGTTCATGAGGAGCTAGCTAAAATAAATAAAGTGATGGGACTGGATGGGATATATAAAGAGTACTGGAGGAACTTAGGGAAATTCTGGCAACTCCACTGTCTGACTTTTTCAATGCTTCTTTAGAGTCGGCAGTGGTCCCAGAAGACTGGAGAAGAGTGCATGTAGTCCCTCTATACAAAAGCAAAAGTAAGGAAGAGGCTGGGAACTGCAGGCTGGTTAGTTTGACTTCTGTGGTGAATAAATTAATGAGAGCACTGCTAAAACAGAGGGTAGTGAGGCTTTAGAATCCAATGGATTGCAGCACCTGAGTCAGCATGGTTTTACTAGAAGCAGGTCTTGTCAGACGAATCTGATTATTTTTTTTGAACTGGGTGACCAGAAAATTGGATGGAGTGAGAACGCTAAATTGGTTTACTTAGATTTCAGCAAAATCTTTGACACAGTAATGCACATGAAACTTATAAATAAATTGAGTACCAAAGGGATGAACCCTAAAGTGACCGACTAGGTTAGAAACTGGTTGAGTGGGAGGCGAGAAAGGGTACTGGAAAATGGAGTTCGCTTTGAAGACAAGGACATTAGCAGTGATGTGCTGCAGGAATTAGTCCCTGGTCCAATTCCTTTTAGCAGTTTCCTTTGCAGATGATACCAAAATCTGCAATAGGGTAGACACCCAGGAAGGTGTAGATAACATGAGGAGGGATCTAGTAAAGCTTGAAGATTGGTTGAGAATCTGGAAGCTAAAATGTAATGCTAAAAAATGCAGGGTCATACATTTAGGAACAAAAATCCAAGGGGAGTGGTAAAATATAGAGGATGAAGTACATCTGTCTACGAAAGAAGAGCAGGACCTGGGGGTGATTGTTTCAGTTGATCTTAAGATGCTAAAACTGGTAGAAAAGGCAACAGTGAAAGTCAGAAGGATGCTTGGGTGCATATGTAAAAGAGTGGCTAGCAGGAAGTGTAAGTCTCTGGTGACGCCTCATTTGAAGTACCGTGTACAATTCTGAAGACCACACCTTCAAAAGAATATAAAGAGGAGTTTCTGAGGAAGACAGCTACTAAAATGGTCAGTGGTCTTCATCGTAAAGGATATGGGAACAGACCTAAAGGTCTTAATATATATACTTTTGATGAAAGGCAGAAGAGGGCAGACATGATAGAGACGTTTAAATGCCTCTGTGGCATAAATGTACAGGAGATCCTCTTTCACTTGAAAGAAAGCTCTTGAATGAAGGAACATAGGATGAAGGTGAAAGGGGATAGACTCAGGAGTCATGTTTTGAGCTGCACTCTATCTACATCAGGGATTCAGTCTCTTCTCATATGTGCCATGGTCTGTTTTAGCATTCAAATATTGCCATACAAATAATATGTTGAAGGGGGTGGGGGGTGCTAACGAACGCAAGAAAAAAGGCCTATCATCCCTTTGCTCTTACTCTCCCACAGGCTCCGAGCGGGATTGTGCTGGCTCAAGTGAACTCACCCTGCTTCAACCGGACGCTGAACATCCCTGGCTGATGGGTGAACAATATCGGGCCAGTTTAGCGGCAGCGGCCATAGCAGTGCTGGAAGGGTGTGTGGGTGCCATGTTGGCTATAGCTCAGTCATGCAGTGATTGAGTGATCGCATTCCCGCTGCTGTGCTTGTTTCACCCTCCTCCTTCCTGCTCATGCAGTGCGAGGACTGTGGCAGGGCCCATGGCTGCAGCCCGATTCAGGTCTTTTGGGTGCTTTGGAGGGTGATTGTGGAGAGTGCCTCTTGCATCCTCATTGCAAGCTGTGAGCCCACCTGTTAGAGGCACTCCAAGGATCATTAACTTGCGGCCCTACTGTGTTCACTCCCTGATGCTTCTTTCGGATGCTCCCTGCAATGTTCCCTCTAATTTTCTGTAGGCTGTGTGCGCATAAAATATCAGCTATGTGCAGCTTTTGAAGGAAGGTTAAATTTTTGTGCACCACAACGACACTCGGAGTTATATACTTTAAAATTTGACTACACGTCAGAATACAGTATGTACACCACATTGATTTTAATCAAATTAAATGAAAATGGGCGATTACTAAATGAAGCGGGAAATTTCTAGTAATTACAATCATAACTTTTACATTTTAAGATGTCGGTTTTGTTTTCTAGCAGAATCAGAGCCGTAATTTTTGTGCGCTCTGTTGTAAAGTATGTGCGCTTGCTTGGCGAGGTGTGTGCGCGCGCACATGCGCACAGCTTAGAGGGAACAGTGGCTCCCTGGGAATGTGGAAAGCATCCCCCAGCCCACACTGGGGAATTAGGTGAGCTGGAATAAGGTGGTCATTATTTCTGCCTGTCTCCCGGTCTGATGCCAGCAGCTGGAGGACTGGGCCTTTCCTGAAGCATAATGGCTGGAAGTTGATCTGCCTCTCTTCTCTCTCTTGCCTGGATTCTCTCCCCATTCTTCACTCCCTGCTGGTGCTTGTGGAGTGGGGTCTGAATCTTAGTATGCTGGCCCTTTGTGGATGTCTTTTACCGTCTCTGCTGCCCACCTGGATATTGCTATTTGTGACTGCTTTTTGGACTGGTGGTGTTTTATATGGCTGAGAAGCCCTCCTATGCCACAATATTAGCTCGCTTTGCCAGAGACTCTGGGGCTACGCCCTCCAACATGTCCTCTGTAAGTGAAGTGCTGGCCGTCTCTGGGCCCAAAGCGGAAAGGTGTAAGGACATTGTTTCTCCCATTGCTACCAAAACTGATCTTGTGGAAATCTTACAAGAGCTTTGGCTCTTTCGTGCAGATGTTGGGAAAGTTATAAATGATATTAAAGCTGAGATCAAAGCTTTGGATGACAGAGTTTCTCAGAATGAGATTAACAGTAGTAAGCAGATTTATGCCACTGCTCTCTTTCATTCCAAGTTTTGCAAACTGGATACATTTACTAAGGAACTGCGGGAATGTCATGACGATTTGAATGCATAAACAACCTTTGGATCTTGGTTCTGCCTGATGTGCAGTGTGGCCGAAAAGATGTGGGCTAGCTGCTGCAACAGCTATTTGCTTTCTGCATGCCTGGTGCACTGGGCTCGGTCCACTTGGAGAGAGCACATTGAGGAATGGGCTCGAGATCCCAGGATGGCAAGTCCTCATGACCGGTGGTGGTGTGTTTTCAGTACTTTTAGGATAAGATGGTGCTGTTGAGAAGTCTCAAAGAGAAGAGTTCTGTCTTTCCCGGGTCATGATGTTCGTATCTTTCAAGAGCAATCACAGTACACTCTGGAGCGGCAGAAAAATTTCAGGCCTCTTATGCAGTTTCTGCAAGAACGGGATATATATATGTTATAGATGGAGGCTTCCCCTTCACACTGATTTTCTCTTTTTGGATGGGAGAGTGTTTGTATCTGTGTGTCATTGTGCTTTGGGGGTAGAGAGTGAGTGTAGGATAAGGAGGGGGGAGTGAAGTTGTAGAGTTGCCAGGGAAGGGGAGATCATCTCCTTCTTCTTCCCTTCTTAGGGGGACCGCTTAGTGAGGAGTCAGCCTTAGATGGTGGGCAGTGGAGGAGATGATTGGAGTGAATGCACATGAGCTGTGATGAGAGCTAGGGGAGGATGGAGGAGGGTGAAGGGCTAGGTCTTAGGCATCCTTGCTGGTGTGCCATGTTGATGGCACTATTTTGTGGGGGACTGACTGGGAGGGACTTGATTGGGATTGTTTTGGGGAGGAGGGTTAGGAAGAAGGAGTGTGTTGAGATGGCGGTGTGTTTGGCTGGGTAAGGGTGTTGGGAAATGGCGGGTGAATGGAAAGACTGTGTTGGGTTGGGTTGCTTGGGTTGAGTTAATGGTGTGTTGTATATCTATCCACTGTGCAGTTGCTGCCTTCGAATGCTGGAGATCTTCATAGTCCTATTAAGAGGAAGAGAGTGTTGATGCAGCTACTGAGGAAGGAAGCTGATATTGTCTTGCTGCAAGAGTCCAACGCCGTGGGAGAGGGCCATCAGTATCTGAAGTCTAAGTATTACCCTCAAGTTTTGCAGCTAACTATTCCTCTGACAAGAGGGGAGTAGTGGCTTTGATTACAAAGACTGCCCTTTCAAGTTCAAGATGTGATCCCTAATATGGCAGGCAGATTTCTTAATGTAAATGGCAGCCTGAATGGGGTGCTGTACTCTGTTGTGAATGTGTATATCCCACCTGTGTCGGAGCTGTTTGAGGCACTGAAGTACGTAGCAAAGGGCAAGCTGATCCTGGAGGGGTGGGGAACTTTAATTGTGCCCTTACAGTGGTGGATCGATATGGTGGGGTATCATCAACCCCAAGGGGTCTAAGTTGTTGAAATGGTTTTTGGGGGAATTTGGGCTATTGGATGGTTGGTGGACCCTCTGCCCTGGGGAGAGGAACTACACTTTTTATTCTGCTCTACTTATCAGTTATTCCCGTATTGATTTTTGGTTTCTTGCATGTGAGCTCAGTCTCATATCCATTGGGGTTTCTGATCATGCTCCTCTGAACTTGGAGCTAGGGGATGGGGTAGCTGAATCTCCTATCTTGGTCCATGTAAAGGGGTCTGTTAAAGAATCTTGAATTTCTTAGAGAATTAATAGCAGTCTGGCAGGCCTACTTGAAGTTCAATGATAAGAACAGACTGTAAGAACAAAAGAACATAAAAAAATGCCGTACTGGGTCAGACCAAGGTCCATCAAGCCCTGTATCCTGTGGATGATATCTCTGCTTTTTCCTTGTGGGAAGCTGTTAAAGTGGTCCTTAAGGGACAGGTGACCCCCCTGACTTGCGGGTTTGGTAAGAGAGAAAAATTGAAAACTGCTCAGTTACAGAAAGAAATTCAGGAGCTGGAAGGCCGACATAAGCAGGGGGCGGGGGAGTGTGGAGGCTACTGATGCAAAAGAGGGGTGAGTTGCAGGCATTGGAGATGGAAGCTGTTGCTTCTGATATGCAGTGGACCAGGTGACTTTTTTATGAGCATGGCAACAGGGTTAGTAAGTTCTTCTGGCAGCTGAAGAGGCAAAGGGAAAAAAGAGGGTCCTGGTGGTGCGAGGTTCTGATGGTCAACCGATCTATGAGTTTTCCAAGATTGCTTCTATTTTTGCTACATTTTATAGGGACATTTATGCCTCAGGTCTTGGGGTGGGGGATGCAGAGATTGAACAGTTACTTGTAGAGGCACATCTTCTGTTGCTCGCAGTGGATGCATGGGAAGTATTGGAGCACCAATTTCTCTACTGCGGGTGATGCAGGAATTTATGCCACTGAAGGTGGCTTGGTCGGATGACCTGCCAGCTGAATTTTACAAGTGTCTGAAAAGCCAGTTTGCACCTATGCTTGTTAGGATTTTCAATAAGATGCTTGAGTGAAGAGCTTTCCCACCTCTCTTTTCACAGGTCATCATCGTTATTCCCAAGGAGGGGCGGGACAGCTTGTTGTGTAGCAACTATAGGCCAATTTCTCTCCTCAGTATTGATTACAAGATCTTTACTAAGGTTTTGTGTGCCTGGCTCAACAAGCACATGCGCTCCTTGATCCATAGTGACTAGACAGGGTTCATGAAGAACCATTCTGGTTTTGAGAATGTCTGTCATCTGGTTAATATCCTCCATTCTCTTTGTGATTCCAATATCCCACACGCTATACTGGCGCTGGACACTGAAAAGGTCTTATCTGCTGACTGTGTTGCAGCATTTCAGTTTTGGGCTGAATTTCTGTGGGTGGATTGAAGCCATTACTGCCCAGCCAGAGGCCTCTGTGTTGGTTAATGGATTAATTTTTTTATTTGCAATGTTTTCCTATACCGCCCCTTCCGTAGATCAGCGGCGGTTTACAATGAATGAACATGTTACATAGAACAAGGTAAAACAGTGGAACATTATACCCAACTATGTACATATGAAACTATTTACAGGTTTTTACATATGTCAAGTTTACAGTATTCACATTTGGCTTGATTTCAATTTAAGGGATGTGAGTCAATTTGCCTGGTGTCAGTTGCATTGGAGTGGTTGTGTGTCTGAGGCATTAGGTTGGATATAGCTGTTATTATCATAGTTGTAACTATAGTGTTTGATGAATAGTAGTGTTTGGATTTCCTTTCTTAATGTTTGGAGGTCTTTGAAAGAATGCAATGAATCTGTGAGAGCATTCCAGAGAATGGGGGAAACGTATGACTAATGCTATGTTGCTTGTGGACTGTTTTGTTTTGCGGAACTAGGAGAGTGTTCTGCATACTTTCTCTTCTGGAGCTTGTGTTGGATGTATGTTGGATGTTTAATTACAGTATGTTGGAGTATGTTCTATGTTTAATTACAGTTGTGAGGAATGAGGGTGCAATGTTATTAATTAGTTTGAATGTGGTCATTAAGGTTTTATATTTTATTCTACTTGTTACTGGTAACCAATGACGTTTGTGTAAATTGGGTGTAATGTGGTCTGATAAACAGGCTTTGCAGATGATTCTAGCTGTCACATTCTGTGCCATTTGAAGTAGGTTCATATTCTTTTTGGGTGTTCCATTTAATAGACTATTACAGTAGCCAAAGTATGGGGTGATTAGAGCTTGTACCACAGATCTAAAATCATGGATGTCAATTAGAGATCGTAGGTGCTGTATGATTCTTAATTTGAAAAATATGGTTCTAGCTATCTGTTTTATATGTGAAGTCATGCTGAGGGATTTAAATCTCCTCCGTTTTGGCTGGGGTGGGGAGCCAGACAGGGTTGCTCACTATCTCCACTCCTGTTTGCTTTGGCTATTGAGACATTAGCTGTACATATTAGGATGCAGGTGCATGAGTTGGGCGCTCTAGTTGGGGCTACTTGGCAGGCAATCTCCCTGTATGGAGATGATATCCTGATATATCTATAGAAACCAGTGGTGTCCCTCCCCAAGGTTGTGGATATTATCAACCAATTTGGCAGTGGATCTGTTTTTTTGGTGAATTGGCAGAAGTCAGCAATGATACTGTGCTGTACCCGAGCGGTGAGCGGGCTGACCGACATGCCAATGTCAGGATTCTTGATGGTAGACCAGTTAAAATATTTGGATGTTGTCATCCATAGCGACTTGTCCTAGTTGTACTCTGTTAATTACAATAAACTGTTGGCGGGTATAAGGGGAGATCTTCATGTGTGGATGGATTGCACAGTTTCTTGGTTAGGTAGGGTTAATGTGCTCAGAAATTTGGTTTTGCCCAAAATTCTTTTTTTGATGATGCAACGTCCAATACATATTCCCAGAAGGAATTTCCAAGAAGGTGCAGATGGCGTTTACTATCTTCATCTGGCAGAAGCAGAAACCCACGGTAGACTGGATCATACTCACCACTCCAAAGGAGCAAGGGGGCTTGGGGATTCCCAACATCCAAGTGTATTATTGGTGTGCTTGTTTTACGTGCAGCCTGGTGTTATTACGGAGGGGGGGGGGTGCAGACTGGGTGCAGCTAGAGACAGGGTGGATGTCTCCTATTCCCCTGAAAGCCTTGTTCTTTCATGAGGAGGCCTCTGATACGCAGAGGGCTCTCTCCCACCCCTTTTTGGGCTTGCAATAGAAGGTATGCCATCTGATTTGCAAGGGCTTGTGAATCTTTCCATTTTTTGTGCCCTATACTTCTATATTTGTGTTTAGTTTTGTTAGGGAAATGGGGCGAGGTGTCTTCATTTCCTAGAAAGCACTGCGGTTGCCTCGCTTTATGTGGATGGGGAGTTTGCCACTAAGAGTCATGTGGAACAGGTTGGGGGTGCCTCTCTAAATTTTTTTATGACATTTTGGGGGATAGCTAACACAAAAAGAGGAGGTACTACACACCCCAAGACCCTGGGAGAGATTGTTTTTTGACTAGGCACCTGATTGTGTGCTTTTACAGGACTATTACTGTGCATTTGGCAGAGAGAGCTTTGCCGCTTCCATTGCAGCAGGCCTGGGACAGGTGTTTCAGGGTCAGCTAGACTCAGCCTGGGCAGATATCTGGAGTTATAGCCACTCTTGCTCTTGCTCTTGCTCAATCTCCCTGTCTTTTTATTCTATTCCATATGTACAAGTGGAGGAGTGGCCTAGTGGTTGGGGCAAGGTACTTCAGGCCGGAAGGCTGGGGGTTCAAATCCCACTAGAGGACAGCAACCTTGGGCTGGAAGGACTGGGGTTTCTAGTCCCACAGGTGCTCCTTGTGTTCTTGAGCAAGCCACTTAACCCTCCATAGCCCATGTTCCCTGTAAAATAGTTATCTCCAAGTTTTAATGCCCTGTTCAATGTAATTTCAATTTGTTCAATGTAAACTGCACTGATGCAGAAGAGCACAGTGTATAAGAGAATTAAATAAATGCCTATCCTGTTGTTTAAATGTGGGCACAGTGATAACAATTTGTGTTGGCATAGGTGTGGAGGCCAGGGAGATCTTGTGTAAATGGTACTGTTCGAAGCTGCAGACCTTTTGGGCAAAGGTTAGATCCCTTGTTTGGGCCATTGTTGGGATATGCCCTCCTTTTGAGTTGGCAGCCCATGTGCTGGATTTCCTTCTTTCAGGGGATTGGGATGAAGCCGTAGGTCATCTGGTAAATACTATGCTATTAGCTGGCCAAAGTGCCCATCCTGTTTATGGCCTTTGGAAGGTGTGGTTTCCCAAATTGCACACAATACTCCAAATGAGGTTGCACCAGAAATTTATACAGAAGCACTATCACCTCCTTTTTTTCTACTGGCCATTCCTCTCCCTATGTACCCAACATCCTTCTGGTTTTCAACGTTACTTTTTCTACCTGTTTAGCCACTTTAAGATCATCAGAAACAATCACGTCCAGGTCCTGCTCTTCTTTCATGGACAGAAGTACTGTGCCCCCTACACTGTATCGCTCCCTTGGAGTTTTGCAGCCAAAATGTATGACCCTGCATTTTTTAGCATTAAATCTCAGCTGCCAAATTCTTGACAATTCTTCAAACTTAGCTAGATTCCTCCTCATTTAATCTACTCCTTCCTGGGTGTCTACTCTATTGCAGATTTTGGTATCATCCACAAAGAGGCAAACCTTACTCGACAGCTCTTCTGTCATTTCACTAATAAAGATGTTAAAAAGAATTGGACAAAGAACAGATCCCTGCGGCACACCACTGGTAGCATACTTCTCCTTAGAGTGAGTTCCATTTATCTGTACACTTTGTCACCTCCCACTCAACCAATTTTAAACCCAGCCAGTCAATTTAGCGTCCATCCTTAGGGTGCTCAATTTATTTATAAGTTGCCTGTGTAGAATGGTGTCAAAGGCTTTACTGAAATCTAAGTACACCACATCTAGGGCTCTCCTTGGCCCAACTTTCAGGTTACCCAGTCAAAGAAATCAATCAGATTTGTCTGACAATACCTTCCTCTGTTAAACCCATGATGCCTCAGATCCTGCAATCTACTGAACTCCAGAAACCTCACTATCCTGTTTTAGCAGCATTTTCAATAATTTACTCACCACAGAGGTCAAACTAACCAGCCTGTAGTTCTCAACCTCATCCTTACTTCTGCTTTTGTGTAAAGGGACCACATGTGCCTTTTCTCCAGTCCTCTGGGACTACTCCCAACTCTAAAGAAGCATGAAAAAGTTAGTCAGTAGAATTGCTAGAACATCCCCAAGCTCCTTCAATATTCTCGGATGTATCCCATCCGGTCCCATTGCTTTGTCTACTTTTAGTTTAACTAGTTCCTCATGAACACAGTCTTCTGAAAATCATTCAAGATTCCCTTCACTTCTGTTCTTATTTGTGGGTATTTTCTGAGGTCCTGCTTCTGGCCTTTCATCTGTGAACACAGAACAAAAATATTTGTTAAGCAATTCCGCTTTATCCTCATCAGCTTCTACATATTCCTCCCCTTCACCCTTGAGTCTGACAATACTTTGTACTTCCTCCTCTCACTAACATATCTGACAAATATCTTGTCTCCTCATTTTACATCTTTTGTATCTTTGCTTTCCTGCTACTTTTCTAGCTTCTCTAAGTTTTCCCAAATATTGATACCTGCCTTCCTCTCTCTGTGATCTCTTGTACTTTATAAAGGCCACCCTCTTTTTCTTCACCTTTTCGGTTACTTCGTTTCCATTCCTTTAACATTTATTTACCTTTCTAACAAAAAGGTTTCTTGTCCTTAAAATATCCCCTTTCAGTTTTCCCCATTGCATTTCTACATCCCCCAGCTGTTCCCATCCCGCTAAGGACTCCTTGAGGTATTGTTCCATCTTAGCAAAGTTAGTTTTCCTAAAGTCCAAGACCTTCACTTTTGAATGTATTTTATCAGCCCTAGTCCTAATACTGAACCACACCATCTGGTGATCACTGAATTTGAGATGATCTCCCTCTATAACATCAGAAAAACTTTACCCATTGGTAAGCACCCTTCATGTGTGGGTTCTGTTGCCAGTTGCCAGAATAGTTCTCCCTGTAGAGAATCTAGGATCTCCTTACTTCTAGATAACACTGCAGAAGAGATGGTGCTTCCCTCATCATTCCCCACCTCAGAATGTACTAACACAGTCTCAGATTGAGGGGAAGTCAGTGGGTCAGGGCCACCTAGACGTAGGGCAATGCCAGCTGGAGATCCAATCCTCAGTGATCAATGACCCTGAGGGAGGCAGCAATGCTGGCTTGATGGATTTTCAGCCCCCTCTTAAGTAACAGCTGATCCCTCTGATCTGGACCTGCTCTCTCAGCAGCTCTAGTTCTTCCTGTTGCATATTTGACTGCTGTACCAGCTGTTGCTGCATCACCTTCTCATCTGCTATCTAGTGGGTGAGGATGGCCATCTCTTTCTGCTCCCTCTCCAGTCTGATCTCCTCCTCCTCTTCTCCTTCCATTTCCACTGCCTCTTAGATTGGGAATGTGGGTGATAGCATGTGGTAGTGTATGAGTCCCAGCTATTGTGGCTGCCCAGGGGGAGTGGTGGTTCCTGCATATCATCTACTGTCTCCTTCTGCTGCAACTGTGGTTGCTCTCTTACTGCTCATCTGAGGGTTCCTCTTCCTATGGCCTTTTAGGTATTGTCTCCACTTGTTGCCCAAAGGTCTCAATTTCTGATTTTCTGTAGAAGCTGGCCATGACACAAAATGATGCTCAAATTTCCAGACCGTCCAAAAAAGACAAATATTGTGCAAACACTGGGGGTATGACAGATGGTGGCACAGACGTGGTTCATCCAGGTCAAAAACCTACACCCTAATTACACCTATCTCCAGTGAAGCAACCATCTATATAACCTTTGCCAATACAGGTCAACAGGTTCAGTCCAAGGTCAGCACCTGACTCCTTAGTTTGATAATTCCTACCATGCTACCCTAGGTGCAGTGGTTGAACTGGGCACAGGGTGCATGTGGTTGGCACACTATTAACTTGTATGCTGTCATTTATTTGCACCTGAATTTCTGTACAATGCATGTTGCACATGACATGTCCATAAGCTACAGCAGACACCCATGGGGAAATAGGTATGGATGTCCTGTGCCCTGTTCTTCAAGACATAGCCATTCCCATCTCTCACCCACACACTTACACAATCCAAAGGCCATAAACATTGCCCTAGTCACACCAGCTCCCAGGGTAATCATTTCTCTCTTGTGGTCTCTTACAGGCACGGAGAAGAAGGGAACCCTGAAGCAGCATGCCACTTCGCCATGTTTGATATGTCTATGGTAATGATATGCTGATATGTTCTCCTACAGAATAGATATTAATAATGGTCTAGAGGTCTTTTTGCAGAGCTAATGAAGTATGTTTGACCAACCCTGGGAATTGTCTGTAGCTTATTTGCATGTAGCAATGTCCAGCATACTGGTGACAGGTTCCCATAGCCAGACACACACAGTAAGGAGATATGCCATCTCATTTGAGTGAGGTAGGTAAATATGTAATAAATGTCTTTCTAGACAGAACATGGACATTTCCCAACAGTTCTGGTAAGAACTCCCACTCCTGTTTTCCAGACAAAGTGCACACATAACATGCACACATGGGGTGCAGTCAGAAGACTGGAGAGACATGCATGTGGGAGGATGAGGATGCACTGTATCACAAAACCAGGGTTGCAGGGACCCATCTCCTCAAGGCATGTGCTTCCTGCTCTATTAGACATGAAGGTCCTAAGGGTAGGGATCCTGATAAAGGGAAGCAAACATTGTTTGGTACTCACCCTCCTGTAACTGTGGTTCAGACCTGTCATGTCATCAGACCCCTGAGATAGCTATCTTATTGATGAACTGTAGCATCCTTGTCTCAAGGGTGCTTAGGGTCTTTTGCTGGTCAGGAGGGAGGTGACTATTGGCTGTCTGTTTCTCCTTGGCCACTTTTTTTGAGGACCCACCACTTCTTAAGGTCCTCTACCTCATGGTTATGACAGTGCAAAGAATTTCATGTGGGCATCCTCAGATCCATAGAAAGTGACATGCCCCATGGCAAGGCCAATATCCATCTTCCTCTCCACTGCAGAGAAGTTGCCTTTGGGATCCTGGCATCCTCCTTTAGGGTGTGGCAGTAAATAATGATGGTGTGTCCACCCAGCCTTTTAGGCATACCTGGATAGGAGTTTGCCAATTAGCCAGCCAACCACTTATGCTAACACCTGTTATTAAATGCTGTAAATCCAAATGTTAGGTGAACCATTGAGCAGTTAGCTGACCATTAACTGGATATGTTCACTGGCCAGCAATATTAGGTGATGTGTCAACATAGTTTATAGCTTATTGAGCTTAATATACTGCTTCTCGGGATATGGAAAACCGGATAGTTTGAAAATTTCTGTATGCGTAACCAAATTAGAAAGCAAGTCTGTCTTAAGAGGTACATGGTACCTAATTAAATGCATACATGGTACCTCATTAACATGCATTAGGCAGTCCCAGTCCCAAGTATCATGGTGATGATGTTCTCACAGTTGTGGATGCTGTGATATGAGCATGCTATGATAAGCCAGACCAGCACATGCTGACCTTGACTGAAATAGCATGTGTCCTTACAGGTAAATAACCATTTGATAAGCTGAATAGTAGCAAATCACCTGGACCGGATGGTATACATCCAAGAGTGTTGAAAGAACTGAAATATGAGATTGCAGACCTGCTATTAGTAATCTGTGAACTTTCAATAAAATCATCTGTAATACCTGAAGATTGGAGGATCGCCAATGTAACGTCAATTTTTAAAAAGGGTTCCAGGGGTGATCCGGGAAATTACAGACCGGTGAGCCTGACGTCAGTACCGGGGAAAATGGTAGAAACCATCATAAAGAACAAAATTACACAGCATGTAGATAGTCATGGCCTAATGGGAGACAGCCAACATGGCTTTAGACAAGGAAGATCTTGTCTTACTAATCTGATATGTTTTTTTGAAGGTGTGAATAAACAGGTAGACAAAGGTGAGTCGGTTGATATAGTGTATCTGGACTTTCAGAAAGCCTTTGACAAGGTCCCTCATCAGAGACTTTTGGCAAAACTAAAAAGTCATGGGATAGGAGGCAGTGTACTATTTTGGATCGGGAACTGGCTAAAAGATAGAAAGCAGAGGGTAGGGCTAAATGGCCAATATTCCCAATGGAAAAAGGTGAATAGTGGAGTACTCCAGGGATCTGTACTGGGTCCGCTACTTTTTGACATATTCATAAATGACCTGGAAAAGGGAATAACTAGTGAGGTTATCAAATTTGCAGACGACACAAAACTGTTTAAAGCTGTTAAAACTCAAGAGGACTGTGGAAAACTGCAGGAGGATCTGGATAAATTGGAAGATTGGGCATCCAAATGGCAGATGAAATTTAATGTGGACAAGTGCAAAGTTATGCACCTAGGAAAGAACAACCCACACTATGGTTACACGATGCAAGGTTCCACATTGGGAACCACCACCCAGGAAAAAGATTTAGGAGTCATCGTGGATAATATGTTAAAACCCTATGCCCAGTGTGCAGCAGCGGCCAAGAAAGCAAATAGAATGCTAGGTATCATAAGGAAAGGAATGGAAAATAAAACAAAGGATATTATAATGCCTCTGTATCGTTCCATGGTACGACCGCACCTTGAATATTGTGTGCTATTTTGGTCGCCGTATCTTAAAAAGGATATAGCGTTATTAGAAAAGGTACAGAGAAGAGCCACCAAAATGGTAAAGGGGATGGAAGGCTACTCCTATGAAGAGAGGCTACAAAGGTTAGGGCTCTTCAACCTGGAAAAGAGATGGCTGAGGGGAGATATGATAGAGGTCTATAAATTAATGAATGGAGTGGAACGGGTAAACGTAGACCAATTGTTTACGCTATCAGAATATAGAAAGACTAGGGGACATGTAATGAAGCTACAGGGTAAACTATTTAAGACAAATAAGAGAAAATATTTTTTCACTCAACGTGTAATCAAACTCTGGAATTGGTTACCAGAGGATGTAGTAAGAGCTATTAGTGTAGCTGGGTTTAAAAAAGGTTTGGACAAGTTTCTGGAGGAAAGGTCCATAAGCCATTATTAAAAAGGGACCCAGGATATCAATGCTTGGCCCAATACAAGCATTGTGGAACCTGTGTCTTTTGGGGAAACTGCTAGGTACGTATGACCTAGATTGGCCACTGTTGGAAACAGGATACTGGGCTTGATGGACCTTGGTCTGACCCAGTATGGCATATCTTATGTTCTTTTCCATGGACCAATAGGAATCTGTTAACAGTTATGGAAGAACAACTGTGGGGAACAAGGGAGTTGCTTAAAGGTCAGCTTTGGAGTAAGTTTCACAACTATGTTAATAATATTGGCTTGAGGGCCCTTGGTGGATACAGGTTATGCTGGAGGGAGGGAGCCCGGGGGGCCTAGTCTCTTCCTCATGATGGCAGCACCTAGTATGCTCAGATAGAGCTGGTAGCACTTCTGTATCATGTAGAGTATGCACACTCACATAAGGAATGGTGGCATTGTCTTTAAGGTAAGTGGCTTGGGGATAGTGCTCTGTATGAACAGGTTATGGCACAGTGGGAGTGTTTGCCCTCTATGACACGTTCACAAAATGTGCCACCATTACAGCTGGCACCATTACTGCCATGCTTCTGTGAAATAGCATGATCCTTTGATTGCATCCTTTGCATGGTTTGTATACAGGGACATACTGTTTGATTGGGCATGGTATGTGCCTTTATATCAGTCACATATTTTGCATTCCTTGGTCCTGATATGATATTCAGTGCCCACAGGAAATGGAATGTGTATACTGCGTATACCTCTGACCTTTGCTCAGCTTTGATAGTGCTGCACTAGTGCATTCCATTATACCTATGCTGTTCTCCTGCGTTGGACCAGACCCCTGTATTGCTAATATGGATGCCTCAGGACCTCATAATGTCTATTATGTGTGGTACTGTCAGTGCTGCTGGCTGATAGTCTGCTTAGCTCTCCATCCTGATGACGGCTAAGGTATAGATTGGAGGCTTTTGGCATTTGAGTTCATTGCTCTGTGCCCTATAGACACAGAATATTGCTACATAATACCTGACCCATTGTGTCAGCATATAGATGAATCAGCATATGGATGTCTGGGTGCAATGAATGCATCTATAACAATATTGTATATTGCAATGGAGGTACACACCCCTGCACAGCAAGGGCCCTCTATAGCTGTACAACATGTGCTATGCCTTGTTTTATATGGTATGGCCTGCCACATTATCATGAATGTACAGGGTGTCCACACCCTTCCCATCAGTGATACACTCTGTGTTAGACAGATTGATGTCCATCATGTACACCACTTTGCAGATCTCACAGTCAAGTTCACTACAATGGGCCTATGCCCTTTCACCTTTTACACCACATTTTTTCTAGGATGGCTTCTGTGGTGATAAGGTTGAATACTGTGGCTATACTGACCTTGCTCAAATGATGTTCCTGCACCTGTTCAGTTCCCAAATGCATCCTACATGTTAGGTATTGCAGCAGATGCAGCCATCCTGGTGAACTATGGGATGAATGGCCATGGGGGCTCCCCCATGTAGGTGGCCTGACCACATGCCCACAGGCATCTTCCTCCAGGTACACCTTCAGGCCCCCGGAACTCATTCCCAGAGACCTCTGTGCTAGAGGCTATCCTATATGTCCTCAATGTCTCTCTTATTCTACCACTGTTGCTATACATGTTGCCAAATATTGCTGGCTGTACCTGAGGGTCATGGTGGCACATAACAACTCCCTCTCACACAACCCCCTACACACAATGTATCCCACTAAATCTGCAAACCTCCCTCTCACTCTCCTGCTGACAACACTCCTAACCCAACACATATATACATACAATACCAACCAAAGCCCTTACAATAACATCCCCATCATCCACAATCACTACCGGAATCCTTATAATAACATCCCAACCACCTATAACCAGTATCAGAACCCAACACACAGCGATACATACTCAAACCCCCACTATCATCATTCGCGCAACAACTCAGACAAACGCCTTCACAGACTCATACAAATAAAACACCAACCCTATAGTACAATAAATGAACAAGCTAATAACACAAACTCTAACCTACAAATCATCCTAATAAACATCCGTTCTATATGAAATAAAATACCAATAATCAATGACATAATAAAGGACACAACCCCAGATATGGCTCTCACCCACAGACACCATACTACTAAACCAGTTAGCCACACATCAATATGACATATTCAACTGTCATCGGAATATAAAAAGAGGAGGAGGCGCTTTAATACTCACCAAAAAAGACCTAAAATTCACCCTAACAAACTTAGACAATATAGACGGAATGGACATTGTCAATATAGAAAATAGAACCCTTGCTCTCGCCCTCATCTACCGACCCCCATCATCCGATCAAAAAAACCTCACCCCTATCCTTGAACTTGCATGCACAGCACCTCAAAGCAAACCACTCATACTCCTTGGTGACCTGAACCTTCCATCGCTGACCAACTCACAATCGAATAACTTCATAGAAGCTATGACACAAATGGGATATACACAGATAATACAAGCCCCCACACACAATAAAGGTAACATACTTGACCTAATCTTCCTTCCCTCTATGCTCTACAGTCACCAGCCACACACCACTCCAACCATAACCGAAGTACCATGGTCCGACCACCACCTTATTACAACTTACCTACCAATACAAGCTCCAAAAAACACTACAAGCACATCTCCACATACCTCACGATTCGCACACTTTAACAAGAATACATTCCTCAACGAAGTATTACCCATACTCAACACAAACTCATCAGACATCAATTCAACCATAACACATTGGAATTTAACCATTCAAAATGCAGCTGTCCCCACACAAGTCTTACATAGACAAACAAAAAAGACGGAAAAGTGGTTCACGAAAGAGCTAGCAAAACTAAAAAAGCAACTAAGGAAACAAGAAAAGAGATGGAGGAAAACAAAATCGGATGAAAACAAATCCCAATACATGTTACTACTCACTGGATACAAAAATGCAATCAACAAATCAAAAAGAGACTACCACTCTAAAGTACTAAACTCAGCCATCAACCGCCCGAGAAAACTATTTGCGATAGTAAAAACACTAACTAAAACTAATAACACTGAGCCTAAACAACCAGCAATAAATGTACAAACACTAGCAACACATTTTGCAGCGAAACTAAAAAACAAAACCACTACTCTGACACCAATATTTACAAGCACTAAACTCATAAACGAATGGACAAACTTCCACATAATAGATCAAAAACAACTCCTTAAAATCGTAACAATGATCAACACAACAACTTCCCCACTCGACCCATGCCCTGTATCATGGATTAAATGTGCAAAGGAGGAACTGGCGGAAAATCTACAACACATAGTGAACCAATCCCTTTCACAAGGCATAATGCCCGATGCCTTAAAACTCACAACACTTAGACCAATAATAAAGAACAACAAGCTTGACCCAAAAGACCCGAACTCATACAGACCCATAGTCAGCATCCCATTTATAGCTAAAATAATAGAAAAAACAATTCAAATACAGTTACAAGAACACATTGATGAACATAAACCACTTGACTCACACCAATTTGGGTTCCGCCCATTCCATGGAGTAAAACTCTATTAATCACCCTAATGGATTTCCTCATCAGAGGTACAGATGACAACAACCAAGGCTTCCTACTTCTATTCATAGATATTTCTGCCGCCTTTGACAACATTAACCACTCCACACTCATCAACAGACTACAAAGCTTAGGAATAGGCGGGACTGTCCTTGATTGGTTCAAGTCCTACATCTCAAACAGACTAATATGCGTACAAATTGACCAAGAAGCATCAGAACCATTCCCCCAAGACCAAGGAATTTATTTATTTATTTTTATTTAACAGTATTTCTAAACCGCCTTATCTTAATAATCAAGGTGGTATCACAGCAAACAATCAGGTCAAGTGAGTGTGTTATACATGCAGTGGGGGGAAATTGAGTGTGTGTTGTGTTGTGTGCTAGATTGGTGTGAGCTATTTACAGAGTGGGCTATATACAGTGGTGCAAAAACAAGTTCCATGCATACATTGGTTAGGCGGGATCATGTGCTGTTGTTCATTCTCTGAAGTTATGTGATGTGTCCATAGTGTTCTATGAACAGTATGGTTTTCAGCTGTTTTCTGAAGTCTTTTAGGTCTGTAGTGGCCCTCAAGTCGTCCGGGAGTTTGTTCCATATTGTTGGAGCGGCCATTGAGAGTGCTCTGTCTGTTGTGTCCTTGCGTGTGTGTTTGTATTCACTTGGGGTGCTGACTCTGTTGTGGGTTTGTTTTCTTCTGGGACGCGTACTGGTGTCTGATTGTATGAGGGTGTGTAGGCTGCTGGCTGATGTATGGTGTTTTATCTTGAATATGTTTATGATAGTTTTGTATTTGATGCGTGCACCGATTGGAAGCCAGTGTAAGTCCTTTAAGGTGGGTGTGATGTGCTCCTGTCTTGCAGTTCCTAATATGATTCGTGCAGCAGTGTTTTGTGCTAGTTGTAGAGGTTTGAGGGCTTGTTTCGGTAGGCCAAGGAATACCCCAAGGATCAGCCCTCTCCGCCCTCCTATGTAACCTGTATTAACCTGTAATAACAAACATATTTAAAAAACACAGGATTAATCACTTTATATACGCCGACGACATCATGCTCGCTATCCCTATAACTGCTAAAAACCCCTCATATGACACACTATCAGAATGTATGACTGAGACCTCCTCCTGGTTAGAATCTAACTACCTCAGCATCAACCTCAAAAAAACGGAAGCAATGTTTGTAACAAGGTCATCAACCACAGAGAACACCTTCCCAGAAACAATCACAATTAACAGAACATCCATACCTGTTAGAAAAGAAGTAAAATATTTAGGTGTGATAATAGATCACACACTCACCATGCTACCACACATAAAACAAACCGTAAAAACCATCTACTACAAACTAAAAACTATTCTGCACCTAAGGCCACTCCTAGAAACTCAAGATTTTAGATCTGTAGTAAATACACTAATCACCCCCCACTTTGACTACTGCAACAGTCTATTAATAGGCCTCCCTCAAAAAAACACATACCTTCTTCAAAGAGCTCAGAACATCTGTGCAAAAGTAATAGCTAAAGCACGTCTAACAGACCACGTAACCCCAATACTGCTAGAACTACACTGGCTCCCAATCAATAGCCGAATCAGATACAAAACTATCCTAACAACCTTTAAACTCATAAAAGACATAGCCCCCTCACACCTATCCACACTACTGCAATCACCAAACAAAACTAGATCACACAGACAAAACGAAGCCCACTCCCTTATCACACCAAAAGCCTTCAGGAAGACAAAGAAAACCACTAGCTCCAGAGCATTCACATTCACTGCCCCTACGCTCTGGAATGACCTCCCAATAGACCTTCGCATCATAAATGACCTCTATCAGTTCAGGAAAGAGCTAAAAACTTACCTCTTTACTGAACACTTTGAAATCCCATATTCCCCCAAAACACCTCCATAACCATGGTATTACACACACGAACCCCCTTACTCAAAACTAAATAACTCACCCCCCCCTGTCTGACACCCCATACACACCCCCGATTTACGTCATAAAAGGAAATAAATTCCAAAATATACACAACACACTACCACTGTAAATATCCAATGTAAATAATTTAATGGTTGTTTGTATTATTAATATATCATGAAGTTGAAGTTCTGTACAATGTAAATAGTTAAACCTAACCGTTCATTGTAAATAGTTGAATCCGATTGTTCAATGTAAATGTATACATCTGTGTACAATTGTTAAAATGTTTCTTGTAAACCGCTCTTGATCGCTGGAAGGGGCGGTATAGAAAAATATAGATAAATAAATAAATAAATAAATAAAATAACAACACACATTATAATGCAAAAGCCCCAAGCTGCAGATAACCTTTGGGGGTGGGTTGGTGAGGTGATAGGTTCCAGCCATATTAGAGGGTGGTAATGTTGAGATATGTGATATGGAGTGGGGGTGTGCAGGCAAAAACATTTAGTTTTGTTTAATTACCAGTGCTATTTGCAGGTTTTTTCTTTTGGCTTCGTTTTTCTTTTCTCAATGTCTGTTTTCCTCTATTTAATTGTGATATATTTTGCTAATGAAGAGGTGGCTGTGGCTGCTGGCCTAACCATAAAAACACATGAAAGATTATGAGAGGTTTCCAGCAAATATAAACACCATTATCTTCCACTTTTGTTAATAGTTGCCAGGGCCTGACCTTGAATCAGTGATCTTTGGGTTGAAAGGTAGATAAGATGTCTCCTGACAATGTAATTATGGCCAGTCTGCTTTTAACTGTGTCTTGTATATCTGGTGCTATTAGTTCCTGTTTCTGGATTGGCCAAAGTGGATCTGCCTGATCTCCGTGGATAACTTACTCTAAAGACTTTTATTCTGCTCACTAATGGAACAATAAGGATCAGGGATAGGTTTGGTAAATATCTTGGATAGTGTACACTGACATGGTTTCACAGAATTTCTGGCACAAGAAAATGGCAGAAGGAAAGTCTTTGGAGTAAGTTATCTACCAAGCTCCCGACTAGATAAACTTTGGGAAAGTAAACCATATTATCACGTTTATTCAGAATTAACATGATAGGACAGAACATGATATTTCCCATGTCATTTCATAAGACTGCTCATCCCCAAGGCACAGTATGCCACAGCCACCACAGATCTCCATATGAAGGCTCTTCATCATGATCCAATTAGCTAGAACTTCTGGCAGGTAGGGTGAGCCACATTACTTTTGTGTGAACACCTCGGTATCAATGGAGGTGTGCAATATCTCATCAGATATTCCAGTCTTTTATGACTTTACTTTCCCCAACTGCTGGCCCACAGAAAGAATGAGTGGACACATGTGAATTGTATGTACAAATATTTAAATTCTTTGTTTTAATTTTCATTAATATATCACTGAAATTAGTACATCAACCTTACCAGCCTTGTGACTCTGTACAACAAAATTTAACGGGTGCATAACACAGTTTTCCTTTTCAACACCCCCAGCAAGGTTTATCTAATTTAACTCACAGTTCTGCCTCCCCTGCCCCTCTCAGGATGTGTTTTTTTATTCAATAAAAATAAATAACTAATTTAAAACAGAAACAAAAATATTGCACAGCTGGCATTAACATGTGCATATATACATGTACAGATCTCTTGGATGTCATCACTACTTGGAGCAGCAGAGACCTCTAGTGTCCCTGCTAAATTACTACAATATAGCCTGGAGGTGCTCTAGTAACTTTCCAGAAGAGGGGAAGGTACGTTCTTCCCAGCTACATCATGCTGGGATAAGACTCTTCTTTGAGGGAAAATCAAAGGCATATATAAACCAATCTCAAAGGCTGAAGCCTGTCCTTGGCAGCCAGCCACTACACCATGAGGACAAAGTAAAACATCTGCCTTGGGGTCAGGGGTCAGGTGTTGGTGACTATTTCCCAGCCCCTCATACCATTTAGAGGGAGCCATGGGTCCAGAGCAGCAGAGGAGAGAAAAGAGGAGAAGGAGGGTGTCTTGAGCTTAAGCCTATATCTTGAACTCTTAAGTGACTGTGCACACCCTGTCAGCACCCCTACTGGTTTAGTAGGAGAGCAGTTCTGCCTGAGCAAGGGGTAGACGAACCACATACCCTAAGAGGGAAGGAGAGAAAGTTCCAAGAGGTACATCAACATTCTAGTAACATCACATCAATAGAGCCAGGAGTATCTGCAGAGCAGAACTGGGGGCTTGCATCTACAGAAGTCACCAGCTCTAAGGAAAAAAGGAAGCACAGAAGTCAGGCAGTGACCAGTGACACTAGAACCAGAAATGAAGACAGTGCAGTATCGGAGACCTGCATTTGTAAAAACCACCAACTCCAGGTACACTGAGAAATATTGTTATAGCAAGAAGAAGGTTTCCACTCAGGGAAACTGCAAGAGGTAATACAAGTGGAGTGGTGGTACAGCTTGGATGATCTATCCCAGCACGAGGGAGAGAGTGAGAGAGAATACTTAGAGGGAATTTTTAAAATATATTAAAGTAAAAGTATAAAGAAGAAATCTATTTGCTACATATTCTAGGGGAAGGGAAAGAGGAGATAACTGTTCCTAATTATGGGGGGGGGGGGGGGGGGAAGAGAGGTGAGGCAACAACAGGGAGATGCTAATCAAGGTGTGGTAGGGATGGCAAGGAAAGGGGTGATTCTGGACTATGGCATGGTAGGGAAAGGGGTATGGAAGAGGAGATGCTGGACTGTGGGAGGGTAGGGAAGGGGAGATATCAGACTATTGGGTAGGGGTTGATGCTTTGGGGGGGAGGGAAGGGAGGGTATATTGAAGAGGGTAGGGATGCTGGACATGGGGTATAGGGAATGGGAGAGGATAGACTGTGAAGGTGAAGATGTAGGGATGTTACCCATGACTGAAGTGGTATTTAAAGGTGCGGAAGAATTGAAGGAAATATCGATACATCGGGAAGATGAATTACAACTATTGAATAAACTGAAGAGTAGCAAATCACCTGGACTGGATGATATTCATCCAAGGGTGTTGAAAGAACTGAAATATGAGATTGCAGACCTGCTATTAGTAATCTGTGAACTATCATTAAAATCATCTGTAATACCTGAAGATTGCAGGATGGTGAACGTAACACCAATTTTTAAAAAGGGTTCCAGGGGTGATCCAGGAAAATACAGACCGGTGAGCCTAACGTCAGTACCGGGAAAAATGGTAGAAACCATCATAAAGAACAAAATTGCTGAACATGTAGATAGTCATGGCTTAATGGGAGACAGCCAACATTGCTTTAGACAAGGAAGATCTTGTCTTACTAATCTGTTATGTTTTTTTGAAGGTTTGAATAAACAGGTAGACAAAGGTGAGTCAGTTGAAATAGTGTATTTGGACTTTCAGAAAGCCTTTGACAAGGTCCCTCATGAGAGACATTTGGCAAAACTAAAGAGTCATGGGCTAGGAGGCAGTGTACTATTGTGGATCGGGAACTGGTTAAAAGATAGAAAGCAGAGGGTAGGGCTAAATGGCCAATTTTTCCAATGGAGAAAGATGAATAGTGGTGTATCCCAGGGATCTGTGCTGGGTCCACTGCTTTTTGAAATATTCATAAATGACCTGGATAAGGGAATAACGAGTGAGGTTATCAAATTTGAAGATGGCACAAAACTATTTAAAGTTGTTAAAACCCAAGAGAATTGTGGAAAATTGCAAGAGGATCTTGATAAATTGGAAGACTGGGCATCCAAATGGCAGATGAAATTTATTGTGGACAAGTGCAAAGTTATGTACCTAGGGAAGAACAACCCAAACTATGGTTACACGATGCAAGGTTCCACATTAGGAACCACCACCCAGGAAAAACATTTAGGCATCATTGTGGATAACATGTTAAAACCCTCGGCCCAGTGTGCAGTGGCGGCCAAGAGAGCAAATAGAATGCTAGGTATCATAAGGAAAGGAATGGAAAATAAAACAAAGGATATTATAATGCCTCTATATCGTTCCATGGTGAGACCACACCTTGAATATTGTGTGTAATTCCGGTCACCATATCTTAAAAAGGATATAGCGGTATTAGAAAAGGTTCAGAGAAGAGCCACCAAAATGGTAAAGGGGATGGAAGGATACCCCTATGAAGAAAGGCTAAAAAGGTTAGGGCTCTTTAACCTGGAAAATAGACGGCTGAGGGGAGATATGATAGAAGTCTATAAATTAATGAACGGAGTGGAACGGGTAAACGTAGATCGATTTTTTACGTTATCAGAATATAGAAAGACTAGGGAACATGCAATGAAGCTACAGGGTAAACTGTTTAAGACTAATAAAAAAAATATTTTTTTCACTCAACATGTAATCAAACTCTGGAATTTGTTACCGGAGGATGTACTAAAGGCTGTTAGTGTAGCTGGGTTTAAAAAAAGTTTGGATAAGTTCCTGGAGGAAAGGTCCATAAACCATTATTAAAAAGGAACCCAGGATATCAATGCTTGACCCAATACAGGCATTGTGGAACCTGTGTCTTTTGGGGAAATTGCTGGGTACGTATGACCTAGATTGGCCACTGTTGGAAACAGGATACTGGGCTTGATGGACCTTAGTCTGACCCAGTATGGCATATCTTATGTTCTTGTGTTCTTATAAGGGAGTAAGCAAGGGGGGATGCTGGATTATGGGAGATAGGGAAAGGGATATGCTGGATTATGATGGGAAGGGGGAAATGATGGACCTTGAGGGTAATGAAAGGGAGATGCCTTAATACAGGAGAAGCGTAGGTAAGGGAGGGTGAGATACTGCTTACAGAGTGACGGAGATAGCAAGGGAAGGGTGGATGCTGGACTATGGAGAGTAGGGAAAGGAAGATGCTGGACAATAGGGGTATGGAAGAGAAGCTGGGCTATAGGATAGAAAAGGGAAGATGCTGGACCATGTGGGGAAGGAGGGAATAGGGAAGGGAAGGGGAGATGCTGGACTGTGGGGAATGGGAGGGAGGAAATGTTGGACAGAGAGGGGTAAGCCAAGGAAGAGGAGCTGCTGGACTATGGTGGGGAATAGGGAATGGTAGATGCTGGACAACAGGAATAGGAAAGGGAGATTTTGAGAAAACTGTGTTTCTACTGGGGGTGTTGGGGTGGGAGGTGTTGTGATCATGTCAGGGAGGTGTTGGAGAGTGACTGGTTTGGTGATGGCACTGGGATGTGTGTTGGGGGTGAGAGGTGCTTGATGCTGTCAGGGGAGATCAGGAGGGGGTGGGGGGGGGTTGAAGCTGTCAGAAGTGATTAAGTGATTTTTAAAAGCTGCAGCAAGTTTAGCACAACAAGAAACTCTTTATTTCAGTGTACAGCTTTTTAAAATTGATGCTCCTGCTGCTGGATGTGCTGGCAAATGGATGCGCTGCAGGTCCTTCTAGATATTTAAAAAAACCCTCCCCATTCGGCAAAGCATTTTGTAAAATACAGGGGGGAACTGTGTACGTCCTGCCCTGGACTTCTCAATTCCTCTCTCTGTAATTTTCACATCTATTAACAGATAATAATGAGAAGTCTTTTTTGAATATAGCCCATTAGCTTTTCCTGGCTGGTCATGCTGAATTCAATGGAAGAGAACTAAATCCTAAAGTATCGTGCTGGCAAATGGAGTGCTGCCTCTATTTTTCATTTTCTTATGAGAAGTAAATATATCTAATTAAATATTAAATTACTCTAGTAGCTTCTTGTTTTAACTTTCATAAATTTAATTGCCCCTTAGTGTAAGAAGATATTGCTTCTCCATACTTCTCTTTGGATCAGCGTATGCATTGTGGTAAACCAGAATTTAATATTGTGTGGTTTCCCTATTGGACAGTGACTGGGTGTACACTTAACAATCAATTTGCTGTATGCACGGAGATCCAATGAAACAATGGTAATGCCTCCCTATGGTCACTGTATCAGGGTCCTCTCCTGCTGTCTTTTTGATTGCGATTGATTTACAGACAGCCTTTTAGCACCTTTTTCTCTAGAGCTTGTGATTGACTTGCCTATCACAGGTCTCAGGAGTGGAACATACTGAAACTGCTGCACCTTAATGACAGTCCCTCTGCTAGTCTCAGAGCAGCTACAGAGTATTCTCAGCAACTGACTTATACTTCCTCTTGCTGTATTTTTCTGAATATAATAAAGTTCTACTTCCAAATCAAGAGAAACAAACAAAAAATATAACTGATTATTAAGATAAACCTCACCATCCAGATAAAAGACTCACTCCACACTTGTCCTCATTTTATGGACTTTTTGGAGTTTATTCTGAAGTTTCACATTTTTTGTTGCAAACTTTAGGTTTGCTTAATTTTAGTGAATAATTTTTGTTTTTAGGAGTTTTATGGTATGGATTATATTGTTATGACTTCAGTTGTTTTAATTTAGAATTGCCTTGGTTAGCGCTTGTGTTAAGTTTAAGTTATGACTGATTTTTTGCTTAATTGTTATTTATGAATTTTTGTATGTAATTCCGTTCAGAATTGTATAAGATGTACAGAATATACATTCAATAAATGAAATAAAAATGTTCTGTCACAAAACAATTATCCTATATTTATTTATTTTTCATAGTGATATGATTTTGGCAAAATAAAAGTAACATGTCTGAAATTATCTTGCCATCTCCTTGGATGACAATGTTTTAAATACCTGGAGGAGATAGAAGAGAAGTCTTAGGAAGGTCAGCTAGCAGCTGAGTGCAATAGTCTGATCACAACAGAAAGAGAGTTTGAATAAAAAAAACGCAAAACAGAAAGGACCATATTTTTCTAACGTTGTACAATAGGAACTAGATGAAGAGCATAAAGCTTACACAAAAGGGGAAGGGATGGAAAGAATGAATGAGAACACTAAAGATTTTAGCACAGAGAGAGAAGTGGTGTGGTGTGCTTCCTAAAGTGATGGAACTCATATCAGTAGAGTTTAGTGGGTTAAGTATAGATGTAGTTGGTATTTATTCACAAAGGAGGTTATTTTAAAAGCCTTATTTGCAATTTACACGTGGAAAATCAGGCATTTCAACATGGAAATATCATTCCGTGTAAGTGACCATTTTAAAATGAGATAAATGTATATGTGGATGTCCATAATATGCAGAAATTGCAAGCGGTATAGTTAGAGCATGGTCTAGGCACATCAAAAATCTACAGGTGTATTCCTCATTTCATGCAGGGAATGCACAAGTATGCCAAAATTGTCCACATTAGGATTTACAGCTGCTCCCTGGCACGTATAGGATTTTAAAAAGTGTTCATTTCAGCCAACCCTTTACAGGAGCGAATAAGAAGATGATCCTCCTTAAACTTCCATTATTTATTTCCTCCCTTAAATAGAAATGAATTAATGGGGGCAATTAAACATTTAGAGCACATTTTAGAAAAGTAATTTAGGTGCCCCCTAGAATAAGAGAGGGACAGCAGAGAAGGTAGACACATATAAATATGTTCTAAAATTGATCTATCTCCACCCTAAAAGATAAACATCTCTGTTAACATATAAGGAAATGGGGACATGCAGAATAAAGCCTCAGACCCGTGCAGGGAAATGGGTGATTTTAGAAAGTGCATTAATGGGCCTATTAAACAACTCTGTCACAATACGCATGGAAATGTCACAGTATTTTATAAAATTTTGCGATCCACCTTGAACTCCTGTGATTGGAATGGTGGATAATAAGCAATGAGAAAAAAAACCTCTTAAGTACATCCACTTTGCCATGGATACTTTTAACAAAATCCAGGCAGTCTGAAAAGCGTGACCATTCATGAATCCACCTTACGGATGATGACATTACTTGTATTATGGCATTGTGGGCTAGATTTGCTAGCGTATGCTATCACATTAGCATGCACTCTTTCCGTTAATACACTGTATTAGTAACTAGGTCGCACTGAATAAAATAGGACCTGCAGGAAATAATGCACATTATGCCCTATTCCCTTTGAAGTAGTCCTGGACCACTGTTGGAGCTGGTGAAGAGGCCAAAACTATTTTTCACTAATTGCCAAAATAAGAATAAATGAAGATGTTTTTGGCTTTTTGGAAATGGCTTAAAGCCTATTTATTTAAGCAAGCTTTTGAGATCTGAACTAAGGGAGGGGTGCACCTGCTCCTGGTGGGTGCACTCCTAAACAAAGACATGGGAAGGGGTGCACCTACTCCCTAAAGACATGGGAAGGGGTGCACCTACTCCTGCCATATTGCTGGGCAGACTAGATGGACCATACTGGTCTTTATCTGCCTTCATTTACTATGTTACTATGTAAGTGGTCATCAGGTCCAGCTATCTGCTAGGTCTGCTGGAGGTGCCATGGTTGCATTTGCCTTATGTTGTGTTTTGATGAGTCATTCTCTGTTGCATTATTATTTTTATTTTAATTTATTTTATGTTGTAATTTTGATGAAGTTTTATGCTATGGAGGTCTTTCTAACATGCGAATAGCGGAGCTGTACATCTCGGTGGGATGTGCAGCCCCACTTCTCGCATGGATCTTAAGCTGTGAACCAGGTTCCCCACACGTACAGGGCTCCTGTGTGTGGAGCACTGGATGGGGGTGGGAGGGGGTGGGATAGAGGCAGGATTAGGGAGGGTCTATGTTCCTGGAAGTACAAGGCCTATTCTGCTCAGGGCCCTGTATGTCCGCTGACTGTCCGCTGAAGGTGGAATAAGCACAGGGTGCTACAGTGATCTTGCTCCCCAGCCCCCTGGCCCCAGCACACCGTGGCAGGTGGTGCTCCTGGGGGTTAACCCAGCACTTGGGGTACCCCCCGGGGGCTGGGTGGTGGGGCAAGGGGACTCTCCCCTTACTGGGTCATCTACTGCTCCTGCTGGACGTGCCATTGCCATGGTGACAGGGCACCGCTGCATCGGCACACCAGTGGGAGTGTAGGGCTGGCTGGATGGGCAGATTGGTGGATGTCTCCTGTGGCAGTATTGGGAGTATGCCGGGCCACCGCGGGAATGTCTCACTCCCATGGTGCTGAATCAGGTCCAGATTGGCTCTGTCCATATTTCGGGCATCTGGACGGCCCGAACTTGTCCCTGTATGAATCGGGCTTCATGTGTTTTTGTGTATGTATGTTTTTTGGAACTCACCTAGACTTTTAGATAGGCGAGTAATAAATGGAGATAAATAAATCTCTAAATGAAATCTGCTTCTTGGGACATTGCCAAATGACTTATTGTTTACACTCTATTTACCATCAATATGTTATGATAGAAATTATACACATGCATTCAAGTTTCAAACTTGCATATTTGTGTATTAATACCTGGCTAGCAGTACAATCTAAAGACCCTGACATCCTGATCTCACCTTTCAATTTACACCCTTAGTACCTTGATACATTTCTTTATAGATGAAGCCTTTCACTTTTTTTTTATAAGAGGGAAACCTAGGCATTGTTTCACTCATTTCAGTGAATAAAAATATTTGCTATTCAAAGCCAAATTCAGAGATGAATTGCATGTAAATAACTATATTAATGAAGAATTCTGGCCTGCCACGCTCCAAACTATGGACTGTATTAACTGCTTTATTTCTCTATACATAAGTCTTATTTTCCCTTGTTTGATATGCAGATCACTCCCTGATGTCTGCAACATCTGGAATTGAGCAGGGAACAGCATGGAATGTGCCTTGGCCCTGGTGTTGACGCGGCCTAAAGGCACAAAGTCAAACATTTCTGCCCACAATTCAGTCCAGTTTTATTTTTAAACTGCTAAAGCCAATAGAAAATTGCTCTAAGTGATGTGCAAAATCAAATATAAAACATAATAAAATATAATTAAAACAATTCTGATCAACACAGACCAACATCAAAATATATTGAAACATAACATGTGAAGTGACATTTTAGAAAGGGCGTCCAGGTGCAATCTGGGACGTCCAGTGCAGAGTGTGCAAAAAAGACATCTACGTTTTAGCCTGAATTTAGAAACATATATGCCCCCAGTTGTGGATGCTCAAGCCAGCTTCCACAATGATGTCCCTGCTATGAGCTGTAGGGTGGGGATGTCTGTTTCATGCAAGGTTGCATACGGGGATGAGTATCGGTGTGGTAAAATGGAAACATGAGCCTGCATTCCTTGATAGTGAGTGTATCTTCTTCTCCACACTGTCCACATGTTTGACTGACAAAATGAGTACTTTTCTGATGCCTGTTCATGCCTGGAGCAGATAAAGCTGTGACCCACTTTGAGAGGTCCAGGATATTGCTGGAATTGGGTAAGGATGTCCATGTTCCTGGGAATGCCACACCCCTGTTCTGTCTTGGATGCTCTTGTGATGGGGACGTCTACAGATCCGGCTTGTAAAATGGCTCCAGGGATGTCTCCATGCTTTGGATGTCTTTATGCCTGTTTCAGACATCCGAAGCATGAACAGGGCTTCTAAAATAACCTCCAAAATGAATAAACAATAGAATAATAAAAAGGCTGGCAAACTGCATCAATTAAATGCCTGGGCAAACAGCCAGATATTTGTCTAGAATATAAACGCATAAGAAAAGCCATATTGGATCAGACCAAAGATCCACTGACCCAGCATCCTATGCTCAATAGTGGCCAGTTCAAGGTCATATGTATCCCACAGGATCCCAAAGAATAGATCTATTCTTTGTTTTACCCAGGGATAATCAGTGTTTGAAATTCCAGAAAAAAATGTCCACAGCTTAATTTCTTAAAAGTGCTATTGGCTTCTTGGCATTTTCCATAGTCTTGCTATTACCTGAAAGGGGAACAACAGTACCTTCTTTACCTGTTGCGTCCCTCTCATGATTTGATATCTCTTTTTTTAAGTTTTCTCCCAATTGAACCATTCCATCCCATATTTTTGTTGCACTTCTCTGAACCTCTTCTATTTCCCCTGTATTCTTTTTGAGATGAGGTAACCAAATTGCGCATAATACCTAAGTGTGATTGCACCATGCCTCGAAACAGAGCATTATGATCTTTTCTGTGGGTTGAAGATAAGGGCTGCTGTTAGCAGGTGTTACAAAAATGTTAAGTAATAATATTTTGGGTACATGTATCAATTTGCTCCTAAGAACGGAGAAACAGGTAAATGGTTAGTGAGGAAAATTCTTCTTCAAATAAAGCAGATTCATCAAATCTGGTCCTTTTTGGGTATAGCCACCATTGCTGAAATGAAAATGCGGATATTCAGTGCCGCGGCATGAACATCCGGGTCAGTTGGATAGCAGCAAAGCTACCGGGCATCGGCGATATTCAGTCACTGTCCAGTTAGCTTTGGTGGCGAAAGTTAGGCCACCCTTTATGATGCCTAACTTTTGCTGCTTAGCAATAACCAGGCAGCGGCTGAATATCGCTGTTGCCCGGTTATATCCTGGTGCCACCTCTTTTCTGCCTCAACCATCTTTTTTCCAAATTAAAGAGTCCTAACCTTTTAAGCCTTTCCTCATAGGAGTATTCTTCTATCCTCTTTATCATTTTGGTGGCTCTTCTCTGAACCTTTTCTAATTCCACTATATTCTTTCTAAGATACAGCTATATTCAAGGTGCGGTCGCACCATAGAATGATACAGAGACATTATAATATCTTTCTCTTAGGCTTGGGTTTTATTCTCCAGTCCTTTTCTTATGATTCCGAGCATTCTACTTGCTTTCTTGGCCGCCGCTGCACACTGAGCAGAGATTTGCAACCTATTATCCACAATGATGCCTAGATCCTTTTCCTTCATGGTGATACCTAATGTACTGTAGAAACTTGCATCATGTAACCATGGTTTGGGTTGTTCTTCCCTAAATTTGTACTTGTCCTTATTAAATTTCATCTGCCGTTTGGATGCCCTGTCTCTCAATATCTCAAGAAATATAAAGAAATATTTCCTTAGATTACTCCTGAGTCTATCCCCCGTTTACCCCCTTGTTCCAAACTTCCTTTCTGTACATTTCTGCTATGCAGTAGAGGTATTTCAATGTCTCTAGCATATCTCTCCTCTCCTGCCTTTCTTCGAAAGCATATATAAGGAAATCTTTAAGTCTGTCCCCATATGCTTTACAATGAAGATCATTGACCATTTTAGTAGCTGCCCTCTGCATCGACTCAATCTTGTTTATATCTTTTTGAAGATGGGATCTCCAGAATTGCATACAGAGCTACAAATCTAGAGACTTATACAGAGGCACTATCGCTTTCTTGTTCCTACTGGTCATTCCTCTCCCTGAGCACCCAAGCATGTCTCTGGTTTTTGCCATCGCCTTTTCTATCTGTTTGGCTACCTTAACAGCATCAGATATGATCATCCCCAGGTCCTGTTCTTCTTTTGTGCATAGAAATATTTCACCCCTTACACTGTACCACTCTCTTGGATGTTTGCAGTCCAGATGCATGACCCTGCATTTTTTTAGCATTAAATCTTAGTCGTCAAATTCTAGATTATTCTTCAAGTTTCACTAGATCCCTCCACATGTTCAGAACTGATGCAAGGATACTAGATGCCCTAGGGGAACCTCCAGCCTTACACCGCCTCCCCCAAGATTTTGACAATGAAGCTTCACTATCATGTTCATCCCAACACCCCCCTGCCCAAGTCCAGTGCAAGGGTATTAGACACCCTAGACAAATCTTCAGCCTTGCACCCTCTCTCAATTAGCCTTTAGATCATAATCATCATGACATCATCCCTCCAAGAAAATCCTATAAAATGCATATTGGGACATCATACTTTTAAATATTAAACTTTGTTTTGTAAATATATACATAAGGAGGGAAATTGCCAAAAGCCACTTACAAGGACAAATAGAATATTTGCAAATTGCCCATCCTTCCTGTGCGCAAATGTAAGCATCGATCCGTCTTTGAGTTTGGGCAGCTGTTAGGACCCATTCTTTTGCTTTGACTGTAGCTGTTCTTATCTGCCTCCCAGAAGCAACTGCCCTAGGAGAGCTATTTTGCCTATTTGTTGGGCTGGTCCTACCTGCATCACCCCCCCCCCCCAACAATCCTGTAAAAATGAATATTTGGACAACATGCTTTTAAACAGGGCTAGTGTAAAGATACTGGGTGCCCTATGTGAACCTTCAGCCTTATGCCCCCATGAAAATTAAACTCAACAGTCACCCCTCCCACAACAATCCTGTGCGTAATTGGACATCATGAGTCCAATATTGAATTGAACTGGCTATGTGCTGCTATGGTGCACAGCCATCCCCGCCAGCCTCTAACCCCAGATATTCGATGCTACTACTACTACTACTACTACTGATCATTTGTATAGTGCTACCAGTCGTACGCAGCGCTGCACAGACATGTAAGAGACAGTCCCTGCTCATCAGAGCTTACAATCTAGTCAAGATAAAACACAGAAGGTGTAAGCTGGGGTAAAACAAGGGGAATGAAAAGGAGATCAGATGAGTCAAGATCCAAAAGCAGAAGTGAAGAGGTGAGCTTTCAACCTGGATTTGAAGAGGGCTAGCGAAGGTGCCTGGCGCACAGACAGAGGTAGTTTGTTCCAGGCGTAAGGTGCAGCAAGGTGAAAGGAGCGAAGTCTGAAGTTGGCAGTAGGAGAGAAGGGCACAGATAGAAGCAGTTGGCTAGTAGAACGGAGTTCCCGAGGGGGGTTGTAAGGAGAGATAAGAGAAGAAAGGTACTGAGGAGCTGTAGAGTGAATGCATTCATAGGTCAGCAGGAGAAGTTTGAACTGGATGCGGAAACGGTTAGGGAGCCAGTGAAGTGACTTGAGAAGAGGAGTAATATGGGCATGACAAGGCTGGCAGAAGATTAGCCGTGCAGCAGAGTGTTGAACAGAATGAAGGGGAGAGAGATGATTCAAGGGGAGACCAGCAAGGAGTAGGTTACAGTAGTCAAGATGGGAGGTGATTAAGAAGTTGATAAGCATTTTAGTAGTGTGTTCAGAAAGGAAAGGGCGGATTTTGCTAATGTTATAGAGAAAGAAACGGTAGGTCTTAGCTGCGAGATGGATATGTGTGGAGAAAGAGAGGGAGGAGTCAAAGACAACCCCCAGATTGTGGGCCAAAGAAACAGGAAAGAGTATAGAGCTATCCACAAAGACTGAGAAAGGAGGAAGAGGGCGGGAGGTTTTAGGGGGAAAGATAAGAAGTTCAGTCTTGGACATGTTCAGTTTCAAGTGGCGGTGAGTCATCCAGGCAGCAATGTCTCAGAGGCAGGCAGAGATTCGGGTCTGGATTGCCGGAGAGAGTTCGGGTGTAGAGAGGTAGATCTGGGAGTCATCAGCATACAGATGGTACTGAAAGCCATGGGAAGAGATAAGCACACCAAGGGACTGGGTATAGAGAGAGAAAAGGAGCAGACCCAAGACAGATCCTTGGGGTACACCAACTGGGAGTGGGGTAGCGGAGGATGAGGAGCCATCCGAATACACACTGAAGGAGCGATGGGAGAGATAGGAGGAGAACCAGGATAGTACAGAGCCCTTAAAGCCAAGCGAGGGCAGGGTGTCAAGGAGAAGGTTGTGGTCAACGGTGTTGAAAGCAGCAAAGAGGTCAAGAAGGATGAGGACAGAGTATAGGCCATTGGATTTAGCCAGGAACAAGTCACTGGAGATTTTGACAAGAGCCGTTTCAGTAGAATGTAAAGGATGAAAGCCAGACTGTAAGGGATCCAGGAGGGCATGAGAGGAGAGGAAGTCGAGGCAGCGGCGATGAACCGCACGTTCAAGTAGTTTAGAAATGAAGGGAAGGAGAGAGATGGGTCGATAATTAGAAGGACAGGTAGGATCAAGTGAGGGTTTCTTGAGGAGAGGTGTGACCACAGCATGCTTGAAGTCTGCAGGGACAGTTGCAGTGGAGAGCAAATGTTGAGAATATGAGAGATGGAAGGGACAACGGTGGAGGAGATGGGGCTTAGGAGACGGGTGGGGATAGGGTCAGAGGAGCAGGTGGTGAGTTTGGAGGAAGAAAGAAGGTGTGCAGTTTCCTCTTCAGAGATGACAGGAAAGGAAGAGAGGGTAGCAAGGGAAGGGGGGGGGGGGGAGTTGGGAGTGGAGAGGGGGAGGAGGGGGATTGGCTGAGTTTGTGGGGAATTGGAGGGTGATCTTGTGGATTTTGTCATGGAAATAGTCAGCCAGGGTTTGGGCAGAAAGGGAGGGAGGAATCAGAGGCGGAGGCACTTTAAGGAGAGAGCTGAGAGTAGTAAAGAGACGATGAAGATCAGAGGCAAGAGAGTTAGTCAGATGCACATAATAGTCTTGTTTGGCAAGAGCTATGGCCGACTGGAAAGAGACAAGCATGAATATGAAGTGTAGAAAATCTTCAGGGGAGTGGGATTTGAGCCAAGCACGCTCAGCAGAATGGGCACAGGAATGTAGATAGCGAGTAGTGGATGAAAGCCAGGGTTGGGGTGCAGAACGTCTCACAGGACGTGGGGTGGGTGGAGTGAGAGCATCCAGAGCTGAGGAGAGTGCAGCATTATAGGAAGTTACTGCCTCGTCGACAGACTTGGATGACATAGTGGAAGAAAGAGATGGAGAAATGGTGGAAGTGAGAGTCAAGGGATCAATAGCATGAAGGTTTCTAAATAGGTTGGAGGAGACAGGACGAGGCTGAGGTGGCAGGAGATGAAGATTAAAGCTTAAAAGGTGATGGTCAGATAAGGGAAGAACTGAGTTACGGAAGTTCGAGGGTAAGGAACTAGAGAAAAATATCAGGTCCAGGCAGTGGCCATGCTGGTTAGTAGGGGCAGTGGAACAAAGTTGGAGGTCAAACGAGGAGGTGAGGGAGAGGAGCTTTAAAGCATGAGGATTAGAGGGGTTATCGACATGAATGTTAAAATCCCCAAGAATAAGAGTGGGGGAAGAGTAGTCCAGAAAGAAGGGAAGCCAGGAGTCAAAGTCAGTGAGAAAGGTAGAAACAGACTTGTCAGGATGTTGATAAATAACAGCTACCTGGAGAGGAAGTGGAGTGAAGAGGCGGATGGAGTGGACTTCGAAAGAGAGAAAGGAGTAAGACTGAGGCAGTGGGAGGGGTTGGAATTGGCAGGAGGGAGAAAGTAGAAACCCAACACCACCACCACGGCCAGTGGGACGAGGCGTATGGGAGAACTGATAGCCCGCGTGGCAGAGGGCAGCAGTAGATGTGGTATCATCTGGAAGGAGCCAGGTCTCAATTAGAGCAAGAAGATGTAGAGCATTGGAGATAAAGAGATCATGAGTAAAAGCGAGTTTATTAGAGACAGGGTGTGCGTTCCATAAGGCACATGAGAAAGGGAGAGTGGAAGGGGAAAGGAGAGGGATATGGATAAGATTAGACAAGTTGTGTGAGGATCTCTTCTTAGAGTGAGACTGAAATCTAGGGGGGCCAGGATTGGGGTTGATATCACTGGATGAGAGGAGGGGAAGGAGTAGCAGAGTACGGGATAGAGGGGAGACAGTACGGCGGAAACAAGGATGAGGTTGCTTTAGGGAGAGAGGAGATGGTTGAATGAGAGGAAGAAAGTGATGAAGCTCAAGAGCTGATGATTGGTTAGAAGACAGAATGGAGGGGAAGTGAGGGTGGTGAAAGGGGGATGAGGAGTGGAGGGGTGAAGGTATAGGTAGGAGGGGAAACAGTTTGGGAGTATGAAGAAAAGGAAGATAATGTGAAGTGGAGCCTTGGAAGAGGACCAGAGAGGGGCTATGCAGCATATGTTATTTTTACAAGCGATGAGGTAGCAGTGGGATAACAATGAGGTAGCAATGAAGTCTACAGGCTATACAGCATATGTTATTTTTACAAGCGGTGAGGTAGTAATGAGGTAGCAATGTAGTCTACAGGCTATACAGCATATGTTAGCAATGGAGTCTACAGGCTATGCAGCATATGTTATTTTTACAAGCGATGAGGTTGTAGTGGGGTAGCAATGAGGTAGCAATGAAGTCTACAGGCTATACAGCATATGTTAGCAATGGAGTCTACAGGCTATGCAGCATATGTTATTTTTACAAGCAATGAGGTAGTATTGGGGTAGCAATGAGATAGCAATGGAGTCTGTATGCAATGCAGCATATGTTATCTTACAAGCATTGCGGTAGCAGTGGAGGTAGTAATGCGGTAGCAGTGGCGTCTACACGTTATGCAGCATATGTTATATTTACAAGCAATGACTGGTTGAAGGTATTGTCGGTTCGTCATGGTGGAGTCCTCTTTAATTGTTGTGTTGTGCTGTGTTGTGAGCTTGTGGTGGTACATATTTGTTCCTGCGACAGGGCTCCCACCTAAGGGCCATGCCAAAGGGCCCTCTGGTGAGGCCCTCAGGTGCAGGCCCACTGGTTACTTTGTGGTAACCTAACCACTGTATAAAATTCTGTGAGGTAATTGCATTCAAACCTAATGCTACCTCCCAATCTCTACTGGCAGATCTTAACGAACACAGCACTGCGTTTAGAGCCACCCTAACCAGATGAGTACAAGAGTTAGCAGATTTGCAAGCGTTGAAACAGGGCTAGAAATGTGAGGGTGGCTCTAAATGCAGTGCTGTGTTCGTTAAGATCTGCCAGTAGAGATTGGGAGGTAGCATTAGGTTTGAATGCAATTACCTCACAGAATTTTATACAGTGGTTAGGTTACCACAAAGTGATTAAAAGGGAAGTTACGCTTCAAGAGGGAGAATTCTCTCATGGCAAAAACTTCCGACAAAAAAATAGAGTTATATCGGTCACTTCACATTCACTCAAAGGGTAGGGTATAGTTATTGACCTATACAACATACTCTAGAAATATTTAAAAAGTATTTAAGTAATTAAGAAACCAAAAAGTTTTGATTTCATATCTCTTCTTACCCTGTGCTATAACCAACCCAAATTAGCTCCATTTCAAAAAAATTGTCTTAACAAGGCTCATAAGATATTAGAAGCCCACCTATGTCTAATCACAGCTGTTGAGCTGATTGAAATACTTCTGGATGAGGAATAAAACAGTTTCTGATGTATGAAGCATGGGCTAAGCCAAGGGGGTGGTGGTTCTTGGGGGCCTGGGCTCTTCCACCTTTGGTTCAAGCCACTCTATTCACTGAGATCACACAATTGCAGCATTGTAGCTTCAATACCGGGGCAGGTGGAAATGGAACACATGCAGTTCAGCAGGCAGACAGGCAGCCAAAACAGAAAGAAAGCATGGAACGTCAGCTCCGACATGTGCTGAAGATTTGCTGCATTCCGACTCACGCCAGCGCAGGCTACTCCAATAAGAGAGAGAGGAAGATCCTAGACTATGGGGGAAGGATGAAAAATGCTGTCTGGAAAAGGGATTTCTAAAAGAATACTGTGATAATTGGTTTAATGCATGCTTAGTTAGCTGTGATGTTTTTATAATGTTTTTTTTTAAATTAAATTAAATTAAATTATGTATGTTTTGCTTTCTACACAATATTCTTCATGTGCATTCATTTATTTATAGCCGGCTTGTTTATGGTCAGGTTTAAATTAAGTTATGGGAGACTCCCTCTTGAGACATCTTTAAATATAATTGAATTGTTTCCATAGATGTGTATGCGGTTTATCATTCATACCTGCTTGAAAAAAACTGAGTTTAAAATACTGAAGTGTCACGCACGATGCATGGCAGCTATTGTAGAGTATTTACTTAGAAATCCATTTTAAGATATTTGTCAATAAGAATATAACTATAATGACAGAGACCTGTATGCTTAGAGCCCCCCCAAGAATTTCAGGCCCCTCCAAAAAAGTTAGTTCTGGTGACGCTCCTAGCATGAAGTGAATTTGAAGCAAAGTTCTAAATGTGCTGAAGGTAGAATTGCCAAAAAAACCCTCCAGGATAAGGTTATTCAAAAGTACAGAGTGGAGAAAGACTATAAAAGCATTTTAATTAGTTTGAATATCCTTTGGGATTCTACCAGGCCTATGTTTATGTGATATGTACGTAGGCATTCCCAGGCATGGAGAGAGAAAGAGTGAGTGCAGGACTGGCACTTATATGCCTATTTTATAAAATGTATACATATGTGCTTATTCTTTCTGACACACAGACACACACAATTACACCCGCCTTACAACAGGTGCAAATGCGTGTGCCTAGTTTTCCCAGGATAATTTTATAAAGGCATAAAGGCACACTTTTTGCCTTTACCAAACAGATGCAGCGTATGCGCCGAAGTGTCATGATGCCCTTGATATTATGTTAGAATATTATCTTCACAGGGGGGTCATTCTGAGATGTGAATAGTTGGGTTGCACGTCTAGGTCGGATGTGCAACCCCCGCTATTCACAGGGGCTCTATTCTGTGGCAGCAGCTCCCCACACGTACTGGAGGTGGAATAGGTTCCTGGAGCTGCAGAGATTGGGACAGGCAGACCCCTGAAGTGGCACGGCAGCAGCAAGGGAGGGTCCCGCCGCCCGATCCCGGTCCTGGCTGCCCCCTCCGGGGGTCACGAAGCAGGAAAGAACAGTGGCATTGGTGTCGACCTGACTGAGCTACTGCATGGCATCCCAGTGCCATGGTAATGAAATGTCACGGCACCGGGGCTCCAGCAGGAGCATAGGGAGGGCTAGCCGTGGAATCTGATGGACATCCAGCGCTGCAGAATCGGGTACACATTTGGGCTGTCCAGTTTTACGGCAGACCGACAGCCCGGATATGCTCCGCTTGCATTAGGGCTCATAGTATCTAAACTCAGTTGGTGGGGGTGGGGGGGGGGGGCACAAGCCTGGCCCCCTATAGGCTCCAGGATCCATACCAGCAGCTATGGTTCCTATGCCTAGATGTCTGCCATTGGAAACATGTAGCAACCAGGGGTACTGTACGGCAATTAACATACTAACTGAAACTGCTAGTGTGACCCTACCAAATCCAAACTATCTTCAGTTCTTCAGTGATAAGTTGACTTTAATAAATCATGTTAAACAGTATATGTAAATTCACATGATAAAAACAATTGCCCTTTATAATTTATTTAACAGGTTTTATATACCACTTTATCATTTCAATCAAAGAAGTTTACATTGTAACTTAAACTTGGTAATGTACATTAAACAGGGACACTGATAACTTGGCTTTTTCTGAGGCAATGGAGGGTTTAGTGACTTGCCCAAGGCCACAAGGAGTGCTAGTGGGAATTGAACCCTGGTCTCTGGGTCCCCAAGCCAATGCTCTAAACATTAGGCTACTCCTCCACTCCAGTGAGGGTTCATACAGTTACAGTGGAAATCTGTTATATTGCTCATACAACTATAGTCTGCTTTGATGCACTGCTTTTCATAAGTACACAATGTCAGTAGCATGCAAGCGATTGTGGAATGAGATTTGGCAGTGGATTTATTTCAATTATTATCAAAACTGAAAGATGATTTTATAACCATATGGTGGGTAAACAGATTGCATATATTAGACTTAGCAATAAAAAGCATATTAGTTTCCCTTTAAAGGGCTTGCGTCACTAAGGCTTTTCTCCCATTCCATGTCCATGGGAAAAAGATGGTCATGAATCAGGCCTGAAATGTCTTAACCACCATTAACTGAGATCTGCTTTTAGGTCTCAGAAAACTGCTATGCTTGGATTAATTAAATTAGTATCAAAAGGCTAGAATAACAATTTAATTTCATTTGCATTCAGTCGGCACTGAACAAGCATTTTCTGTTCAACAGTACAGTCAGATCAGAGACTTAAACTAATTCATTGTGATCTAAAAAAGTAGCACATAGCAGTATACTAGACAAAGAAACCTGCTTTGTATGCCTTACTCACTGGAGACAAGTTATGTACAAAATAAAAATGAGAAAAGATTGAACTCCATTCTTGTTTCTTGAGACACCAATCAATACTTTCAATTCACAAGCACTCAACCCCATTGACAGTTACAATTTGGTCTCTTTCAGCCAGGTCAAAGCAAATCAATTTTAATGACATTATAGTAAACTCACGTATGAAAAGTTTCTTTGCTAGGAGATAGCAAAGCATCTTGTTCAGTGCTAGATTTCACGATGTCAAGAAAGAATGACTTTAAGGAGAGATGAAACCATCACACCACGAGCTGAACTTTGGATTCCAAAATTCACAGACTTAAATTTCGAAATGAAGGAGATAGCAGTTATCTGGCTACAATTTTTGATCTGGCTAACCATGTTTTATACTTTGGGGTATGTTTATTAAGCCAGGCTAATGGTTAACATGTGCTATTTGCTATTGAATAACATGGGACCTAGCCCGGCTTGGTAAACATACCCCTTTATCTTTGCAAGCCAGTCCCAAACAGACCTACTATAAAATTCAGAAGAGATGTTGATTTATACACATTAGCTTAATTTCTCCCAAATTCACACATTATCTAAACCAGTGGTTCTCAACCCAGTCCTTTGGATCCCCCAGGCCAGTCAGGTTTTCAGGATATCCACAATGAATATGCATGAGATAGATCTGCATGCACTGCTTCCATTGTACACAGATCTATCACATGCATATTTTATTGTGGATACCCTAAAAACCCAACTGGAGTAGCTGGCTGGCTTGAGGACTGGCTTGAGAACCACTGATCTAAACCTTGGTGAATTTAAACATAGAATATATGTTGTGAGTCAGAAAGAGCTTTAACAGTCTCCATATACAATGTGTGCCTTTAAGTCAATGCTAATTCCTGGCAACCTAGCAGCTCCTGGGTTTTCTTGGCAGTATAACATGAAGTAGATTGCCAGGCCTTTCTTCAGAGGCAATGGAGGGTTAAGATACTTGTCTTAGTGGGAATTGAATGCTGCTTGCTCAGTTACCAAGCCAATGCTCTAACCACTAGGCGACTCCTCCACTCTAAGTGGAGCAGTATTGGGATAGATGCAAAACCCCCCAGAACAAAGTGTGAGGCAGCCTTTATCTGTTGCTGATTTTCTTCTGGTCTTACATGCTCGAAAAACTAAGTAGGACTCACTGTTGTCTGTCCATATTCTTCTCCTTAGGCCAGGACAATAATTTAGATAGCAAACATTTTTGTGTAATTGGATGAGGAGGAGCTACTGTATAATGCAAATTTATTGAGTTATTAGCTAGTTGGTGGTAATCTCTCATGTAAGGTTACCAAATTTTTGTAGGCAAACCTGGGACACTTATCTGAAGTGTGTGGGTGGTGGAGTTAGGGCAGAAGAGACACCTTAGTTGCAGGTTTGAGCAACAAGGTGTGAAGGAGAGAAGAGTCATTGCCTTGTCCCACTCATCTATCCCATGACAACAAAATATTACTTCCAAGCAGAGAAATGCAGTGATGCACTTCCCTGTTCTGTATAAAATATAAAGATAATGGAGGGAAATTCTAACAACTGACACATTCAAATCACTAAATTAGAATACATTTTTTCTACCCCTTGTCCTCATTGCTGGAATTGAGGACAGGAGAGTGCCAAACAGGTGGCAGTTGGGGACACTGCTATAAAATTGGGGACAAGCCCTGAAAATTGGGGACATCTAGTAACCTTACTCTCATGCAAAGATGATTTCTAGCCTCTGAACAGGGATCAAGTGTGAAGCAACTGGGACCCAAAACACCCACAAGCCAACTGAGACCAGATACCCTATGGGGGTTATGTTAGATGCCTTATTTGTATTTCCATGTATCAAATCAGGATTTACATATGGAAATGGCATCAACACGGAAATGGCAGCTTTAGAAAAGGGAGGAATTTACATGTGGATGTCCTTATTACATAAAAATTACAATGGGATGTGTTGGGAGTGTGGTTAGGGAATAGCCTAGGAGGGTAAAAAAATAAATGGGTATATTCCCCATTTTCCTGTTAACCCAGCTGTCTCTGGGTTTTTTTGGCAATGTATCACTGGAAGTAGATTGCCAGGCCTTTTCTTCTGAGACAATGAAGGGTAAAGTGACTTGCCCAAGGTCACAAGGAGTGCCAGTAGGAATCAAAATATTGATCTGCTGAGTACTAGGCAGTTGCTTTAACCACTAGGCTACTCCTCCACTCCTTTTTACCTTTAGGATTTAAAGCTGCTTTCTGGGACATTGAAGTCTTTAGAAAGTGCTCATTTCCATCAGTCCTTTACTTGAAAGATTAAGGGGTTATCATCCTTACTCTCCCCTCCAATTAGAAATTAGATAAGGATAGCAGCATCTGATGTTTGGAAAATGGCTATTAAACATGTATAAGTGCTGGCACTTACATGTGAGGGTTGTGAAATACCAAACCCTATGTGTAAGGGCCACCCTTGACATGTGGAAGTTGCCGAGTTTCCCCCACTGATTTTTCCCACGCGTAGATTTGCAAAATGTTTCCTCTGGCTCTACATGTCAACAAATACACATGCACTCCTGCACTATTTCAGAAAAGGCTCCACATCTAGAACAGCCTTTTCTATAATTGTATCGTAATTGTGTATGCCACAGCATCGACGTCTCAATTCTGATCTCCACATACAATCTAAAATGTGCCTTCACGCATCTTACTCTAGATAAAAAAGGGAGAGTTTCTTTAGATTATTGTTCCTTGAAATCTATTCTTCTGATAATAGGGATGTGCACAGAGGAAAAATGTTTGCTTCATTTTTGGTTCATTTGAGCTTTTTTTCTAAATTTTTGGATCTTTTATATTTGTTTCACACATTTAATAAAAGGTGCAACAGATGCATATGTAAGCAAAGTAAATAAAAACAAGAGGAAAAGGAAACCTATTTGGTTCTCCAAAGAAGTGGCTGCACAAATAAAGGCAAAAACCACAGCTTTCACAAAATTCAGAAGCTCTCAAACAGAGGAACACAGAAAAGAATACAAGATCAAACTAAAAGAGACAAAAAGAGAAATAAGGATAGCAAAATTAAAGGCAAAGGAAAAGATGGCTAAAGATGTAAAGTGTGGTGACAAGACTTTTTTCAGGTATATTCGGGAGAGGAGGAAAATCAGAGGTGGAATTGCTGGACTCAGAAGTTCTGGGAACAGATTCGTGGAAAGTGACATTGAAAAAAACAACAATGCTAAACAAATACTTCTGCTCTGTTTTCACTAGAGAAAATCCTGGAGAAGGACCGCCTGTAATTGACATATATACAAATGGGAATGGAGTAGATACCACACCATTCACAAAAGATGATGTGTTAGAATAGCTTGCATAACTGAAAGTGGACAAGTCTATGGGACCAGATGGGATATACCCCAGGATACTGAAAGAGCTCAGAGAGATTTTTGCAGGGCCTTTAAAGGATGTTTTTAATAGATCCTTGGAGAAAGGAGAAGTTCCACAAGATTGGAGAAGGGCTGATGTGGTACCTCTCCACAAAAGTGGTAATAGGGAAGAAGTGACAAACTACAGGCCGGTAAGCCTTACCTCGGTGGCGGGAAAAGTAATGGAGGCGCTCCTAAAAAAAGCAAATAGTGGACTTCCTCAAAAGCAACAGGTTGCATGATCAGAGGCAACATGGTTTTACCAAAGGACGATCTTGCCAAACAAATCTGATTGAGTTCTTTGACTGGGGGACCAGAGAACTACATCAAGGGCAGGTGATGTATATGATCTACCTAGATTTCAGCAAAGCCTTTGATACTGTTCCTCATAGGAGGCTTATCAATAAACTCAACAGCTTGGGGATGGGTCCCAAGATGGTGAACTGGATCAGAAACTGCATGACTGACAGACGACAGAAGGTAATGGTTAACGGAACTCACTCAGATGAAAGGAAAGTGATTAGCGGTGTGCCCCAAGGTTCGGTCCTGGGACCAGTACTGTTCAATATATTCGTGAGTGATATTACCAAAGGCTGAATGGAAGAGTCTGTCTTTTTGCAGATGACACCAAAATTTGCAACAGAGTGGACTCCCCTAAGGGAGTGGGGAACATGAGGAAAGATCTACAAAATCTGGAAGAATGGTCTAATGCTTGGCAGTTAAGATTTAATATGAAGAAGTGCAGTGTCATGCACTTGGGAAGCAGAAATTCAAGGGAATCGTATGCGATAGGGGGCGAGAGATTGGTCTGCAAGGTGGCGAAACAATGTGACAAAGTGGTGGCAAAAGCCAGAAGGATGCTGGGTTGCATACAGAGAGGAATTGCCAGCAGAAAGGAAGAGGAACTAATGCCACTGTACAAGTCACTGGTGAGTCCTCACTTGGTATATTGTGTTCAGTTTTGGAGACCGTATCTCGCAAAGGATATAAAAAGGCTGGAAGCGGTTCATAGGAATGCGACCAAAATGATTTGGAGCCTGCGACAGAAGACTTATGAGAAGAGACTTGAAGACCTAAATATGTACACTCTGGAGGAGAGGAGGGACAGGGGAGACAAACCTCTTCCAAATAGGGGGAAGCTGTAAAACTAGAGGGCATAACATGAAGCTGCAAAAGGGTAAACTGAAAAGGCAATATCAGGAAATACTTTTTCACTGAAAGAGTGGTGGATGCTTGGAATGCCCTCCCGATGGAAGTGGTGGGGACAAACACAGTGACAGAATTCAAAATGGCATGGGACTGACACAGTGGATCTCTTTATAGCAACAGGATAAAATGAAAATAAGCATAACTATCTCTTATATCTGAACAAATTGGGGTGACCGACACAGAGCGGTGGGTACCCCTAAACATGGGGAGGAGTGACTAGATGGACCATACTGGTCTTTATCTGTCGTCATATTCTATGTTATTATGTTACTATGTAATAAAACATTTTTTAATGAGCAGAAGAATTTATTAATATGTGCTAGTCAACATATTATTTAATGTGTTAACAAGTATTTATTATTTATTATTATTTATTTATTTATTACAGTTTCTTATATACCGCACTATTGTCAGCGCGGTTTACATACAACAAAATGACCATAACAAACTGGCTTCACATAGAACAGGAGAAAACAACTTGGATAACATGCTTATGCTTTACATAGAACAGGAGTAATAACTTGGATAACATGCTTATGCTTTACATAGAACAGGAGTAATAACGTGGATAAACGGGGAATGCAAACTAAACTAGTTACATATGTGCAATGAGATCGAGTATTGGGAATTCAGTGTGAACATGTGTACAATGGAGTTGATATATTAACTTGAGGGGGTGAGGGAGAGGCACTTATGTAGGGGTAGGGTTAATCTGGTAGTATTGAGTAAATAAATGGGATTTGAGAGCCTTTCTGAATTGTGATAGGTCAGCAATTGCACGGATGCCTGGTGGTAATGCGTTCCAACATTTTGGGGCATAGATACTGAATGCCCTGTTAGAGTTGCGGTTGTGTACTTTGTTGAAGCCTTTGGAATTACTAGCACATTTGTAGATGGGGTTCTCCTTGTTCTGTTGGGAGGAGCTGGCTGGATGATGTTGGTTAATGAGGGGGAGGTGATGCCATGGATAGATTTGAAGGTGAGTAACAAAGATTTGAATGTAAGCCTTCCTTGAACGGGGAGCCAATGAAGTTGTATTAGGATAGGCGTTATATGGTCGCATCTTGATTTTCCACACTAAATTTTCAGATGAATGCTAACAAGCCAAATGCACGTAAATGTGCATGCCTATCTCATAGGGTTGTAAAAAGAACTGAAAATAGGTGTAGACCAATTCTGTGCAGGGCTTCCCTGGGCCATCTGGGCGACCAGAATCAGGACGGCCAGTAGTTGCGCCCGATTCTGATCCTGCTAAAGACATCCCTGCAGGATCAGAATCGGGCCTGACCGGCCTGGATGGGCCGCCTGTGCCCCAATTCTGGGCCCCCGCATGTATAGGCATCAACTTGGCTAGCCCAGTCAAGCTCCTGCATGGAGCGGCAGTTCTGTGGCTTCCCGTTGCCATGACACTGCAGCTCCATGCAAGAACCACGCTTTCCTTCATTTCTGCATATTCCTAGTAACATCTGGGAATACCTGTATCACTTGCCCACAAAACTTATCATAACGTTTAGAAAAATACAACCATAAAATATGACCTTTATCTAATTCAGAAACAAAGGACACCAATAAAGTTGCTCACGATGGAATTTCATTGGTAGATAATTCCAAATAGGGAGATAAATCTATACTATCCGCCGGTAAAACAGTATCCAGATCTTCTACCAGATCCCCATTTCCCTTCACCAACTTATCCTTCCCCATAGGGATATAGTAAATTTTTGAGATCTGAACAGCATCTGCATCTGGGTGCTGGAGGGTCTCTTTAAGATACTTAGAGGCTTGTTTACAATGGGGCCGCGGCTCCGATAACGATTGGAAACCGCTACCGCGGCTTTGTAAACAAGTCCCTTTATAAGCAATAGTTTTGGCGAGAGAAAGTGGGTTTTGGGGAAATTTAAATATTTGTATCTGGAAATATTATCCAATGTTTCCATCTGACAAGACATAGCTGTAGAGTGTAAAACAACTGTCGAAACTGAAGTGCGGAGTTCAACAAAGTGGGAATCAACCTTCTGTGAGAAATGAACTGCATCGATAAACTACTACTACTATTATTAAGCATTTCTAAAGCGCTACCAGTCACTCGCAGCGCTGTACAGACATGTATGAGACGGTCCCTACTCGTTAGAGCTTACAATCTAGGTAAGACAAAACAAACAGAAAATAAAGCAATAGTCTATTCAGGGCACGAAGTACGAGGCATGGCAATTACAGTCAGGCAAACAAAGGACAGACAAGCATGGCATTTACAGTCGGGGTAGACAAGGGATGGAAGTCAAGATCTGAAAGTGACAGTGAAGAGGTGGGTTTTCAACCTGGATTTGAAGAGGGCCAGGGAGAGTGCCTGGCGTATAAACACAGGTAGGTTATTCCAGGCGTAGGGTGCTGCAAGGTGAAATGAGCGGAGTCTGGAATTAGGGGTGCGAGTGAAGGGCCTGAATAGAAGTAGTTTATTAGAAGAGCGAAGTTCACGAGGGGGATTGTGGGGAGAGATGAGAGTTGAAAGGTATAGAGGGGCGGCAGAGTGAATGCATTTATAGGTCAGGAGGAGAAGTTTGAACTGGATGTGGAAACGGATAGGGAGCCAGTGAAGTGACTTGAGGAGAGGAGTAATGTGGGCATGGCGAGGCTGGAGGAAGATTAGTCGGGCTGCAGTGTTTTGAATGGATTGAAGGGGAAGGAGATGGCACATAGGGAGACCAGCAAGAAGAAGGTTGCAATAGTCGAGGCGGGAGGTAACTAAGGAGTGGATGAGGGTTTTAGTAGTGTGTTCAGAAAGGAGGGGGAGGATTTTGCTAATGTTGTAGAGGAAGAAGCGGCAGGTCTTAGCAACGAGCTGGATGTGTGTGGAAAGGGAGAGAGAGGAGTCAAAGATAACCTCCAGATTGCGGGCCAAGGAAACAGGGAGGATTATAGAGTTATCGACAGAGACTGAGAAAGGAGGGAGAGGAGGGGAGGCATTAGGGGAAAAGATAAGGAGTTCAGTCTTGGCCATGTTCAGTTTCAAGCGGAAGTGAGACATCCAGGCAGCGATGTCTGTGAGGCAGGCCGAGATCTTAGTCTGGGTTGCCGGAGAGATTTCAGGTGTAGAGAGGTAGATCTGGGAGTCATCGGCATAGAGATGGTACTGGAAGCTGTGGGCAGAGATAAACGCACCAAGAGATTGGGTATAGAGAGAGAAGAGGAGCGGACCCAGGACGGATCCCTGAGGTACGCCAACAGGAAGAGGGGTAGGAGAAGAAGAGGAGCCACCAGAGTATACACTGAAGGAGCGATGGGAGCGGTACAAGGAGAACCAGGATTGTATCGAGCCCCTAAAACCAAGCGAGGAGAGGGTACCAAGCAGAAGGTTGTGGTCAACATTGTCAAAGGCAGCAGAGAGGTCGAGCAGGATGAGGACAGAGTCGAGGCCATTAGATTTAGCCAGGAATAAGTCATTGGAGACTTTGGTAAGAGCTGTTTCAGTAGAATGTAGGGGACAGAAGTCGGACTGTAAAGGATCCATGAAGGCATGAGAGGAGAGGAAGTAGAGACAGCGGCGGTGAACTGCACATTCAAGTAATTTGGATAAGAAGGGAAGGAGGGAGATGAGTCGATAGTTAGAAGGACAGGTGGGGTCGAGTGAGGGTTTTTTAAGGAGAGGTGTGACCACAGCATGTTTGAAGTTTGTGGGGACAGTTGCAGTGGTGAGCGATAGATTGAGAATATGAGAGATGGAAGGGACAATGGTGGGGAAGATGGGGCTTAGGAGGTGGCTGGGAATAGGATCAGAGGAACAGGTGGTGGGTTTGGAGGAAGAGAGAAGGAGTGTGGTTTCCTCTTCAGTGATCGCAGGGAAGGAAGAGATGGTGGTGGAGGTTTCAGGGGTGTGGGGGGGGGAGAATTGGGGAGAAGGAGAGGCAGATGAAGAAGTGGGGAATTGGAGGGTGATCTTGTGGATTTTGTCGTGGAAGTAGTTGGCCAGAGTTTGTGCAGTAAGGGAGGGTGGGACCATTGGCGGGGGCACTTTGAGGAGAGAACTGAGGGTATTAAAGAGACAGCGAGGGTTAGAGACAAGAGAGTTGGTCAGATGGATGTAGTATTCTTGCTTGACAAGAGCTATGGCTGCTTGGAAGGAGGCAAGCATGAATTTGAAGTGTAGAAATTCATCGTGGGAGCGGTGTTTGAGCCAAGCACATTCAGCAGAACGGGTACAGGTGTGTAGATAGCGGGTGGTGGATGAGAACCAGGGCTGGGGTGTGGAACATCTCACAGGGCGAGGGGTGAGTGGGGCAAGAGCATCCAGAGCCAAGGAGAGTGCAGTATTATAGGAGGTTACTGCCTTGTCGACGGACTTGGAAGATATAATGGGAGAAAGAGATGGAGAAATGGTGGAGGAGAGAGTTAAGGGGTCAATGGTATGAAGGTTTCTAAATAAGTTGGAGAAGACAGGGTGAGGTTGAGGCTGTGGGAGTTGAAGATTAAAGCTTAACAGGTGGTGGTCTGATACGGAAAGAATTGAGTTACGGAATTTCGATGGAGAGGACTTAGAGAGGAATATTAGGTCAAGGCAGTGGCCGTGCTTGTGAGTGGGGGCAGTGGATCAGAGTTGGAGGTCAAATGAGGAGGTAAGAGCGAGGAGTTTTAATGCATGGGGATCAGAGGGGTTGTCAACGTGGATGTTAAAATCCCCAAGAATAAGAGAGGGGGAGGAGGGATCCAGAAAGATGGAAAGCCAGGAATCGAAGTCAGTAAGGAATGTAGAGGCAGACTTGTCAGGAGGGCACTAGATAACAGCTACTCGGAGAGGAAGTGGTGTGAAGAGGTGAAAGGAGTGAACTTCGAAAGAGGGAAAGGAGTGGGATTGAGGTAGTAGGAGGGGTTGGTATTGGCAAGCGGGAGAAAGTAAAAGCCCAACACCACCACCGCGGCCAGTGGAATGAGGTGTATGGGAGAATTGATAGCCCCCATGACAGAGAACAGCAGTGGATGCGGTATCGCCTGGGGGGAGCCAGGTCTGTTAGGGCAAGAAGATGAAGAGCATTCGAGATAAAGAGATCATGGGTAAAAGCAAGTTTCTTAGAGAGTGACTGCGCGTTCCACAAGGCACATGAGAAGGGGAGAGTGGAAGGGGAGAGGAGAGGGATATGGATGAGATTGGACAAGTTACGTGAGGAATGCTCTCCAGGGTAGCACAGAGATCGAGGGGAGCTGTTGTGTGAGGGTCTCTTTCCAGAGTGAGACAAGGATCTTGGGCAGCTAGGGTTGGGGTTAATGTCACTGGATGAGTGTGCGTTCCTTACTGCACATGGGGGAGGGAGAGGGTAGGGAGAAGGGGAGGGATAAGGATGAGGTTAGACAAGGTGCGTGAGGAGGTCTTCTCATAATGAGGTAGAGATCGAGGGAGATCAAGGTTGGGGTTGATTACTCTGAGTAAGTGTGTGGCACATGTGGGGGGGGGAGATTGGAAGGGGAAACGAGAGGGATATGAATAAGATTAGATAATGTACGAGAGGAACTCTTCTTAGGGTGGGATAGGAATTGAGGAGGGCCTAGTTTGGGGTTGATATTACCTGATGAGAGGAGAAGAAGGATTAATAGGGAGCGGGGTAAGGAGGAGGTAGTGCGGTGGAACAGAGGGTGGGGTTGCTTTAGAGAGAGAGGGGATGGTTGGATGAGAGGGAGAGTGAGGTGAAGCTCGAGAGCTGATGATAGGTTAGAAGACAAAATGGAGGGAGAAGTGAGGAAGGTAAAGGGTGAATGGGGGGGGGAAGGAAGGAGGGTGCTGGTCGGAGGGGAAGCAGTTGGGGAGTATGAAGAAAAGAAGGACAGTGTAATGTAGGGCTATTGCGAGGACTGGTGAGGCAATGTAGTATCTTAGATTTAGTAGCGATGGGGTGGTAATGAGGTGGCACTGGGTTCTAAGCGCTATGCAATATAAGTTAGCTCACTAGCAATGTGGTAGAGGGGACTACATGCTATGCAATACGTTAGCTAACAAGCAACGAGGTGGAGGGGACTACACGCTATGCAATATATGTTAGCTAACAAGGAATGAGGTGGAGGGGACTACACGCTATGCAATGAGGTGGAGGGGACTACACGCTATGCAATATAAATTACAAGCACGATAAGATAATTACAAGCAATGAGTTAGTAGTGGAGTCAGTAGGCTGTGCAGCAAAGTTAATTGCAGGCAATGAGGTAGCAAAATAGTAGCAGATGGCCTTTGCAAGCAGCGTGGTAGCAATGAATAAATTGTTACAAGCAGCAATGAGGTCAGGAGTCAGTGCAGCAAGGGTTCTTTAGGCAGTGAGGTGGTAGACTACGGACCAACAGGGTGAATTGTAGCAACAACAATGGAGTCTACAGGCAGGGTAAGGTGTTGCAAACAGCAATAGAGTCAGTAGGGAGTGCAGCAAGGGTTGCTTAGGTGATGAGGTAGGGGTTTCATGCAGGAATGGCCGAAATGGAAACTGCTTGGAGGCAGCCCCCGATTGAGGCTCAGGTGGTGTGCTTTATATATGTGGAAGGTACTTCAGGGTTGTGAGGGTTGCCTCTGGCGTTGTGCAGGGGAGCGAGGCTGTTTGGATGGGGTTTGATGTGCTTCGGATTCCGCTACAGGGCTCACACCTAAGGGCCATGCCAAAGGGACCTCTGGCGAGGCCCTCAGGTGCGGGACCGCCAGACACGGCAGTGCCTGGAAGAGCTTGCTTTTTCAAGTTTCCCGCGGCGATTCTCGTTGGCCTGATTGGCCTGGTGATGGGAGCAAGGAGGAGCTTACCTTCCTGCTCCTTTGCTGATGCCTGGCCAGTGTCTGCGGGCGCGCCTGGAAGTGCTTGCTTTTTCAAGTTTCCCACGGTGATGCTCGTCGGCCCGATTGGCCTGGTGATGGGAGCAGGGAGGAGCTTACCTTCCTGCTCCTTTGCTGATGCCGGGCCGGTGTCTGCGGGCCCGCTTGGAAGAGCTTGCTTTTTCAAGTTTTCCCCAGTGATTCTCGTCGGCCTGATGATGGGAGCAGGGAGGATCTTACCTTCCTGCTCCTTTGTGATGCCGGGCCAGTGTCTGCTGGCGCGCCTGGAAGCTCATGTTCAGCAAGCTTTACCACCACTTCTTTCGAAAAGTCTGAAATTTGTTTCATAGAAGACTGAAGAGACTGGTCCATATGTACAATAGTGTCCCAAATATCTCACAAAGAAACATCTAAGGGAGGAGTAACATTTTTAGGCAAAGATATAAACTCCACAGGACTGGGTGATGGACCTGTACATGATCCTAGTATTAACTCAGAAGTAGAAACAGGAGACTGCTGCAGAGAAAAACTCGGAGACCACCACTCCTGAGCAGGAGTAGCAGAATCCCCCGTTACAGCCGCTATTTGATTGGGTGGGGTTTGAACACCCTCTGAGTTCAAAGAGGAGTCGAGGGAGGGGTATTCATGGTTGAAGAGGAATCCATAACAGCCAAAGGAGCAGGCTCAAGTGACGTAGAAAGTACTTTCACATGAAAATCAATTGGACTTATATCGTAACAGACTTTGCAACTGAATTCTGTATTACCTTCTTCTTCTGCTTTTCCATCTCCAAACGGTACAACTCACTCAGCTCCATTGTTATTCCAAAAGGGCAGAACGTGCCCCCTTTGGACATGTCCCTTCAGGCACCTGCCCATGGCCATGCATCCACAGCTGTATGCTGTGGTGGAGCTAGTCCTTTAAAGTCCTTCTCCTCTGCTATGTCCGACTGAAATGCAGGATATGCAGGTGCAGGAGAGAATCCAAAAGAAAGTTGCAGGAACCAGGTAACAATTAGCATCCACCTAGTGCACATTTTCATTGTGGTGGGACCTGGCAGCTGTGGGGGATGTGGTTGCAGTAATGATGTACCCCCATGGTAGTTGCAAACACACGACCATAGCTTATGAAGCACAGTAACTGAATTTAAACATGCTTGAGATGGATATACAGTAGAAGGTAGTAGTAGGAACAGTCTTGATTGTCTTGCGAGTGGGGAATTGATATATTTTTGTAAGCAATATTGTGGAAGGTCTTTTGGGGAAGACCTCTTTGCAGATGATACCAAAATTTGCAACAGTGTAGACATGCTAGAAGGTGTTGATAATATGAGGAGGGATCTAGTGAACCTTAAAGAATGGTTGAGAATTTGGTAGCTAAGATGTAATACTAAAAAATACAGGGTCATGCATTTGGGCTGCAAAAACCTAAGGGAGCGGTACAATATAGGTGTGAATTACTTCATTGCATGAGAGAAGAGCAACATTTGGGAGTGATTGTGTCTGATGATCTTAAAATGGCTAAACAGGAAGAAAAAGTGACAAAAGGCAGAATAATGCTTGGGTACCTAGACAGAGGAATGGCTAGCAGGAAAAAGGAGGTGATAGTGCCTTTGTATAATTTTCTACTGACACCTCAGTTGGAGACCACATTTCAAAAGGATATAAGCAGGATGGAATCAATCCAGAGGGTGCTATTAAAATGGTCAGTGGTCTTTATCATAAAGCATATGCGAATAGACTCAAATATCAGACGACGCATTGCTCTTGGCAGAATGGCTATGAAAGACCTAGATAAGATTCTCAAGAGCAGAGATGTCTCTCTCCATACAAAGATTTGACTTGTTCAAGCCATGGTATTTTCAATAACATCATATGGATGTGAAAGCTGGACAGTGAAAAAGACAGATAGGAAGAAAATTGATGCCTTTGAATTATGGTGCTGGCAGCGAATACTGTGTATACCATGGACTGCCTGAAGAACAAACCAGTCGGTACTAGAGGATATCAAACCTAAGCTTTCTTTAGAAGCTCAGATGACAAGACTTCGACTTTCATACTTTGGACACATCTTGCGAAGAGAGAGATCATTAGAGAAAGACATTATGCTTGGCAAGATAGAAGGTCAACGCAAAAGAGGAAGGCCAGCAATGAGATGGATCGATACAATAACAGCAGCTACAGGTACCAGTCTGTCAACAATGAGCCGCCTGACTGAAGACTGAACACAATTTAGGATAGCTATCCAGAGGGTCGCCATCAATCTCCTGTAATCAGAGCTAAACATTCTCTGCTGACTGCAACCCAATCGGGGCTCTGAGAGGGGAGGAGCAGTGGCGTTTTAAATCCCAACTGCCAGCTGCAGACAGGTCAGCGATTCTACCATCAATCTCCTGTAATCAGAGCTAAACATTCTCTGCTGACTGCAACCCAATCGGGACTCTGAGAGGGGAGGAGCAGTGGTGTTTTAAATCCCAACTGCCAGCTGCAGACAGGTCAGCGATTCTACCATCAATCTCCTGTAATCAGAGCTAAACATTCTCTGCTGACTGCAACCCAATCGGGGCTCTGAGAGGGGAGGAGCAGTGGCGTTTTAAATCCCAACTGCCAGCTGCAGACAGGTCAGCGATTCTACCATCAATCTCCTGTAATCAGAGCTAAACATTCTCTGCTGACTGCAACCCAATCGGGGCTCTGAGAGGGGAGGAGCAGTGGCGCTTTAAATCCCAACTGCCAGCTGCAGACAGGTCAGCGATTCTACCATCAATCTCCTGTAATCAGAGCTAAACATTCTCTGCTGACTGCAACCCAATCGGGGCTCTGAGAGGGGAGGAGCAGTGGCGTTTTAAATCCCAACTGCCAGCTGCAGACAGGTCAGCGATTCTACCATCAATCTCCTGTAATCAGAGCTAAACATTCTCTGCTGACTGCAACCCAATCGGGGCTCTGAGAGGGGAGGAGCAGTGGCTTTTGAAATACCAACTGCCAGCTGACAGGCCCGCGCCTGAGGGCCTCGCCAGAGGGCCCTTTGGCGCGGCCCTTAGGCGGAGACCGTAGAAGGAGACCACCGCCCATCAAGCTAACCCCTCCAACATTGTGTAAATTAATGTTACAACCTCAAAATCGCAAGTAACCATTGTAATATCCTTGTATACAAACAAAATTGTCTCTTAATCCACCTAAATATAAGTACTATAATTTATTTAAATACCCTTTCAATATATCCTCTCCTTCTACAACTATTAAGTTATCTTTATATATACATTCCAGTAACTACAGAGTTAAGCACTATTATTTGTTATATGTACTTATTCAACCTGTCAACTGTAATTATCCTGTTATCACTGAAACACTGTTAACTATGTCATAGTTCCTCATTCATCCTATAAGCTTCAGTTAACCTCCTGTTACCACATATCACTGTAATACTGTATAGTGTTTTAGCCTTTCATCCATCCTGTACGCTCCAATCAGCCTGCTATCACTGTAATACTGGTAATAGTGTGTTAGCTTTCCATCCATCCTGTAAGCTCCAATCAGCCTGCTATCACTGTATTCACTAATTTTACATTTAAATTTCACTTACACATACAATATGGCCTTACTCTACATTATAACATTTACCTTCTACCTTATCACTATAGGAATATGTAATGTTACCAGCCTACACACTAGCTATAATAGAATACCAACAATCCATAATCACAGAAGAAAGTGGTCTGATACTCCCTTCTACAATTCTAGAGTATCTACCCAAAATTCCCACCATCATCTGTTACTCATCTCATTACAAAACACCACAAAAAAGAAACAAGTAGGAAATCCAATTCCCCAATATCTGAAATGTGCATTAATAAATGCCCGATCCATACGCAAGAAATGGCCTATCATCTCTGACATAATTTCATTACATAGCCTTGACCTTCTCCTAATCACTGAGACATGGCTTTCTTGTGCTGACAATGTATTAATCAACCAATTTTTGCCTTCTAATTTTTCTATACATACATGTCATAGAAGTGGCAAGAGGGGAGGTGGTGTTCTAGCCATCACCAAATCTGACCTTCATTTCAACCTTAAAGAAGCAACAAGCTCATCACTCCTAGATACTTTTACAATAGCAAATAAATGTTGTTCTTTCACTTTACTATACCGCTCTCCTTCTTCCAATTCTGATTCTCTATCTATGATAATTGACTTGGCCTCCAATACACAAAACCCCCACATAGCAAGTTGGGTGCTAGGAGACTTTAATCTCCCTTCTCTCCAAGACTCCCATGTAACAGCTTTTCTTGAAGCTCTACAAGTTTTGGGGTATAATCAATTAATTAAAGATCCAACCCATATTAAAGGTGGTATATTAGATTTAATATTTACAACTGAAACAACCGCCAATTTACCATCTATCTTGGATCTATCAATCAACCCAGTTCCATGGTCAGATCACAAACTAATTATATTCAAGGCTAGATGTAACCAAAAGGATGAAAGAGGAATAAACGACCATCCTAGTACCCCTCTGAGAAGATTCAAGCCATTTGACAAAGACCTAATCCTAAAAACAACACTTCCACTAACCAATTTACCAGAGTGCAGCATTGATGATTTAGTTTCTAATTGGAATAGTACTCTCAGTTCGATTGCCACATGTCCGTCGACCAACCAAACTACAAAGCAAGCGACACTCTGCTATATGGTACTCATCTGAGCTGAAGGCCTCGCGCACAACCCTAAGGAAACTTGAAAGACGATGGCGACACTCACACTCTGAAGTTGACAGAGCTGTATATATCCAACATCTCACATCTCATCGCATGGCAGTTACTGAATCAATGAGACGTCACCATGCAGTCACTTTAAAAAGATCTCTGAACAAACCTCATGACCTGTTTGCCATAGTTAAGCGTTTGACAAATGAACCTGCCTCACAACTTAAATATGAAATCCACCCTCAAATATTTGCTAACTATCTACAATCCAAACTCTGCCAAATTGACAATAACTCGGCTCCTAACATAGTCCTAGATCCAGTAGATCAAACTCTACTCACTATCTTCTCAATACCATCTAAACGACAAATCGAAGACACCATTGCTTGCATAAACATGCCCACCGCTCATACTGATCCTTGCCCTGCGTTCTGGATCAAAGATCTACGAGCTGATCTCAGTCCCATCATATCCAGACTCATGATTCAATCATTTACAACAGGAACTTTCCCTCGTACCCTTAAGCAAACATCCATAAGGCCATTACTAAAAAACAACAAACTTGACCCTCTTAAACCAGAATCATATAGACCTATTTCAAGTATTCCATTACTAGCAAAAATTTTGGAAAAAGAAGTACAAAAACAAATTCAGGATCATATAGATCTTAACGCCCCACTGGACTCATGCCAGCACGGTTTCAGAGAATTCCACGGTGTGGAAACGCTTCTAACTACTCTGTTCAGCAGCTTATTATCAGGAATTGATAACATCCGCCAAGGGTTCGTCCTTGTTTTTCTTGATATCGCAGCCGCTTTTGATTCTGTTAGCCATGAACGCCTCCTTGAGCGTCTCAAAGGGAAGGGAATTACTGATAAAGCACTTGAGTGGTGTAGATCCTACCTTTCTGACAGATGGCAACAAGTACGATCCAACGATACTTCATCAGATCAGTTTCATCAAAAACAAGGGGTCCCTCAAGGCTCATCCCTTTCCGCCCTTATGTTTAATATATACATGCTGCCTATCTGTAACCTGATTCGATCCTTTAGAGTTAACTGCATGATATACGCGGATGATGTACTTTTATATTTTCCTTTTACAACTGAGAACCCTGATCTCAATCCATTAACTAACTGCATAAATGAAGTATCCAACTGGCTACAATCCCAAAATCTAAGGATCCAACACAAGAAAACGGAGGTTTTATTTATTACACGTAACCAAAATTTCACTGCTCCATCCTTTTTGAAAGTGAATGATGCTAACCTCCAGACCAAGACCACCATCAGATACCTCGGTGTCACTTTAGACCAGAAATTAGATATGAAAGCACATATTAGTAATATTGTAAGAGCGGTATATCACAAAATACGCTCCCTTAGACACCTTCGATCCTTGCTAGAGCCAGACGATTTTAGAACCATCTATCAGGCGCTAATCATACCTCATTTTGATTATGCGAACTCAATTTTACAAGGTCTTCCACAAACCACCTTACACCCACTTCAAATGGCTATGAATGCTGCAGCTAGAGTCCTTCATGGAGCTTCCCGGAAAGACCATATCTCACCTATTCTAAAACATCTTCATTGGCTCCCAATTCAAAGTAGACTCACTTTCAAAATTTTACTAATTACATTCAAAGCCTTCAAAGAACTCTCATCTTCATCAATATCAGACTTGATCCAAACACCACCCCTCAATAGAGACAGAAGGTCAGTAACACTCAATACTCTGTTAGTCCCTAAATCAATATCACAGTGTACCAAAACTACTTCAGACAGGGCCTTTTTATTCTGTGCACCAAGGTGTTGGAATAGCCTTCCTCAAAACATCCGAGCAATACCAGACCTTTTGCAGTTTCGCAAAGCTTTGAAACACTACCTCTTCCTTTTATCTTATCCAGTAAACAATAAAGACATCTCAACCAACCCACAGACCTTCCACTCATACACATACAATACAGATACCCCACAGACCACATACACACAAAACTGAAGACATGATGATATTATGACTATGTTTATTAATTATATACCCTGTTATCCGAGTTATATTCTCCTGTTTTTTGTAAACACAAAGTACTGTTGAATTGTGTATCTCACTGTTTTTTGTGAACCGCGCTGATGCTTAATAGTGCGGTATATAAGAGTCTATAAATAAATAAATAAATAAATAAATGAGTCGACTCCAACTCGACGGCACTTAACAACAACAACAACAACATATTTTTGAAGAAAAGCGGGAGAGGGGAGATATGATAGAGACATTTAAATACCTCATGGCGGTGGTGCATCCTTCCATCGTGTGGGCCCCCCATGTGGCAGCAGAAAACTTACTTCATTGTGTTTGCCATGCTGCTCCACTTTTGTAAGTTTGCCGCGGGCCCAGCAACTGTTCCCCACCAAGCAAAGGTCTTGCAATGTGGCTGTTACTGCAAGACTTCAGCCTAGTGAGGAACAGCCTCCAGGCCCATGGCAGACTTACAAGAGTGGAACAGCATGGCAAATGTGATAAAGTAAGTCTGCTGTGCTGTCGCCGTCACCACTCCCGCTGTGTGGGCCCCCTTTCTGATGGCCCCCGCCCCGTCCCCCTCGCACATTGCAGGGGCTGCTTGGGCAGAATTTACACCGCTGCCTCCATGGTATAAATGTACAGGAGGTGGGTTTCTCAATTGAAAGGAAGCTCTGGACTGAGGGGTAATAGGATGAAGGCGAGATGAGTCAGACTCAGGGGATGAGAACAATATCTGAATTCAAGAAAGCATGGGATGAGTAGAGAGGTTGTCTGAGAGAGAGGAAAGGATTGTAGAGCTTAATAGCTTGTATAGATGGGCAGACTGGTTAAGCTGTACGGTCATGATCTGCCATCATCTTCTCTGTTTCTCTGATTTTATTTATCTTCCCAAAGTGGCAGAAAATGGGAAAGGAAGACATTTGGGAAGAATTTGTTCTGATCTGCTGTCTTCTAATGTGGCAGGCTATGGCCTATAATAGTCTGCAAATATGAAAGGCCTGTAAGTTAGGCCCTGATTCCAACCCCCATCTTAGTAAGAACTAAAAATCTGTAAAAGTCTGAGAAAGCTGTTTTAAACTGCTTAATAAGGAGTCTTCATGAATACATAAATCTTCCATTATTCTTTTGTGTTCTGATGATAGAAATGTTTCAATACATGCATTCCTAGAGCTAGAAACAACCTCGGAGCAGGATAGTATCAATGCCTAGAAACTGTACCTTTGTTAGAACAGTTTGGGAAGGGGGAGCAGGGAGCTAGGCCCAGAGAGGATCCCTGATTGGACAAGTGCAGAGGGCGTTAGACCAATAGAAAGTCTGCATGTATCAAACTGAAAAGGAATGTATAAAATGAATATGTTTCTGTAAGAGCTTTGCTCAGTCCTTTTTGAAGCTTTGACTATCTGAGCCTTGTGCACAATAAATTGGCTTGGATCTTTGAACTGACTCCTGGTATTATTTATTGCATGCTTATCAGCTGCTACACTAATACAGTATATAGCTAGGTTAAATCTAGGAAGCTGTTATTATTTAGCATTAGGTTTCTAATGGGACTCCTATGAAGAGGTCTATAAAAATTATGAAGATGCGAAAGTGCAATTTAAACTAGACAGAAGATTTTCTGTGGATAGTGTAAAAGAAAACAACAACCTGGTGTCCCACGGTGCTGAGGAGGCCCATGTGCCAGGAAATGGAGCTTGGGGGCAGGATGAGCCTTCTGAGGTACATCGTGTTAGAATGCTGCATTCTGGAGCCAAGCTGTGGGTTTAAAAATAAAATAATGTCCTCTGTTGAGGTTCTGGGGCTCTCCGATGCTGAATCACATATCAGGAGAGCAGGAGGAGCAGTCGGCAAAGTTTAAAATTAAAGAAGGGAGAGGTGTTGTGGGGTTCCGTGATGCAGCAAGCATATTTAAAAAACAAAAAATGGTTTCCACAGCTATCCTTGATGTCCCAGGGTGCTGGGAACCTGAATTGGGGGGTTGCCAGGCCTGTTTTGGGCTTTGGGGAGGAGTTGGAACAGTGCTCTGCTGAACGCCAGTTGATTTAAAGGAGCTGTGCTGTTAAAAATAAAGGTGGGAAAAATTTAAAAAGTAATGGGGAATTGGATATAGGCTTTACATAAGGGGATTTAAGATAATATGGTTATGTATTTATTTTTAATTTTAAAGTGACGGCATCCCAGTTATTTGAGGTAGTTCGGCCGAGTGGGATTGGGATTCTGGAATATTTTTTCAAGGATTGGGTTAGTGAGAAGGGATTTAAAGAAGAGTCATGGGGGGGGGTGGTTACCCCAAAATTTAAAGGGATAGTACTTTAATTTGGGAATATGTGTAGTAGTGCAGAATAAAGGTACAAAGGTGATTTTTCAGAGCCGTGGGTGGTATAATTGGGAGTTCCAGATTCTTATTTATATTAGTGGTGGGGAGTTGGAGTTAAGAAACATTTTTTTAATGGGAAAAGGATTTAAATGGTTTAGGAAGTATTAAGTCTGTGTTTGGGACAAGAGAAAGGTAGGATAACAAATAGAGAGGGGATCATTTTAAAAGGGTTTTAGGTGATTTTAACATTATTTTGAGTATAATTCATTTTAAAATATGATTTTCCAATGTAGTTTAATGGGGTTGCCATGACAATGGCATGGTAACAATTCCAATTGGACAACTTCCATCAAAGCCTAGGGACGGAATCGCAAGCCTAGGGGGAAGCAGAGATTTGACGCACCTTTGGTTCTGCCCTGGAGACACCATAGAAACCCCTTGGTTACATTCTGGAAGGAGGAGATATTTCCTAGGATACCTGAACTTTTTCAGGTAGAGACCACCAGGGAAGCGAAATGACCACACCTGTGTTTAAGTGGCTGGGAGGCCAGGCCTCTTGAAAGCCTAAGTTAATGGTCTGGGGATAAAAGCTAGAGCTGTTTATGAATGAAAGTGATGTGTAAATGGAAAGAATGTGTAATTAAAGTGACCCACACACTTTTGCCACTATGCCTGTGAATGAAAGTGGTTTGAATGCTGTTGTAATTGCTAAAACATAATTCCAATTAAAGAGGCTTCAAGTGGGATAAGCCTGGAAAATCCTTAAACCCAGCAAGTCCGAGTTTAATAAGGACTAGGTTCTAGCAAGATCTGGGTGAGGCTGGACTGTTAAGAGAGATGCTAAGCCACTGTACAGAGATGCTGTCATGAGTGATCTCTGCTGAATAAAGCTCCGATGTGAGAGAGAATGAAATGTTAGCTGATAGTATGTATGTGTAGAGTGTATAAATATAAAACAGCAAAGCAAGGTCTCTAAAATCAGGGAAACTTCAATTTGTTTTGTTTTGTTCCTTATGTAGCAGCAAAGCGCAGACAAACCAATGATACCAGGAGTCTGTTCAGAAGGTCCAAATCATTTATTTGTGCACAAGTCTCGAACCAGTCAATTTCAAAATGGCTGAGCCCAGATTTCAAGCATTACAATAACTTTTATAGACTTTTGTTCCATTCTAGGTATAGAAAAACATTTCATTGGTCCCGGTAACCTCCCGTACCTCCCGTACTTCTTCCATTGGTCCCGGTACTGATAAGTTTATCCAATTATGTCCCTTCTGTGGGCATGACACCTGCATGCCCCCCTTCTAGTCCTAATTACAATGGCCAGTTCATCAACTTGTTACTTTCACACTCTCAAGGCCATAGCACCAATTTGTGCGTGTAGAAGAGCAAGGTTCTGTAACTCATCTGTCAGCACTCCTCATTATTTCTTTGCAGATGTACTTTTTCTTATCAGTAACTTTTAAACATGTCTTTTCTGTATTTTCCATTTCTCAGTTCTACAGTTCTGCCTACCTAAGCTAATTCAATACTTCTACTGAGTTCTATCTTGCAATAGCAGCATATTGGGGGATGTGCAATCCTATATGCCTCTCCACAGGCCTCATTTACAGGTCAAGCTAGCCATGCTGGCCTGATTATGTCAGACACCGTGGGTCACAGGCCTGCACCTGCCACATTCCCCCCTTTGATTAATCTCACCCTATTACTCAATAAGGTGTGAGAATTAAATCACTTTTAGAAGAATCACATCATGATTGAAGGATTTCTACTAGGACTAGCTTTGTATAAAGCCATTATTTTAGTTGCGGTCTTCCGCTCTACTGTACTATCGATAGCATTATGAATGGAACGCATACAACATGGAATTAAACATGGTAATAAAAAGATAACAGCAACAAGGATTAGTACTAAAACAATGAAAGTCTTAAATCCTCCCAGCCAAGAGAAAAGGTTAGCAAACCAGTTAGGAAATTTCAATGCGTGCCAAGTCTGTACTGGCACATAAGCATGTCTTTGCATATCTTTAGCAATTTCTTCAACTACTTGACCTTTATCATCTATTTTCAAACAGCAATTAGTTAAATTCAGCTTACCACATACTCCTCCTTCAGCTGCTAACAAATAATCAAGTGCTAAGCGATTCTGGTATATGGCAGTGCGCATCTGAGTACTTTGTCTAGCTAAGAGCGTAAGAGCATGACTAGTTTCATTAGTTATTATTTCAACTACTGCTTGTAAGCGAATAATACGATTGATCATATAAATTGGGGTACGATAACCATACATACCATCATCATTCCAAGTGGCAGGTCCATAATACTCAATGATTCTTTCTGGTGGCCAATCATCACCTTGCCACTTCTCCCACTTGCCTATCTGTAAGGCTTCTCTTTTCTGTCTCAATGCTCTTTTGTGTCGGTGGGTAGTGTATACAGGGTATCCTAATTGTTCTCCATGTTCAGTGTTTAACAGGAAGAAAGAAGGTCTGATGGTTCCTAATACACACGCTCCTCCCCAGTGTGGCGGGAGTTGTGCATATGCTCGGTTTCCACAGATCCAATATAGGTCAGGTGGGGCTTGCCAGACTTGGACTTTGGCAAGGTTAGTCCATAGACCTGCAAGTTCAGAAAATCTAGCTAATGGGTTAGGAGGTTCAGGATGTCTAATTCCTGACCACCAAGTTGTCTTTTTGGTCGTGGCATTATAGTACTTCTGGCTAAGACAGACCAGCTGTCCTACCTTTTGGGTGAACTGGGGTCCAGTTCTGGCATAGCAAAGACGTCCAACGATTGAGTGCGCTAACACCCATTCACTGGTAGTCTTGTGTAATTCAGTCTGGTTGTAAGTCATAGAATAATTTAATTCTTGGGCTTCCCATGGCCATTGATCTCCCATTTGGGTTCCGCCACAGAAATAACAATCTGAGATCTTCAGACTAGATACTACTGCTCCGGCTAATTCTAGAAATAAATTCTGTGAAGGGTGGGGGATCTCAAACTTATTTACATGCATAGCTTCATAAAAGGTATTATGAATATGATATTTAGATGACTTGTGGGCTTGAATATTCAATCTGATATACACAATGGTCCCTGGATCTATTGCTCCTCCAGCAATACGTAAACCAAACTTGTATCCTTGTTTCCATGCATGGGGATTATGTACACGCAAGTGTAAGGGGTTGCAAGCATCTTTCTGACATTTATCATTTGTGGTTGGCTTGGTTAGAGTAGCCATCCGTTTATCTATTTTCTCATCAGTTATGCCAGTGTTCCAGGTAGCATAAAAAACACACACCCCCAATACGGGCAATAGTAGTCTGCCGCTGTAGCAGTACTATAGCCTGATCCTGTTTTACCTGTACACTTCCACCAATTTGTGGCACCCTCTGGACACATATACTTATGGTCATTTCGATACGCTTTCTCCCATGTACCACAGGTGGACTGACTATCTCTATTAATGGCATTACATGCATCAAAATTCAAAACAGCAGGTTTAGTAATGTCCTTAAGTGGTGGTGTAGCAGCTAATATAGGTCCATCTGCATCCTTCCATCTTATTTCCAACATGTAATAGGATGGATTCTGATGCGGATTATAGCATGCTTTGATTTTGCCATGAGTGCAAACATTTAGTTCAGTGGTGTTATAAATACACCGAGTTATTGTTCCCTTGCAGGTATAGTAAGAATGGTAAAGCAAAGTCTGAGTTACTTTCAGTCCAGTTCTAGTAGAAGTAATGCAAGCAGTGCATGGAGGTAAAGCATAAGTCAGTTCCAAACCTCCAAAGAGGGCAACCAAGGCAAAGCAAAAACAAAGATACATGTTGATGTTGATTGGAGTTCTTCTGAATCCTCAGCTTGCTGATCTTGATCACGACGGTCTTTTATTCTTCGTCCCGTTTGCTAATGAAGCAATTTAACGGGTGCTGAGTGTTGATTGAAGATCCTCAAGATGTCCAGTACACATTAACCAACTTTTTAGCAATTTCAGTTGGCTTGTGAAGTCTGGCTTAGTCAATGTAGTCTCAAAGTAGTGTGTCAAATCACACACAAATTGGGTTAGTTGAAACAAAACTGTTGCTGCATGGAAAACAGCAATCCTCTGTGAAAGACTTGGCTACTGCAAAGCACTTGTGATGAAGTGTCTAGGCTGCTGGTTGCCGTCTCAGAGTAACTTGCAAGGGTACATCAGGATGCTGTTCTGCTGTCCACTGCTCTGGTTCAGGATCGGCTGCGGGCTTGACTCTGCTGTGGTGGATCCAGGCGTCGATCTCGGCTACCTTTACTGCAGTTGGGGTAGACAGGATGACGGTGTACGGTCCCTTCCAATGGGGTTCCAACGGTATCTTCTTCCAATCTTTGATCCACACCGAAGTACCAGGCTGGTAGGGATGCAAGGGTTCCGTCAAGTTGATAGGCAACTGGTCTTGGATCCACGTATGGAGAGTCTGCAGAACAAAACTAAGAGCTAGGAGTTCTTGTCTGGTTACTTCTGAACCAATTTGGGCTAAACTTCCTTTGATTCCCTGCACTATTGGTGGGGGTTTACCATACAGAACTTCAAAAGGGGAAAATCCTGTTGACTTTACAGGAGCTGAGCGTATTCTGAGTAAAGCTATGGGGAGCACTTGGGGCCATTTCAAGTGTGTCTCCTGACAAAGCTTGGACATTTGGGCTTTCAAGGTACGATTCATTCGCTCAACTTTCCCTGAACTCTGGGGTCTGTATGCAGTGTGGAGTTTCCACTGTATCTGCAAGGCTTTTGCTAACTGCTGAGTAACTTGGGAGACAAATGAGGGTCCATTGTCTGACCCTATTACTGCTGGGATTCCAAATCTGGGGACAATCTCTCTCATTAAGACTTTGGTAACTTCTCGGGCTTTCTCAGTTCTGGTTGGGAATGCTTCTACCCACCCAGAGAAAGTACAAACTAATACTAATAGGTAATGGTATCCATTGGCTTTTGGCATTTCGGTAAAATCAATTTGGAGGTTGTGCATGGGGGTGACACCTCCTGACTGAACTCGGGGTGCCGTTATAAGGCCTTGCTTGGCATTATTTTTGGCACAGGTTAAACATTGACGTGCTACTGAGGCTGATATGGTTGTCATCAGAGGGATGTAGAAATGTGGTCTGAGTGCTTTCTCCATAGCACTCTTCCCATAGTGGGTGGCTTCGTGGAAAGCTTTGACAAAAGATGGTCCTAATAGTTCAGGAATTACTATTCGTCCTGGAGGTTGACTGCCCTCTTCTGGTGGCAGCTCAATCCATCCATCTTTCAGTACTTCATTTTCTCTGTCACAATAGTAATCCAATTCTTTGGTGGTATATCGTGGGGTCCATAGATTCAAAGGTACTGGAAACAATGCTGCTTGCATTGGCATAGCTTGTGGGGCAATTTGTCCTGTCATAGCTGCTTGTCGTGCTGAGGCATCTGCAAATCTATTCCCTCGGGCAACTTCTCCTTTTCCTGCTTGATGTCCTCTGCAATGCATGACAGCTACACGTGTTGGGGCCCAAACTGCATCAAGTAACATCAATATCTCGGGACCATATTTGACTGATTTTCCTCCGTATGTGATGAGTCCTCTTTCCTTATAGAGAGCTCCATGGGCATGCAAGGTAGTGAAGGCATATTTGGAATCTGTATATACATTTAGCACAAGTTTTTCTCCTAACAACAATGCTCTGGTGAGTGCTATCAATTCGGCTTTCTGGGCTGATGTGCCTGAGGCTAGAGCTGATGATTCAACTACTTCGTGTTGAGTGACGACTGCATATCCGGCACAGCGTCGTCCATCAAGGATGAGACTGCTCCCATCAACGTAATAGATCTGGTCGGGATTGTCTATGGGCACATCTGTCAAGTCAGGTCGACTGGAGAACACAGTCTCCATGACTTCGATACAGTCATGTTCTGGGAGTTCTTCACTGATGGGTATCAAGGTGGCTGGATTCAGGGCATGGCTCACTTCAAGTTGTATCTGTGGGTTTTCACATAACATGCTCTGGTACTTCAACATTCGGGAATTGGGTGAGCCAATAATTTGCTTTTTGTTCCATAAGGGCAAGGACTGCATGTGGCACAGTGACTCGTATGTTCTGTCCTAATGTGAGTTTGTCTGCTTCACTCACTAATAGCGCTGTAGCTGCAACTGCTCTCAAGCAAGGTGGCCATCCTTTGGCCACAGGGTCCAATTGTTTCGATAGGTAGGCTACAGGTCGCTCCCAATTTCCCAATTTCTGAGTCAACATGCCTAAGGCATTTCCCTGTGCTTCATGTACAAACAAGTGGAAAGGTTTGTGGACATCTGGTAGTCCAAGTGCTGGTGATGACATCAATTCTTCTTTTAACTTCTGGAAGGCTGTATCCTGCTCAAGTCCCCACTCCAGTGGTGACTTTTCTTCTCCTTTTGTGGCTTCATACAGTGGTTTGGCAATTTGGGCAAAGTTGGGTATCCAGATTCGGCAATATCCTGCCACACCCAGAAAGGCTCTGACTTGCTTTCTGGTTGTTGGAGTTGGAATTCTACATACTGCTTCTTTTCTTTCTCTGCCTAATCTTCTGCTTCCTTGGGTGATACGAAAACCCAAGTATTTCACTTCTTTTTGGCATAGCTGTGCTTTGGCTCTGGAAACTTTGTATCCAGCTTCATCTAGTAACTGCAAGAGATCTTTGGTGGCTAGTATACATTCACTCTCTGATACCGCAGCTATCAACAGATCATCCACGTATTGGAGAAGCACTCTCTTCCCCGGGGCTACTGGATAGCTTGAAAGGTCTTGATTTAGTGCAGCACTAAAGATGGTAGGTGAATTCTTGAATCCTTGGGGTAATCTTGTCCAGGTAAGTTGGCCCCCTCTTCCAGAGATGGGGTCCTGCCATTCGAATGCAAACAATATTTGGCTTACAGGGGCTAATCTTATGCAAAAGAATGCATCTTTCAAATCCAGTACAGTGAAATGGGTAGCTTCAGCAGGTATCAGTCCTAGAAGAGTGTAAGGATTGGGTACAACTGGATGTATGGTGTCAGCTGCATCATTTACTCTTCTCAAATCTTGCACTGGGCGATAATCATCTGTCCCAGGTTTCTTTACTGGCAAAAGTGGAGTGTTCCATGGGGATTGACATACTTTTAGTAGGCCATACTCGAGCAATCTTTGTAGGTGGCGATGAATGCCTTCAATTGCGGCTCTTGGGAGAGGGTACTGTTTGACGTGCACTGGTGTAGCACTAGGCTTGAGGGTTACAATCACGGGAGCTATATGCTTGGCTAGGCCTGGGGGACTGCCTTCTGCCCATACTCCAGGTGGTGCATCGATGTTCTTTAGAGTTTGTTCAAAATAGGTATCTTGAATGGAGTCATCAACGTAATACCTCCATTATTCTTCTCGGGGAACTGTCAGCAGCATTACTCCTGCTGGTTTGGCTTGGGAATTTACTGTCATTTGCATTTCTCCTTGCTCAGAGAAAGATATTTGTGCTTGAAGCTTGGCTAGCATATCTCGTCCCAGTAGTGGTACTGGACATTCGGGCATGTAAAGGAATTGATGAGTTACTTGCTGTCCTCCTAAACTGCATATTCGGTTTTGAAGAAAAGACTTTGTGGCTTTGGCACCAGTTGCTCCTATAATGGTGACTGCTTTTGTAGTGAATGGGGCTATCTTTTTGTCTATTACTGAATGCTGTGCTCCAGTATCAACCATAAAGTTCATAATTTGGTCTCCTATTTGTATTCCGACCATAGGCTCCTGGAGACCTAAAGCAAACTTGGAGCCCGGTCTGTCCTAATCCACGTCATCCTCATCATGGGCTGGTGTGGCCAATGCTTGAATGGCTCCTCCTCTCTCTCGCTGGTATTGTTCTCGATTGGCTCCTCCTCGGCCTCGGGGACGGCCTCGTCTTTCTTCTCGCCACTGATGATCGTTGTCGTCATCTTGCTGGGCGTCTTCGAGTTGCGGGCACGTATCTCTCCAATGTCCTTCCTCTCTGCAATAGGCGCATTGGTTCACGCCTAGTCTCTGGGTCCGGCCTCCGCCTTGACCCCGCCCTCTTCCTCTGCTCCTTCGACTAGGGACACCTCCCCTTTTCTTTTCAACTATGGCCGCAGCCAAAAAATCAGCTTTCTTCTTCATCTTTCTATCACATTCTCGCTGTCTTTCAGTATCACGATTCACATACACTTTATGAGCGACTTCCACTAACTGTGTTGCATTCATGCCCGCAAACCCTTATAATTTCTGTAATTTACGTCTAATGTCTGGTTGAGACTGGTTTACAAAAGCAGAATTCACCATACATAAACTTCCTGGTGCCTCGGGATCATAGGGAGTATACATTCTGTAGGCTTCAGTTAATCTTTCATAAAAATCTGCTGGGCTCTCATCTATCCCTTGGATAACTCCTGCAACTTTGGAAAGGTTCATAGCTTTTTGGCCCCCCCTTCTCAGGCCTTGTAAAAAGCCTTGGCGAAAACGGGCTAGGGCTGTGGATCCTTCATCTGTATTTGGATCCCATTGGGGGTCTTCATTCGGGAATTCTCTCTGAGCTGCTTCCCGACGGTCTATTATATTCTGCCCTGGTCCCGGAGCTACGGGGTTCTCTGCCATCCATTCAATAGCTGCTTTTCTAATTCTTGCTCGTTCTTCTGTTGTGAATAGGGTGGTCAGGAGCTGACGGCAATCTGGCCAAGTGGGTTGGTGAGTTTCCATAATGCTCGTTACTAATTCTGTCAGCTCCTGGGGCTTACTAGTATAGGAGGCATAATGCGACCTCCAATTTAACAAATCAGTTGTAGAAAAAGGGATATATACATAAGTTAGGGGTCCCGCTACCACTTCATCATTATCATTCTTTACGGGCACTCCCGGGACTTTGCGTAAGGGAAACAGTTTGGCTGCCATAGGTGTCTTTTGGGATCTAAGGGTTATTGTCGTTGCCTTTGCAGGAGTCACTTTCTTTTTCTCAACAGGTTTTGCTTTGGGTTTCTCTTTTACTGGCGTGCTAGTGCTAGCGCTGGCTTTCTCAATTATTTGTACACTGTCCTCCTCGTCTGGGGGATTCTCTCTTTCTCCTTCTTCTATCTCCACTTCTGACTCGCTTTTTATGTCCTCCTCTTCTCTTTCCACCAATTCTTCCTCTTTCTTTCCTCCGGGAGGGGGATCAGGGGTTGGGTCCCGCCTCGGCTCTGGCCGTCTCTGGGGTTCTGGGGCAGGACGCCGGGCTACTCTTATTGGACCTGGGGTTCGGGGCTGCCTGAGGACTATTTCTGGGGAATCAGGATCTACCAAGATGGGTTTCTTCTTGGCTTTCTTATCCTGCTCTTTCATTCTAGGCTGTTCCGTTTTCTGTCTAGAATCTGTTTTAGCTAACATTATTCTGCACTGTTCCTCATAACAGCGCTGCGCCCAGGGGGGCGGATCTTCACAAATACTTAACCAGGAATCTATATAGGGGTACTGATCAGGGTGCGCTACCCGCACTCTACGGTGTATTGACTGAATAATCTCTACAGTGAACGTTCCCTCTCGGGGCCAGATGGGGTCTAGATCGGGCCACTCCCTAGTACACAAAATCTGCAAACGGGCTGCTGTCATTTTAATACCATAATCTCCTGAATATCCCTCTTTAAAATGTGCGATCATACATTCTAATGGAGTGTTTCTAGTAGACCCCGCCCCTCCCATTTCGATGTGTGCGCGCAACAACAGACAGAAGGGAAAAGGAGGGCGGACCGTGGGTAAGGGGTCCTCACGGCCCTGGAAACGTATAAGGAGTACAAATAACAAGACAAGACGACAATCGCTTCCCCCTTTTCGCGACCTGAACGCGGTCGCCCGGTCAGGAAATGCGCTACTCAGGGGTCCGCCTTCACTTGGTCCGTGCTGCCAGACCTCTCATTCACACTTCGTTCACACAATCATGCTAGCAACGTATCCCAGAATGCATTCGTTTCTATCTATTCTGACTAGTCTTTTTCCCAATTACAAAAAGGATGAGGGTTTCACCCAGCGAATTCCCATGCGGGGTTACTCGGCTCTTCCTTGAGAGTTGATCATGTTCTCTTACCAATTCCCAATATCTTGAGATTACAAATTCCAAGTTCCAATGGCAGTACTGCTCTTTCTATTTCTGTCTAGACCCAAAATCAAAACTATACTCACCGGATCCGGTCCTCAACCTTCCCAAGCAGGCGCATGAGTTGGACCTCGGACTCCCCTCACTCGGGTTCGAGGCGTTGGCTCCAACCGGGCCCGGCACCCGCCGAGGTCCGACCAGCTCCCTCCGATACAAGGGACCGGTGGCGCCAGGGAGCAGCCCTCGTCGGAAGGGCGCGATCCCGGCAGGACCAAGCCTATAGAGGCGGAAAGTCGTGGTATATTGCCCTATATACACTTTGATTCCACAACTTCCCGGCCAACGCACCAAGGAATATGTAGCAGCAAAGCGCAGACAAACCAATGATACCAGGAGTCTGTTCAGAAGGTCCAAATCATTTATTTGTGCACAAGTCTCGAACCAGTCAATTTCAAAATGGCTGAGCCCAGATTTCAAGCATTACAATAACTTTTATAGACTTTTGTTCCATTCTAGGTATAGAAAAACATTTCATTGGTCCCGGTAACCTCCCGTACCTCCCGTACTTCTTCCATTGGTCCCGGTACTGATAAGTTTATCCAATTATGTCCCTTCTGTGGGCATGACACCTGCATGCCCCCCTTCTAGTCCTAATTACAATGGCCAGTTCATCAACTTGTTACTTTCACACTCTCAAGGCCATAGCACCAATTTGTGCGTGTAGAAGAGCAAGGTTCTGTAACTCATCTGTCAGCACTCCTCATTATTTCTTTGCAGATGTACTTTTTCTTATCAGTAACTTTTAAACATGTCTTTTCTGTATTTTTCCATTTCTCAGTTCTACAGTTCTGCCTACCTAAGCTAATTCAATACTTCTACTGAGTTCTATCTTGCAATAGCAGCATATTGGGGGATGTGCAATCCTATATGCCTCTCCACAGGCCTCATTTACAGGTCAAGCTAGCCATGCTGGCCTGCTTATGTCAGACACCGTGGGTCACAGGCCTGCACCTGCCACACTTAGATATGAACAGTTTAGGAGAATAAACCTGTAACCCGGGTTTATAGAGACACTACTATTGAAAGAAAAATATATCATACTTTAGAAATAAAGTGGCAAGTCCCACCATAGGCCAGTCAGGGTTTTGCCTCTTTTCAGTTGGTTAAAGATAAGTTAGTAGGTTCTTACATGGGAGTTTTGGCTGGAACATTTTTAGAAGATGGAAGCGAGCTCTTATCAAATTCAGAAGGAGAGGGGATGAGAGAGGGAGCGACGGCAACAAGATGACCATACACCAACGATAAATGCCCTGGCCAGTGGTATGAACTATGTAAATTGTGCCATTTGCTGTGTGTCCCAGAGATTTACAGGGAAAAGTAGAAGTTTATACTCACTTGTCCTGAGGTGACGTGTTTTAATAAAACCTGAAATGAAAATAGACGCAAAGTATTAAGACTTAACATTGGAGGATAGTCATTACTCAATGTTACAAAGTAATTTCTAAGAACAGGGAAAATTAATACGTATCTGATTTTCTGTTCTGACGCTAAAATCCAGACATATGATGTTAACCTGTAAAAGAAAGACAAATTGTTATGTTTGTTACCACATTAATTTAAATACAGCAAGATTTTATTTATTAATGAAACCAATTTAAATAGTAGATTTAATTCTCTCTATCAATCATTTTAATTTATTATTAGTATAATCATTTATTTATGGGGAAACTTACCTGAGCATGTCATCTTGAGAGAGCTAACCTGGACCTAGCCACATAACCACAACTTCAAATATCCGCGGGGAAGGGTCCAGCTTGGGGGGGGGGGGGGGTGATCCACATTTTCTTGATGCATCCAATAGCTGAAACACAGTCTGTTTTGGACATCTGAAGTTGAAATGAACTCACTAAAGATATATCCACGTATTAATTTACAGGTAGTTTTGAAAGAGCTTTTAAAAAATTTCACCAGGAAGCTGAAATTTAAAATGAGCTCACTTTAAAGATATGTATACGTGTTCATTTGTCTGTACTTTTGAAGAAGTTTTTTAAAAATCCAGTGGAATGATGAAGCTGTTAGAAATTGAGTATGACATAATTAGAAATCCTTCTAGTGGTTCACATTCAATTACCACCACTAAGGAGTTTGTTTACAAAGCAGCGGTAGCGGTCTCCGTGCAATATCAGAGAATTCAATGGGGCCGCGGCTCTGATATCGCATGGAGGCCACTACCGCTGCTTTGTAAACATATCCCAAGTGTCACATGTGAAAAGCTTTTCCAGAATATATGAACACACTGAAGAAGCAGTCACTTTATGTAAATCTCTATTTTGAAGACGCCAGATAGCACTGGGCTTTGTGATAATGCGCTTTGATCTATTGCACTATATGAATCAACCAAGAAAGGAGCATTTTCATTTGCTGATTACAGAGGGAGGAGTAGCCTAGTACCCAGAAGATCAGGGTTCAATTCCCACTAGCACTCTTTATGACCTGAGGCAAAGATGAGGTGCTACAGAATGTAGAGAGTTACCAGGGCCTGCAGAATCAATAATCTGACTCCTTTAGCCCTTGAATTGAAGAACCAGGATGTAGCCCTGGATGTGAAGGAGGTGAAAGCATACCAGAAAAGGGAAGTACCAGAACTCAAGCACTCCAAAGTTACTGAATCAGCAATCACCAGGAAGAGAAGGGTAGTGGTGATTAGTGACTCTTTTTTAAGCCGTACTGAGGTGTCCATCTGTTGACCAGACTTGAAGTTCAGAGAGGTGTGCTGGCTGTCAGGTGCCAAAATCCAAGAAGTTATGGTGAGTTTGCTGAGACTCATCAAGCCTACTCACTGTTATCTGATGTTGCTCATCCATGTTGGCACAAATGATACTGCCAGGTATCCCTCTGAGCATATCAAGAGTGACTTCATGGCTCTGGGACAGACAATGAAATAGATAGATGCACAGGTAGTGCTCTCTTTAATCCTATCTGTTGAGGGTAAAGGCCGAGGCAGGTAGACTCACATCCTGGAGATCAATGCATAGTTGGTGTCGTCAAGAGTATTTTGGTTTCCTCAACCATGGGATGATTTTCCAAGGGCTGCAGAACAGAAACGGCATCCATCTGTCCAAAAAGGGTCAAAGAGTCTTCCACAGCAGACTTGCTGACCTACTGAAGAGGGTTTTAAACTAGATTTGTTGGGAATGGGTGAAGAAAGCCCTCAGGTAAGTGAAACATTAAAAACCTCTGTAAAAGGGGCAGCATATGGAAAGTGGTGTGTATAAATGTATGTATTGTATGTATTGTTCCTCAACGTTGACTGGGGTAGAATGGACCTGCCCGGGAACAGATCGACATTTTAGATGGCGATGGCAAACAAACTGTAATTCGAGTTTTGTTGTCTATATCATCTATTGCCCGTGCCCCTTGGTTTATGTGGGCAGAACTACTCGAAAAATCAAAGTGAGACTGAGTGAACATGCGTCCCGCCTCCATCAGGGGACAGTGACAGCCCCAATAGTCGAACACTGTTTAGCAACTGGCCATAATTTTCAGGACCTGCGATGGTCCGTTATTGACCATATACCTCTCGATCCGCGGGGCGGAAATCGCATAAACAAATTGCAGAGTTGTGAACAACGTTGGATTTTCCTGTTACAGACGGTATCTCCTACAGGTCTAAACAGAGAGATTGATTGGCTCAGCGTATTCTGAAGTCACCGGTGATCCCAGGGCTTCCCCTGGTTGGTGGGGAGATCCTGGAGTTTCATAGGTGAATACAATTGATTGACAGCAAGACACAGCCATTTGGAGGAGTATCAGACCCTTTTGAAGGAAACAGCTGATTTCGGCGTTTCAAAGATGGTTGAACTTGATCATGGCAGCACTTGAAACAGGGTTTAAATAACCCGAAACGTGCACGTCGTGCCTATGCGTGTGCCCAAGCGTGCTTGAATAGCCTGCGACTTAATAATTTCCAGCTAAGTAAAGTTTTTTTCTGGTTTTATAATAAAATGGATGTAACTGTGTGGTGGGCATAGTTCTGCTACTATGTTCCTTTCCTGGACACATCCGACAAAAAGAAGAGAATTTTGATTTATTTTTTCTGGGGGTTTGTTTTGGTGATTTTGTGTTAATAGTATAATTTGTCACTGAAGTTTGGGGTTTTTTGTTTATTGAGTCAGTATTGGCTCATAGTGACCCAGCTACCAGCCTTTTCTTCTGAGGCAATGGAGGATAAAGTGACTTGCCTGAGGTCATGAGGAATGCCAGTTGGAATTGGGTAGTAGGTAGTTGCTTTACCACTAGGCTACTCCTCCACTCCATGTGCTACTAATAGGTGACTTCAATATGCCGGATATTGATTGACACATTCCTGCTGTGGTGTCATCTAGAAGTAGGGAGATCCTAGATTCTCTACAGGGAGAACTATTCCAGCAACCAGTAAGAGAACCCACACATAGAGCGGCCATACTGGAGTTAGTGCTCACCACTGGGGAAAGTATTTCTGATGTCATAGTGGGAGATCATCTCACATCCAGTGATCACCAGATGGCGTGGTTCAGTATTAAGACTAGGGCTGATAAAATTCATTCACAAGCGAGGGTCTTGTTGTTAAGTGCTGTTGAGTAGGTGTTGACTCCTGGCGACCCTCTGGATAATTGACCCAAACTTTGTTCGGACTTCAGCCAAGCGGCTCATTGTTGATAGGATGGTATCCATATCTGCTGTTGTTGTATTGATCCATCTCATTGCCAGACTTCCTCTTTTACAGTGATCTTCTACCTTGCCAAGTATTATGTCTTTCTCCAATGATCTCGCTCTTTGCATGAAAACTAACTTTGACGAGATGGGACGATGCCTCAAGGAGTCATTAGCAGGATGAGAACATCTGGGGGATGTAGAAAAGCAATGGGCAAAACTTAAAGGAGATATTTTAAGGGCAACAAATCTTTTTTGTTAGAAATATAAACAAATATAAAAGGAAAAGAAGATCCCTATGGTTCTCAAAATAAGTAGCTGCAAAGGTGATGAAAAAGAGGTCACAGAGAGAGGAAGACAAGCATCTATGTTTGGAAAAACTTAATCAGGAAAGTCGAGATACAAAAAGAAGAAGAAATTAAGGATATAAGCAGAATGGAGTTGGTGCAGAGGGTGGCTACTAAGATGGTTAGAGATATTCGTTATAAAGCACATGGAAACAGATTTAAAGATCTTAATATGTATACGTTAGAGGAGAGGCAGGATAGAGGAGATATGATAGAGACTTTTAAATACTTCCATGACATAAATGCCTGAGAGTCAAGCCTCTTTTGATTGAAAGCAAGCTCTGCTACAAAGGGACATAGGATGAGAGTGAAAGGGAATAAACTCAGGAGTAATATGCAGAAATATTTCTTTACGGAAAGAGTGGTAGATGCATGGAATAGTCTCCCAGTGGAGGTAGTGGAGATGAGGATGGTATCTGAATTCAAGAAAGCTTTGGACAAGCACAGAAGATCCCTAAAGGATAAAAGGGGACTATTGTAGTGGATATGGAAGGGCAGACTAGATAGGCCATGTGGTCTTTTTCTGTTGTCATTTTCTATGTTTCTATTTTTCACTTTACCTTCCATTTCCTTGGAAGAAAAGGCCTGACAATCTACTTCAGGTCATAATTTGCCAAGAAATCTCAGGGGCTGTTGGGTCAGGAGGATCAGCACTGATGTGATGGAACTTAAAAAAATTATATCTATTGCCATAGAAACTATTTTTTACTTCATAATGAAAAAATAATAAAAAAAATACCAAGAGATTGATAATATGTGCCATACATGAAAATATTCATAAGATGAGCTTGATTCAGAAAGTAGCAACATCTTACCTAAGATTTAGCACCTTCAGTGATGCTACAGAATGCCATCTAAATACAGGACCAACCAGCACACACAACCTACAGCTTTATCTGCAGCTGAAAGGACTCACCATTCAATAGAGATGGCAATCAAATGGAGAAAGAGCAGACTGTGGGACAACAGCCTTTAAAGAATGGCAGTGCTACAACTAGTCCAACTCCCACTGACAGCGTCCTCCTCAACCAACTGGTCCCACCTTCATATTCTGCCTTTAACAACCCTCGCTCTCAGAGAAGAGGAGGCGGAGTTTTGATCATCGCAAAAAAATCTTTACATCTAAAAAATATAGCCTCTAATTCCTCTGACGAATCCAGCACTATCACAGTGGGTAACAAACACCTAGCCATCAGCCTACTATATAGAGCACCTCATGCCCCAGCTGAAGAGCTAACCTCCATTTTAGAAACCGTCTGTGCAGTCAACTCTCACCATAAACCTCTAATTTTACTAGGAGACTTCAACCTCAACTCCTCTTCCAATATAGATAAGGAAACCTTCTTGCAAGCTATGGACTCCTTACAATATACCCAATTAATAAACGCTCCCACCCACAAATACGGATCCATGCCAGATCTCATCTTTGCCCCCAACCACATCATAAATAATGGCAACTTCTCATCACCCATAATTACCCCAGTTCCATGGTCAGATCACCATAGAATTAAAATAGAATTCAAAAGCACGTTTGACAAGCTCGATAAAATAAAAGCTACTACGTTCACCCCAAGAAGGTCAAAGCCTTCAATAGAGATCAATTCTTACTAGACACAATACCTCACCTTAACTCAGCTGAACTTGATTTGAACAAACAAGTAAACAATTGGTATGACACCATCAGCACTGCAGCCAAGGCTATAACAGACTCAAAAAAGATCAAAAGGAAACATCACGCACCATGGTATTCAAATAACATACGCGATGCTAAGAGAGAATTAAGGAAGTTAGAACGCCAATGGAGACGATCCAAATCTACCACCTCTCAGGATTTATATTTAATTCAGCAAAAGAGTTATAATGATCTCATCAACAAATCAAAAAAAGAATACCACACAAACACTATCCAGAAAGCTTATAACAAACCTAGAGAACTTTTTGAGATAGTAAAATACCTAGTTAATGAACCTTGTTCTGATAAAGACATCCTGATCAACCCTCAAGTGTTTGCGGATTATCTACGAGAAAAAATAGGCCAGACTCCACCTTTAAAACAATCTGAAAAAAACAATCTTATTTTACCAAGTACAATTTGGAACAAGTTTCATATTCCCTCAACTAAGCAGCTTTCAGACATCATTGCTGCACTTAACACAAGTACCGCACCCACAGATCCTTGCCCAGTACCTTGGGTCAAAGCTACTAAGTCAAACTTCATTAATTTTATACACCACCTCGTAACCAACTCCCTAAATCAAGGAATCATGCCAGAACAGCTGAAATTAGCCACAATAAGGCCTATCCTTAAGAAAACCAACCTTGAAAAAAACAATCCAGCTGCATATAGACCAATTTCCAGCTTACCACTCCTGGCAAAAATTATCGAGAAGGTAGTACAACTACAGCTCCAAGACCATATTGATGAGCATGCGCCACTTGACATACATCAGCATGGCTTCCGCCCGAACCATGGAGTTGAGACGCTGCTACTTTATTTATTTAATGATATCACTCAAACCATAGACAACTATAATAGAGGAACCTTAATGATTTTCTTAGATATTTCAGCGGCCTTTGATTCAGTGGACCATTCAATACTATTAGCCAGACTAAAGAGCATCGGTCTAACTGGCACCATCCTAAACTGGTTTGAGTCCTACCTAATTGGTAGACAGTTCCAAGTTAAAGTCGGTCTAAACACTTCACATCATACAGTTATCAAACAAGGCGTACCGCAGGGATCTGCACTCTCATCACTTCTTTTTAACCTATTTATCCAACCAATATGTCACATAATATCAACTCATCATATAGACTACACAATTTACGCAGATGATATTATGATCTACACTCCGATTGATATCAACTGCCCAAACTACAACAAGATTTCAAACTGCATTACCAGCATTTCCATTTGGCTGTCAAATAACAACCTTGCAATAAACTTGAAGAAGACTGAAGCACTTATTGTCACTAGAAACACCAACTTTAATCCCCCACCGTACATCACATGCAACAGTACTGAGATTCCAATTAAGGATGAAGTAAGATACCTCGGGGTAACCCTCGATAAGAAGCTAGACCTGCGATCTCACATAAAGAAAACTGTTAAAAGCGCTTATTACCGAATGAAAATAATTAGACGCCTCAAGCCTCTTATCTCTAATGAACACTTTCGTACAGTCTGCCAGGCACTTATTACCCCCATTCTGGATTTTTGCAACCCTATCTACAATGGGCTGTCAAAACATGCTCTCAAACCTCTTCAAATGGCACAGAATACAGCAGCCAGAATAATTAACGGTTTCCACTAATCATGACCACATTACCCCCATCCTTAAAGATCTCCACTGGCTCCCTATAACCCTTCGCATAAAGTATAAGTTAATCATAAACATCTTCAAAATGAAGCACAACAGTTCTGCAACCAGCCTCCATGCCCTCTTATCCCGTGATACCAGCAACAGACCTAGAAGATTATCCACCTCAAACACCCTCAATACCCCAAGAAACTTCGCTAAATCACGCAAATGTACATCACAACGAGCAATTTCTTTGGCTGCCCCTTTGATTTGGAACTCTCTCCCCCTGATTTACGTGCAATTGATGTTTTAAGTGACTTTCGTAAGCAATTAAAAACTTTACTTTTTTATTGAGCACTATGGATCAACAAATGACTAAGATATCATCTATTGTATATATTTTATAAATAATCCACTATTTTGTTAACCCTTGTTATTTTTCCTACATTACCATATGTTGTCATGTCTATACTGTTTGTTTCCCTTGTTTATACCTTGTATTTCTTGTGACTGCTTTGATTGAAGGAAAAGGCGGTATAAAAAACTTGTTAAATAAATAAATAAATAAATACCTGGAGCAAAGACGTGAACTTGTGTTCCCTAAGAGCCATAGTTACTAAGGTGTGTTTCTGGATTATCATGTGTTAACACTAATAACTTCTTTTATTAATAACTAGGTATTGAATGACGTGGGACCTACAGTAAAACAGCATGTTATGGTAATTTAATGCATTTTAACCATGGTGCACTTAGTAATTAACTCCTTAAATTTTCTCCAAATGGCTAGGATCTATCAAACTTTTCTGTAATACTTTTTCCTCCCAAGGTTCTCCACAGGCTACTCATCTAGTCCCCTGATCTTCCAAATCTGTACTACCAGCTTCTTTCTCTGCCATAGTGTCTAGAATTTGTGCTCTCTATCCTGCGTTTGTTTCTGCTTCTCAGTTTTTGTCTTGTGGCATACATGATACCTTTAATTCTCTCTTACATATTTTATTCACTTTCTCCAACTCTACCATTTTTCTCTCCCTTTTCTAAGTGTAATTATTATTTAAGGTCATTTGTGTTTTCCATATTAAAAGAGCAAAGAATAGTAAAAGGTGTAAACAACATTCAAGCATGTGAGCTATTGCTATCAAACCCTGAAAATCCTCTCGCATCATCGGAAGGAAGCAAATACATTACAGTAGTATTGATAACAATTATAGTGATAACAGTAATAGTAATGATAATAAGATACAGTACGGGCCCTATATTCTTCTGTGATGGCTATGTGCTGCTACAGTGCATAGCCATCTTTGCCGAACTTTAAGCCTGGTTTGGAGCCATGTATTAAAGTTGTTTATGCGATGCAGCCTTTCTGCCCCATTACCATGAACAGGTAGAACTTCTGAGAATGCTATAGTATTAGCAATGGGCTTGAGTTTCTCTCCCAGAATCTGGAAGTCCCTTTGAACTGCAGAGGCACCGTTTCTAGCCAGGTCATTTGTACCCAAGTGGATGACAATATCAGTTTTGGAGTGCTCACTTTCTGCACTAACTATACCAACAATTTGGTTTGCACTCCTGCTGGCTGAAGAGCCTGGGAGGCATTTGACCATCCTCTCTCTTTTGATCTGTTTTCCCAAGATGGTGCCTCTGATGATGGAATCTCCAATGAGTAGTAGTTTTCTGTTTTATGATTTTTTTCTTCCTATTTGGTACATTATCAGTAGATTTGGCATTAAGGGGCTTGTTTACAAAGCTGCGGTAGCGGTTTCTGATCATTATCGGAGCCGCGACCCCATTGAAATCTATGGGGCCGCGGCTCCGATAACGATCGGAAACTGCTACCGCAGCTTTGTAAACAAGCCCCTAAGTCTTTCATTTAAGGGCACTTCAGTTTCCACAGATTGGGCACTCTCATTATCCAAGGTAGAGAAGGCTTTATGCAGGGATATCACTTGATATGTAGGGTTTCTCTGTGTTACTGGTTGCAACCTACCAGAGTCCACTGTGATCCATTTGTTCCTGGGCTGTTTGATTCTTTGTGGAAGCGGTGGTGGATTTTGTTCAGTTTGTAACCTAGAGGAAGTGTGTTTAATTGCAGCTAATTCTACCCTTAATAGAGTCAATTCTTTATGTATAGCAGCTAACTTGAAGCATTTATAGGGCAAGCTCTTAGGATCCAAATGATTCTTCTTGGAATGAAAGCACCACAGTTATTGCATTAAATATATGACATTCTGACTCAGCTGTCCTAGAACGAGAAAAAAAAGAAAAAGTGGGTGTACAACAGTTGTAACTACACTGTTATGTTGAGTTCTATGTAAACTTCCTTGAATTGTAGAAAAGCGGCATATAAAAACTTTAAATAATTAAATAAATAAGCTTCATTTCTTCGCCTGTAAATTTATTGTTGGTCTGCATTGCCAAAGAGCTTAAGTTTGGTTTCATCTGTCCACTGAACATTTTCCCAGAAGGATTGTGGTTTCTCGAGGTGGGTTTGGGCAAAGATCAGGCGTGCCTTTTTATGTCTGTCTTTGAACAGTGGGGTTTTCCTTGGCCTTCGCCCATGAAGCCCTTGTTTGTTTAGTGTGCGGCGTATAGTGCGGCTTGAAACCACCACTCCAGATTGCTCCAGTTCAGCCTTAAGCTCTTTGGATGTTGTACGTGATGTTTTTCCAACAATTCTCAGCAACGTTTGAAGACTTCTTGGATTAATTTCCCTCTTCCCTCCAGGTCCTGGGAGGTTCTTGACAATTCCATGAGCAGACATGTTCCATGTTCATTGAGAACCATGATTGGGATGTAAATATACTGGGCTATACTTTATTCAGGAAGGATAGGGTAGTAAGAAGGGGAGGAGGAATGACACTATATGTAAAATATAATTTATTTATTTATTTAAAGTTTCTTTTATACCGCGCTATTCGACATCAGCGCGGTTTACAGTGAACAGAAATTACACTTCACAACATTGATCAGTGCTTACAATGAACAGGGCAATACATTAAACAGGTTTACATTAAACAGGTTTCTTAAACGGCGAACATAATAAACTATGTAGACAGGGCAATACATTAAACAGGTTTACATTAAACAGGTTTCTTAACAACGAACATAATAAACTATGTACAAAAGGCAACTATATACAAAGCCGCTAAGTGCAGCTATATGATTCCTGATGAGAGCGGAAGCAGGTGAGATTGCGGCTCTTCGTGTTAAGACTATAGAGCGCATGGGTTTAACGTGTTGACCTGGGATGTAGAGGTGGGTTGGTGTGAGACGGTGTCGGAAACATTGTAATGAAGCAAGAACAGGTGGTGCTTCAGTGCCTTCCTGAACTGAGAAAGGTCACTGATGGTTCTGATGTCTGTTGGTAGGGCATTCCAACATAATGGTGCGAAGTAAGAGAAGGCTCTGGATCTAGTGGCTTGAGAGCACTTCGTGATTGCCTTAGGTAATACAAGGGAGTTAGAGGCAGTTGATCTCCTTGCACGATTAGGGGGTGTAATTGATATCAGGTCGGTGATGGAAGATGCGGAGTTGTTATTAATCGCTTTGTGAGTCAAGGTTAGTATCTTGAAAGAGATCCTGGATTGCATCAGAAGCCAATGTAGCTGTTTCAGTATTGGAGTGATGTGAATTCTCTTAGAGGCTCCATAAAGGATTCTTGCAGCCGAGTTCATGGCCAATTGTAAGGGGTTAATCGTGCTCTTTGGTAGGCCATGGAGGATAGCATTGGCGTAGTCCAAGTGGGGCATTATTAAGGCTTGAAAGACTGAACGAAAGTCATCAGGTTCGAGCAACTGACGCAAATGACGGAGGGTCCGGATTTTGTGATAGATAGATTTCGTTACGTTGCTGATGTGAGCCTTCATGTTGAGCTGTTGATCGAGAGTAACCCCTAGGTATCTAACTGTGGTCTTGCAGATGAGCTCAGCGTCACGCACCTTGATGGACTTTGGTGGAGTGAATGCAGGGTTTCTGTTCACAAAGAGGACTTCAGTCTTTTTAAAATTTATCTTAAGCATTTGTGATTTTAACCAGTCTGTAACCGCATCGAAGCATTCGATTAGTGGGGAGAGGTCAAGGAGATCTGTTGAGAATGGCATATACATAAGGACATCATTGGCGTAGACCAGGCAGTTGATGTTAAAAGAGTGGATGAGGTCACAGATAGGCTGCATATAAACGTTGAAAAGTAAGGCGGAAAGGGAGGAGCCTTGTGGCACACCTTTGGTTTGCTGGAAGGGGTCAGAGGTTGAAGATCCAGAACGAACATGTTGCCAACGGTCTCTGAGATATGAGGAACACCAGGAGAGGGCGGATCCATGAACTCCCTTCTCTCTAAGACGTGACAGGAGAACTTCATGATCAACAGTGTCGAATGCCGCGGCAATGTCCATGAAGATTAAAGCAAAACCTTGTCTGATATTGTTTAGGCCTATAGTTAGAGTATTGAACAGGGAAGTCAGTAGGGTTTCCACACCGTGTGACTCACGAAATCCGTGCTGACATGGGTGCAAGGGTGAATTGGAGTCAAGATGATCTTGTAGTTGACGTTGGGTAATCTTTTCGATGACTTTCGAAAGGAGAGGAATGCTGGAGATGGGTCTATACGATTCCATCAAGGAGGGGTCCAACCTGCTGTTTTTTAAGAGAGGTCTGATGGAGGTCTGTTTCAGAGCGTGGGGGAAAGTCCCTGTAGCGAACGATACATCATTATTTTAGCTAGAAATGGGCTAAGATCAGCCCGTAGTGCCTTTATCCAGGAAGCTGGACAGGGGTCGGAGGGAGATGTTGTAGGGTTTATTTTTAAGATGGTATCTTGAATGACTCTGTCATTTGGGGTGGAAAAGGATGAGATAGTGTGTTGGGTCTCGCTAAGTAGGGGTGTAGGGACAGTGTAGGGGGTATTGGCTGAAGTGGGGGGTATAGAGGTTGAATCAAGCTGATTACTTTTGCTTCGTAAGTAGTTGGCGTATTCCTGGGGGTCTAGGTGTGGTGGAGCACCCTGAGAGGGTTCCTTTGATAAGGTTTTCACAATGTGGAAGAGCTCGTGAGGTTTGTTGAGGGAGCGCTGTAGTCTGCCTGCGTAATATTTTTCATACTGGAGGATACGGATGAGCGATGCCTTGATAATTGTGTTTTGAATGCATCGTGGTTCTCGGTTGTTCTTGAACGTCGCCATCGTCTTTCTAGTTGTCTGAGGAGGAGGAGTGATTTTCTTAACTCTGGAGAGTACCATGGTGCATTCTTTTTCTTATGGGGTGTTTTGATTGAGGTAGGAGAGTGGATCACAGCATCTAGGCAGGAGTTCCAAGAGTCGACCATGTCATCAAGGCTTTTTTCAGGAGAGCAAATTAGGTTCTGGGTCTTCTTTAGGATGTCTTCTTGGTTAAAAGGGTGAAAGCGTCTGAAGTGCTCTGAGGAGAGTGCATCTGCTGGGAGTGTCTTGGAAGATCTAGGGCAAATAGGCATCTGAAACAGGATTAGGAGATGATCGGACCATGGTACTGTAATTTAATTTAGGTAGGACTGCTGCCAATGGGTAAGAGCTGATTGTGGTGCGAAGATAAGGTCCAGTGTGTTACCTTTTATATGAGTAGGTGTGTTGACCAACTGAACAAAGCCTAGTTCGATGAGTGCATCAGTGAAGGCATTAGTATGGCTGTCTTGAATGGTTGGGAGGTTAAGGTCGCCTAGAACCCAGTTTGGGGTGTGTGGGTTTGAAGAGTTACAGGCCATATCAATGATTGTGGCTAAGTCGTCAGGTGAGGAGGATGGTGCTCTATACAGTAAGTTGATAGTGACCTGTTTATTTGTGATGGTCACAGAATCAAGGGTCGATGTGCTGTTTGAGGCTGCAAGCTGGAACCTAAGGTCTGATCTGGATAAGATGAGTACCCCACCGCCACGGCGGTCAGTTCTGTGACATGAGTGAGCTATGAAGTTAGGGGGAACAATCTGGTGGAGGAGCACAGAGTCAGAGGCAGACAGCCAGGTCTCAGTGACACATAAGATGTCGAGGTTATGAGCTGAGAGGATATCTATTAGTGCTGGCCATTTCTTCCGCATTGATCGAGCATTTATTAGAGCGCATTTGAGGTTAGAGGGATGGAGAGGCTGTGTGCTCTGATGGGGGTTGTGCTGCTGTAGGGCAACATAGATCACGTGTGGACCAGGTGGGCGCCGTGGTGGTTCGGTTTGGTGGTTAGGAGGGCCAAAAGGTCTATTCACTGGTCTGTGAAGGATTGGGATAGTGTTGTGGGGTAAGGTGAAGGCTAAGGTATCATAAGTTAAAGCTATTAACATATAACACAGGGAGAGGGTGAAGGGGTATGGTGTTGAGCAATATGGTAGCATGGTAGAGGTAAAGCCTGAGCTAGCGTAATAGTGTTAGATAATCTGCGTGTACTAGGAGGTGTTTGAAATATATCTAAACCACAAGGCAGAATAAATGCTCATTTAATTGTAATAGCTAGGACAGTACTATTAAAGATGTAGAATTACAGGGCTTAAAAGGGAATGAGAACACACTGTGGTTTAAACTAGAAAGAGAGAATGGGAAATCCATTTGCATTGGTGTTATATACATATCTCCTTTACAGGGAGAAGAAGTGAACAGAGATTTAATAGAAGATACATGCAGTATTGCCATGAAATGAAAAGTGCTGCTGATAGGTGATTTCAACATGCTGGATGTTGATTGGCACATACCTGCTGCAGTATCATCTAGATGTAAAGAGATCCTGGATTTTCTACAGAGATAACTATTATGGCAACTGGTAACAGAACCCACACATGAAGGGGCCATACTGGACTTGGTGCTTACTAATGGGGAAAGTGTTTCTGATGTTACAGTGGGAGATCATCTTGCGTCCAGTGGTGTGGTTCAGTATTAGGACCAGGGCAGATAAAGTCAAAAGTCATTCAAATGTAAGGGTTTTAGACTTTAGGACAACTAACTTTGCCAGGATGGGACAATAACTCAAGAAGTCGTTAACGGGATGGGAACTATTGGGCGATGCAGAAAAGCAAAGGGCAAAACCGAAAGGGGATATTTTAAGGGCAAGAAACCTTTTTGTTAGAAAGGTAAATATATGTAAAAGGAAAAGGAGGCCTCTGGTTCTCAAAAGAAGTAGCTGAAAAGGTGAAGAAAAAGAGGGTGACATTTCTAAAATACAAGAGATCATAGAGAGAGGAAGACATGTATCAATATTTGGAAAAATCCAGAGAAGCTAGGAAAGTAGTCAGGAAAGCAAAGATACAAAAAGAAGAAGAAATAGCCAATGCAATAAAATGTGGGAATAAGACATTTTTCAGATATGTTAGTGAGAGGAAGAAGTGCAAAAGTGGTATTGTCAGACTCAAGGAGGAAGTGGAGGAATATGTAGAAGTTGATGATGATGAAGTGGAATTGCTTAACAAATATTTTTGTTCTGTGTTCACAGATGAAGGTTTAGGAGTGGGACCTCAGAAAACACTCACAAATATGAGCAGAAGTAAAGGGGATCTTGAATGATTTTCAGAAGAATGTGTTCGTGATGAACTAACTAAACAAAAAGAGGATAAAGCGATGGGGCTGGATAGGATACATCTGAGAATATTGAAGGAACTTGCGGACATTCTAGTGGCTCCACTGACTGAGCTTTTCAATGCTTTTTTAAGGTTGGAAGTGGTGCCAGAGGACTGGAGAAAGGCACATGTGATCCCTTTACACAAAAGTGGAAGTAAGACAGGGTTGAGAACTACAGGCCAGTTAGTCTGACTTCTGTGGTGAGTAAATTATTGGAAATGCTGTTAAAACGGAGGATAGTGAGGTTTCTGGAGTCCAAGGCAGCAAGTATTTACCAGAGGTAGGTCTTGTCAGACAAATCTGATTGTTTTCTTTGACTGGTTGACTAGAGAGTTGGACTGAGGGAGAGCCCTAGATGTGGTGAACTGGGATTTCAGTAAAGTCGCACAGGCAACATACAAATAAATTGAGCATCCTAGGGATGGACCCTAAAGTGACTGACTAGGTTAGAAATTGGTTGAGTGGGAGGTGACATAGGATACAGGTAAATGGAGCTCACTCTGAGGAGTAGGATGTTACCAGTGATGGTCTGATTCTTTTTAACATCTTTATTAGTGATATTGCGGCAGGGCTGTCGGGTACGGTTTGCCTCTTTGTGTATGATACCAAAATCTGCAACAGAGTAGACACACAGGAAGGAGTTGATAACATGAGGAGGGATCTAGCTAAACTTAAAGAATGGTCACGAATTTGGAAGCTGATATTTAATGCTAAAAAAATGCAGGATCATGCATTTGGGCTGCAAAAATCCAAGGGAGTGGTATAGTGTAGGGGTGAAGTACTTCTTTCCACGAGCATAATTCTTTCTGATGAACTGAAAGTGGTTAAACAGGTAGAAAAGGCGATGGCAAAAGCCAGAAGGATGCTTGGGTGTATAGGCAGAGGAATGGCCAGCAGAAAAAAAGGGGTGATAGTGCCTCTGTATAAGTCTCTACTGAAACCTCATTTGGAGCGTTCTGTGCATTTCTGGAGACCACACCTTCCAAAACATGTAAACAGGATGGAGTTGGTGCAGAGGGTGGCCACTAAAATGGTCAGTGGTCTTTGTTATAAACCATGACTGGCATGTTGAGACATGAATAGCAGGGTTGGACATCCGACTTGGTTGTCCAAACCCCGCTATTCTCTTGGACCCTATTCCGGCACTAGAGCTCCCCGCATGTACTAGACCTTTGTGCGGGCAGCTCTGGCCGGTGGCAGGAGGGATGGGCCAGTGGAGGAGCATGGGCAGGGCAGAGGCAGGCCCATGACCCCGGATATACAGTGCTGATTCTGGTCACAGCCCTGTATGTCCAGGGGTGCAAAAATGACCATGGAACTTAGTCCACCTCGGAGGTGGAATAAATTTCCCTGGTCAAGGCGAATGGCATTGGCGGGCCCCACAAAGAAGGTGAGTGGTAGCAGGGAGTTCCCCGCAGCCCGATCCTAGCCTTGGCAGGCCTCTCCGGGGGTCAGGTGGTGGGGAAAAGCATACCTGATATGCGGCGGGGATTTGGGGCTCCTGCATGGTATCCCGTGCCATGGACATGGGATGCCACGGCACTGAGGCTCCATGCAGGAGAATTTGGAGGGTTAGATGGGGCAGTGGCTGGACGTGCAGGGCGGCTGAATCTGGTCCCATCCGGCACGTCCAAGCCCTTTGCCCCAATTCTGCTCCCATGGGAACATCTAGCACCTGCGGGTGCAGAATCTGGTGCAATTCTGGCTCTTCCAGATTTTGGACATCTGGATGGGCTAGACATGCCCCTTTCTGCATCAGGCTCCACATGAGGACAGACTAAATATCTTAATATGTATATATAAGAGGAAAGGCGGGATAAAGGAGATATGATAGAGATGTTTAAATACCTCCATGGCATAAATTCACAAGGGGAGAGCCTCTTTTGATTGAAAGTAAGCTCTGTAATGAGGGGACATAGGATAAATGTGAAATGGGATAGACTCAGGAGTAATGTATGGAAATATTTCTTTTTGGAAACAGTGGTAGATGCATGGAATAGTTTTCCAGTGGAGGTAGTATCTCCAGTATCTGAATTACAGAAAGCATCGGAGAAACACAGAATATCTCTAAAGGAAGAAAAGGGACTATATTATTTGATATGGAAGGGCAGACTAAATAGGCCATATGGTCTTTTTCTGCTGACATATTCTATGTTTAATAACATTGTGAACTGTAGACACAGGAATCCCAATATCTTTGGAGATGGCCTTGTACCCCTTTGAAGTTTGATGTTTGGTGATAATGCTTTTCTGATAGCCTCAGGCAGCTCTCTTGTCTTCACCATTGTGAAAATGGAACAGAGTGAATATGGCCATTTTAAACATTGAAGCCATCAATCATTGTTTAATTGAAGTCATGTGAGCACTGACAATTGATCACAGGTGTGTCTAATTTTACTGCAATGGGAAATTGATTCTTCTGTTCAAACTGATTTGAATTGTTTATAAGGGTGCCAATAAGGAGTCCCTCTAGAGTTGCAAATTTTAGAAATCCTAGAAATGATCCCGCTTCTGTGGGACTTAGTCATTAAAGTTTCAAAGAGTGAAAGCTCAGCCTGGAAATTATGTTTGATCTGTAAATACAGAAAGATATCCTGGGGCCATAACTGATATTTTTGTTGTAAATCCGAGACACCTTTTCCTGTGTCACTAACTGAGCAACACAGCCCAGTCTATACTCTTCCCACCTTTGTTCGTTCTCTGTCACCAAATGTATCCGAGGTATTTGATAGATTTGGGGATCCATTTAAATCATTGGCGTGTGGTCACCCTAGTCTTGGATAGAGTAATGTTTAAGGTCTTGGACTTTCCCATGTTTACCCAAAACTGAGACTTTTCCATAGGATTACAGGTCCTGTATGATTGTGGCCAAAACCTCTTTGGTTTTGAGATAATCAAGAGGACTTCATCAGAAAATAGGGATATTTTGAAGCCTTGATCCATCACTCTCACCTCTACCACTTGGTCATTCTCCCTTATTTTCTGAGCTAATGGCTCTATGACCAAAGCAAATAGGAAAGAGGAAAGTGGGCAACCTTGCCTTCTATCTCACCGTAATTTCAAATGTTTGAGAGTATTCCCAATTGATCTTTAGATTTGCAAGGGGCTGATTATACACCAGTTGTACCCATTCAACAAACAAGGCCCAATTCCTACTTTTTCAATGATTTTAAGCACAAAGGGCTAGTAAACCTGTTCAAAGGCCTTTTCTGTATTTATGAACAGCAGCAAAAGTGATGTCCTCTTGTTCTATGCCTTCCAAATTATGTACAAAGTCCTTCAAATATTGTCTAAGGCCTATCTTCCTAGGATAAACCCCAACTGGTTTTCATGGACAAGCTTAGATATTCAACTTATAAACCTACTTGCTAACATTCTAGTACTGTATACAGAGCCCTTGGATGTTACTATCTGAACTGCAGCACCATCCAGTGTCCCTATTAAATTATTACAATGTAGGTTGGAAAGAAAGCCTAGCATTTTCCAGATCAGGAGAGGGTTCTTTCTGTCAATCACATTATGGTGGGCGGAGACTTGTCTGGGAGGGAAATTCAAGTCATATATAAAGCACTCCCAAAGACAGAATTCTGTCTTTGGCACATCATCACTTGCAGCATAAGGGAGCAAAGGCATCTGCCCTTTAGACAAGTGTCTTTGGTGCTCAGAGCCTCATACCATTCAGAGGGAAGAACAGGTTCAGAGCAGCAGCTGCATAGGGGAAGAGAGAAGAGGGTTGATGTCAGTCTCAGAAGGAGAGTAGATCTGCCTGTGTTAAAAGTGGCGAAAGTCACAGTCTTCAATGGTAAAGGATAGAGAGTCCAAGAAATTTACCAACAAAATAGCTCTCCAATCCATGAGAGCAAGGAGCCCTGCAGAGCAGTTTTGTGGACCTGCATCTACAGAAGCCACCAGTTCTCAGGAAGAAAGAAACCCAAGCACTCCTCATACACCAGTGACATCAGATCCAGGAGTGAGCCCAGTTCACTATTGGGGACCTGTGTCTGCATCACTACCAGGTACACTGGAAAAGAGTACTAGAAACAAGAGAAGAGGGTTCCCACTTGAGGAAACCAGATTAAGTAACAAAGATACAGGAGTGGTGAAGAATGGAGTAACTGTTCAGCTTAAGATAAAGTGTTCTAGAAGGAATAATAGTAACATACCTAACCTACCAAAAGGGGAAGGAGTCATCTACAGTATGTGTAACTATTTTTGACTAAGGAGAAGGAGTTAAGTGCTTATAATATAGTTCTTGTTTGTTCTCCGGGAACAAGCAGGAAGTCAGTCCTCACATACAGGTGATGTTGGCACCGATGGAGCCCTCGCGGAAACATCCTCTCAGCTTTCAAAGAAAGCCTTTGGGAGATGCTACCAGGCATGCTTGGTCTCCTTCCTGTCCAAGGGTGCCATCTTGCTCAGTCTTCTTTTTTCTGCAGGGCCCTTCAGATGTCCATCTGGCTTGTCCCCGGAAAAAGTTGATTTTTCTACCTGAGTTTCATATGCGCCTCCGGTACTGCACCGGTACTCTTCCTGCCAGCCGACCTTGCTGTCTCGGCATCGAGTTCGAGCCCTTTTTGTAGTTTTTCATTTTTTGCGCCTTTTTTTCCAACTGGCAGCCCAGCGGGTCTTCGACCTCGCTGGGGTACGTTTTTTCCCCCATAGCTGCCAGTGGCTTCAAGAAGTGTGATCGGTGTACCAAAATTATGTCTTTGATTGACACACATGACTGCTGCCTTCGCTGCCTTGGGCCGGATCACGACCCTAAAGCATGCGGTCTCTGCAAATGTTCAACAAGGCCCTCAAGAGCTGCAGGCAGTAGCACGATACATTTTTCCCTGAGTCCCCAGGACCTCCGAAGGCCAGGGTCTCATCTGAAGCAATGACATCTTGAGTGGGCCCCTCCGAACACAAGCGGCACCATGGTTCTTCAGAGAGACGGCGTTCCTTGATGGATCCGACAACCTGGGTACATCCCAAGCCAGGTCCCACAGTCCGAGACGCTCGTACGAGGGATCGGAGAGGGAGCGGCCTGCAAAGGTCCCCCGAAAGGATTTGACCTCAAACCGGCCTCAGTCACCAGACATCATCCTCATTGATGACTCCTCTTCTTGGTAATCAGCATTGGGACCGAGTCCCTCAGTGCCCGCGCTGATGGCTGCGGAGGCTTCTGGCCTGGAGTCCAGAATGACAACCCTGGAGCAAAGTTTGTCTGCCTTCATGGACCAGCAGTGGGCGCTGTTGTCCGGTACTACTGGCTCATCCGCCCCGACCACTGGGCTCTCGATGTCGAAGACATCCCTGGAGGTCAAGCTGATTCTTGTGGTCCTCCGTCCTCATGTCAATCCTTGGCTGAAATCTCCATCTGGTTCCCCCTCGATGGGGCCATGATCGTCCTCAGCCAGTGCGCTTGATGCCGACTGCGGGGCCTTGGAGGGCCATGGGCTGGGGTCAGCCCTGGGGCCCATGGACCATCCTTCATTCAAGTCTTCAATGGACTACTCCAAGTAGGAGATGGAGGATAAGGAGTTGCCCAACTCCCATCACCATCGTGACGTCCCCTCAGACTCTCCTGCTTCAGAGCCCCGGTAGCGGTCTCCACCGAAGACATGGGGTTCCTTGACTTTGTCAAGGACATGTCCAAGGCCCTAGCATTCCCGATGGAATTGGAGGAGGATCCTCGGGCGGATGAGTTAGAAATCCTCCAGTACGAGGCCACTCTGAGGGAATCACTCATGGTGCCCATTCCTTCCATCCTGGAACGGCTGATGTGTCGGTGGTGAGCAAGCGGCTCGACTCAATGTATCAAGTATGCCGGAGCCCATGCTTCCAGAAGTCACAACTGCTGCACAACTCCATGGTGGTGGAGTTGGCCATGCGTCGACTGAAGAGTCAGAACACACACTCTTCAGTGCCCCCCGGCAGGGAGGCATGCACCTTGGACGTCCTTGGCAGAAAGTATTACCAGGGCTTGATGTTCATCAGCCGCATCCAGGCCTACCAGCTGTACATGGGCATGTACTTTAGAGTCACCAAAACAGTGCAGGAAGGACACGGCCGCATCTCTTAAAAACAAAGAAACCTTTTATTTCGTAAAACCTTCAAAGATACAGACCCGACTTGGCCAAGTTTTGGCTGTCTGCCTGCATCAGGAGTCAAAAAACAAAACACAGGAATATTAAAAATACATTAAAAATACAATAATATTCTCCAAACTGTACAGTAAAGAACAAACAAAAATAAAATACAAAAGAAACATACAATATCATCTAAGATTCAATTGCATATATATTCCAATGGCAGTCAGGACATTGTAACAAAAACCTATAAATAAAACATACATATGTAACCTAAAAGATGCATATGAGGCAGTACAACTGCTATAGACAATACCATAAAATTCTGCAGCTAACTTGCTTCATGATCTTTACATAAACATAAAAAACCCAAAAGAATACTAATAGTAGCTAAAACAACTTGGACAAAACAAATAATCCACAACTGCTAATTGAGCTGGGGTTCTACTCCAGGTAATTCCTCGTGCCAAAAAGAGCAGGAGGCCTAAGGCCCATTCTCGATCTGTGCAACCTTAACAAGTTACTGGTGAGGGAAAAGTTCAAGATGCTGTCCTTTGGAACATTGCTGCCTTACCTCCAGTAGGGAGATTGGCTATGCTTCTTGGATCTGAAAGATGCCTATAGCCACATCCTCATTCACCCCAAACACAGGCAGTACCTGTGGTTCATGGTGGGGGGCGAGCACTATCAGTACAGGGTGCTTCTTTCGGCTTGGCCTCCTCCCCAAGGGTCTTCACAAACTGCCTGGCAGTCATGGCTGCCTTCCTCTGCCTCCAGGGGGTCTTTGTCTTCCTCTATCTGGATGATGGGCTCATAAAGGGAGGCATGGCTTCAGAGGTGCAGCAGGTGACTGTGTGCATCATCTAGGTCCAGCAGCACTTGGAGTTTGTGATAAACTACCCCATGTCCCACCTCCTTCCGACGCAATGTCTGGAGTTCATAGGGGCAAGACTGGACACCCTCCAGGCAAAGGCCTTCCTGCCCGTGGATCGAGCTGACTGCCTCAGGGCCAGGCACTGGATTACAGCACCATCCCTCAGTGTCCACTCGGCTCCTCTTGCGCCTACTCGGTCACATGGCCTCCATGGTCCATGTCACCCGACACCCATCTCTATATGAGGGCCGTGCAGTGGTGCTTCCAGGACTAGTGAACACAGGCCATGGGGTGCCTCTGGGACAAAGTCTCAGTGACCCGCCAGTTGTCAGACTCTCTGACCTGGTGGCAGACTCCCCAATATCTCGAGGCAGGGATGCCTTTTCAAGCCCCGAGCCTCTTAAGGGTCCTCACCACAGATGCCTCCCTGCTCAGTTGGGGAGCCCACTGTGAGGAACTCCGCACCCAGAGCAGCTGGTTGTAGGATGAGAGCATCCAGCAGATCAACCTCCTGGAATTATGGGCAATATACTTAGCCCTCCGAGCTTTTTGCCATCGCCTATGTCACCAGCCGCTGTTGATCCAAATGGACAACCAGGTGGCAGTGTGCTATGTAAACAAACAGGGGGGCACGGCTTCTCGTGCCCTCTGCTGAGAGGCGGTGGTCCTCTACTCCTATGAGTCTGACAGGGTATACTTCTGCAGACAGTATAACTGCCAGGCTAGAACAACCTACTGGCCAAAAGATTGAGCAGGGTCCTCCAGCCGCACGAGTGGCAGCTGGACCCCAGTGTGGCCAATTGGCTCTTCCAGCTCTGGGGGGAACCTGTGATGCACATGTTCGCCAGCCCAGACAACTACCAGCTGCCCCGCTTCTGCTCCTGGCAGGCCCATCCCTCCAGGGAGGTAGTGGACACATTCCTCGTCTCGTGGTCGGAGGGCCTCATGTGCGCCTTCCCTCCCACACCACTGATTGCCAAAACCCTGTTCAGGACCCTCTGCGACAAGACCTCGCTCATCCTGATAGCCCCTCGATGGCCTAGGCAACCGTAGTTCCCGCTACTCCTCTGATTATCGGTGGAGAACCCTATCCCGTTGGGGAACTATCCTGTCTCAGAAGGGGGGCTCTCTTCTGCATCCCAACTTGGGGTCCCTGTCACTGTGATCCTAGCCCCTTTCAACCTCTTGGGTGAGGTAAAGGAGATCCTGCTGGCCTCTTGTAAGGCTTCCACTAGGAAAGTTTACGCTCTCAAATAGCGCAGGTTTTGAACTTGGTGTGCAGAGCACAGGACTGACCCATTCTCCCTCCTGGTGGGAATGGTATTACAGTACCTTCTCCATCTCTTGCAATCTGGGCTTAAATCTAACTCTTTCAGGGTGCACTTCAGTGCCCTGGCGGCGCACCACCACCCGGTAGATGGTAAACCCTTCTCAGTTCAACCACTGGTGACCCACTTCCTAAGGGGTCTGCTCTTATTGAAGCCCCCGATTTGCCCTCCGGTGACTGAGTGGGACCTCAATGTGGTATTGGGGCAGCTCATACGCCTGCCCTTTGGGCCTCTGGCTACCTGCCATCTATGATACCTCTCATGGAAGGTGGAGTTCCTGGTCGCACTCACCTCCACTCGCAGAGTTAGTGAGCTTCAGGCCTTAATGGCAGAGGCACCCTATACCAGGTCCTACAGGAACAGGGAAGTGCTCCTCATGCACCCTAAATTCCTTCTGAAGGTGGTATCGTCCTTCCATCTCAACCAGGAAGTGGTACTTCCCACCTTCTTTCCAAAACCTCACACCACTAGGGATGAGATGGTCCTTCACACTCTGGACTATAAGAGGGCCTTGTCCTTCTACACCCAATGTACTCAGGTCCATCGCAAAGCTGCTCAGCTTTTCATCTCGTATGACCCCAGTCACCTGGGGGGAGGCGGTGACCAAACATACACTGTCTACCTGGGTGGCGGACTTTACCACCCTCGCTTATGAGCAGGCGGGGCTCCTGCTTGAAGGCCGTGTCATGGAGCACCATGTCAGGGCCATGGTGGCCTCGGTGGCAAACCTGCACTCCATCCCGATGGTGGACATCTGCCAGACTGTCACCTGGTCTTCAGTCCACACCTTCGCAGCCCATTACTGCCTGGAAAGGGAGTCCTGATGGGACAGTGTCTTTGGTTAGGCTGTGCTCCATAATCTTTTCAGGGTTTAGGCAACTCCTACCCTCCAACCCTTCTGTGTTCAGGCTACTGGAGTGATGGTTTTCATTGGACACAGAGGTCCTACTGTAGTCTGTAGCCATGGACTCAATTGCTGCTGCTCTCGGCTTCCCTGGAGGGAGACCATATTTTTTGCTATGTGCTTTTGGTAGCTGTAGCTGGGGAGACCCATATGTGAGGATTGACTTCCTGCTTGTTCCCAGAGAAAGCATAGTTACTCACCTGTAACAGGTGTTCTCTGGGGACAGCAGGAATAAGTCCTCACAACCCTCTCTCCTCCCCTTGGAGTTGCTTCTTTACCATCTTTTATTTTTGCCTTTTAGCTATGTCCTCTGACTGAGCAAGATGGCACCCTTGGGCAGGAAGGGGACCTCTATGCATGGTAGCATCTCCCAAAGGCTTTTTTGGAAAGCTGGGGGGATGCTTCCACGAGGACTCCGTCGGTGCCAACGTCACCCGAATGTGAGGATTGATTCCTGCTGTCCACGGAGAACACCTTTACAGGTGAGTAACTACGCTTTGCCTCTGCCAATTGTTATTGTTCAGTGACCCTAAACTTTTAAGTAAATCCTTGGTTCAGAACACAAATTCTGGACTCTTATTTGAGAAAGGAAGAGCTGTGAGAGTGTCACTGCCAAGGGCCTCCCAGTGGTTGTGGGTCCCCATCATGGAAATCTGATATTAAATTCCATGAGAAAAGACTGAAAGACTGCAAAAAAGGCTCTTGTACAGTATTTGTGTTTCACCTTGTTTGCCAAGAGCTGGTAGAGCAGCTGCCTGGACTACATAGAAAGAAGGTTAAACTAGTAAAGAAATTATTAGCAAGACTAAATCAGATATGTCTATATGATCCACAGGCTATACTTTCCTCTTTCTTATGGCTTCTGGCAATCCTTGCCAGTCTCATCTAATGCGAGTGAGCTTGTCCTCCTATTAGAAAGCTCATAAAACTTTGTTAAAGGGCCTGCTAGCAAGTGTTGAAAGCTTTTGTAAAATTTGGTAGTGAAGCCATATAGACCTGGTGACCTCCCTGTTTTCATGCCTCCGATGTCACAGCACACCATCCTCCTCAGGTACAGGATGGTCCAAAATTGCTTCATCCTCCTCTAAAAGATGAGGCAACTGGTCCTCATTTAAAATCTATTTTAACATTGATTTTAATTTTGTTTCATGTGGTTTGTTGTAGTCTTAACCCCTGAAGAAGGCTCCGCCGAAATTCAGCGGTGCCAGTTTAAGTATTCCTTATGTAGTTTTAGCAGGTTTGACTTTCTTAATTAAATCCTTTGTTGAACGACTCACTCTGAACTGGGTTTGCTTGGTTATTGTGAGTGTACTTGCTTATTTTGTTGGACACTGTCCATCCAGGCCACCCATTAGCCACAATACCTCCAGAGCAGGCACAACAATGGCCACCACACCACCATTGAGGGACACTACCACCAATATGGGCTAACAACACCCAAGCAATAGCCTCCTCAGGCCACATCCTGGGTTGCACTGGCCATCTGAAATGGAAGGCCAGTTCCAGTAATGAGCTGCTCACCTGCAGGTATCGCTTCATAGATGAACTGAACATGCTGGCACAGGGGAATGTGCAAGTCTATCTAGTTCTGCACCAGTGAATGGCCCTGGTACAGTGGCCTACCAGACCTCACTAGGACCACTCTAGTGGGCAGATATAGATGGCTCACTCCCAGCCAAAGATACCCCAAGCACTACATACCCATCCAACAGGAGATCCAGGCCTGCCACTTGCACCGTTCATCCGTGACCTGCTGGTGGCAGTGCCCAATGACAGTCCTCAAGCACACTCAAGTCGCCACACCAGCCAAACCCTGGAGCCAGCTGGGGAACCTCCACTAAGCCCAAGGTAAGCTCAGTCACACAACTGGGAGGAAGGTTTAGGAGAACCAAATACAATGCTCAATGATACTTCCTCTTTACTAGCCTGCCCCACCAACTGACCTTGAGTCCACCACTTCACAACTCCCCAATCTCCTAGTCCCCTCTCACCCCAATTCCCTGACCATCGAATAACCACTCCTCGCCCATACCTCCATCTGTAACTGGCTATTATCCTTGGAAGTGGGCTCTGCCATGTTATAGGCCCCCATGGCTTAGCCCATGGACCCTCTGTATTTCAAATTTAACAAGTGGGTAAAGCATGCAGAGCATGGTTCTTGGAATTCTTTGCATCCCCTCTGTATTTGCATGGGTGTTTATGCCTTGTTATGTGTTTCTTTTTCTGTGCGTGTGTGTTTATATGTATGCAGCTTTGATTTGTGTATTTATCCATTTTGTTTATGTGTGTGTGTGCATGTGTGTGTGTATATCTTTGTGGGCTGGTATGTATGTGCATGCTTTTGTGTGCTAATGCATGTGTGCTTGTATGTTTCCATGTATATGTGTCTGTGCATGTATGGATATATTAGTATGTGTGTGTATTTTTATTTCTGTTGTTTCTTTCTGCATCTGTAATTGGGAGAAGAGATGAGAGGGGCGAGCTGTTTGACAGGTACAATTCCATAATCATTATATTACTGTGAATCTGTGTTTCTATGTTGCAGCTATTGGAATTGAGGCATTTTTGGAGGATGGGGGGGCTTCATTCCTCTTCCATCTCCCAATACAAACAGAAACTTAAGTCATGCAGAATAGAAACTCCCCCAGTTCACCTCTTCTGTTTCTGTGCTTAAAGCAGTACCCCAGTGCTCTAACTCCACAGCCTTCTCGTTGACTGGAACCTACCCTCATTGTATGGTACATTGGAAGCAGGGCTGACATTTCCATCAGGTAAACTAGGTAGTTCCCTAGATCTGGGAGTGACTCATTCAGGGCCGTGAAAAGGGCTGTGTGAGAGGTGTGGCACACAGGGCACTAGTACCGAAGGGGTGCTAATGTCATCACTGAGCTTACAGGAAACCTGACAAAAGTGAGTTCCGGCATGCAGCTGGGTGGATATGGGGTCTCCAGAATCACAAGTCATATAGGGCACATTGCTAGCTTGGTACGGTCCTGGCCTCATTGCCCATATGAAAACTGGGAGTCTGTGTCGGGGGGGATGTGTGGAAGTGGCTGGTCATAGAGGGGAGGACCTGCGATGCAGCGCCGTAAAGTTCAGGTAAGCCCTATGTCGTGGTTTCAGTGCCATCACCACTGCTGCAGGACCCAGAGAGGAGTGGCAGTTGCGGCAATGGCAGCAGGTGTGCAGCAAGGGGGGGGGGCTATGGTGCCTCTAATCCTTGCATAAGTCCTGATTGGAAGCAGTCAGGACAGGCTCACTTACACAGAGGGGAGGATGAGAGAACTGCAGATAGAGGTTTTAAACTCTTAAAAATGTCAAGATATGCTGGCCATCATCTTAGATTCCAGACATTAAGGCCCCGATTCTATAAGGTGAAGAGCAGGGCTGCACGTTCCACCAGGAAGTACAGCCCCGTTATCCACTTTTGCTGTATGCTGCTTCCCATCCCTTCTGCACACACAGAGCCACTGTGTGTGCTGCGGGGACGGGGGTGGCATGAGGGTGGAGAGTGGGAGGAGTGTGGGCAGAATTGGCACCAGGACGTATAGGGCTGATTCTGCTTACAGCCCTATACATCCTGGGGCACTGGGGGGATGGCCAGACTATTCCACTTTGGAGGTGGAATAAATGCTGACCACCCCCCTGGGCCAGGCCCTCCATGGGTGCTCTGAGGTGGCAGGTGGGTCCCCACCGCCCGATAGGGGCACTGGCTGCCCCCGTCAGGCTCAGGCAGTGGGGAATCAGGGTCCCAGGAAGCGGCAGACATGTGGTGCCATGGGGCGGATGTCCCCGCTGCAATGCTGGGGCAGCCGGGCTTTACTCCTATGAAGAAAGGCTAAAAAGGTTAGGGCTCTTTAACCTGGAAAAGAGACGGCTGAGGGGAGATATGATAGAAGTCTATAAATTAATGAACGGAGTGGAACGGGTAAACGTAGATCGATTGTTTACGTTATCAGAATATATAAAGAGTAGGGGACATGCAATGAAGCTACAGGGTAAACTATTTAAGACTAATAAAAGAAAATATTTTTTCACTCAACATGTAATCAAACTCTGGAATTTGTTACCGGAGGATGTAGTAAAGGCTGTTAGTGTAGCTGGGTTTAAAAAAGGTTTGGACAAGTTCCTGGAGGAAAGGTCCATAAACCATTATTAAGAAGTGACCGAAGATATCAATGCTTGACCCAGTACAAGCATTGTGGAACTTGTGTCTCTTGGGGAAACTGCTAGGTACCTATGACCTAGATTGGCCACTGTTGGAAAGAGAATACTGGGCTTGATGGACCTTGGTCTGACCCAGTATGGCATATCTTATGTTCTTATGTTCTTATGTTCTCCCTGTGCCTGATCCTGCACCTGCAGGAATGTTTTTCTCCAGCAGTGCAGAATTGGGCGCTGATGGCCCCGTCTTGGTCGAGGCCATCCAGACGACCCAGACATGCCCATAGAAGATCAGCCTATATAGTAAAAATCAGTAGAAATCCTGAAAAAAGCCAGATAGTTATCAAACCTAACCTCCTAACCTCTGACAGCATCTCCCTAAACTTTGGACCCTAGAAATCTTCTTAGCTTGCTAATGCCTTAACTAGTCCCGCCCATGGCAACAGATATCAGCTGGCAGTCAGGACCTGCCTAACCATTAGACAAGACTAGGTGGTCGCCTAGAACATCAGCTTCTGAGAGATGGTTAAGAAAAGTAGCAGTTAAAGCAAAATGATAGATTTTGATATCCACACAAACTTAAAATGCCATTAGCACATTCTTTTACCTGCAGGGAGAATAGGCACAGAAACACAGGGCCCGATATGCAAAGGCATTTACATGATTTACAGACTTGTAAACCATGTAAATGCCGCATACAGGGATATTCAGCAACACTAAAATGGTTGGTGCCACTGAATATCCCCGATTACCTCCGCTACACGCCCCAATGCTAACCGCTTAGCACTGGAATGTGTCGTGTGTGTTCTGGGGCATTCTGGGAGTGGCACCAGTCACTGGGTTAGCGATCCACAGGTAAAGCTAGCTACATCAAAAGCTGGCCTGTCTTTATCCTTGGGAGCTAACTGGGCAGCGGCTCAATATTGCTGCTGCCCAGTTAGCTTCTGCAGGCTTGTGGGCTGTGCGGTGAACCCGGATATTCAATGCTGGGGCCACATATGACTCTGGCATTGAATATCCAGGGTTAAAGGTCGGCAGTGATGGCTATGCGCCGTAGCAGCACATAGCTGTTGCAGAAAAATATTGGGCATGTACATAAAGACAAAGTTTAAGAAAGGCCTGGCATCTACTTCCAGTCACACTTTGCCAAGAAAACCCAGGATAGTCCCTTTCAAGAGAACAGGAAAATACCGATATAGACACCGCAAGTCTGATAATAAGCATAAACATAAACAAAAAAAATAACCTCCAGTATTTTAATTGTAGCAAATCAGATTTTTTTCTAAATATTTAAAAATACAGAGAAAAGACTTCAAATGATCCTATGTCTGCACATTTCTTTCAAAAGCATTAAGCTAAACACATCAAAGGTCTTAAAAAATCCTCCGCTTGGTGTATTTATAAAGTGTTCATTTTAAAATTAATTGCCAAAAATTTATAAGTAAAAAAGGGTATTAAATAAATATATTGTCTACAGCAGTGGTTCTCAACCCAGTCCTCTGGGACTCCGAGGCCAATCATATTTTCAGGATATCCACAATGAATATGCATGAGATAGATCTGCATGCACTGCTTCCATTGTATGCAGATTTATCTCATGCATATTCCTTGTGGATATCTTGAAAACCTGACTGGCATGGGGGGGGGGAGGTCTCAGATGTCTGGGTTGAGAACCACTGGTCTACAGCAAGACAGGATACATATTACAGCCTTATAAGCCATGGCTCCTCCACTCACGTCATATACTTCTTAATGTGTTGCACCATGGCTTCTCCGTGATAGGAGGACCCTCGTTTCCCTAGTAAAGCTTCATCAGGGGATACAATTTGTAAAAAAACTCATAAAAGACAGGTTGAAATGAGAAACTTTCCTGAGATATTAACATAATTAATCTTTAAAATCGATTATACTTACTGCGGTCACACTCCTTCAGCACAGCAGCTGTTCTCTATGACACCAAAAGGGTGGCTATTTTGAGAAGAAAGGACAGAGGAAAGGACAACAACGGGCATCGAGAAGAGGAATCAGGCAGGGGGCTGATGAAGGTGATCGTCCCAGGGGAGGGTGGGGTGGGGAGGCCCAACAACGTGTATGCCTATGGCCAACCAAAGGGTTAATCCTGCCCTGGCTACATCTTTGGTGCCAAGACATCTTTGTGGGTTTCCAGGACCCTACAGAAATCAGCATAGAAGTCTGAATGGCAGAAGCAAAAAGCCATCCAAATTATTGTGGTCCTCTTCATAGCCGTGAACACATGGTTTATGTTTATGCAATTTCTTGATATATCGCCCAGGCTGAAGGGCATCAGAGCGGTTTACAATCACTATATCACTATAGTTGCCTCTATAAAACTATTTTCTTATAACTAATACAAAATTTGTAGTAAAACCTCCTTTTTATCATTGACTGTTTGAGGCTGTAACATACCCACAATAAGGCCCTCCAGAGTACATGTTGTAGTGGAGAACTGGCATGTTTCAATTTGTTCAAAGCACTTGACCAGGGCCCACCGCAGGCTGGTGCAAAGTATTAGGTGTCCTAGGCAAACCTTAAGTCTTATGCCCCTCCCTGAAATTTTGATAGTTAAACTCAACAATCATGATCATCTGAATACCATCCTTCCAATAACAGTACTGTAAAAATGCATAATGACGTGTGCCTGCCCATCCTGCAGGTAAAAAACATGCTGATGGCTCTTTGAGTTTGTGTGGACGTCAGAATCTCTTATTTTGCATTGAAAGTGCAGCTGTTTGCTCCCCCAGGGAAGCGCCTAGTCTTGCCTTGCACTTGGCTCAAAGCTCGCAGGATAAATGAGGCCTATTGCTGACCTCCAGCCAAACAATAAACCTAATGAGCTAGGGCCAGACACAGGCCTAGAACTCCCATGTTCTGATTGGTTGAGCTGTTGGGATGGCAGTTGTTAGGAAACATAATATCTGAGCTGGGTTTTAGAACAGGGTGCCTAGGTGAGTTAGGCAGGAAAACACCTATTAAATAAAGACACAGAGTGTCTTTATAAAATACTAGCACAAATCCTGCAGAAATTGCACCTAGATTGAAAGCACAAGCATTAAACCTGCTGCTGAGAAGGCGTAAATGTTAGCAAGTACTTTACATGCACATGCCTAAATCACAACTCTGCTCATGCTCTGTGCAAACACCTACCCTGAACACACTTGCTCGGCGAGTACCTGCCTGCTAAGTTTAGGCGTAACCTAATTCGATAAAAGTCCTTTTATGCGCCTAAAACTATAAAATTATCAACTTCGTGCTCATAAGTGCCTTCATTGCTAACATCTCTTAATTTGGCTTCAGGCCTCAAGTGTGGAGCAGTAGCCTAGTGGTCAAAGCAGCAGGTTACAAACCAAGCAAGCTAGAGCTCAAATCCAACTTCTCCCTGTGATGCTCCTTTTGACCATAGGCATGCTAATTCACCCTCCATGTCTTCAGGGGCATCTTAGATCATAAGCTCTTTTGGAAAGGGAAATAACTCACATGCCTTTAGCTCAGATTTGGAAAAGGCAAGTAACTAAGGGGTATGTTTACTAAATTATGGTAGCGGCTTCCGTGTGATATTGGAGCCGTGGCCCTATTGATTTCAATGGGGCTGCGGCTCCGATATCCCACGGAAGCCGCTACCGCCATTTAGTAAACATACCCCTAAGCTTTAAATCTAAATATACCGTCCTCCAGCAGGCTATTTCCCTCCCCGTCTGCTACTATTAGGTTAGTAGCATACAAAGAATTAATTACAAATGAGAAATAATGTTTTTTTTCTTGTCATTTTTAATCTATTGTAATGGAATTTTTTTTAAGTTTCTAGGCACGGCTTGCAGCTCTTGCATCTGCTGTAGCTGTTATTTTCCTATTCATTAGCACGTCCAAAAAAACTGACACGTAGATTTGAAGGAGGTGTGAGGGGGCACTGCTAAGTGTTCTATATCCCAACCACAGCATCATAAATAAACGTGTTTTAATCATGCCAGTTCCTAATAACCATAAACCATCTTTTGCTTCTATATAAAGCACTGGTTTAAGGAGCCAACAGAATTAGTAGACTCATAGCGCTTACAGTAGGTTTTCCATCCATTTCCATTTTAAGTAACAAATTCTTTAATACCAGTTTGGTTTATCCAGAGAAATATTTCTGTTGTGAACATGTCAGTCCTTCTTCTTGTTCATTTAAAAATAAATGTCAGTTTTAACTGTAAGCTATTTATTACACTGTTATTGTATTTTATTTAATTTCTCATTGTATTACTGGAGAAAAACCAGGCCCATACAGCTTTACCAGCTGAAGATAAATGAATGAATAATGAACCTTCAGCATTAACTACAGAAAATTTTGAGAGTTGGAGCAATCGATTCTCTAGAAATCTGATATTATATTACATTCAAAGATGGGGAAAATTCTAGAACATTCTTTCTGATTTCAAAGCATGATCATCCATAGCATAGCACGACACAAAATTTATCTGCAAATTTGTAATTATGTCCTGTATATTGCACATGCTAAATATTGGAGAGTCCCCTTGCTTTCCTTGATCTGGCTAGTGATGCCCTAGCTCAGTATTATACATTCAGCATTATGCAGAAAAACAAGAACATAAGAATTGCCGAAGTGAGTCAGACTAAAGGTCCATCAAATTCAATATTTTATTTCCTACAGTGGCCAATTCAGGTCATAAGTACCTGGCAGGATCCCAAAACGTAGATGAATTCCATGCTACTTACACTCAAAGATGAGGAGTGGTTTACCGCAGGACTACCTTAATAATTGTTTATTGACTTTTCATTGAGGAACTTGTGAAAACCTTTCTAAACACAGCCACTGTAAGGGGCATGCTGCTAAAATGTGCCAAGTTAGCATGCAATTGAGCCACGAATCTAGCGTAGAGACCTGCACTAACATCAAGGAATATGGATGTCCATGCCCTTGCTGTTAGCACTTTGCAGCCACATGGTACCATGTTAATTGGCACATGGGTGCACTTAATACCACATATTGAAGTGGTGTTAAGTGCACCTGCACTAAGAGTAACAGCCATGGTTAGCATGTGCTCTAGATGCTTGTGCTAATTGTGATGCCCTGTCAATGTCTGCATTATGCCCCTAACCCACCTGGTCCCTGCCCAATCACACACTAAATGCTTATAATGGGAGTTTTAACATGGTGGATTTTTAGCAATCATATTTTCTCTTATACACCCGAGTAAACACTATGGGGTAGATTCTGATCCATGTTTAGTGAGGATATATATCCTGGTTGGATGTATATAAGAGCATAAGAACATAAGATATGCCATACTGGGTCAGACCAAGGTCCATCAAGCCCAGTATTCTGTTTCCAACAGTGGCCAATCTAGGTCATATGTACCTAGCAGTTTCCCCAAGGGACACAGGTTCCACAATGCTTGTATATCTCTGCTAAATACCTGGATGCTGATTCCACCCACAGAGCTCTCCACACGTACAGCAGAGATATGCGGGGAGCTTTGTAGGGGGGCAGGAGGGGGTGGGCCAAGGGAGGAGCGAGGGCGGGTCAGAGGCGTGATCCCTTCCCCAGACATACAGGGCCAATTCCATTGTCGGCCCTGTATGTCCGGGATTGGCCATTTGGATGGGAGACTTATTCCACCTCGGAGGTGGAATACGTCCCCCTAAATGGCAGCCAATGTTTGCTCCAGGCTGGGAAAAGGATGTAATGGGATTCCTCACTGCCCGACACTGGCCAAGGCAGGCCTGATTGGGGGTCGGATGGCGGGGAAAGGATCATTTTGGGATCTGCTGGGGACTGTGGCTCCTGCATGGAGCTGCAGTACAATGGCAACAGGATGCCACAACACCTTGGCTCCATGCAGGAGCCTGGCTGGGTTAGCCAGGTAAGTGGCTGGATATTTGGGAGCCCAGAATTGGGACATGGCCGGCCCGTCCAGGCCGGGTGCACCCAATTCTGAGCCTGCGGGGACGTGTAACCCCTGCGGGATCAGAATCGGCTGCAATTCCGGCCCATCCAGATTCTGGACATCCAGACGGGCTGGAGGTGCCCAGACCTAAATTGGCCTCAAACAGAATAATCCAGCTGAGACAACACAAGACTTTGAATCAGAGCATGGAATGAATGAAGTCTCAACCTCCACTATCTCATTTTAAAATTAGCTCTCTTAGTAAGATTACTTACTTGGGTTTCAAAAATAAAGAAAAAGAGACAAAGAATACTCTATCATTTAAATTCACGAATGAAAGTTACTATTTTTTTCTATGGTATTTATTTTTTTATTTGGCTGGATTTATATACCGCTTTTTGCAGGGGTCAAAGTGATTTACAGGGAACTTTAAACAAATTCAGACAAGGCCAATTTGTATAATAAATAAAGGAACAGGATATGCTTGATTAATACAGATTGTAACAATGGAGTTGACATTCCATATTTCCCAATCCACAGCTATTTAGTTTTAGTAGCATTCAACATTAAGGGGTATGTTTACTAAACCGTCTTAATGCCGCAGCAGTGGTATTATCGTGTGATAAGTGATGTTAGCGTGCGATAATGTCACTTAGCGCGCGATAACGTCACTTAGCGCGCGATAACGTGGCTGCGGCATTAAGGCACACTAACGCTGTGAAATCCGACTCTGAAGGGTGGAGTAAGGCTTCCCAGAGGGCAGAGAGAAGGGGTCAATGGGCAGAGAGTGGGAGGGGAGAGGCTCCAGGCACACTAACGCTGTGAAATCTGGGTCTGAACACTAACGCCAGTGAAACCCTCGCATTAAGGCACATTTGCAGGAAAGAGAAACCATTTCAGTCAGCAATGTACAGCAAAGCCAGGGAAACCCAAAAACGTGATAGTAGTGATACATGTGCATGGAACAAAAAGGCAAATAAACATAGAAAATGACCTGAATCACATTTAAAATCCCAATAACCAAGCTGGCCAAAAGTGATATTAATGATAAACATAAAGCAACGCCACTGACAAAGCTCAAAAAATAAGATATCATGTTTGGAAGGGTCTGTTCTCTGTCCCCCTACAAAGTGAATGATCCCACATTGAAATAGTGCTGATGAGGGTTTATTCACGTCTATATTGGGCAGGTTTGTTATGGCGTGCACATGTGCAGTAACAGCAGAGTGGGCACGTAGGAAAGGGCAACTGTACTGATGCTATAAATGGGATATAGAGGGCTGCAAGTAGCACATGCTGTGGTCCAGCTGGGGCACAGTGCGTGTTAGGCAGATGCCTTGGTGGCACATAGGGTTGCCGAAACTGTAAAGCAGCAAGACATCAACTGACAAGGGTCCAACATGGGCACGAGTGTGTGTCCCACAGTGTCACAGGGGAGATTGCCCAGCAGGTACCCCCAAGGGCACATAACATTGGCAGGCGGTGTGGGGGGGGGGAAGCGCTCATGTCCATGTAGGCACTCCTACTCGAGAACCCACACCATAGGCAGCTGCCTACCGGCATACTGGATGGCCTGGGACTGCACACCACCAGCACCACTGGCATAATGGCATGGCAGCATGGTGGCGGAGGGGTGCTGGTGGCGGAGGGGGCAGTGGTATCTGCCCACAGCAGACCATGGCCTAGCCCATTTAGGTGGGTGCCGTGCACTGCAACAGACAGGGTCTGTCTGATGAACAGTCATGGTATCCCCAGGGGATGAGCTGTCCCTGTGGCAGCAGTGTGGTGCAGTACACACAGGCAGTGTGCTCATGAGCGGAAGGTCACAAGTTCAAGTCCCAGCTGTGGCTCCTGCCAACCCAGTCCCCATATTTTACCCAGTACTAAACCGTGGTAATAAAGATAGAACCTTTTTTGCAGATAACATAAACATGCCTGAAACGCCTATATTTTACCCTACAGAGCACAGACACCATAAACATGTGCAATTGATCATTGAAAAAGCAGCCCTCATCCAACTGCAAGAACACCTTGATGACAACGAAACACTGGACAAACAGCAATACGGATTCAGGAAAAACCATGGGGTCGAAACCCTTCTTTTGGCCCTGTTTAACAACCTCCTTAAGGGTCTGGAAGACAGGAAGAAAATGTTTATCCTCATTTTCATCGACATCTCCGCTGCATTCGACACTGTCCATCACCTAACCCTCCTTAACAAGCTGGCATCAATTGGAATCTTAGGAACCACCTTGAAATGGTTCTCCTCCTATATAACGGACAGAAAGCTGCAGGTCCAATTCAACGGAGAAAAAGCCGAAGCCTTCACCCAAACTCAAGGCATACCACAGGGTTCGGCACTCTCGGCACTACTTTTTAACATTTACATGCAGCCCCTCAGTGAAATATTCAGGAAATACGGCATCAACTACCACATATACGCAGACGATATCATGTTGTACACCCAACTAGAGACCACTAACCCGAATTACAACCAGCTTGAAACCTGCATGGGAGAGATGTTGGGATGGCTAAAGCAAAACAACATGTCAATTAATCATAAGAAGACTGAAGTAATGTTTATGTCCAGTAAAATGGACTTTGAACCACCTCCAGCAATCACACTGTGCAATAATACTTACAACTCGAAGGAAGAAATAAAATATCTAGGAGTCACAATCGACAGCAAACTGAAAATGGAAAAACACCTCAGCAACACCAACAAAGCCATCTTTCACAAGCTTAGAGTACTACGACCCCTGAGGAACGTACTGGATTTGTGTGATTTCCGATCAGTTGCACAAGCACTCATTATGCCCCACCTTGACTACTGCAACGCCATCCTGCAGGGTCTACCAAAGAAAACCACTAACATATTAAAACTGGCACAACACGTAGCAGCAAGGATCATCATGAGAACAAGCGTCACTGAGCATATCACACCTGTATTGATGGAACTGCACTGGCTCCCAGTTGCTGCCAGGATTCAATACAAAACATTGGTAACGACATTCAAGTTAATTCAAAACCTGGCCCCCTCATTCCTCTCCACCCTGATCTCCATACAACCTACCACCAGAAGCAGGAGAACCATAAACTCAGACACACTAATAGTCCCAAACAGCATTAGGCACGTAAAAGTCAGTACTAGTCGCAGAGCGTTCTCCTTCTCTGCCCCCACTTTATGGAACCAGCTCCCACACGAGCTGAGAGCAATTAAAGACATAACCGATTTCAGAAAAAAATTAAAGACGCACCTGTTCAATTGTCACTATATACAGATGTAAATCCAAGAAGATAAAAGAGAGTGAATAGCTGTATGTAAAACTGTTCACCTGTTCAATTGTCACTATATACAGATGTAAAGCCAAGAAGATAAAAGAGAGTGAATAGCTGTATGTAAAACTGTACATAGATGACGGATAATCGCGTGTGTAAATGTATAATTGCTTGTATAAATATATAATCGATTGTGATAGTAATTATGGTCTAAATATAGACCCTAATATGTGTGCTGTGTATTACCCCTGTTCTCTCTATCTATGCCCCAAATTTTCTGTCTTGATTTTTGACAAATCCCAAACTTGTAATCAAACCGCTGCTGATCGCTGGAAGTAGCGGTATATAAGTATTTACTAAATAAATAAATAAATAAATACCTAGAGCAGAGTTTCCCAACTGCAGTCCTGGAGGCCCAAACACCATTCAGGTTTCATGCTGTCTCTAATAAATATGCCTGTGCTGCAATTGTATGCGCCGCCCCATGGTATGCAAATGTATCTCATGCATATTCATTAGGGGCAGAATGAAAACCCGAACAGTGTTTGACCCACAAGGACCAGAGTTGGGAACCTCTGCCCTAGAGCAGCGGCCAACAGGGGCATAAACACCCACACCCACAGGCTCCACTATCCAAAGCCTCATGGAGAGTCAGGCTGTTGGGCCCTGCGCGCAGCAGCATCTCCCAATGCTAGCACTTGCATACCTTAGCAATGCCGCCCTAAACTTGGGAATACGTTACACATGTATCAAAAGGTTGCTATGATTAATGGCAGATAGCAATTCCTAAGTTAAGCACAATTTGCTGATAGAGCTGCATCATAGCAACCTTTCTGATATCTGTGGAATGTGTTTCAGTTTTGGTTTCTGACAATGTTTACCACCCCGGGGAGTGACCCCAACAGTATTGCATACCATAGCCATGCCTGCACTGTGCCCAGGACTGATGTGATGGCCAGGGCTGCCAAAAGCCTCTATATTTGCACAATGCTGGCATAGGTGTGGGAGTGTGTGTCTGTCTATCCAGTGTGTTGTGACTGCCTACACCTTACTCAGCCCACACTGCTTGCACTGTTTCCAGTGTTAGCCTGCCAATGTGCATAATGAGGAGCAAAGTACTGTGGGTATGGCCCGGACAGGGTGGCATGGGCAGGAGGCATCTGCACAGGGTATAGGGCAATGGCTGGGACATTGTAGTGCCTGACCACCACCTGCATGGACAGGGTGGCCACAGCATGTCATGCTGGGAGGTCACTCTCACCCTGACTGAGCAGTGACCACGGCATGGCTAGGTTCCCCCATAGTGCGGGATCAAACTCATGACCCCTGTTTCATCAGCCAATGTGTTAACCATTGTGCTACACTTCTGTTGCTGTGTTTCCAGGTCAGCGCGCCTAATTAAGGTTAACGCGCGTTAACGTGCCACGGCTTTCTCTATCGCACGATAACGGACTTTATTGCACGACAACCTGAAATGCTACCTTAAGACCGGAACGCCCACTCCTTTTATGGCATTCTTCACATTATCGCTGGAGCTAACGCCGGTAACATTAAGACGGTTTAGTAAACATACCCCTAAATAATTATTTTTTATCTAATTCCTATTCTTATGCATTATATCATTCAAACCCTCATAAGTACATTCCCATGTTCCATTAAATGGAATAATCAATACCAAATTATCCGCATAGGAATAATAAGGTATATCAAGTTCCAACTTTTTTTCAAAAAAACTCAAAAAATTCTGAAATAAAATAGGGAAAGAGGGAAAACCTGTTGAATGCCACATTCCAATTTCTGAGGGACAGAAACATCTCTATTAAAACTAACTTTCCATGTTCTAGATTCTAAAAACCCTCTAAATTGATGACTTCTCCCGTGGTTCCTAATTCACGCAAATGAGATAATAGCAAAGAATGATCAATCAGATCAAAAGCAGATGAAATATCCATCTCTACCAGAATACATTGCTATTACACCATAGCGATCCTGTAATAACCATAATAATTATAATTCAGTGCTATAAGATTTCTTAAAACCGCATTGAGAATCATGCAAGAGGTCAAATTTATCCAAAAACTGAGAAAGTTGTGTAGTGACAATTGTTTTCTGCAAGTCGGCTAATAAAGGAATATTTGCTATCGGTCTAAAAGTGGAAGGCAGATAGGGATAGGAGTCAATAGGATCTCCCCTACATTCGTTGCAAATCTTTTTCTTTTATCAATGATTGCACCTCTTTGGCTGAATTGGGAGCAAATTATTCCCATATACAATCCACATAAATCCCTTTATAATTGGTTATCTTGCTTACTGAACTCTTTAGACTATAAAATAGTAACTTCCTTTTCAATTCCAGTTGTTTCCTTAAGACATTGATTTTATCATAAAAATATATAGCTAAATCATGAGCAGTTAACCTAATATCCACATTTTTCCACTCACTTAACAGGGTCATCATCATATTAGAAGTTTTAAAGAAAGCTTTAATGTTATTTTGATCATCAATTATTAACTGAGAGAAAAATCTTCTTTTGAGCTGCTATTAAATTCTGTTTGTATTGCATAATAGCTTTCTTCTAAACTAATCTATCTTCTTCATTTGTTGAAGACCTCCAAACTATGACAATTCATTGTTAACTTAGCAAATTGTGACATATACTATGAAATAGTTTCCTTATGTGTAATATCAAATTATGGGCCCCTTTTACTAAGGCCACAAAGCATTTGCAATAAATGCACCAAATGCACATACACAGGGCCGGATTTACCTATACGCCAACTACGCCGTGGCGTAGGGCCCACAGCTGGCAAGGGCCCACAAAAATTGAACAAATTGTTAGCTTTTTAAAATTAAATTTAAAAAAAAACGCTGGCTGCTGCCACGGCAGCATGGACTGTCCCGCGGGGCCCCCTCTTCTGCCGTGGCAGCATGGACTGTCCCGCGGGGCCCCCTCTGCCCGGCTGAGCCCCTCCGTGCCAGCTTTGAGAGGCGCGAAGGGAGAGTGTCTCCCTCGCATCTCTGTTAAGCCCGCAGGGGCAGATGGGAAATTTTCCATCAGCCCCTGTGGGCTTAACAGATACGCGAGGGAGACACTCTCCCTTTGCGCCTCTCAAAGCCGGCACGGAGGGGCTCAGCCGGGCAGAGGGGGCCCCGCGAGACAGTTCATGCTGCTGCGGCGGCAGTGGCAGCGGCCAGCGTTTTATTTTTTTTTTATTAAAGTTTACTTGAGCCGATGGGGGGGGCTGGGACTGGAAATGGGCTGGGGGGGTGAGGACTGGAGTTGGGCTGACACGAAGAAGAAACCAGAAGAAAGTGGCTGGAGCAATTGCAGCTGAAAAAAAATGCACAAAAGGTAGAAAAATATCTCTTTATTTTGAATTTATTAATTGGAATATGTCAGCTCTGGTAAATGTGCATCATTAACGTCTGCACTTTGTTTAGTACAAGAGCAAATTAATGTATAGTTTTATTTCTACAGTGTTGTACATTCCAAGTTTGGCTTTTGGGATTCCCAGTTTAATTATGATGTCAGGGCCAACAGCGCGCAGCTGATCCGGCGTGCTCGTTTTTATCTTTTCTGGGGGCCCACAATTTTTGTTGGCGTAGGGCCTCACTCAAGGTAAATCCGGCCCTGCACATACATTAATTGCAAAGCCTCTGTGTTAGCTCTCAGGGGTACGATCAATAGGTTCCCGACAGCTGATGTATGATGGGCCACTTGAACATGTGCCCCATTAAGGTGGATTCTCTTAATGGCTCCCATAGATGAGTTGTTAGGTGAACCTATGTTAAAAACTGTGTTGCTGCTGAGCACATGGCAATTGCCCTAGTGCTAGTGGTAATACGCTCTTCACACCCACTCTCTGCCCATTCCCTGCCCCACCCTGCAATCACTGATTAACGTGCGGTGGCAGACACCTTTGCATGTTAGTCTTCCCAACCCCCAGTTGCTGCACATTAAAATGCACACTAATCGGCTAATGGGCTTTAGTAAAAGAGGCCCTGTGGTAAGTGAAAAAATATTTTCTTGTATTTGCTTTAGATACCACTTTTTAATTTCTTGGCACATAGTCTTTGTACTTTCTGAAAGAGCAAACAATCCATTTGCATTTGTCTGTTCCAGTCCACTCAGGATCTTATAGACCACTATCTTATCTCCCCTCAGCGGCCTCTTCTCCAAGCAGAAGAGCACTAACCTCTTTAGCTTTTCCTCATAGAAGAGTCATTCCATTCCCTTCATTATTTTGGTCACCTTTCTTTGTACCTCATCTAATTCTGCTAAATCTGTTTTTTGAGATATAGGGACCAGGATTGCACACAATACTCAAGGTTCAGTCACACAATGAAGAGATACAAAGGCATGATAATATCCTTTGTTTTATTCTCTATTCCTTTTTTAATAATAGCCAACCTTTTTTTTTTTTACTTTTTTGGCTGCTGCCATATACTGAGCAGAAGATCTCAACATATTGTTCACGATAATGCCTAGATCCTTTTTCTGGATGGCAATTCCTAATGTAGAACCTAACATTGTGTTATTATAATTTGGGTTATTCTTCCTTATGCGCATCACTTTGCACCTATCCATATTAAATTTCATCTGCCATTGAATGCCGAGTCTCCAAGTCTTGCAAGATCTTCCTGCAATTTCTCATAATCTGCAGGTGGTTAAACAGTTTGAATAATTTTGTATTATCTCACTCAATGTTCCCATTTCCAGATCATTTATAAATATATTAAGAAGCACTGGCCCCAGTACAGACCCCTGGGGTACTCCACTGTTCACCTTCCTTGTTGGCTTAAGCAGCTTGAAAGTATAAGATTCTTTTAATATATTTTATAATTTTGTATATATGTGAAATCCTTGTGGTCTTGGGCAAGCCACTTAACCCTCCATTGCCCATGTTCCCTTTAAATTGTTATCTCCAAGTTATAATGCCCTGTTCAATGTAATTTCAGTTTGTTCAATGTAAACCGCCTTGATATCATGAAAGGCGGTATATAAGAAATGTTAATTAAATAAATAAATAAAATAAATTAATTCTCTGCTAAATATAAGTAAATGAAAGAACACCAAGGGGTATGTTTACTAAACCGTTTTAATGTAGCAGCGCCGATGTTATCGCGTGATATGTAACGTTATCGCGCGATAACGTCACATATCGTGCGATAACGGCAGCAGCGTTAAGGCACACTAACGCTGTGAAAGCTGGCTCTGAAGGGCGGAGTAAGGCTCCCCAGAGGGCGGAGATAGAGGTCAATGGGCAGAGAGTGGGCAGGGAGAGGCTCCATGCACACTAACGCCATGAAAAGAAGGTCTGAAAATTAGCGCCAGTGAAAACCTCACGCTAGAGGCACATTTGCAGGGGAGAGAAACCATTTCAGTCAGCAATGTACAGCAAAGGCAGGGAAACCCAGAAAAGTGATAGTAATGGTACATGTGCAGGAACCAAAAAGGCAAATAAACATATAAAATGACCAGAACCACATCTGAAATCCCAATAACCAAGATGGCCAATAGTGATATTAATGATAAACATAAAGCAACACTACTGACAAAGCGTAAAAAGGAAAATATGTTTGAAGGGCCTGTGCTCTGTCCCCCTACAAAGTGAATGATCCCACATTGAAACAGAGTTTTTGTTGTTTATATTGGGCAGGTTTGTTATGGCGTGCACATGTGCAGCAACAGCAGAGTGGGCACGTAGGAAAGGGCAACTGTACTGATGCTGTAAATGGGATACAGGGGGCTGCAGACGGCACATGCTATGGTCCAGCTGGGGCACAGTGTGGACTAGGCAGATGCCTAGGTGGCACATAGGAATGCCAAAACTGTAAAGCAGCAAGACAGCAGCTGACAAGGGTCCAACATGGGCATGAGTGTGTGTCCCACAGTGTCACAGGGGATATTACCCAGCAGGTACCCCCAAGGGCATGTAACATTGGCAGGTGGTGCCGGGGGGAAGCGTGCATGTCCATGTAGGCACCCCTACCCAAGAACCCACACCATAGGCAGCTGCCTACCAGCACACTGGATGGCCTGGGACTGCGCACCACCGGCATAAGGGCATGTCAGCATGGTGGCGGAGGGGTGCTGGTGGCGGAGGGGGCAGTGGCATCTGCCCACAGCAGACCACAGCCAAGCCCCATTTAGGTGGGTGCCATGTACTGCAACAGACAAGGTCAGTCTGACAAACAGTCATGGTATCCCCAGGGAATGATCTGCCCCTGTGGAAACAGTTTGGTGCAGTACCCACAGCCAGTGTGTTCAGGAGCAGAAGGTCACAAGTTCAAGGCCCAGCTGTGGCTCCTGCCAACCCTGTCCCCACATTTTACCCAGCACTAAACCGTGGTAATAAAGACGGAACCTTTATTGCAGATAAATAAACATGCCTGAAACGCCTATATTTTACCCTACAGAACACAGACACCATAAACATGTGCAATCCCTAGAGCAGAGTTTCCCAACTGCAGTCCTGGAGGGCCAAACACCATTCAGGTTTCATGCTGTCCCTAATAAATATGCCTGTGCTGCATTTGTATGTGCTGCCCCCATTGTATGCAAATGTATCTCATGCATATTCATTAGTGACAGAAGGGGTGCTCTTACTGCACAATGGTATTGCCACTAATCATGTCGTAAGTGCATACTTTTAGTAAAAGGTTCTCTTAGACAATTTAGAATGTTCCTGTGATTAAATGTTATTTCTCAAATTTATGTTAAATATACTCGTTTGTAATTTCATGGTATGTGCAGCAGCTGTACTTTTTGAAGGAGTAAACAACCGATTAACATTGGCTCATTCCACTCTACTCTGGATTTTATAGACCTCTATCATAGCTCTCTTCGGCCGTCTCTTTTCCAAGCCAAAGAGCCCAAACCTCTTTAGTCAATCTTCATAGGAGAGTCATTCCATCCCCGTTATCATTTTGGTTATCCTTCTCTGTACCTTTCCTGATTCTGCTATATCTTTTTGAGATGTAACAACTAGAATTGCAGACAGTACTCATGGTGCCATTCCCAAAGACATGCCATGAAGTTACAAATGAGTACATTTAAACAAATATTAGAAATAATTTATCAAGGTACCTTCGATAAGTTATTCATGTATCAGATGGCTACTTATTGGAATGAATTGTCTATGACTTTAAAATAAGAGAACAACTACATGGCTTTCAGAAAACAATTGAAAACTGCTTTATTCTGTAGACTTTTATCTTCTGTTCAATGTTAGAGTACTGTTGTGTTAGATCTTTTTTAATGATATTGTAATCTATTACTTTGGTTATCATTTTTTGTAATCTGCCTTGAACTATAATGTGAAGGGGGAACAGAAATGCTGAAATAAATTAAAATAAGAGTCCTGATTTTCAGTCATATATCTGCTACCTGGGTTCTTGTGAATTCAATGAGGTGTGTGAACGTTTTGTGATGCTTAGCTTCCTTCTTTAGTATAGAAATTTGCATATGCTGTTGAATGCTAACCAATCGCAAGAATGCTTGCTTGATGACATCACAGAGTGTTTGGACCTGAGATTACAGCTGAGCTGCTCTGAACTGACCTATTTCCCTAGAGAAGATATAGACAAAGACAACTTCTATCAGTGTACTGTGATGGCCATACTTTCATTGGGTTGATATGTGCTAAGAAAGCTGCCTAGAATTAACCGGGTCACCTGTCTGGTTAATGTTAAGCAGATTTTCAGCCACCTTATGTGGTTAAGCCTGACCAATGAAAATGCCAAATTTATGTTCTGTTAATTTTATAATAGCTATTTGTGCAATCCATGTTAACCACATACAGTTAACTGAATATTGATGCAATCCTATTTACTTAAAGCCACACCCCTGGAAGACCTTTCTCTTTTATCTGGGTAACTTTTGACCAAATATCAAGTTGTCTGGCTAAAGGTTATATGGTTACCAACCCCGGAATTTAAATCAAACAATTCATCCGGGTAACTCTTTAGATATGTGCGTAAATAATTTTGAATATTGAACCCAGAATATTTGCATTTTGTCCCATTCCTTATGCAAGGTTGAAACTTGATAAACTCATTTTTGAATAAGAAATGACAAGAAAGTATCACGTAGATTATGTTGTGAATGCATTCTATATATACACTTGAAGAGAAAGAGGATTAGTGACAGAATGCATTCTGATCCTTTGAGAACACTCATAGTACAGTGTGGCAAGCAAAGTGACAGGAATAATTATAGAAGTCATACTCTAGCCAAAGACCGATCGCATTCCTCAGAGAAATTCCACCTGAATGTAATCAGCATTCAATATTCACCAGTAATTTTGCACATTGTAAGATGTAGGTCTCTAAAGAGATTGTAAAATATACATTTTAGACAGAACTTTATATTTAATTAGTTCAGCAATTCAGTGCGCTCTGAGTGAAGAAGTAGCCTAAAGGTTAGAGCACTGGCTTGGTAACCAAGAGACCGGACTTTGATCCCCACTAGCATTCCTTGGGCAAGTCTCTTAACCCCCCATTACCTTGGAAGAAAGTCTTGGCAAAATCAACCAGGAGCTGCTGGGTTACCAGGGGGTATGTTTACTAAACCATCTTAATGTTACCGGAGTTAGTTGCAGTCTTACTGTGGCAAATGCCATATAAGGTAGTGGGCATTCCGGTCTTAAGGTAGCATTACGGATTATCGTGTGATAAAGTCCGTTATCGCGCAATAGAGGGAGCCGTGGCACGTTAACGCACATTAGCCATAATTAGGCGTGCTGACCTGTAATCACAGCAGCAGAGGAGTAGCACACTGGTTAGTACATTGACTGCTAATGCAGTGGTCATGAGTTCAATCCCTCAGTGGGCTCAGTTAAAAGAATGTTTGAGGCAATCCCTTTTCCTGCTTGTAACAGACAGACACATCCCAACAATCTGCACTGCCAGCCAAAAAAGCCTCACCCCAGTGCCGCAACCTAATGCACCTTTTATGGCACACCATAAGGTGCATCATAAGGCATGATGTCATCCAAGGCAGGTCATAATGTGCCCCAGAGGATGGCAGGAAAGGTTGGCACCCTCCAAGGCAGCATATAAGGCACCCCATAAGCTGGCCAAACCTAAGGTGCCACGCAAGATGCCCCAGGGATGCTAAGGTGACACAGGAGATGGTGCCCAGGGGCACAAAGGTGCCCCAAGGTCACAAGCATGAAATGTATGGCTCAAACGCAGATGTAACCATAACACTGCACAGAGCACCAAGGAAAGGCAATGAACAAGTGATGGAATGAAATAGATGACGGAGCTCATGGACCAGCCAAATCTGTGTGCAGCCCATGTGGCAGCAGGTAAAGTGGACAAACATATCGGGGGGCAGCTGTACCGATATACAGGGTGATGGTAATGTACAGTGCAACAATGACAGTGTGTGGCAGAGGATGGGGATACGTGTCCACCAGAAGAGGTAGAGGTGGCAGGATAAGTGCAATGACAGGATGACAGAGGAGAGCAGTGACATGCAGAGCAGACACAGGAGAGGCAAGCATGAAGAGCCACAATGCAGAAAAGTGTGCCAGTGCAGGACATGGGGTAGTAACCTGCACAGTAGGGCAGGACGCCACAGAGCTTGCAGTCACAGACAGACTGACAGAAGGATGTTTGGCAACAGTGATGAGGGTATAATGTGCCAGCAGCACAGATCGTCACAGATAGGACTGTAGCAGGAATGCAAAGTGCGTGTGGATGAGAGGCATACAATAATTAGAACAGAGAGGAATCAAACCCATGACCAGTAGCACACATGACAATGCACAAACTGGTAGGCTACAACACCAACATGAGTGGCACAGCAAAGGCTGCATACAAGAACACTGGAGGGCACCACGCCAAAACACAGTTGGCTGCCAGGATAGGGCAATCCCAACAGTCAAGAAGATGCAATGCACATGCAGAACCAGTGTGTACAGCTCATATCACAGTCAGTAATTGGGACAACAGCCACATATAAACACATGCACACACACACAATGAAATGTTATGCAGTGGACATAGCATGCAAAAGAGCAAAGAAGCTAAACCCAATGGGCGGCAGGGGATGCTCTGTGGAGCAGGGCAAAATGGAGAACAGAATGGAAAATGAGCATGTGAAACATGAACCTACAAACAGACATGGACGACATCAGATCAACAACAGCAATGCCAATCCCCCCAGCCAACATGGACAGTACAAAGAAAGAGCCATATGTAACAGCTAATATGCGACGGATAGGCTGCATCGAGGGCATACTGTGGTGTAAGGTGAAGAGATGGAAGGGTGTGCGGAGAGGTGACCAGTCGTCAGGCAGCTCCTGGTCAGGTTAGCACCAAAAAAGGGCAAAGATAAGGAACATGTGGGACTTGAACCTGCAACCTATAGTGCACCAACACATGTCTGCAACCACTACCCCAAACAATCACAGAAAGCACAACCCACATATGTCCCCTCAAAGGGAATGTCAGTATGGAAACACGTAGCACCCTGTGATGTGTCAGACAGCTGCCGCATAGCCAGCTGCCACCGTACAAGGATGTGAGCACAGGTGGGCCATGTACATTACCAGAAGATAACAAAAGACATGTGTCAGTGTGGTCAAGCAGCAGCAGAGAGAAATGTGGGTCAAACACATCATTTTATAGTGGTCACCAGTAGACATATCGTATATGCTGCCTGTCATCATATCAAGGTGGTTAGTTTACAGTGAACAAACTGAAAACACATTGAGCATGCCAGCTACCCACATGTCACTCCAAAGTCACTGGCATGTCTACAGATGATGGGCAGGAGAGACAATGTGCCGTAGCTGCAGGGTATTCACTATGCAGTATCCCCCCACTTGTTGCTGCACGTCCCAGATGCTCTAGTCGCATGTAGACACTAGGCAGTGCATGATGAGAGATCAACACACATCAGTCATGAATTGTCCCCAAAAACATATCCATCTGCCAATACAGGTGGCAAAAGCCTGAAAAAGCATAAGTAGCAACATGTAAGCAGGTGTACACACAGATATAGATATATATTTCACAGTTGCCCCAGAATGCATTATATAGCAATGAAAGCGTCAACAATGGAAACCAAAACAAAGGCCAAATGCAAAATGAGGATAAGGTAACAGGTACAAGAGGCACATGATCCCAGAGAAGACCAAAAAAGGAACCTCACAGACATGCAGAGATATCACCATACAGCAGGTCCCCTGCAATGGGAGGTGTAGATACATGAACCGTACACATAGATCACGGTACATGGGATGCACAATTGAAGGACGAAAATGGACAATCACACTGCCACATTGCAAATGTCATGGGCGAAGGTGAGTGGCGGAACGTCAGGGGACAAAGAGAACTGTGTAGAAATGCAATGCTATGTTTGTAAATCAATGTACAGCAGCACGGCTGTACAGTAGCCAAACACAATGACCTGTATATGGAGTGTTAAAGAAAGGTCAAACATGGGCCAGTACCACATGCACATGCACTGTGTAGGGTGAACCATGACACAGTGATGCCCCACGTGCACTGTAACTCCCTTGGTGAGGGCAAACATCAATCCAAAATGTTGGCGGCCATTAAACTGGTGTGGTGGTAACAACTGTGTCATGTCCAAGTGCAGGGTAGGCCGACATATACAAGAATACGTATACAATGTTGCCCCTGTGCCACACGCATGGCTGTATGCCCCCATGACCTCAGCAGATGAGGATATCTTGCGGTGCATGTTACACACATGGCCAAACACACTAACCGAACGTCAGATGGATGTAGAACATACAGCGACTATTCCAGTCCTTGATGCACTCATACGGACCAGTACACAGTGTCCACAGTGCAAAGGGCATCTGCAACCCCACATGTCCCGTTAAGACTGTCCGTGAATCACTGGGCATGCATAGTCATAAGAACATAAGAACATAAGATATGCTATACTGGGTCAGACCAAGGTCCATCAAGCCCAGTATTCTGTTTCCAACAGTGGCCAATCTAGGTCATATGTACCTAGCAGTTTCCCCAAGGGACACAGGTTCCACAATGCTTGTATTGGTTCAAGCATTGATATCCTGGGTCCCTTCTTAATAATGGCTTATGGACCTTTCCTCCAGGAACTTGTCCAAACCTTTTTAAACCCAGCTACACTAACAGCCTTTACTACATCCTCCGGTAACAAATTCCAGAGTTTGATTACACGTTGAGTGAAAAAATATTTTCTTTTATTAGTCTTAAATAGTTTACCCTGTAGCTTCATTGCATGTCCCCTAGTCTTTCTGTATTCTGATAAGGTAGTCAAGTGTGATATCTCAATGTGCCACAGTACTCGAATGGTCATGTGTGTCTTGCGCAATCAACAGGACACCCAGCCAGATCACGGTAGCAATGGTGTGTTGGACAGGTCTGTTATACGGAAAGTAGCAGTCCAACAGTAATGTTCATCATAGGCATGTGTCCCACTCGCAGAGGTCAAACATCCTATGGCACCATCTCCTAGGGATATTTGAATGGTGTTGTTGTGTCCTGCAATAGGTGGGTGATGTCGCCCGCAGATGCACTTAAGTAGATGTGCTGTGTGTGTCCGCTGCCCTGTGTCAAAAAAAGGACAAACACTGTCATGGTATGCTGGATGCAACAGCAGAGCACATTGCAGCCAGTCAGGGCACATTGCAGCCAGTCAAACATCAGTACCATCGTAATTAAAAGGCACACAGGCAAACATAACATGATCACAACACAGAACACTGTGCATGTTGTGGACATTTGGAAATGCAACCACAGACGAGCATGTCCCATGGATATGGTCATGTCCATGCCCAAGTAACACAGGCGTATCACAGCTGCACCCCATGTCCATTAGTGCTGGTGCACAGAGACCCAACAGGAAAGGGCCATGAAACAAACAGCAAAAACCAAACATATAAAGGCTGATGTTACACACAAACGAGCCAAGGTGCTACCTTCTGTGTGTCTGAAGCAAATGTCTGCTTGGGATCCTCACAGGCAGGCAAAGTCCACAACATGTCTCAATAAAGGCAGAAGATGTCATCAACATGTGTCGAATAACCATGTCCCCATGTCCAGCTGCTGTTGCCTCATGTCCAAATTATGGTGATATCTTGGATACATAAATGCTGTTGTGCAGTGGTCTGTCAATACACATGAGATAGGTCAACCCACAACACACAACACATGTGCACACTGTGCACAAGGTTAACACCAGAAAGGTAGAGATAGCACACTCACCACTGCTCCACAGATGTGCAGACCCTGCCCACCACATGATAATGCAAACTGCATGCACACTGTATCATAACAGAGCCACCCACAAACACACACACACACAGTATGAGAAGGTAAGTGTGCCACCAGTAACACCATTGGCGAATAGTGGAGATAAAGGCCTTGTAAATGTGATGATACACTGCTGTTGGCCAATGCTACAATGTCAGGGAAGGGTGTAAGTGCGGCCCACCACCAGAACACCTAGGACCTGTAGACACAAGCAGCCCTGTTGGATGTGTCCCAGAGACAGTGCTGGAGAAGACAAACTGGGCACGAACACATATGGATATGTGTGGCCAACATCAACATATGGGATACGTGGGAGCATGCTCAATAGGTTGCTCACAACATATGTGCATTAGACAGACAACCTGTGACATGTGCTGCTCCTGACTGTCCACACAGACAAAGTACCTGTATGTCCACCTTCCCCAGTGTCCTGCACGTTGAATGAGGTACACACAGCTGCCACTGCACTACACCACCAGGGACGTCACCAAGCATGTCCTGTGGAATGAGAAACACAAGGGAAACATACATATGTCATGTTGGAGCTGTGCCACAAACACACCAGCTTCACGTCCTCATCTCTCATAACCCCCTAGATCCGTCACAGTCTGGCAGTTCGTCATGACATTGTACCTAATTGTCCCCACCCAAACCCACCACTGACGTGTTCCTGGCCATGTCCATGGGCCTGTAGCCTGTCCGTCCCTGTTGTGACCTCTCTGCTGCCCTTGAGACCGTTGATCACAACTGTCACCGTGCTACCCTGTACGTGCTCGGCCCAAAGGTCCAAGTACAACCCTGCCTCCCCCATATGTCTCTCATAGCACCCTCAGTGTGTGTTTCCTGTGGGTCCACCTCCCCTGCTAACCTGCTCCCATGTGCTATATGAAAGGAATATATGCAGGGGCTGCTACATTCCCCTGGCCCCATACCCAGTTCCCTGGTGCAGCAGGCACATCCCCTGGCTATCAGTAGTAGCTATATGCCGATGTGTCCGAAAAATATCTCACCATGCATGAACTACGTTTGGCAAACCACACCCTGACCTCAGCTTGCTCCCTGACATTGCTGGCTGCAGGTACCCCTGCTGCATGAAATGAGCATGGCCAAGACCAGACATCTGGGCATCACACCTAAACCCTCTCCAACCCTTACAGTGTCTGTGTATAGGTTGGATACACCTTCTGTCAATGTGGCCGTCAAGGTAGCAGGTCTCTATCACCCCTCACACCCCTTCCCCACACATACCCATCATGCAGCTAAGGCCTGCGGTGTCCCCCTAGATAACATCAGCAAGATCCCTGCCGTCACCCCAGAACACACAAATAAAGCCCTAATGCCCCCCTTTATCACCCGCCATCCTGCTCACTGTAAACTACACCTTGCTGGTCTGCCTCTATATAATCTCTGTCCGCCGCAATGTATGCAGCACTGCACTGCATGGCTAATCTACTGACAGCCTCAGTATGACAATAACACCCCACCTGTCACGACACCTCACAGGCCCCAGGCGAGGTCAAGACGCACCTGCTGATCTATACATGCAGTTACACTGTGGTTGCCCTGTACCTTGACGTGCATAACCCAAGTACTACAAATACTACTACTACTACTGAGCATGTAAACAGTGCTAACACCTGTATGCATTGCCAGTCTGAAACATGTTACACACAGTCCCTGCTCATCAGAGCATACAATCCAATCAATCCCCTCATATCCCCCAAATGTCATCCCCACACATCAAGCCAACTGGGCCTATCAATGGGCTGCCCCCCCACTGTTAATGCGGGACCAAACACCTGTCACCTAGCAGCACCCAACGCCTGGAACTAACTATCGAAACCCTGTGTGACAGCCTACCACATCACCTATGCCTAATAATCCTGACTACATTAATCACCTCCACCCGCTGTTGTCTCCTGCCTACACCTTCTGTGTTAGCGGTTGGATCACATTGTAAGCTCAGATGGCCAGGCATTGTGTCAGCAATGTCAGTGCAGTGCTGCGTATGACTGGTAGTGCGATACTAACGCTCAGTAGTAGTAGTAGTACATATATCTATCCAAATGTTTTTTCCAAAACTTCCAGTACTCACATGAAAATAGCTCCTCAATCAGCTGGCGCCTGAGTGCTGCGCCCTCACATGTGTCACCACAGGCATGTACAGGAGAGCACGTTGGATCGTCTTCCAGATCCTCATTAATTTTGACATCGAGATTGTGCCTGAGAACAATGTTGTGCAGGATGCAACAGGCAATAATGATCTCTGCCAATGTCACGGGTTGGTATTGTAAGGCCCCACCGGTCCTATACAGACACCTGAAGTGACTTTTCAAAACGCCAAAGGTGCACTCGATGACGGAGCGACTGGAGGCATGGGCCTCATTGTACCTCATCTCTGCATGTGTCCGTGATAGACGCACAGGGGTTAGCAGCCAGGGCCGACACCCATATCCTGCGTCACCTACAGAAAGAAATGTTGAACGTTAAACTAGTAGCTGATGTCCACACACATGCACACATGAATGTACGTGCACACCCACAGCACCTACAGGTAAGACAGAAACATAGGGGAACACATGATGGGACACAACAGCTATGCGCCAGTGTCCGGAGGTGTGAGATACAGAGCATGGGGGAGGTAGAAGGAGTGCACACAACATTATCCTGAACCACAGCAGACACATGGGCAGACACCAGAGGCCAAAAGGTAGTAGCACCAGCCATGAACACCTCAGAGACACACATGCAATGCACCTTGGACAAGGGCAGAGATGCACACATGTGCAAGTATGTGACAGTCATGCTATTCACCACACACAGATGGTGCGACAGGAACAGTTACCCCACCGTGGCAGGCTGGATGGCACAGACAACACCACACTGTTGATAAACATGAAGCATACATGTGTGTCATACCATGCCAACCCAAACACACAATGTCAAATGTCGTAAAACATCAAATGTCAGTGTGCCACCAACACACAGCACCGCAGCACAGAGGACCTGGAGTCATCCGCCCCCCCCCCGCATCAGCTCCCACACACACAAATGACACACACACACACAATTTGGGACACACGTCAAAGACAGACATATGTTCAGATGGATAGCAGGGGTATACGATGTGCATGTCAGAGATGACAAATATCCACCCAGCAGTATACAGTCCTCAAATTGACCAGTCTCAAATTGTCTGTACAGTGCCGAGTGACGCAGGATATAGGAGTCATGGGTGGACCCTGCAAACCGCGGGACCACATTCAGAATATGCATACCTGCATCACAGACAACCTGAACATTCAGGGAGTGGTAGTGTTTGCGGTTGCGGAACACTGCCTCCCTGTCACTGGGCGGGACCAGGGCAACATGTGTGCAATCATTAGCTCCCATCATGTGTGGTAACCCAACAATTGCCGCAAAGGCCTGGTTCAGCGTCCCCTACTGTTGCCTAGTTTTGGGGAATGCAATGTAATTCCCAACCCGGCTGATCATGGCACGCAGTACTTGGTGGAGACAGCGTGAGAAGGTGGGGTGGCTCATGCCACCCACTGTGGCCACAGATGACTGGAAACAGCCAGAGGCAAAGAAATGTAGGGCACCAAGGAGCTTGACCAAACCTGGTATGGCATGTGACCGACTAGTCAGGGGCTCGAGGTCAGGTCTTAGATCCTCATAGAGCTCCCTAATAGCCCCTGTGCTCAGGCGTTAGAGGGAGATGACTTGGTCCTCACGCATGTCCTGGAGCTGGGCCCTGGGCCGTGTGGCGAGACTGGAAAGTCTGCAACTCGGCACGCCTCCTGTGCCATGCCGGCCCAGCCCCTGCCTGGCCTGCCCCCACAGCTGCAGGTCGATGTTGTAGTGGGCCTGCACCCCCACCCTGTGCCCCAGCCCCATGGACACCATCTCCCTCATCAGGCAACCGCAAGTCCTGCACATCCCCTAGTGTACATGAGGCAACAACAAAGGCCACCATAGCGGACACTATTAACCCAACCCCCCTCACCTCCCCACCGCATGCTAACCCTGCCACTCACCTCCCCCACCACTCACCAACCCAGCCACACACCACACCCACCACCCACCAACTCTGCCACACACCACACACCAACCGTGCCAGCTACCTCCCCCACCACACACCAACCCTGCCACCTACCTCACCCACCACCCACCAACCATGTCACCTACCTCCCACAGCACTCACCAACCCAGCCACACACCTCCACCAGCACTCACCAAGGCCACCGCTTGTCTCTCCCACCACTCACCAACCCAGCCACCTTCCTCCCCCACTGCGCACAAAACCTGCCACTCTCCACGCCTAACTTGCCTCTGACCCTCCGTTCGCTTCACTGCCAATAATGCCCGCCTTCAACCTCAGCCGCCTTCAACCTCACTCGCCTGCACTAACCCCTCAGCGTGTACCAGGTGTGCACGTCAATATATGGATCTTTGGACGTCTGAGCATGTGTGCGTGTGTTGCGCATGCGAATAGGTGATGCGTAGGGTGCGTATGTGGAACCGTACACCACACATGCGCAAGATGTGTATGTGTCTGCGCGTGTGCGACGCATGGTTCTGTGCCCATCCCATAGGCGTCAGGGGTCAGCGGAACCGTGCACCGCACATGTGCAAGATGTGTACATGTCTGCGCATGTGCTGCACCAGGATACGCACAAGCCGTAAAAAATCCGTAATGGACAGTGGTGTGAGCTGACACTACATATGCATATGCCCCCACACAAATATGTAGTCTACATGTGCATGTGCAGTGCACAGTACCGTGGCCGTCCCACAGGCACCTGAGGTCAGCGGAAACAGCGGCCGCACATGTGCAGACATGTACAAGTCTTGCGCATGTGTGGCGCACAGTTCCGCTGACCCCTGGCTCCTATGGGAAAGGCACAGAACTGTGCGCCACACACGTGCAGACACGTACACGTCTTGCGCATGTGCGGTGTACGGTTCCACGTATGCACCCTATGCATCACCTATGCGCATGCGCAACACGTGCACACATGCGCAGACATCCAAAGATCCATATATTGTTGTGCATACCTGGTACATGCTGAGGGGTTAGTGCAGGCGAGCGAGGTTGACGGCAGGCATTATTGGTGGTGAAGCGAACGGAGGGTCAGAGGCAGGTTAGGTATGGAGAGTGGCAGGGCTGGTGAGTGGTGGGGGAGGTAGGTGGCAGGTCTGGTGATCGGTGGGGGAGGTAGGTGGCTGGGTTGGTGAGTGGTGGGAGAGGCGAGTGGCAAGGCTGGCCGGCGGTGGTGGTGATGAGTGGCTGGGTTGGTGCGTGGTGGGGGTGACAGGAGGCAGGGCTGGTGAGTGGCTATGGTGGTGAGGGCTGGTGAAGGTGACGGGGAGGGGGCAAGGGCCACAGGAGGTCAGACAGGTCCGGGATGCAGAGGGAGGACAGGGAGAGCAGGGACATGCTGCAGCTGGACATGATAGGTGGGGTGTCCAGGGAAACGCCAGGGCTGCAGTCCCCAGAGTCAGGAGGGATGTGTCATCCAGAGTCTGAGGTTGCTGGCTCATCGGGTATGTCGGACCCCACCCAGGAGCAGCCTGAGGGGCACAGCACAGGCAAGCATAGACGGACGCCTGTACCGGATGGGGAGAGGAAGAGGGCCATAAGATTCCGCCAGCAGGAAAACCACAACCTGCTGGCAAGTGTCCTCGAACACTATGAGGAGCTGTATGGGCGCATGAGCTCATGCAAACTCTCAGCATACGGACCCAGGTGTGGGAGAAGGTACAGGGGGCTGTGGCACAGGCAGGGGGGGGGGGCTACCAAGGGACCTTGATAGCCTCCGTAAGAGGTTCAATGATATCAGGCGGGGGGTCCGTGCACACATGACTGCAGAACGCCGACATGCTAGAGGCACTGGCGGGGGCGGCCCCTTCATCCCAAGCCTCACGCCTCTGGAGCAGCAGCTTGCTGAGTACCTAGGCCCCATCTACATCCATGGCCTCTACCCGGCGCTGGACATGGCTGACCCACAGGCAGGTATGTCTGAGACATGCAGCACACATACAGCTATCAACCACGCACACGCAGGGCATGTCACGGGGTGGTGCGGGCACATGTCCTGGGAGCAGGTGTGGCCGAACTTAGGAAAACAGACACCGGAGTCTGCATTCCCCGTTAGTGTTTGTTCATGGAAAATATAGGGGATAGAATCAAACCCCCTTCCCACCACCTTCCAGATATCTGTTTGACAAAATGAGCTCTTTCCTCATACCCATTCATGCCTTGGACAGATGTAGGCGTGGATATAGCTCAGGATGTCCTGGACATATCTGATATCTGGTGAGGACATCCAGGGTCTGGGAGTGCCCCATACATGCTTACTCCAAACTCCCAGTCAGACCTGGATGTCCACACCCCAGATTTGGGTTATACAATGGGGCAATCTCTTCCAGTGGGTTAGTTTTGTGCATACAATGTGTGGTGGAGGAGGAATTGGAGGTAACGAGGGAGCAAGCAGACGTGTTCCTGTCCCTAGGGCTGACCAAATGAGAGGGACAGAGGAAAGCAAGGAGTGCATAAACAAATATGTGTCTACTTAAATATGTCCATATTTCTACGTAAATATGTCTACGTAAATATGTGCTCTACGTCTGTGTCTGTGACAACCCCATATCTACTGTGTACCCTGTTCCACCTCCCCAGGTAACATTCAGGCCATCGAGGCGGCCGAGGAGGACAATGGCAGTGAGCCCGAGCCAGCAGAGGTCGACGAGGCGCTGCATGCAGAGGCTGCCATCAGTGACGCCCCAGACACCCCATGGGCTGATGTGCTGCCTGAGGAGGTGGCCACCCAGGAGGGTGATGGGTCACCCCAGCGGAGCTGGTACACAGGCACCACAGTGGCTGGTGAGGGGCCCGAGGATGTGGGGGTGAGCCCCACATTGCCACCGCCAAGGTCATCCACTGCAACAACGGGCACAATGCATGTCGTCCTCCAGGAGCTGTGGGCACATATGGCGTCGGCACGCAGGGATGCCACAGGTAGGCAACTGGCAGGATGGTTGCATGTGCTGGTGTGGCACACCAACTCCCAAACACAGCGGTGGGGCCACACAAACGTACGATGGCAGTGGGCCTCCACACATACATATGCCCCCCTGGCCATGTCTGGGGTGGTTGGTGTGGCTCAGTGGGGAATGGGCAGGTCATACATGTTGGGGTCTAGGCAACAGATGTCTCACAGGTCACCTTGTTCCCCTCCCACAGGCACTTGCCAGGTGCTGATTGCTATACGGGCCGAGATGCATGGCCAGCAGCAGGTCCAGTGTGCCCAATGCCAGGCATTGCGGGCCCACATGCGGGCAGTGTGTGGGCTCCACAGGGACATCAGGGAGCACAGCCTGGAGACACAGCAGCTGCGAGGGACTGATGTGGCTATCGCAGCTGGCATAGGCCGGGTGGCGGATGCACTCTAGGCCATGGCGGGACATATCCTGCGGCCTGCAGCGGCGACAGTGGCGGCAGAAGCATCAGCATCAAAGGGAGTAGGGGGTCGTGGGAGGGGGCGGGGGCGTGGGCGGTCACGCAGGCCATAGGCGTGTGACTGTAAGTTGGACTGACCTCCACATTAAATGATGCATTACCTTTGTTCAACGATGTGCATGTGTCTTTTTTTCTTTATCGGGGGTTCCCTGAGTGGGCAGTCCCAATTGGGGTTACCATGGTCACATGTGCCCTACAGCACCGTGCCATGTCTTAACGGCCATACATATGCCTGGGGTTACACCCTCCCTCCCCCTACCACCTGCTATATATGTCTGCTGGTTCACCAACATTGTGGGGCATATCTCCCCTCTGTCCCCGCATATCATCCACATCAGGCCATCTACATGCATGACCCATCTGTCAAACACACACCAGGGTCACCATGGCATACTAACTGCACATGCTTGGTGGACAGACACGACGTACAGATATACCTAGCTGCTGTCAGAGGTTTACCCCCCTCTAGTGCTTGTAGTGCACCGCTGCTCCTTCACCCCACCAGACCCCATCATGGTGAAACCCACCGACTGACGCACTGTCAGACACATGGATCCCCGCATATATCACAACTATGCTGCATCATGTGTACCACATCCGCACCTCCTCGCCGTCCTATCATGTGCTGCATCCCTGCTACAGACTGACTATCTGTAACAATGTGCATGTGACCATGTCTGTTGGACAGTGCAGCACATGGTTACATCACAATGTCATCGGGGGATACATCCGGCAGCACACATTGCGCTCTACACAGCCTGTTGTGGGGTAGGGGTAATATATGTTGCACAAATACATACTGGGACATGCACACAGGTGTCTCACTCACCGCTACAGCATGTATGTACAAAGGACACATGACCATTGCAGGATTTGGCTGCCTACACAATGTTTTAATCCAAATATGTGTTGGTAGCTGCAATACAAACGTTAAAATGTTCAACACAACAACACCCTCCCACAGGTGGGTCAACAGTAAAACTGGTTCACAATTTTGCATTAGCACAGCATGGACATCCATCTCACACGTTAGTGGGGATACATTTGGCTGTTAGGGTTGCCACCTTTTCCATCTGTGTGTCCACTGCACTACCTTGCAGAAACTGGGAGATGGCCACAGCTATATATGTGGATCACACACCCGGGGGCCCGCCATGGGGGTATGGCTGGGGATGCACCATGAAGATGCCATGATAATGCTGGCGGCGCATCACCTCAGCCATACCCTCAACAGCAGTTGTCAGCTGCCTGATGGCGTGGCCATGGTCGGTCAGGGTCTGCCTAATGGTGCCCATCGCTACACACAGGAGACCCACACATTTGCCACCACAGCCATACCATGTGGCTGTGGTCTGGGTGGTGGCATCTGCATGGTCCCTATGTGTGACAATGTGTGGGGGTCCCACACCCAGTCTGACACCTTGGTCATGCACATGGGGCAGGTGGCAGGGGCCCGCAGTGCCCTGTGGTGACCTGCATCCGCCCTCGTGCACAGGCTCCCCCTCCCCACCCTCCATGTCCCCCCCACCTTCCCTGCCCTGGCTGGTCCCCTCACTCTCGCCACTACCCTCCCCCTCACCCTCCCACTCCACCTCCCCATCACCCTCCACCATCCCCTCCTCCCACCCCTCCCCACCCTCCATGTAGTCCTCCCCCACAGCCATGGCATCCTCTGCTGCTGCAGCTGCGTCCTCCACCTCGGTGCCTCCAGTGGTCACGGGGGGGGGGGGGGCTGCCACCAGGTGGTGTGGATGCAGAGGTCCCCTCCCCAGCATCTGCAGCCTCTGTGGAGAAGACAGAAATGAACAGGGCGTCATGCGTTTGTTACGGCACAGACACATTGTATGTGTCATCACAGGCTGGCGTGCCACTGGGACATGGTGTGGTGCACTTCATAGGCTGGGACACTCACCGTTACCCCCTGGCCATTGCCTCCTGCTGCATGCGGCGAAGGTATCCAGGGCAGTGTAGCCACATCTCTCTGCCCTTCTTCTGTAGGTCCTCTACCTGGGGGGATAAGCAATGTTTGTAACCATTAGGGCCCTGTATCCCTTCCCATTGCGAGCCACGTGGCACACATGTCTGCGTGCAATGGGGGACACTCCTACTATGGGCAGAGGGTCCCATACTAGCTGTTGGCAGCACCGCCTGCATGTGTGGCCGTGAGGCTGGGCATGTGTGGTGTGACACCTATGTGCCCTGTGTGCCACCTCACAGCAACCCCATGCCATGTACCTGCCATCTCCTGGCATGACATGAGAGCAACATGGCATTTGGGGTGTTGCATTTCAGGGCTACAGGGGGTGTGTCTCCATACCCTCAGTGCAGTCCAGCACTCACCTCGGTGTTGGGCAGCCCGTCCCACATCAACAGGAGCCATCACCATGATGCCTGGACACTGATGCAGCCTCTGTGGTGTGTCCTCGGACACCTGGGGGTGTGGGGGAGCTGGGTACCTGCAACAACAGCAACCACCATACCACCAGGATGTAGACTAGACCTGTGTAGTCTGGTCTGATGCCTCCTGGGGTTAGGGAAGAGCTGGAAACCTGCAACAACAGCAAACACCATAACACCAGGATGTAGAATAGACCTGTGTAGTCTGGTCTGATGCCTCCTGGGGTTAGGGAAGAGCTGGGAACCTGCAACAATAGCAAACACCATAACACCAGGATGTAGACTAGACCTGTGTAGTCTGGTCTGATGCCTTCTGGGGTTAGGGCAGAGCTGGAAACCTGCAACAACAGCAATCACCATAACACCAGGATTTAGAATAGACCTGTGTCAGCTGGTCTGGGGCCTCCTGGGGTTAGGGCAGAGCTGGGAACCTGCAACAACAGCAAACACCATAACACCAGGATGTAGAATAGACCTGTGTCAGCTGGTCTGGGGCCTCCTGGGGTTAGGGAAGAGCTGGGAACCTGCAACAACAGCAACCACCCTGACACCAGGATGTTTGATACACCTCTGTGCGCAGGTCTGGGAGCCTTCGGGGCCATGGGTGATGTTCCACACATACACAGCACCAACTAACACACCACCAGGATGACTGCTGGACCTCTGTCATCTGATATGGTGCCTCCTGGGGATGGGGCAGGGCTGTGGTACTCCGACTGCAGCAGCTACCAGTGCACCATGGTGACTACTTGACCTCTGTGATCATTTCCGATGTCTCCTGGGGATTGGCCAGAGCTGGTAATGTGTCATAGCAGCAGCCACCATGGCACATGGATGCCTAATATAGCTCTGTCATGGGGGCTGCAACTCATGTGGGTTGGGCAGAGGTGTGCACTGCAACAGAAGCACCTTGGTTTCCTTGATCATGGGATGCTGTTCCAAGGGTTGCAGAGTAGAGATGGCATCCATCTGTCCAAGAAAGGTCAACGCATCTTTGGTAGTAGACTGGCTAATCTACTGAAGAGGGCTTTAAACTAGATTCGTTGGGGATGGGTGAAGAAAGCCCCCAGGTAAGTGAAAGCCCCCAGGTAGGTGATACATTAAATACATTTATGGAAATGGGTAACAGGGGTAACATATGGAAAGCAGTATGTATAAATGCCCGTAGCATGGGAAATAAGATCCCTGATGTTGAAGCTTTGGTGGGAGTGGCTGACTTGGATTTAGTGGCAGTTACAGAAACATGGTTCACAGAAAACCATGATTGGAATGTAACCATGCCTGGCTATACTTTATTCAGAAAGGATAGGGAATGAAGAAGGGGAGGAGGAGTGGCACTATATGTAAAAACTACTATTAAAGCTTTGGAATTACAGAGCTTAAAAGGGAGAGAGGAGGCATTGTGGGTTAAACTAGAAAGAGGGAAAGAGAAATCTATTTGCATTGGTGTGATATACAGACCTCCCTCACAAGAGGAAGAGGTGGACAGAGAGTTAATTGAAGACATATGCAGTTTTGCTAGGAAAGGGGAAGTGCTACTGATAGGAGATTTCAATATGCCAGGTGTTGATTGGCACATTCCTGCTGCAGTATCATCTAGAAGTAAGGAGATCCTGGATTCTCTACAGGGAGAACTATTCAGGCAATTGGTAACAGACCCCACACGTGAAGGCGCCATACTGGACTTGGTGCTTACCAATGGTGAAAGTGTTTCTGATGTTGTAGTGAGAGATCATTTTGCATCCAGTGATCACTAGATGGTGTGGTTCAGTATTATGACTAGGGCTGTTAGAATCCATTCAAAGGTGAGGATCTTAGACTTTAGGAAGACTAACTTTGCGAAGATGGGCCAATACCTCAGGGAGTCGTTAGTGGGATGGGAACAGCTGGGGAATGTAGAAAAACAGTGGGCAAAACTGAAAGGGGATATTTTAAGGGCAACCAACCTTTTTGTTAAAATGGTAAATAAAGGCAAAAGGAAAAGGAGACCGCTATGGTTTTTGAAAGAAGTAGCTGAAAAAGTTAAGAAAAAGAGGGAGGCCTTCATGAAATACAAGAGATCACAGAGAGAGTTAGACAGGCATCTGTATTTGGAAAAACTTAGAGAAGCTAGCAAAGTAGTCAAGAAGGCAAAGATTCAAAAGGAGAAGGAAATAGCCAATGCACTAAAATGGGGGTATAAGACATTTTTCAGATATATTAGTGAGAAGAGGAAGGGCAAAAGTGGTATTGTCAGACTCAAGGGTGCAGGGGAGGAATATGTAGAAGCTGATAAGGATAAAGTGGAATTGCTTAACAAATATTTTTGTTCTGTGTTCACAGATGAAGAACCAGGAGCAGGACCTCAGAAAACACCCACAAATAGGAACAGAAGCGAGGGACATCTTGAACAATTTTCAGAAGACTGTGCTCATGAGAAACTAGCTCAACTTAAAGTAGACAAAGCGATGGGACCAGATGGGATACACCCTAGAATACTGAGGGAATTTGGGGATGTTCTAGCAACTCCACTGACTGACCTTTTCAATGCCTCGTTGGAGTCGGGAGTGGTGCCGAAGGACTGGAGAGAGGCTCATGTGGTGCCTTTACACAAAAGCGGAAGTAAGGATGTGGTTGAAAACTACAGGCCGGTTAGTTTAACTTCGGTGGTGAGTAAATTATTGGAAACGCTGCTGAAAGAGAAAATAGTGAGGTTTCTGGAGTCCAGCGGATTACAGGATCCGAGGCAGCATGGATTCACCAGAGGCAGGTCTTGTCAGACAAATCTGATTGATTTCTTTGACTGGGTGACCAGGGAGTTGGACCGAGGGAGAGCTCTAGATGTGGTGTATTTAGATTTCAGTAAAGCCTTTGACACTGTTCCTCACAGGCGACTTATAAAGAAACTGAGCACCCTAGGGATGGACCCTAAAGTTACTGCTTGGGTTAGAAATTGGTTGGGTGGGAGGCGACAAAGAGTACAAGTAAATGGAGCTCACTCTGAGGAGAAGGATGTTACCAGTGGTGTTCCCCAGGGATCTGTCCTTGGTCCGATTCTTTTTAACATCTTTGTTAGTGATATAGCGGAAGGGCTGTCGGGTAAGGTTTACCTCTTTGCGGATGATACCAAAATCTGCAATAGAGTAGACACTCAGGAAGGTGTAGATAACATGAGGAGGGATCTAGCTAAACTTGAAGAATGGTCTAGAATTTGGCAGCTGGGATTAATGTTAAAAAATGTAAGGTCATGCATTTGGGCTGCAGCAATCTAAGAGAGCAATATAGTACAGGGGGTGAAGTACTTTTGTCCACTAAAGAAGAGCGGGACCTAGGCATGGTTGTGTCTGATGATCTTAAAATAGCTAAACAGGTAGAAAAGGCAATGGCAAAAGCTAAAAGGATGCTTGGGTGCATACGGAGAGGAATGGCTAGCAGAAAAAAGGAGGTGATAATGCCTCTCTATACATAAGTCTTTGGTGCGACCTCATTTGGAGTATAGTGTGCAATTCTGGAGACCGCACCTTCAAAAGGATGTGAACAGGATGGAGTCGGTGCAGAGGGTGGCTACTAAAATGATTAGTGGTCTTCATTATAAAGCATATGAGGACAGACTGAAGGATCTTAATATGTACACCTTAGAGGAAAGGCGGGATAGAGGTGATATGATTGAGATGTTTAAATACCTCTGTGGCATAAATGTTCAGGGAGAGATCCTCTTTCAATTGAAAGCAAGTTCTGCTACAAGGGGACATGGGATGAGGGTGAAGGGAGATAGATTCAGGAGTGATATTCAGAAATATTTCTTTACGGAAAGAGTAGTGAATCCATGGAATAGTCTCCCAGTGGAGGTGGTAGAGATGAGGACAATAACTGAATTCAAAAAAGCATGGGACAAACACAGAGGATCTCTAAAGGTAAAAAGGGGACTGTTGTAGTTGTTGATATGGAAGGACAGACTAGATAGGCCATGTGGTTTTTTTCTGTCATCATATTTCTATGTTTCTATATTTCTATGTTACATCACACCATGCTGACCTCTGCACCTCTGCTTTCATGTCTGTGGCTCCTGTGGATTGGCATATGTGCACACAGTAACATACACAGCTTGATGACAGGTTTGTCCACATACATGTGTTTCGCAGATGTTGTGCATATCTTATGTGTTTTGCTTGCTGGATATTGTGTTGCACACCTTCCATTTAGTGACCTGTCCCCATACACTTACCTCACGTGGGTAGTCTGCTACACGGTTGAAATGCCTTGTGATGTCACCCAAGCCCTCCTGACGCGTTCCAAGTCCTGGCGTTTTGAGGCGCCTGGGAAGAGGCGTGGCTGCCTGGTGCAGATTAAGGCTGCCAGCTGTCGTAGGTCGCGGCGGCTAAAAGCTGGCTTGTGTCACCATTTTGGGGGATGCCCATGTGTTGGTGACGCATGCACGCACACCGCACATGTGCTGTGTTGTGCATATGCCGTGCCATGCCCTACTACACCACACACACAACGTGCGCGTGTCACGGACACCACACAGAAAATTATTTCTGCGGCTGCATGACTACATGTCGGATATGGAGATTGGTGGCCACAGTGACTGGCTTTAGTTTACAGCATGGCATGACTTATGCTGTTTGGCCTGGACTGCATCTGGTGCACCTCAGCTTTAGATGCCTTATGATGCGCTTTCAGCAATGCACTGGCACGCCTCTCCTTAGAGGCACGGGACAAAGGTTATAGTGTATTAGGCTTGTGTAAATGATTGTAGAGATTTGTCTGACTGTTACTAACACTCATCTTGCTGTTGGTGCAATGGGGATTCGAACCCATAAGCAGTGACTCTGGGGGCATTGTATTAATCAGTATGCTATGCCTTTTCTCATAGCATGGGCTGACTACAGAGCAACTGCAGGTCATCCCAGTAAATGTCAGCTGTGCTTACCGGGATCGGGTAGACCCACAGCTAATGCACTTTACAGGGTACCTTAGGATTTCCAGCTGAGGTGATGTTTTTTTTTTTGGTGGACACACTGATATTTGCGATGGGGTATGTGTACACCATCTTACTGTTACCGGCGAAACTCCCAGCGATAGCGTGAGCAATGCCATATAGGGAGGTGGACGTGCCGGCGTCCACGTAGCATGCACTGTGTACCGCCCAATAAGGGACGCGTTGGCTGTTTAAGCACGGTAACCTTAACTTCATGGCAGCGCTGTGAAAAGGTATATGGAGCTGTATCCCACTGGTTAATACAATAACCAACAAGCCAGAGGTCATGAGTTTGATCCCTCAGGGGTCTCATCTGACATGGTTGTCTGTGGTAAGCTCTTTTGCTGTATGTAACAGTCTGACACATCTGTACAATCTGTGCTGCCAGCAGAAACACCCTCACCTCATTGCCATCACCTACTGCGCCCTATAGGGCAGGAGGGGTGTCTGGACCCATATGCGGTTCAGGAGGCAGCGCCTACCGACCCGCCCTCTCGGGGCCAGGGTGGGGGGGGGGGGAACAGGATCTGCCACCAACAGAACCACACGCTACATCTTTGCAATGGTGGCAGTGGAGGACATGATAAAGGGCTGTGGGACCAACTACCCCGGTCCTGCAGGGGAAGGGCCGCCCTCCAAGTCAGTGAATGCAGATCTGTTTGTATCACACAGGGCACTGGCAGACAGGTGGCAGGCCTGTATACACTCAGATGCCCCCCACCACCATCTGACATTCACCAGCAGTGGGCACTGTCAGTGTTCACCCTGCAAGGTGCTCCAGCCATACACACACTAACTGCAGATGGTCTGCTAGCTAGTACATAGTGCATGTTCCTGGAGAAACTGCGCACCCAGAGGTGGTATGTCAGTGATTGGGCCCCAACCAGGGAAACTCCCAGAAATCACTTGAAGGAAACACTATATGGCACTATGTGGGGACCTAGCCATGCCATGGTCGCTGCTCAGTCAGGGTACGAGTGACCCCCCAGCATGACATGCTGTGGTCACCGTGTCCCTGCAAGTGGTGGTTGGCCAATACAATGTCCCAGCCATTGTCATATGCCCTGTGCAGATGCATCCTGCCCAGGCTGCCCTGTCCGGCCCATACCCACAGTACCTTACTCTTCATTATGCACATAGGCAGGCTAACACTGGAAACAGTGCAAGCATTGTGGGCTCCTCAAGGTGTTGCCAGCCACAGAACACTTGATAGACATACACACACTCCCACACCTACTTCAGCATTGTGCAAATATAGAGGTGGTTGGCAACCCTGGCTGCCACACCAGTCCTGGGCACAGCGCAGGCATTGCTATGGTACTCAATACTTTTGGGGTCACTCTCCGGGGTGGTAAACACTGTCAGAGACATAAACCGAGACACATTCCACAGATATCAGACAGGTTGCTCTGATGGATCTCTGTTAACACATTGTGTCTCATTTTGGGCTTGTTATCTGACATTAATTATAGCAACCGCTCGATATATGTGGAACGTGCTTCAAGGTTTATGACAATCTTTTCGGTCTTCTCTCAGAGTAAGGTTTATTACGGCATTGCTAAGGTATGTGGGTTCTAGTATTGGTAGATGCTGCTCCGCACAGGGCCCAACAGCTTTACCCTCCATGAGGCTTTGGATAGTGGAGCTGGCTAATGCTCTGGGGCAGAGGTTCCCAACTCCGGTCCTGGTGGGCCCAATATGATTCAGGTTTTCATGCTGTCCCTAATGCATATGCAGGGATACATTTGCATACAATGGGGGTGGTACATACAAATGCATCTCAAGCATATGTCTTATGGACAGCATTACACCTGAATGGTGTTTGGCCCTCTGGGACTGCAGTTGGGAGCCTCTGCTCTAGGGACTGCACATGTCTATGGTGAATGTGCTCTGTAGGGTAGACTATAGGCGTTTATGGCGTGTTTATTTTATCTGCACAAAAGGTTCCTTCTTTATTACCATGGTTTAGTATTGGGTAAAAAATGGGACATGGTCTGCAGGAGCCACAGCTGGGACTTGAACCTGTGACCTTCTGCCTCTGGACACACTGGCTGGGTGTACTGCACCAAACTGTTCCACAGAGGCAGGTCATTCCCTGGGTATACCATTACTGTTCATCAGACAGTAAGACGTTTTTTGCAGTGCACGGCACCCACCTAGACAGGGCTTGGCCTTGGTCTGCTGTGGGCAGATGCCACTGCCCCCCCCAACACCGACACCCCTCTGCCACCATGCTGACATGCTTTTATGCCGGTGGTGCTGGTGGTGCACAGTCCCAGGCCATCCAGTGTGCCGGTAGGCAGCTGCCTATGGTGTGTAATCTGGGGTAGGGGTGCCTGCATGGACATCCATGCGTCCCCCCAGAACCGCCTGCCAATGTTCTGTTCCATTTGGGGTATTTGCTAGGTACTGTCCCCTGGGACACTGTGGGACACAGACACTCGTGGGCATGTTTGACCTTGATCAGTTGCTGATATTGTGTTCCTGTTTCTCTATGTGTCACCTGGGCATCTGCCTAGCCTGCCCTATGCCCCAGCTGCTCCACTGCATGTCACGCCTGCAGTCCCCTGTACCCCATGTGCAGCCACACCATAGTGCCCTTTCGTACTTGGACACTGTCTGGTGGTGCAGCACATGTATCACTACTATCACTGTTCTTGGTCTCCCTGCTTTTGCTGCACATTGCTGACTGAAATGGTTTCTCTCTCCTTCACTTTTGCCTCTAACGCCAGGTTTTCACTCGCGATATTTTTCGGACCTTCATTTCACGGTGATAGTGTGCCTGGGGCCTCTCCCCACCCACTCTCCGCCCATTGACCCCTTCTCTCCACCCCTGGGGAGCCTTACTCCACCCTTGGCGCACCTTACAGCCACAGCAGACATTATCGCGCGATACGTGACGTTATCGCACGGTAATGCGCCATTATCACGCGATAACATGACGTATCACACGATAACCTCGCAGCTGCGACATTAGCACCGTTTAGTAAACATACCCCCAGGAGTCAGTACTGACCTGAAGGCACATAGTCAGTACTGACTTGAAGGCACAAGGCCTAGTGGTTGGGGCAAGGTACTTCAGGCCAGAAGGTCAGGGGTTCAAATCCCACTAGAGGACAGCAACCTTGGGCCGGAAGGACTGGGGTTTCTAGTCCCACAGATGCTCCTTGTGGTCTTGGGCAAGCCACTTAACCCTCCATAGCCCATGTTCCCTGTAAAATAGTTATCTCCAAGTTATAATGCCCTGTTCAATGTAATTTCAGTATGTTCAATGTAAACCGCACTGATGCAGAATAGCACGGTATATAAGAGAATGTAAATAAATAAGTAAAATAAACATAGTGCATTTGTATAGGATGCTCTAATTTGCCAGGGATTGGTCATACAGAAAAGAAAAACACATTAAAATTAATTACATATGCAAACTTTGCATAAGCAGCGTCAGTATAGACTTTCAGCAGGTTCAAGATCTCACCATTAAGGCTCATATTTAAAGGGTATTTACTACTGATTGCCTTTTTCCTCCTCATCTCTTTACAAAAACTACTTTTATTTTCTCTTTTTCCAGAAGCATCTTTCTGTGCCCATAAGCCGTTCCATTCCTACCCTCTACTTGGCTGGTTGCATGAGAAAATAAAGCCAGACTAAATCCATGTTTACGAGTTTCAGCGTATTTTGCTGGGAGTATTATTTAAAGATAGAGTGACCATGTAAAGCAGTGAGAAAATTAATTTGATGTTAGCTAATGTTAAGAAAGAACAGAATGATAGTGATATAGAGCAATAAAAAGCCCATTCTGTTTTACCCACAGAAATAAAGCTTTATTGCTCATCCTGTATATGGGTACTTTCACCCCGAGGAGTTATGAGGCATTCCTAGTGCAGAATTTAATCAGGGAAGTATATGAATAGTTTTGAATAAAAAGCACCTGTACAGAAAGCAGGTGCAAATTGGTACAGATGCTTTCCTTAAGCTAGTGCTTCTCAACCCAGTCCCTGAAACATACCCAGCCAATCAGGTTTTCAGGATATCCATAATGAATATGCATGAGATAGATTTGCATGCAATGGGGTAATGGATACCGACCTTGCTGATTCATATTCATTATGGATATCCTAAAAACCTGACTGGCTGGGTGCAACCTCAGGGACTGGGTTGACAATCACGTCCTTAGGTAAGAGTTTAATATATATGTAGTTACCTTTGAATAACATGGCAAATCACATGGGTTAAACCCCCCCCATGCCCAGAATTTGCCTCACTGAAAGCAGTTTCATTTTCTGTGCTTATAGATCGGTTATGAAATCTTCTGCCAACTAAGGCTGCGAGTGATCAGCAATGAATATTGGGTGTGTGAGAAATCAGAAGGAGTGATGGTGGAGTGTGTATTAAAGAGAACAAAGCAAAGTATTGAGAGCAGAGAGAGAGAGTGGGGGTGGAAGAGATATATAGAGGAAGAGTAGGAGCAGTCAATAGAGAGGGAAAGGGGCGAGGAAGGGGAATGAGAGACGAAGAACAGAGGAAGAAAGAGAAAGAGGGTGAGTTTAGAGGTGAAAGAGACATAAAGAGGAAAAGAAAGAGGGGGTGAGAGAAGGAGAAGAGAGATGGGATGGGATGGGTGGGGGTGGGTGCATGGGGTAAGAGAGAGAGAGAGAGAGATGTTCTTTTGTGAAATTTCCATGGAATTATTTCCCATCACAAACCTGCTTTGAAGTTTGGTTCCCAAATCCTCACAGTTCATACTGAGAACATCCTATCTTTTTTGTCAGTTTTCTTTAGAAATTTTAGTGCACCTTGAATCCCAGGAGGCCTAGCCACTGTGCTCCATCACACCAGTTGGAAAGAGGAACTGATAAGAGTTCTCGAGATCTGGAGGAATAGGTAGGGAAGGCTAGGCAATAAAGTGGCATGTTTATGAAAAGGCCATGAGAAGCGTAGGGATAATGTGTAAATAGCGCGCATTCTCACCAAGCCAGGGCATAGTAGCTATAGTAGATGCAGGGGGTGTGGACATGGTAGGGACGTGCCACTGCGCTAGGGATGTTGTGAACACATGGCCATTGTGCATGTGTACAGTGAATGCACTTGCCCTGCAATTGTAAGCAACAAATGCATTATTATGGTGGTAGTGGGCTACAGAATCACTGAAGACAGTAATGAATATGCTCCAACCTCATCTACAGGACAGTAGTAACAGGCCAGTGCAGAACAGAGAGAGATGTTCGGGAAAAGGCACAACTGACTGCATTGGGGCTAAGTACAAGTACATGCAAATCAGAAAGCAAACACATGCAGAGAGTCTGTGCAGCACCCAAACTATGGGTAGTAGGGTGTAAGTGCGGCATCAGGTAAGGTGTCCACAATGTTCATCATGTGGATTGGGTATATGAACTCCCCTCACCCTGAGGCACCCAGGGTGCCTGATCACCTAGGCTGCAGGAAACAAAGTACAAGGTCTCGGGGGGGGGGGGGGGGAGACCCCTCCACCCCTCTTTTTCACCTCTCTGATTTGGCCTGTACAATTGTGGTCAACATTATTGGCACCCTTACATTTTAGGTATGTTGTGTACAATATCTTGAGAAATTGAAAATACTTCAATTAATATGTCATAATATTTTAATAGTATAGTCAAAGGTATATAACAAAAAAAAAGATGTTTGTGCAACTTAAATGTTGTAATTTATGAGTAAAAAAGCAAATATGACCTGGACAGGTTTAATGCCACCCTTCACTAATATTTGGTTGCACAACCCTTGGCAGTGATGACAGTCTCCAAATGTTTCTTGTAACCATCTATAAGTTTTGTATATCTGCCTTCTGGTAGTTTCTCTCACTCTTCAACTGCTGTGTGTTTCAGCTCATGAATCTTTCCAGGATTCCTTTAATTAATGGCAGATTTCAGCTCTTTCCAAAGGTTCTCGATTGGATTGATATCAGAACTCTTTGCTGGCCAGTTTAAAACAGTCCATTTTTTCCTTTTTGACCATTTTTTTGTCCTTTTGGATGTGTGTTTTGGGTCATTGTCCTGCAGGGGGACCCATGACCTTCAACCCAGACCTAGATTTCTGACACTAGGTAGCACGTTTCGCTCCAAAATACCTTAGAAACCTATAAACATAGAAACATGACAGTAGAAAAAGACCATATGGCCTATCTAGTACGCCCTTCCATATCAACTACTATAGTCCCCTTTTTTCCTTTAGAAATCTTCTGGGTTTGTCCCATGCTTTCTTAAATTCAGATACTGTCCTCATCTCTACTACCTCCACTGGGAGACTATTCCATGCATCTACCACTCTTTCTGTAAAGAAATATTTTTGCATATTAGTCCTGAGTCTATTCCCTTTCGCCCTCATCCTGTCTCCCCTTATTGCAGAGCTGGCTTTCATTCGAAAGAGGCTCTCCTCTTGTGAATTTATGCCACAGAAGTATTTAAACATCTCTAAAATATCTTCTCTGTCCTGCCTTTCCTCTAATGCATACATCTTAAGCCGACTGAGATCTTTGTGCCCAATATTCAAAGGGCATTTACACAGTTTACAGCCTAGTAAACAGTAAATGCCTTAGATGAATATATTCAATGGCACATACATGGTTAGTGCCATTGAATATCCCCGTCTAAGTCCCCTATGCACCCTGTCAGCAGCACTTCCCTGGTGGCCAGTGGACGCCAGGGCAGGTGTGACACAAAAATATAAGGTTAAGATTGGAGAGTCTTCTAAAGGCCCAAATGGCTCTTGGTCCTTGTAGTTGCTTTAGCTCCAATCCTCAATGAAATGATCAAGCTAAGTGGTGGGAATTAATAAGGCTTTTATTTCCCTTTTCACAGTGGTTCTAAATAGTGGGTTACAACTTTAAAGCAAATGTCCTTAACTCAGGTAGAAAACAAACTCAGGGTTCAAAGCAAAAACTGTTATACGTCACAGGAATGGAGGTGCTCAAACAAACACAGAATGCTCTGCTGGCCATTCACCCAATCACAAGTCTTGGCAGTGACTCTAAACTTTCAGTAATGCAAAGTGTACAGTCCATCTCATGGTCAGATAAATCTCCTGCCAGTTCCACTTGCATTGGCTCGATATCAGAAAGCTCTGATTCTATATCCCTGGTTTCTTGTAAAACACATTCAGAGGTTTTGTATATTTTCTGTAGCAGTTCCCAATGTCCTTGGCCTAGCCTAGGGCGTCGGCCACTTGCTGTGTTAGGCTTTAAAGTACCCTCTTTCCTTAGAGGCTTTCTAGCAGCTTTATCATAGCTTTTACCATTCACAACTTTCTTTTTAGGCATACATTTCTCATACCTTGTATTGTTTATCAAGCATTTGATATACCGCCCCCCATTACACCGGGGTGGTTTACAATTCAAAAAAAAGAAAGAGAAAGAAAGAAAGGAAATACAAACAATAGAGACAGGAAAGAGAGAGATCAAGAAGAGGGTAATGAGACTCATAAAGTAGAGGGGAAGGAGAGTCAAGGGTATGGGGGGAGGTTGAAAGCAGTGGAGAAAAGGTGGGTCTTTAGTAGGGAACGAAATTTGGGATAAGACTCTTCCAATCTTAAGGCAATGGGCAGGGAGTTCCACAGGGAGGGGCCGACGTAGAAGAAGGCTGACTGTCTGGTGACCTGTAGATGTGCTTGTGAGGGGGAGGGGAGGTGTAAACGGTTGATATGAATAGAGCGAAGACTCCGGGTGGGTGTGTGGAATGTTAACAGGTCGGCTAAATATTGAGGTCTGTAGGAATACATTGCACGATGAACAAGTGTAAGGATCTTGAATTGTGACCGAAATTTTACCGGGAGCCAATAAAGCTGTTGCAGGATGGGAGTGATATGATTGCGGGGGGAAGCATGGGTAATCATTCGGGCCGCTGTGTTCTGTAGAAGTTGTAATCGTTGACGCTGATACTGAGGGATACCAATGAATATAGAATTGCAAAAATCAAGCCTAGTAATGACGAGTGAGAGAAGGAGAGTGATCAGAGCTTGAGAGGATAAGAATGGACGGACAGTACGAATGGTTCGGAGACAAATGAAAGAACGACGAGAAACCTGGGAGATATGATCAGCAAATGTAAGGGTGCTATCAAGCAGAACACCTAAATAACGAAGCTTAGGTACTAAAGAAATAGAGGAGCCAGAAAAGGAAGGAGTAAGAGAGGGACAAGCAGAGGTGTGAGGAAACCAGATAGCGGCAGTCTTGGAGACGTTAAGAACAAGACAGTTGGAAGATAACCAGGAGGATACCAAGGAAAGGCAGTTATTTAATGGGGTGATGTCAGGATAGGAAGAGGAAGTGTGATGCAAAAGGAAAATGTCGTCGGCATAGAAGTACCCTGAAATACCCGATTGCTGGATGAGTAGTGCTAATGGGGCCAAGAATACATTAAACAGTAATGGTGCAAGGACAGAACCCTGAGGGACACCACAAGTGAGAGGGAAGCGATCTGTAGTGACTGAAGTAGAATGAACAGCAAAAGTGCGAGCATGCAAGAAAAAGTGGAACCAGCGAAAGACAGTACCTCTAACACCTGCATTGCGTAATCTAGAGAGGAGAAGAGAATGATCAACCAGATCGAAAGCCGCTGAAAGGTCTAAAGACACCGCCACCGAGATATCACCACGATCATGTGCAGAGTGTATTTCGTTCATGACAGCAGTGATGACAGATTTGACGCTGTGGCCTGGCCGAAAGCCAGACTGACGGGGGTGAAGGAAATGTGTAGTGTCAAGGTGATGCGCAAGTTGTGAGAAAACAGTTTTCTCAAGGAGTTTAGAAGCAAATGGCAGATTTGAAACCGGACGATAATTGGCTGGAACAGATGGATCTAAAGTAGAGTTCTTCAAGAGGGGGCGTACAAGTGCATGCTTCCATAGATGGGGAAAAGCTCCGGAAGCAAGACTGGAATTAATGATAGTGAGAAGCGGAGGGAGTAGGCCAAGGGAAGGTTCAGAAAGCCAAGCAGACGGTATTGGATCTGATGGACAGTTAGACTTGCGAGTTGTAGAAAGGGACTGAAGAAGCTCTGGCGGAGTAAGGGGATGGAATTTGGCCCAGAAGTGAGATAGAGGAGAGGAAGGAGGGGGTGAAGCAGGAAGGGGGGAGGAAAGAGCCTGAGGACAAGACGGAAGGGAGATGCGTAGATCATGAACCTTGGAAGAGAAGAAGGAAGCCAGCTGGAGAGCACTGGGAGTAGAATTGGAAGGTTGAACAGTTTGTGCAGAGCGGGATTGTAGTTGTGACAGGGTACGGAGGGTTGAGAACAAGTGCCGAGACCTATTGGGAGCAGATGCAATAGATTCAGAATAGAAAGCAATCCTCAAGTAACCGGCTTTCTTTCACTGCCTGCCTTTCCCAGGCAGCAGCTTGGTGAAATCCTTTTCTATGCAGGTTAGGCTTACCCTGTAGCCTTTGACTTCCTTCTCCTGGTGAAGGCCTGCCCCTGTACAAGCCCAGCTTCTGGCTTTCTGGCTCAGTGTGGCTTGGCTTCTCCAGCTGACTCTTGTTTGGCTTAGGGTTGCAGTTACAGCAGTGCTTTTGCCTCTGAGGGCAAACAGCTCTCGGTTTGGCTTGAGCTGACACCTCCTTAGGTCCTTCCTCAGCTCCTGGGAAATCACCTCTCCCTCCTGGGAATCCTCTAGCACTAGAGTAGTCAGGTTTCCACTTCCACCTCTCTTTATCGGTGTTGCCAGTGATTCTCCCCTTGCTTCTGCTAGGGCTGCTGCTTCTGCTGGTGCTTCTATCTCTGAGGCTGCCGGTGCTCCTTCTGCCTCTTCTCCTTCCTCTCCAGTCTTCCACACCCCCCTTATGAAGCCCTCCTGCCTTTGAGGATTGGAAGCTGGTTAGCATTTTCTCGTGACCAGCTGGGTGTGGCTCTTCAGTCTCCCTGAAGACACTCTTGCTCCCTCTAGCTGGTTCCTGGGAATATTGCAAGTCTTTTTCTCTGTGAAAAACACCTTCTTTTCTCTCAACTGGGCTCTCATCAGCCCTCGCTGCATGACACATCCCCCTTCTTAAAATATTACGGGCTGGGGAAGCCTCTTCCTTGCAGCACGTAATACGAGACATTGCGTCAGTGTTAAAATGCAGCTTCCCTGCTCTATGCTCCACTCTAAAATCATACGGTTGTAAAGCCATGTACCACCTAGTTAGGCGGTTATTATTATTCTTCATACTGCTTAACCATTTTAGAGGGGCATGGTCCGTAATGAGGACAAACTTCCTCCTGTCAAATAGAACTTTAAGGCTTCGATGGCCCATTTAATTGCGAGACATTCCCTTTCTATAGTTGCATACTTCTCCGCAGGTGTCAGCTTCCTACTGAGGAACATAATAGGGTGTTCTGCACCTTCTTGTACCTGTGAGAGAACAGCACCCAAACCCGTCTCCGATGCATCGGTTTGTAATAGAAAGGTTTGTCTGAAATCTACGCCTCGCAATATGGGGGCTCGACATAATTTCTCCTTTAAGTTCTGAAAGGCTTCCTCTGCTTCCGCTGACCATGGTATTGTGTTTGGCGCATTCTTTTTTAACATTTCCGTGAAAATAGCGCTCTTTTCCGCAAAGTGTGGTATAAAGCGGCGATAGTAGCCGATGAGGCCAATAAAACTTCTCAGTTGTTTCTTATTTTGCGGTACGGGAAATTTCTTCACGCTTTCTACCTTGTCCAGTAGCGGGTGCACTGTGCCACGTCCCACAAGGTGACCCAAGTATTTAACTTCCTTGGCAGCGAATGTGCACTTCTTTGGATTCAATGTTAATCCCGCTCTCCTCATGGCTTCCAGGACTGTTCCGACTTGGTGAAGATGCTCTTCCCACGTGGCACTGTGGATCACCACATCATCCATGTAGGCTGTTGCGAAATTCTGATATGGTCGTAGAATAATATCCATCAGGCGCTGGCATGTTGCAGCCGCCCCGTGTAGCCCGAAGGGCATTCTTCGGAACTGGAACAGGCCCAGGGGTGTGCTGAAGGCAGTTTTGGGTTTAGCATCATGTGTTAGAGGCATCTGCCAATATCCCTTGGCCATGTCTAGCGTTGTGAGAAATTTTGCCTGTCCGAGCCTGTCTAATAACTCCTCGATACGAGGCATCGGGTACGCGTCGAAAGTAGATACTGCGTTCACTTGGCGGAAGTCTATGCAGAATCGCGTAGTACCGTCGGGCTTAGGTACTAGTACTACCGGGCTGCACCATGGACTATGCGATTCCTCGATGATGTTCATTTGGAGCATCTCCTGAACTTGGTCAATAACTTCCTGCCTTTTGGCCTCCGGCAATCGGTACGGCCGTTGCCGCACAATTTTTCCAGGCGGGGTGAGTATCTCGTGTGCCACCAAGGCTGTCTCTCCTGGTATAGGAGTTAGCACGTCCTTAAAGTCCTCCAGGAGTTGGGTCAAATCCTGTTTTTGCTTCAAGGAGAGCTCCTCACTGATCCTTGGTGTAGGGCAATCTTTACACTCGTCTAGCCGTGGGCCAAGATCTTCCTCTGGGGGGTCATTCCCCATAGCCATCAAGCCTTCCATGTCCCTCTTCCCTGTGGAGCCGAAACCTCCAGTTCCCCGGCTCGTTGGGGTTACCATGGCGACCTCTTCAAGGGTTGGGAATCCCACCTGTTCACAAATCAATTGTGCTATCCTGTCCCCCACTTTGACATCAAAGTCTTCATCTGAACAGTTGCATAAAAGGACTTTAAGTATGCCTCTATAATCCGGATCGACTACTCCGGCAGTCACATCAATGCAGTGTTTGGCAGCGAGTCCGGACCGTGGTGCTATACGCCTGTAGCACCCTTGGGGCAACTCCACCTGGAGATCAGTACTAATTAGCATACATCCATGTTTCGGGACAACCTGGTCCTCGGTGCTATACAGGTCATAGCCCGCCGCTTGTGCAGATGCCCGTTGAGGACTGTGAGCTTTTTCTGAAGTTTTGCAAAATTTTAACACAAACTTCTTTGGTGGGTCTACTTGTCCTTTAAGGGGGATTTTCTTTGGCTTTGCCCAAAGTGGGCTAGGAATTGCAGTATCCTTAGGGCGAATGCAAGTGGAAATTAGTGCTTCCTGTGGAGACAAGCCCTCTTTTAGACCTCTCCTGAACTGTGGCCAATCACGGCCCAGTACCAGCTTTTGGGGTAACTTAGGCACAACGGCTATTAGCATTTCTTTTTCAGTGCCTAGACCTTTAACCCACAATTTGTACATGGGATAGCGGGTAGCTGCACCGTGTATACATTTTATTTTAACATTACCCTCTGGCTGATCTGGAACTGCCACGCCCTGATCCCTGACCACAGACCATAATTTTTGCGAAATCATAGTTTGGTCAGCTCCAGAGTCTAAAAGTGCTTTTGCATTTACCCCTTGAATCTTCACATTCAAGACAAAACCTTCACGGATTGCTTTTGGTTTTTCTCCAACAAGAGCAGTACGTGAATAACATTCTTGTTTTTAATGCCCTTTCTTTCCACATGCAAACATCTTTTAGTCATTTCTTTTGACACAACATTAGAACTTTTTAAACCACTATGTAGAGGTCGTGAGACGCTTTCTAACCTCTGCGCCTCCATTCCGACTGCCAATTTGGAAGTCCCCACCTTTTGCTGGGTGACCATCTCTGCTTCCAAATACCGCTCAGTGAGAGCTATTGCGTCAGCAGTGGTATGGCAACTCTGCAGGATGAGAAAGTTCTGCACTCTGTTTGGCACTGCAGACATATATTGTTCAAGTATTATCTCATCCATTAGTGTATCTACTGTCTTCCCCTCAGGCTTTAGCCATTTGGTCGCCTTAGGCGTTTCATCTGCCCTGAGTGAAGTGGCTCTAAACATCTTATTGTACAATAAAGGTGTAAGGCCTAGTCGATCCCTAATAGCACTAACTACTTCCTCGTAATTATTAGCAAGAGCAGTTGGCACTGCCCTGTACGCAGCGAGCGCCTCCCCCGTGAGGGACGCTGCAAGGCGAATGGCCCATTGCTCGGGTGGCCAACGTGCGGAACATGCAATTCTACTAAAGGAATCTAAAAAGTCATCCACATCATCCGTAGCGCTTAACTTTCCCACTGTTAGGTCATTGCATGTCCAATGTCCATCCTTTGGATTGCCTGGTCCAGCCTCCTGTATTTTCTCTGTGTTGGCCTTTGCCAGCGCCTCCCGCTGCTGAGCCAACCAGGTTTCCATAACCTGCAGGACCGGCTGTTGTGCTTGCACAGCCTGGAGGGCCTGCGCTTGGTTTTGCCATGCAAACTCAGCTTGTCTGTCAAACTGTAGCGCCATCCATGCGCAAAGCTCCTTTTGCTCCATGCTGCACCTGTAAAAAGAGAACACAAAAAAACCCCCCCAAGTGTGGCTCCACTAACAAATGAGCTACTTTTTTTTTTTTTTCTTTTTTCCTTCCCTCTGATATCCGACACAGATCAGGCTTAATTACATGCTACCTGACATCCGTGTTGTATCAGCTTTGGAATAATCGTTGCTGTCCCACTCTGCAGCTCTCCGCCTCTGGTGTCAGCAACAGGATTTTCAGCTCACTGGTCCAGGTGTCCTCCTTCAGGATTTTCACCATCTGATCCGGTTTCTGGTTACTCCATCCCAGGTTTTACCCTCCGATCCAGTTTCCAGCTAATCCGTTCCGGGTTTTACTTTTCCAATCTGGTTTTTCACACGCTCCGCTCCGGGTTTTATTTTTTTTAAACCTAGGAGTTTAATTTTTCTTTCTTTTGCAGTTGTAAGCACCCAATAAAACATCCAACAACTACGCCATTTATGTCAGCAGCACTTCCCTGGTGGCCAGTGGACGCCAGGGCAGGTGTGACACAAAAATATAAGGTTAAGATTGGAGAGTCTTCTAAAGGTCCAAATGGCTCTTGGTCCTTGTAGTTGCTTTAGCTCCAATCTTCAATGAAATGATCAAGCTGAGTGGTGGGAATTAATAAGGCTTTTATTTCCCTTTTCACAGTGGTTCTAAATAGTGGGTTACAACTTTAAAGCAAATGTCCTTAACTCAGGTAGAAAACAAACTCAGGGTTCAAAGCAAAAACTGTTATACGTCACAGGAATGGAGGTGCTCAAACAAACACAGAATGTTCTGCTGGCCATTCACCCAATCACAAGTCTGGCAGTGACTCTAAACTTTCAGTAATGCAAAGTGTAAGTCCATCTCATGGTCAGATAAATCTCCTGCCAGTTCCACTTGCATTGGCTCGATATCAGAAAGCTCTGATTCTATATCCCTGGTTTCTTGTAAAACACATTCAGGGGTTTTGTATATTTTCTGTAGCAGTTCCTAATGTCCTTGGCCTAGCCTAGGGCGTCGGCCACTTGCTGTGTTAGGCTTTAAAGTACCCTCTTTCCTTAGAGGCTTTCTAGCAGCTTTATCATAGCTTTTACCATTCACAACTTTCTTATTAGGCATACATTTCTCATACCTTGTATGGCAGCAATCCTCAAGTAACCGGCTTTCTTTCACTGCCTGCCTTTCCCAGGCAGCAGCTTGGTGAAATCATTTTCTATGCAGGTTAGGCTTACCCTGTAGCCTTTGACTTCCTTCTCCTGGTGAAGGCCTGCCCCTGTACAAGCCCAGCTTCTGGCTTTCTGGCTCAGTGTGGCTTGGCTTCTCCAGCTGACTCTTGTTTGGCTTAGGGTTGCAGTTACAGCAGTGCTTTTGCCTCTGAGGGCAAACAGCTCTCAGTTTGGCTTGAGCTGACACCTCCTTAGGTCCTTCCTCAGCTCCTGGGAAATCACCTCTCCCTCCTGGGAATCCTCTAGCACTAGAGTAGTCAGGTTTCCACTTCCACCTCTCTTTCTCGGTGTTGCCAGTGATTCTCCCCTTGCTTCTGCTAGGGCTGCTGCTTCTGCTGGTGCTTCTATCTCCGAGGCTGCCGGTGCTCCTTCTGCCTCTTCTCCTTCCTCTCCAGTCTTCCACACCCCCTTATGAAGCCCTCCTGCCTTTGAGGATTGGAAGCTGGTTAGCATTTTCTCGTGACCAGCTGGGCGTGGCTCTTCAGTCTCCCTGAAGACACTCTTGCTCCCTCTAGCTGGTTCCTGGGAATATTGCAAGTCTTTTTCTCTGTGAAAAACACCTTCTTTTCTCTCAACTGGGCTTTCATCAGCCCTCGCTGCATGACAACCCTGATGCTATCCAGTTAGCATCAGGGCATGTTGGGGGGTCTTCCAGAATGGAGTAGAGGCAGTGACTGCCATTAAGCAGGTAGCGGTGATATTGGATCGCTACCTGGTTAGCAGTCCATGCCTAAAAATAGTCCAGCTTTTGGCTCGCCTAATTTTAGCCGCAGATGCTAACCAGGTAGTGGTCCAATATTGCCGCTACCCGGTTAGGCTCTGCGGGTGAATCCACTCAGTGTCAAACCCGGATATTCAATAACATCACATGACATTGAATATCCAGTTTTAGGGGTCACCGAGCAGGGCTGTGTGTCGAAGCAGTGCATAGCCTGCCCAGTTGAAAATTGGGCCCCTTGAGTCTGTCGCCATATGCTTTATAATGAAGACCACTAACCATTTTAGTAACCACTCTTTTCATCGACTCCATCCTGACTATATTCTTTTGAAGGTGTGGTCTCCATAACTGCACACAACACTCCAAATGAGGTTGCACCAGAGACTTATACAGAGGCACTATCACCTCCTTTTTTCTGCTGGATATTCTTCTCCTTATGCACCCAAGCACTCCTCTGGCTTTTGCGGTCACCTTTTCTACCTGTTTAGTCACTTTAAGATCATCAGAAACAAGGTTCCCAAGTTCCATCAATATTCTCAGATGTATCCCATCTGCTCCCATCAATTTGTCTACTTTAAGTTTAGCTAGTTGTGCACTAATAGCGTTCTGAAAACCTTTCAAGAAAAAAAAATAGATGACTGCCTCAGTACCCCTCAGAAGAGAGTCACCAACCACAACTACTCTTTGCTTCCTTGTGGTCACTGATTCCACAACATTGGGATGTTTAAGCTCTGGTTCTTCCCTTTCCTGGGATACTTTCACCTCCTCGACTTTTAGGGCTGTATACTGGTTCTTCAATTCGAGGGCTGGAGGAGTTGGATTGTTGATTGCACAGGCTCTGGTGATCTGTGTCCAACTCTCTTCATTCTGTAGCATCCTATCTTCACCTCTGTCAGAGAGCTTGGATGTTTCAAGAAGCATCTCATCAATGCACTTCTCGCTGTCTCAAATGTTTCTCAACCTCACTACCTCTTCTCTGAACTCTTCCACTTATTTCCACTTCAGCTCGCTGAGATCTTGCACATGGAACCAATCCCTCGAATTGCATTGGGCTATCTGTCTGGACAGAGTTAGAAGCTATAACAGGGGCAACAGCTTTGGCAATATGGTTTTTCCCAGTCATCATTCAGTTGCTGTAGCTTCGGTACCTGTTAACACCTACCAAAGTCCCTAACTTTTCCTCAGCTGTCCTTTAAGAGGAAAAGCAGCTAAGCTCTTATGTGTGTTCTAACAGTACTATTCTGTGTCCCTGTGTGTAGCCCTGCTTCATTGCTAAAGTTATTACTTTATACTATTAAATGTTGATATTAAGTTTTGAAGCACTGTATATAGATTAATGTGTTCCCTCTGTAAAATTACCTAATCAAAGCTCTTTGAAGAATGGCAATTTGTTAACTTTTAGTAGATATCAAATGTGGACCTATTTAATTCCTAGATTTTCTCTATCAACCAATAAAAATCTGTAGTCTAAGTCAACAAGCTAATTGGGGAGTTGTCCTAAATAGCAAGAATTCTCACATGGGGTGGGTTTTCCCGCCTCTGACAGCTCCTGCAGATTGGGAAGAGTGCTCCACCTTGTAGAAGTGTTTTATACACTTTCTATGTGGTTATTCGACCCCTGATGAAGGCCTTTGGCCGAAACTTGTTAAGTTGGTTCTCCAATAAAATTGTTTTTATCAACCTATGTTTTTTGGCCGTGATTGATTGCCCTCCGCTGCACCTGTGTTGCTGTTGTTCCTTTGCAGAAGGCCTCCTTCCCTTGTTTCTTGGTTAACACTCTTGTCTACACCATTATGAAAATGGAACAAGGAGTGAATGTGGCAAAATCTGTTGGTGGTCCGAGAATCCATACGAGTCCATACGTCCATGCGACACAGCGCCATGTTTTGAGCCCTTGATAACTCAGAGCTCTTCCTCAAGCAGAATGTGTGTCAAACGTTCCTCCAAGGGAATGATGATCTTGGATCATGGACGAATGGACTTGTTTGGATTTTTGAACCACTAACAGATTTTGCTGAATCCAGCTTAATTCCAGCTGGCAACTACAGCCACAGGAGAATCAATGGTGGCGGACCTTGGCTGAGAGTGATTTTCACACTGACACTGATGTTAGTGTTCCTAATGTGGTTCACCCATTCTTCAAAGAAAATCCTCTTTGGAATAAGATAAGTGGTGTGCCTGTGTCTTGCTGTATGCGTTATTCACACGATTTTTGGGGTATGGGTATTGGGTGACTTTCAAATAGAGAAAACTAGAGGGTTTGTCACGAGAAAGGATTCCCTTTCAAGACAAACAATCCAACAACAAAAAAATATAATCAATACGTAGTTTATTAGTCACTCAGATTCATGTGAGATATATAGATAGTGAGTTTAGATTTGTTCTGGTCCTATGTGTAATCCTATAAATTAATATGAGTACCGTCGATCTGTGTGCATTAGAAAGTTCTAACATATATATAAAATGTGTGCATGAAAAACAAAGATGTGAAACGAACCAAAAAGAAAATCATGAAAAATTCTGAAAAATCTGAAACCAAAAACTTTGTGGCCATGCAGATCCCTAATAAAAATTCATTAATGTTCTAATCAGTCTGTTTAGAAAACAATATTTCATTTTAAATTTTCACATACTTTTATCTCTAACATCACTCAATTGAAAAAAGCATCAGATTGTGGAGTGTACAGAAAAGGTAATCATCGCTCAATGGGAATGCAGCTTTTTGCACCATAGGAAAACAGGTCTGAGAATATTTGATAGGGTCAGCCCCATGGTTCATATAGCTCTGTGCTTGAAGAGACTCGAGTTTAAGTCTTTAGTCTGATCAGAGTGGCAGAGCTCAGGCACACAGAGAAGATGACACCCTCGAAATTGGAGAGGGAGGAAGGTAACTCTTAGGTTTATGTTTAGTATATGACGGCAGATAAAGACCTGCATGGTCCATCTAGTCTGCCCAGCAAGGTGGCAAGAGTAGGTACACCTGCCGCTCTGTGCAGGTCACCCCTCCACATGCCTTTGTTTAGGGGTGTACCCACCGCAAGGATGACTGCAGGTCATCCCTATTTGTTGAGATATAAGAGATAGTTAAGTTTATTTTGATTTTATTCTGTTGCTATGAAGGGATCCGCTGTTTCTGTCCCATGCCATTTTGAATTCAGTCACTGTATTTGCTCCCACCACTTCCATCGGCAGGGCATTCCAAGCATCCACCTACACTGGAAAGTATTTACTGACTTCCAGTTCCAGATCCTGATTTAGAATTGTATCATTAACAAATAAACATATGATATAGTATGATCACATACACGATACATATCAATACAATCAAAAAATAAATGCAAAATCACAAATTATCTCCAAAAACAATTTAAAAGCAATGGAAAAATAAAATGCCTCCAATTTTTTTGAAAGTTGCACAAATCTAATTCATCTCTTAAAAACACTGGGAAACCATTTCAGGTTTCAGGAGCTGCAGCAAAAAACATATGCACCCGCATTCCCACCTGCCTAACCATTTGCAGTAAGGGGAAGTGCAATAAATTATGATATTGAGAGCAAAGCATGTGACCTGGCTAGAGGAATAACAGCTGCATAACCAGTGGAAAACAAATTGCCAGCCTTAATACTTTTAAAGTCAAAATCATCAATTTGTACCTAATGGGCCTATTTATGCCTTCCCCCGCGTCTAACTTTCCTTCCGGTTGTGTGGGGAAGTTAGATGGGGGGGGGGGGGCAAGGGGCAGAGTCTGGGCGATCGCTGGCCCTGGACATACAGGGGCGATTCTAATGACGGCCCTGTATGTCCAGGGCTGGCGACATGTGTGGAGAAGTTATTCCCTGGACATTTTCTTTGGCGGGCCCAGGTCACAGATGGGGCAGGGGGACTTGAGGACATTCCCCGCAGCCCGACCCTGGCCTTAGGAGGCCAGATTGGGGGTTGGACTACAGGGAATAAGCTTTATTTCCAGTGGCCAGCATCGCGGCTCTTCAATGAAGCCACAGTGCCATGGCAACATGCGCCATGGCTTCATAGAAGAGTCTTGACTGAGTTAGCCAGGGACAGTCCTGTGTGTGCAAGCCGGACTGAATCTCTAGACGTGTCCCACGGATCAGAATTGCGATCCCTTCTGTATGTCCAACTCAGAGAGATGTACAGATAGTTGAGCTGGACATACAGAGGGGATCTATGTCCAGGACAGAATAAGCCTGAATATGCCATTCTATAGGTATCAGTGTAATGCATATGGGGGATGTTTACTAAACTGTGCTACCCGATAGTGTGTGGTTCAGAGCTCGGGAAATGCTAAAATTTATCACGGCATCCCATGCTGAAACTCCTATGCTATTAGGTTTCTACCTGTACCTTATGATCAGGAATCATTGGTGATGAAAGAATAAGTCAAAGCAGCATTGAAAGCATTATCAAAGAACAAAGCACCAGGCATTGATAGCATTCCCATTGAAGTATAACAGCAATCGGATGCAGCTGTTACCATACTTACAAGGTTCTGCCAGGAAATTTGGAAGACAATATCATGGCCAACTGACTGGAAAAGATCTGTGTTTATACCAGTACCGAAGAAAGGTGATCCGACTGCCTGTGGAAATTTTTGCACAATCGCTCTGATCCCACATGGCAACAAGATTCAACTCAAGATCATTCAGCAGAGACTACAGCCATACCTGGAATGAAAATTGCCTGAAGCGCAAACAGGGTTCAGGAAAGGGCGAGAAACGAGAGACATCATTGTGGATGTGTGCTGGATCCTTGAAAAAAATGAGAGAATACCAAAAAGATATCTATATCTGTTTTATTGACTACAGCAAGGCTTTTGACTGTGCAAACCATGAGAAACTCTGGGCCACATTAAGAAGCATGAGTATACCAGAACATCTGATAGCTCTCTTGCACAACCTTTACATTGATCATGAAGCAACAGTTCAAATGGAATAAGGAGAAACAGCATGGTTTAAAATCAGCAAAGGTGTATGACAAGGCTGCATACTTTCCCCCTACCTGTTTAATTTCTATACAGAACAAATCATCAGAGAAGCAGGACTGTATGAAGACAATAAAGGTGTGAAGATTGGTGGAAGACTCATCAACAACTTTCACTATGCTGATGATACCACAATACTTACTGAAAGTGAGGATGATCTGAAACATTTGCTTCTCAAGATCAAGGAACATAGTCTTAAAATGGGCCTGCACCTTAATGTAAAGAAGACAATAATCCTGACAACTGGCAGAAACCAATAAATTCATCATTGATAGAGAAAAATTGAAATAGCAGACAACCTTAACTTGCTTGGATCAATAATCACTAAAGAAATGACAAGCAGTCAAGAAATTTGATGATGAATTGCTCTTGACAGAATGGCTATGAAGGACCAAGACAAGATTCACAAAAAACGAGATGTCTTTCTCCATACAAAGGTTTGGCTTGTCCAAGCTATGGTATTTTTGATAATGCCACATGGATTCGAAATTTGGACAGTGAAAAAGATATACAGGAAGAAAATTGATGCCTTTGAATTGTGGTGCTGGCAAAGAATACTATGTATACCATAGACTGCCTGAAGAACAAACCAGTCAGTAATAGAGGAGATCAAACGTAAGCTTTCTTTAGAAGATCCGATGACAAGACTTCGACTTTCATACTTTGGACACCTCATATGAAGAGAGAGATCATTAGAGAAAGACATCATGCTTTTGCAAGGTTTAGGTCAATGCAAAAGACAAAGACCAACAATGAGATAGATCAATACAATAAACGTAGCTATGGATACCACTCTATCAACAATGAGCCACCTGACTGAAGACCAAACACAATTTAGGAAATTAGCCTGTGGGTCGCTATGAGTCGTCACCAACTCGATGGCACTTAACAACAAAATTAAGTTAGTGCATGACTGGGCAGAGACAGGGCAGGTTGGGGTGGAATGTGAGCATTGATGGAGCATCGTGGTTAGCATGCATGTAATGGGCATGCACTAACCATGCTTGTTGCCATTAGTATAGATGGACTTAATGCCACCTCAATGGAAGGCATTAGTTGCAGCAACATGCCAACATATCGTGCTGCCACATGTTCGCATCATGCAGGGGGATGGGCGCACATGCTTCCCAAAGTTGGCATGGGTATCCATGCAGAATTTGCGGTCTAAACACGTTACCAGTGTGATCCTTAGTGAATATGCCTCTAAGAATTTTATTTTTTGGGGGAAGGGGAATATGCTTCTGCATACCAACCTCTCCTGCTAACTTAGCACATGGTTTTGAACTATTTGTATGGCCTTAACCTTCGATACATGAAGGCCTTAATAAATAATGTTCTTCAGATAATCCAAGACAGATAGTACAAGATAATGCAAAATAGTTTTAAAATCAGAGCTTAAATAGTTTGAAATATTCATTGTAAATATTCTGAAAACCTAGCTAGCTGGGTACATAGACAGCAAAATAGGGCGAGTCACAGGTGCCATGGACCTACTAATATTTTGCCCAACATGGCATTCACAATGAGAGAACTTGGGGTGGTACTGCATATTGATTTGTTTATAGCCCCCTCAATCAAAAGAGTGTTCTGCTACCACTAGCTGGATGTGTGTCCCAGGACTGGGTGGAGAATTAATGCTCTATGATGAACCCCATAGGTCAAGGGAGCATGTTGTAGGCTATTCTTGATAACCCGTCTCTCTGACCCTCAGATTCGAGTGTGCCTAGAAAAGACTTCCTGAGTCAGTGCATCATGTCCCCTCTTTGTCCATGTTCACTTCCCACATGGAAGCACACACCCTTGCATTTGCTGTCAAATCTTAAACCCTGGCTGTTCATGATCTTAATGATTTTACCCATGTTTGCTGTTATGAATACATTTCTTGAAATCTCCAGTTCTTCTTAACTGCGTGACTTGACTAGACTGTAAGCTCCATGGAGCAGAGGCTGCCTCTTATGTGTATCTTACAGCATTGTGTATGTCTAGCAGTGCCATAGAAATGTTAAGTACTGCAGTACTAATGACCAGTAATGTTCTCTGGGGTGTAGGGCAATAAAGAGAAATATAGGGAAAAGTTTTCTTGTTTGAAATTATCTCCATCTGAAAGTTGCTTCTTTAAGCTGCACTGAAAGAAGTGTCTTGAAATATTCTCAAATACTTACAACAGCAGAGAGACAACATATCCTTTACACTGCTGTTAAGATTCCCCATAGATTATAATCAGCGAGAAATGAATACAGCCAGCCAGGGTCAGTCAAAGCATTACAGATCTGTGGAAAAGTGAAAAGCTTTCTCAAGGCCTTCACTGACATATGTATTGGCAGTGTCAAACAAACAAAATAAACAGAAATTAGTAGAGATATGAAAAAGAAATGATATACACAGAAACTCATTTGTCAAGTAGTACAAACAGTCTGAGTGAAGAACAACAGCATTTAAAGCAGGTTTTTGCCACTGCACAGACTCTGCCATTGTTTGACAGGGTAGCTTGACTGTTCTTGACACAGAGCTTGATACAAAGCATTCTACTCTTTATCACCTGGAAATTTCACACATTTGTTGGGATCAAGATTTCCAGAGAAATAATTTGTAAAAATGTTTTGCTTATCTTAATTTCATTAGAATTCATCCATGTCTTCTGACATTCCCTCTCACACTCACCCTCACCAAGCCAAACATTCTCAACACACTCTCATACACACATCTCCTGATACAAGCACACACATACACCTGATATAACCCTCAGCCATGTCTCCTGATACAAGCACATGCATACCTGATAGAACCTTCTCCCCGACTCCTGATACAACCACATGCATACCTGATAGAACCTTCTCCCCGACTCCTGATACAACCACATGCACGCTGTCACCACGCCCTTCGCCCCAGGCGGTTGCCTAGGTGTTGGGAATGGTGATAGTCTTTATTTATTTGAAAAATTCCTATAATTGTAGTTGTGCAGTTGAAATAACTTCAGCCGAGAAGGGATATAGGCACGCAGGATTTTATTATTCTTCAGGCCAAAGGAACTTCTTATAAACAGTTCCCGATATCAAACATAAGGTGTGGATATTTTCCAGAGTAAAGCCACAAGGTAAGAGGCTTCTACTTTCAACTTGTCAGCAAACTCAAACAAAGTATTTCTTCATACAAAAACAGTAAAGCAAATTTGGTGCTCCAAAAAAACCTTCTTCTCAAAAGGTGACTTTAAAACAGGTACAGCTTTAAGTAATCCAGCAATGCAAAACTTCAACTGCACAATGTTTTCTCTCTTCTCAAAACAACGTTTTCTCTACCTGCTGTCTGGCAGGCTCTATACTTTTTACAAACAGTCTTTCAAAGAAAGGGTTAAGCTTTCAGAATCTCAGCAATCCTAATTTGCATATTCTTTTCAGCTCGGCGTCTTTGAAAACAGCTGCTAGTTTCTAGGCTTCAGGAAAACGTTCTAGCTTTCAGCTACTGTAAGGAAACTAGAGAACATTCTATTTACATGTCAGAGCTAGATTCCTGTCTCATAGAGATTTCAAACTCCATGCTCTCGACGTCTGATTCTACCAGAGAAGCATTGGATTTGAACTCAGAATTATCTTGCTTTAAGCTTTCTAAGATTTGTAAGACTCTGTTTAATGCAGACTCTTCTCTTCTCTGAGGAACGTTTTTACCTTTAGGTAACTCCTCAACTTTCAAAGGCTTATTAGAGGATTTAACCTTGCTCACCCTATTCTGAGGAAATAAGCTTCTAGCTGGCTTTACAGCTGACTGCTCAGTTTCCATGTAAATTTCTGGAGAATGCTGTCGGTTACTCACATAGCTTGCAACCTTCCCTGGGTAAGCTTTAAAACCTCTGGCTGGTTCTGCCTTTCTCCACAGAGCTTCTGGTGAAGTTTCCTTTACTCTCTGGGTGCCTTCCTTGTGTAGTCTTGCCGAGCTTCTAGGGCCTCTTCCCCTTCTAGGACTCTCTGACCCATTCACTTCAGCATTGGGCTTGGAACTAGAGCTCCTCCTTCTCCGCTCTCTCTCGGTAGAAGATTCACTGTCCCTGGAAGTCAGTCTCCCAAAGCACCTTTCCCTAAGGCTGCTTTCTCCTGCAGTGTACCTCTTTCCTGCACTCTGAGCACCTCCCTCTCGGGCACTCCTTTACTGGGCAGTTTGAAGATCTCTCTGCTGGGCTTTCCTTGCACTTCCTTTCTCCTCGGTGATTCTAGGATTTCTGGCACTTCTTTCACTCCCTCTACTTCCTCTCTCCTCTCCAGATTCCTCGCGTTTATATCTGTAGTTTCCCTTTCTGCTTGCTAGCTCCTCCCCCAGCTGTCCCTCGTGAGCAGGGCTGGTAACTAGGGAGCTAGGGCGTGTCTCTTGACTACAAACTTTCTGTGAGGAGTTTTTTTCTAAACCAGGAGTTTTAACCCCTGAACTTCTGGTTTTGATTCCCTTCTCTGGGGAAAATGCTTGATTTTTCCCTTCTTTCTTATGCTCTCCCTCTTCTGCGCCACCACAACACCTGATAGAACCTTCTCCCCGACTCCTGATACAACCACATGCACACCTGATAGAACCCTCTCCTTGACTCCTGATATAAGCACGCACACACCTGATAGAACCCTCTCCCATATCTCCTAATACAAGCACACACACCTGATAGAACCTTCTCCCTGACTCCTGATACAAGCACATGCACACCTGATAGAACCCTCTCCTCGACTCCTGATAAAAGCACGCACATACCTGATAGAATCTTCTCCCCGACTCCTGATACAAGCACATGCACACCTGATAGAACCCGCTCCCCGACTCCTGATATAAGCATGCACACACCTGATAGAACCCTCTCCCATATCTCCTAATACAAGCACACACACCTGATAGAACCTTCTCCCAGACTCCTGATACAAGCACTTGCACACCTGATAGAACCCTCTCCTCAATTCCTGATATAAGCACGGACACACCTGATAGAACCCTCTCCCATATCTCCTAATACGAGCACACACGACTGATAGAACACTCTCCCATATCTCCTAATACAAGCACACACACCTGATAGACCCTTCTCCCTGACTCCTGATACAAGCACATGCACACCTGATAGAACCCTCTCCTCAACTCCTGATATAAGCACGCACACACCTGATAGAATCTTCTCCCTGACTCCTGAAACAAGCACATGCATACCTGATAGAACCCTCTCCTCGACTCCTGATATAAGCACGCACACACCTGATAGAACCTTCTCCCTGACTCCTGATACAAGCACGCACATACCTGGTAGAACCTTCTCCCCAACTCCTGATACAAGCACATGCACACCTGATAGAACCCTCTCCCCGACTCCTGATATAAGCACGCACACACCTGATAGAACCCTCTCCCATATCTCCTAATACAAGCACACACACCTGATAGAACCTTCTCCCTGACTCCTGATACAAGCACATGCACACCTGATAGAACCCTCTCCCAGACTCCTGATATAAGCACGCACACACCTGATAGAACCCTCACCCATATCTCCTAATACAAGCACACACACCTGATAGAACCTTCTCCCTGACTCCTGATACAAGCACATGCACACCTGATAGAACCCTCTTCTCGACTCCTGATATAAGGACGCACATACCTGATAGAATCTTCTCCCCGACTCCTGATACAAGCACATGCACACCTGATAGAACCCTCTCCCCGACTCCTGATATAAGTACGCACACACCTGATAGAACCCTCTCCCATATCTCCTAATACAAGCACACACACCTGATAGAACCTTCTCCCTGATTCCTGATACAAGCACATGCACACCTGATAGAACCCTCTCCTCAACTCCTGATATAAGCACGCACACACATGATAGAACCTTCTCCACGACTCCTGATACAAGCACATGCACACCTGATAGAACCCTCTCCTCGACTCCTGATATAAGCATGCACACACCTGATAGAACCTTCTCCCTGACTCCTGATACAAGTGCGCACACACCTGGTAGAACCTTCTCCCCGACTCCTGATACAAGCACATGCACACCTGATAGAACCCTCTCCCCGACTCCTGATATAAGCACGCACACACCTGATAGAACCCTCTCCCATATCTCCTAATACAAGCACACACACCTGATAGAACCTTCTCCCTGATACAAGCACATGCACACCTGATAGAACCCTCTCCTCAACTCCTGATATAAGCACGCACACACCTGATAGAGCCTTCTCCATGACTCCTGATACAAGCACATGCACACCTGATAGAACCCTCTCCTCAACTCCTGATATAAGCACGCACACACCTGATAGAACCTTCTCCCCGACTCCTGATACAAGCATGCACACACCTGATAGAACCTTCTCCCCGACTCCTGATACAAACACATGCACACCTGATAGAACCCTCTCCTTGACTCCTGATATAAGCACGCACACACCTGATAGAACCCTCTCCCATATCTCCTAATACAAGCACACACACCTGATAGAACCCTCACCCACGTCTCCTGATACATGCATACATGGACCTGATAGAACCCTCTCCCATGTCTCCTGATACAAGCATATACACACCTGATAGTTTAATAACATAAGAACATAGGATACTGAGTCAGACCAATCATACACACACCTGATAGAACCCTCACCCACATCTCCTAATCAAGCCCAGTATCCTGTTTCCAACAGTGGCCAATCCAGGTCACAAATATCTATCAGGTTCCCAAAAGGCATACAGATTCCATGCTGCTTGTCCAAAGGGTAAGCAGTGAAATTCTCCGGTGCTCTTTAGTAATGGTTTATGGCCTTTTCCTCCAAACCTCTTTTAAATCCAGCTACACTGAAAGCTTTTACTACATCCTCTTGTAATACTCTTCCACATCTCCTGATACAAGCATATGCACACCTGACAGAACGCTCACCCACGTCTCCTAATAAAAGCACATATACACCTAATAGAACCCTCTCCCATGTCTCCTGATACAAGCACACGCACACCTGATAGAACCTTCTCCTACATCTCCTGATTGATACATGTCACACATACCTGACACACCCATACCCACCTCTCATGACACACCCTCACACCTGCACCCCACTGAGGTACATAAAACACACACAGACACCATTTTGTCTTACTCAATGACATCACACTCACACATTCTCAAAGATAAACAGATAAATTCTCCTCATGGAGATAAATATACATATCATATCACTAGTACACACCCCTATACACACACTTCACATACATTAGTAGTCACTATTCATACTCCATACCCACTATCTCTACCAGCCAACACATCCTTTGTTAGCCTGCTGAGATATCTTGTAGCAAAACTGTTTCAACCAAGTCCCCAGACAGACATGCCTGAGTCTGTGAATGAACAAAAAGGGAAATGTCTTGATTTAACCCATTAAAAGTAATGTCTGCCATTGGAAAATATATTGTTGTTCCTGCTGATATAACACTTGAGTAGAGTCACTCTCCAATTTAAATTTGACCTTTTCATAACTGCAGCTGATTAATAAGATGACTCTCCTGTTTCCAATAAGCAACCAAAGGGGCTGTTTCTACTTCAAGCCACAAAGCTTAGCAATGCTTGATCATTAGGGTGTGTCAGTTTTGGAGATGTCATAATTATAAAAAGCACTAGTGAAAAAATGGTAAAATTTAATGTGGCAAATAACAACTAGCTTTAAATTTTGTGTAATATGTTACTACAAGAAAAGGCTGGCAATCTACTTCCAGTGATACATTGCCAAGAAAACCCAGAGGTAGCTGGGTCGCTATGAGTCAACACTGACTTGATGGCACTTAAAAAAAATGTTATTTACCTACCTGAAATTTCTAGGAAATTACACAAAAATACACAAATTACTGAAATATGTTTAAGTGCTCTGATAATAGTTTTTATGTGTTTGCATTGCATATTAATCCCTTTTGTGCCTCAATTATCAATTTATCTTAATTATTTACCCGAAAAGAATGATTGTAGAGTTCTGTGTTGGGGTTTACATGGTGAACTGGTTCAATATAAAAATAAATAGCAATTGGACACAAGGTCCCATGCATCTCCTTTTCCAGATGCAACTGTTGAAAGAAGAGTGTGAAGAGGTAAGGAAGATAATCATGCATACAGTGAGAAGGTCAGCTTGGTATGTTTACAGCGAGTCTGTTCTGCAAGCTATGTTCTGCAGTGAAGAGGAGCAGGAGAGAGGAGATGCAGTAGAGAAGATATTGAAGATCAGAGGTGAAAGAGAAAACTCACCTTGGACAAAGCAGTGTGAGACCTAGGAAAACACCATCCATCAACACTGAGGCAACTTACTCAACCAATTACTTGACTGGAGCTCCGGAGTCTCTGAGCCTCCTCTTACTTGTACCATGACAACAGCAGAGATCAATGCATTTCTGAGCAAGCCATATGGTGGTTCCAGACTGGCCATCACATACCCAGTCCATATAAAGGTGTGCAAAAATGACAATTGAGGAGGGAACATTATACTAGGAGTCAGATGGTCAGCAGGGATCTCATGAACCGAAACAGAAGCAAACAAGATATGGCTTCTTTGCTGGATTTTGTTAAAAAAACATTAAATTAACTGCATAAATGACTGCTTCTTGGAGCAGCTGGTTCATGAACCAACCAGAGGGGAAGCCATTTTGGACTTAGCCCTTAGTGGAACACCAGATCTGGTGCAAGAGATAAGAGTGTTGGGGCCACTTGGCAATAGTGATCATAGCATGATTGTGTTTGATTTAATCAATGGAGGAGGGATGGTAAGGAAATACACAGTACTACCTTTTAACTTTCAAAAGGGAGACTATGATAAAATGAGGAAAATAGTTAAGAAAAACCTAAAAGGAGCAGTTGCAAAGGTTAAAGACTTATATCAAGTTTGGGTGTTGTTTAAAAATACTATCTTGGTAGCCCAGACCAGCTGTATTCCACACTTTAAGAAAAGTGGAAGGAAGTCCATAAAACTGCCAGCATGGTTTAAAGGTGAGGTCAGAGAGACTGTTGTTGCCAAAAAAGCATCTTTCAGGAAATGGAAAAAAGAGCCAAATGATGAAAACTGGAAACAGCACAAGCACTGGCAAGTTAAATGAAGGCATTGATAAGGTGGGCAAAGAGAGAATTTGAGAAGAAACTTGCTGTGGAAGCAAAAACATGTAATAAAGACTTTTTCAAGTACATTCGTAGCAAAAAACCTGTGAGAGAGTCATTTGGACCATTAGATGACAGAGGGGTAAAAGGGCCAGTAAGAAGGGACAAGGCTTTAGCGGAGAGACTGAATGAATTCTTTGCTTCGGTCTTTACTAAGGAAGATGTAGAGATGTTACCCATGACTGAAGTGGTATTTAAAGGTGATACTGCAGAAGCATTGAAAGAAATATCGACACACTGGGAAGATGTATTACAACTATTTGATAAACTATTAGATAAGAGTAGCAAATCACCTGGACCGGATGGTATACATCCAAGGGTGTTGAAAGAACTGAAATATGAGATTGCAGGCATGGTATTAGTAATCTGTGAACTATCATTAAAATCATCTGTAATACCTGAGGATTGGAGGATCTCCAATGTAACGCCAATTTTTAAAAAGGGTTCCAGGAGTGATCCAGGAAACTACAGACCGGTGAGCCTGACTTCAGTTCCGGGAAAAATGGTAGAAACCATCATAAAGAACAAAATTACTCAACATGTAGATAGTGTGGTACCGCAGAGCCTATTCATGAAGGAAAAAGGGTTTTAAATCCTGAAAAAAGATTTTATCATCAGCTGCAATATTATGAGGAGCCCAATAGAGGGAGCAGGAGTGACCTTCCAAGGTCCAGAGAACTGCACCTCAGAGCTGATGAGGTAATGCAACCTAACAGCCAATGGAGAAAAGGGGGAGTTCCCCTGAAGAAAGGCTGGGAACTTGAAAAGGAGGAACTAAGACCAGGGAGGGAGAGACCAGGGAGAGAGAGACCAAGGAGAGGCATACCAAGGAAGGCCTACCAAAAGGAGGCATATCAAGAAGAGGCTTATCAAGGAAAAGCAGACCACGGAGAGTCACACCACAGAGAGCTTCTGGAAAGGAACCAAGAAGGAGAGCACCATAAGGAGTGTCCAGAGCACCAGAGAGGAAGGAGTTCCTGGCAGGAGGGCATAGTGAATCCGAGGCCACAGAGTTCCAGGAGTCCTTGGTTAAGAGGTACTGGAAAGAAAGGCACAAGGGGAGAAACAAACCCCAGAGTTTGGTGTGAAGAACCGGCAGCAGTAAATGCAAGACACAGTGAGCATTATCTGAGCAAGGATGAAGTCTTTGCTGCAAATGGTAATATTCCTTATTCAAATGGTAAAAGGTGTGAATGTGAGAGAGTGGTGACTCTGCATGAAGGCCAGCTGGAGTGTGAAAAGCCTACTGCTCAAGACAGGCTGAACTACAGCAGGACCAGGCCGTGGGACTCAACTAAACAAGGTAAAATACCTTTTTATTCTGATAAGCAATATAAGTTAAGAAGACAGGAAACACAAGATACTGGAGTATATTCTCCCTATCAAACTGTTTGTGAAACCAAACACAAGCCCTTGGTAAAAAGACTGTATAACATAAGGCAGCCTGCAAGGGGAAGTAACTGCCATAACAAACACTCACATGGGCGCGGCCCTGACTTGAATGCTGAACATTGGAAGCTAGTAAATGTGTTATATGAGAAACCTCAGTACACTCCTCAAGAGTTTACTGACACTGATTCACAGCTGTCTGATACTCAGCCCATGCAGGTGGAATTCAACGAAGACCCACCTGAAACCCCGATGGACTGTAGCTACTGTCAGGCAGGTAGCCTAAGGTCTGTGCATGAAACATAAAATAGTGAACAGTAGCGAATGCCTGTAAAGTTTGTTTATGCCTAACACTGTGAAGCAACAGTTAAACAAAGCAAGTGTGAATATAATTTCTTTTTGTTGCCTGAAGCAAGGTTTCTTTCAGTTGGTTGAAGTAGTCTCCCATAATTTGAACCATTGTGCTTAAAGGGGAATAAAGCCTTATTTTCCCTACATTCTGGCTAGTGTGTTCTCTTGAACTTTGGCCCCGGTAGGTCCTGGGAACATTACCAAGACCTCTTACAGAAGGACCAAATTCAAAATATATTAAAAAACCTCTCATGTCCATCTGACCTGCCCATACCAACCTTGGCCTCTGGGGCGGCAGCATGACATGAAAATGGCGTAGTTGTTGGATGTTTTGTGGAGCCTACGTCCAGCCTACAGAGAAGAAGCTTGAGCTATAGGTTTCAAGAAGAAGAAACGGGAAAAAACCCACTTGGATTAAAAAAAAAAAAAAAAAAAAAAACCCGGAGTGGAGCAGTCAAATCCGGAGCGGATTGGAAGAAAATCCTGGAAAAGAGAAAGCCGGTATCCAACTGTCGGCGGAGAATCGCGGAACGACAGCGACGTATACTGTTCCAGAGCTGATTCTACACTGTCATCAGGTAAAACGTAGATATACCTGAAAAGTGTAGGATACCGAGGAGAGTATAGAGAAAAAAAAAAAAAAGAAGGGTTTAGGAAAGGAAATTTTCTTTGTGAAAGAGCCACACTTGGTTGTGTTTTGTTGTTTTGTTTCCTTACTACAGATTACCATGGATCCCAAAGAAGTATGTGCGTGGATGGCTAATCAATTTGACAAGCAGGCGGAACTAGCGCTGCAGAACCAAGCGCAAGCGCTGAAAGCCATGCAAGAACAGCAGTCACCTCTTCTGCACACATTGGACAAATGGTTAACCCAGCAGAAGGAAGAAATAGCAAAGAAGGAAGCGGAACTATTGCGAGCCTCTGAACTCCATAACACAGAGTTAGGACAGTGGTCATGTAGTGACCTGACAATGGGAAAGTTAAGCCCCAGTGATAATCTGGATGATTTTCTGGATTCATTTAGCAGAATAGCAAAGTCAGCTCGGTGGCCGACTGAACAGTGGGCAGTCAGACTAGCTGCATCCCTGACGGGAGAGGCTCTAGCCGCCTACCGGTCGATGCCTCCAGCTTTAGCAGACAATTATGATGAGGTAGTAATGGCAATTAAAGATCGCCTAGGTCTCACCCCATTTGCTTATAGGAAATTGTTTAGAGCCACTATGCTTAACCCAAATGAAACTCCGAAAGCCTTGGGACATAGAGTAAAGAGCTTGGCGTACAAATGGTTACAGCCTGAGAGAAAGAATATTGAAACTCTCATGGACGCCATAATCTTAGAACAGTTTCTAAATGCAGTACCGAGTAGAGTGCAAAATTTTATAATTCTTCAGAATTGCTGCACTACTACCGAGGCCGTAAGCCTAACAGAGAGATATCTTGAGGCAGAAAAAGTGTCCCAGCCAAAGCTAGCGGTTCCTAAAATGCACTTAGGGATGGAAGCTAGGAGGGTAGAGGGTTCCTCCAGACCAATGTATAGCCCTAGGAGTAATTATGACCCTAAGGATGTGGAAACTGTAAGACGATGTTTTTCATGTGGTAAGAAGGGCCATATAAAAAAGGAATGTTATTCACGTGTTGCATTAGTGGGAGAAGTCCCAAAGACAACAAAAGAAGGTTTTGTGTTGAGAGTAAAAATACACGGAGTTCATGCTAAGGCACTTCTAGATTCAGGAGCGGACCAATCCATGATGTCCAAACAGCTGTGGTCTATGATCCAAGACCAAGGATGGTCCGTCCCTGAATGTCCAGAAGCGCAGGTCAAAATTAAATGTGTTCATGGATCAGCTACAAGCTATCCCGTGTACAAGCTGTGGGTTAAGGCATGGGGAATGAGAAAACAAATGTTGGTAGCCGTGGTCCCAAGATTACCACAAGAGCTGGTATTGGGTCGCGACTGGCCGCAATTTAAAAAGACTCTGAGAGAGGGTTTATCTCCTCAGACAGTCCTGAATTCCACCTGCAGTAGGCATGAGTCCATAGATAACTTGGAAATACAGCCTATAAGCTCAAAGACAGACGCCAATCCCAGAGAAGCTCTAGTTTCCACGAGGTCCCATACACAGGATGACGAACGACCCTCCTGCTCTAGAGATAATTCTCTTGGAACCCTCCCATCGCATGATGACCTAATGGGAGATCCCTTGAGGAAGGAGCGAAAGCCGAAGGCCGAACGGAGGCGTGAACGAAGATGTCGCTCTCAGGGAAGAGCAGGATTGGAAGCTGGAGAAGGGATGCCCTGGGTTCCAGCTGAATTGATGGAGAAGTTTCCCTCCTTCAAGAGAGAGCAAAAAGCGGACCCAGTACTAGCTCATGCCTTTGAGCAGGCCCGAGATGAAAAGGATTCCTACCCCCGATTCTGTATGGAGGATGACCTGTTATATCGGGAGAGTAAGGATCCACGAACGGGAAAGCTGCGGAAACAGCTGGTGATACCAAGCACGTTCAAGTTATTGATTCTACGACTGGCCCATGACCACCCTGTAGGGGGTCATAAGGGAGCACAAGGTACGCTGGACCAGATTTTGGCCAGATTCTATTGGCCAGGGATATTTCGGGAGACAACTCGATTCTGCGAATCCTGCGCAACCTGCCAAAGAGTGACCGCTCGAAAACCTCCTGCCGTACCATTAGTGCCTATGCCGGTGATTACAGACCCGGTGAGAAGACTAGCCATGGATATTATCGGACCCTTGGTTAAAACACCCAGGGGGTACCAGTACATCCTAGTAATCATCGATCAGGCCACCCGGTTCCCTTGGGCCATTCCCCTAAGAAGTATTTCAGCTAAGCCTATTGCCAGTGAACTGGTTAAACTGTTTTGTGAAATTGGATTTCCGCAGGAAATACTGACTGACAGGGGCAGCAATTTTTTGTCAAAGTACCTCGCACAGGTGTGGGAGGCTTTCGGCATACACCACAAAAAGACCGCTGCATACCATCCTCAGTGTAACGGTCTAGTAGAACGCCTTAACCAGAGCATTAAACAAATGCTCCGACGAGCGCTAGGGGGACAAATGGCAGAATGGGATACCATATTACCATTCGTTCTGTATGCCTGCCGAGAACGAAGACAGACTTCCCTGGGCACGTCCCCGTACAAACTCCTCTATGGACGCTCCCCGAGAGGTTTACTCGACGTCCTAAAGGAACAATGGATCGAGCCCGTTGAGGCCGAAATAGGGGTGCCCCTATTTCTGCAGCACCTCAGAACTCGCCTGGAGCGAACTTCCCAGGTGGCGGAAGAAAACTTGAAGAAGAGTCAACAGAAACAAAAACATTATTATGACCGGAGGGTAAAGCACAGGCAGCTACAAGCAGGAGAAAAAGTAATGGTCTTGGTATCGGGAGCTACCCCCAAATTCGAGGCCCGGTGGAGAGGACCTCATGTGGTAGTTCAACCTAAGGGACCCACCTCTTACGAGGTACAAGATACCACAGGACGCACGCAAATCTATCATATCAACGCTCTTCGATCGTGGCGCGACCGATCAGGGTTGCTAGCCGCAGTAGCCAACACTTATCACCCAGGAGAAAAACTAGTCAATAACAGGCGGAAGATATACGGTGACAGCAAGCTACAGTACAATACTGCTGCTCAGCTACGAATTCCGTGCTGTGTGAAGGGGGCTTCACCAGCCCGTCATATTTTAAGAGGGGGGATATGTGGTACCGCAGAGCCTATTCATGAAGGAAAAAGGGTTTTAAATCCTGAAAAAAGATTTTATCATCAGCTGCAATATTATGAGGAGCCCAATAGAGGGAGCAGGAGTGACCTTCCAAGGCCCAGAGAACTGCACCTCAGAGCTGATGAGGTAATGCAACCTAACAGCCAATGGAGAAAAGGGGGAGTTCCCCTGAAGAAAGGCTGGGAACTTGAAAAGGAGGAACTAAGACCAGGGAGGGAGAGAGAGACCAAGGAGAGGCATACCAAGGAAGGCCTACCAAAAGGAGGCATATCAAGAAGAGGCTTATCAAGGAAAAGCAGACCACGGAGAGTCACACCACAGAGAGCTTCTGGAAAGGAACCAAGAAGGAGAGCACCATAAGGAGTGTCCAGAGCACCAGAGAGGAAGGAGTTCCTGGCAGGAGGGCATAGTGAATCCGAGGCCACAGAGTTCCAGGAGTCCTTGGTTAAGAGGTACTGGAAAGAAAGGCACAAGGGGAGAAATAAACCCCAGAGTTTGGTGTGAAGAACCGGCAGCAGTAAATGCAAGACACAGTGAGCATTATCTGAGCAAGGATGAAGTCTTTGCTGCAAATGGTAATATTCCTTATTCAAATGGTAAAAGGTGTGAATGTGAGAGAGTGGTGACTCTGCATGAAGGCCAGCTGGAGTGTGAAAAGCCTACTGCTCAAGACAGGCTGAACTACAGCAGGACCAGGCCGTGGGACTCAACTAAACAAGGTAAAATACCTTTTTATTCTGATAAGCAATATAAGTTAAGAAGACAGGAAACACAAGATACTGGAGTATATCCTCCCTATCAAACTGTTTGTGAAACCAAGCACAAGCCCTTGGTAAAAAGACTGTATAACATAAGGCAGCCTGCAAGGGGAAGTAACTGCCATAACAAACACTCACATGGGCGCGGCCCTGACTTGAATGCTGAACATTGGAAGCTAGTAAATGTGTTATATGAGAAACCTCAGTACACTCCTCAAGAGTTTACTGACACTGATTCACAGCTGTCTGATACTCAGCCCATGCAGGTGGAATTCAACGAAGACCCACCTGAAACCCCGATGGACTGTAGCTACTGTCAGGCAGGTAGCCTAAGGTCTGTGCATGAAACATAAAATAGTGAACAGTAGCGAATGCCTGTAAAGTTTGTTTATGCCTAGCACTGTGAAGCAACAGTTAAACAAAGCAAGTGTGAATATAATTTCTTTTTGTTGCCTGAAGCAAGGTTTCTTTCAGTTGGTTGAAGTAGTCTCCCATAATTTGAACCATTGTGCTTAAAGGGGAATAAAGCCTTATTTTCCCTACATTCTGGCTAGTGTGTTCTCTTGAACTTTGGCCCCGGTAGGTCCTGGGAACATTACCAAGACCTCTTACAGAAGGACCAAATTCAAAATATATAAAAAAAACTCTCATGTCCATCTGACCTGCCCATACCAACCTTGGCCTCTGGGGCGGCAGCATGACAATAGTCATGGTTTAATGGGAGACAGCCAACATGGCTTTAGACAAGGAAGATCTTGTCTTACTAATCTGTTATGTTTTTTTTGAAGGTGTGAATAAACAGGTAGATAAAGGCGAGCCAGTTGATATAGTGTATCTGGACTTTCAGAGAGCCTTTGACAAGGTCCCTCATCAGAGACTTTTGGCAAAACTAAAAAGTAATGGGATAGGAGGCAGTGTACTATTGTGGATTAGGAACTTGTTAAAAGATAGAAAGCAGAGGGCAGGGCTAAATAGCCAATTTTCCCAATGGAAAAAGGTGAATAGTGGTGTATCCCAGGGATCTGTGCTGGGTCCACTGCTTTTTGAGATATTCATTAATAACCTGGAAAAGGGAATAACGAGTGAGGTTATCAAATTTGCAGATGACACAAAACTATTTAAAGTAGTTAAAACCCAAGAGGATTGTGGAAAATTGCAAGAGGATCTTGATAAATTGGAAGACTGGGCATCAAAATGGCAGATGAAATTTAATGTGGACAAGTGCAAAGTTATGCACCTAGGGAAGAACAACCCAAACTATGGTTACACGATGCAAGGTTCCACATTGAGAACCACCACCCAGGAAAAAGATTTGGGCGTCATCGTGGATATCATGTTAAAACCCTCGGCCCAGTGTGCAGTGGCGGCCAAGAGAGCAAATAGAATGCTAGGTATCATAAGGAAAGGAATGGAAAATAAAACAAAGGCCAATTCCATTCAGGACGTGCAGCCCCTGTTCGGCTGATCAGAAGCAGGCATACAGAGGTAGACCCAATTCTGATCCCGCAGGGGCTAGACGTGCCTGTGGGATCAGAAGCGGGTCTATGGCTGGATGTGCCCCCCTGATTCTGATCGACTTGCACGCCCAGCCACATACCTGGCTACCTTAGCCAAGCTCCTGAATGGAGCCGCAGTGCCATGGCATCCCATTCCATGGCACCACGGCTCCATTCAGAAGCCGTGATCCTTGGCTACAGACCAAGCTCTTTTTTACCCACAGCCCAATCCCTGATCTGGCCTTCCAAGGCCTGCATCAGACTGCAGGAACACCCTGCGCCCCCTCACATGAGTCCCTGGATCCCGCACTGCAGTTCCCCTCCATCCAGGGAGACTTATGCCATCTTCAAGATGGAATAAATTCCCCATCTAGATTTGAGGTCCCCATACGTACAGGGCCGACCTCTGAATCGGCCCTGTACATCTGGGTTCATGGTCCGCCCATGCTCCGTCCTCGCTCCACCTCCAGAACACCCCTCTCACCCCTGTCTAGGCCTCCCCATACATGCAGTGAGGATATTGCCGGGGCTGGCAGAGGGACGAATAGCGGAGATGGAAGTTCCATCTATTACAATCCAGTGCCTGCTTAAATTTGTGCCTGGAACCCAGGGTTAGATGGACAAACTCGGTAATCTCCATTACCGAGGGGCACTTAACACATCTACTACATTTGTGTTGACCAAGTCTCCCTTCATTGCTTATATATTTCTCCTGTCTAACTCGAGAATGTATCAGCCAAATCAACAAATTTCGACCACGCTGGTAAGCAAAACATGGTTTTTCAGAAAAAAAACAGATGTACTTGTAAAATATCCCAGTGTTGTAGATAATTTATGTATCCTGAAAACCTCAGTTGAATATGGCAAGACACATACATGAGCTGGATATGGAAAGACATACATGAGACTCCCCCCAACAGAAGATCCCCATTAACGTATTTAGCTCTTTTACTGTATATAGTAAGTGCATCCAAGTCAGCCCATGAGGAATAGAGGTGTGGCAGCATTGGGTGGAGGAGGGATGTATGTGGTGGAAAAAGCATGTGGAGTATGCCTCATGCAATCATTTTCAATCCCTAAATATGTGTTTGAGCATGCAATGTGCATCTATGTTTGTTTTTTGTAGCTCCTCCACTTCCCGAGAAGGGCAGTGGTCAGACTCCTACAATAATACCTCGGATGTTATAGTGTAGCCAAGTATGCCAAGTGGGTACCTCAAGTCTGACATCCCCCTCTGGTAGATGCTTACAGAAGTCACTAACCTTGTCCCATCCAGCAACCCTGTTGGGCGGAGAAAGGGTCAGAGGAAACTAAACTAATTTGGATAAGCCCCTACCAAGGTGATGTTACAATTATTGTGATAGGGTAGATTTTGCAAGGATGGAACACAGAATACCTTAGGGTCTATAAACAGAATTTTCATATAAATTTATTAAGCTCATATAAGTTGTTGAAGAAGCTTAAAGATAGATTCAGAAATTTTAACAGTTAGTTAAACAAATTAAATCAATAAAGGATTATACATAGTTGCACCTTAGAACTCAGAAATAGGGAGCCGGATTTCCCTGTTGGACCTGCTGGTTGCTGTCGGAGGTCTTCCAGGCAGCTCTTATTCCACCAATGAGCAGAGCAGAGGACCTTCACACAGCAACACCCATTGAGGGTTCTTTGGAGCTGGATTTCCCAGTTGGACTTTCTGGTCGGCGGTCTTCCAGGCAGCTCTTACTCCACCAATCAGCAGAGCAGAGGGCCTTCAGAACACACTGGAGCCATTGAAGCCTGGTTGTCTTTATTCCATGGGTAAGAGGAAGAGATTATTGTTATTGCCCGAGAAAAAAAATCTGTGACTGTGACCGGTCCTATGGATTGACATGTTGTGGCGGCTTCCTCTACACCCGTGGTTAGTCCCTGTGCATCTTTGGGTTCCTCTCTGTTAGGGGATGTTTCTACCTCATCCTGCCTTTCCAGTATTAATGTATGGGATACCGGGGGTGTTTTTCCTTCCTCGGAGAATGCGCTGCCGGTGCTCACTATGTTAGTCCTACCGGGACAACTGTCGTCTGACCAAGAAGCTGGGGTTTCCACAAGTGTTTTTTTTCTAAAGATATATGTTTTTCCTTTCCAACTGTTATGCCAGCTTCTATTCCCATAGGAGAAGTTACTCTGAAAGACATATTGTTGGCCATTAATTGTCTGGAATCATCTTTTGGATCTTCTCTTAAAGAGTTATCCAATTTTATGGTAGACACTATGACGAAGTTTACTGAGCAGGACAAAAGGTTTTCTGTTATTTATGATCCACTTTGTTAAGTTGAATGCTTCTTATTCTTTATTACATGATACTCATGTTTCTGCAGTGAAGGACAACATGGTTATTCACTGACACCTTAAGCTGATGGAGAATGCCCAGTGTGTCCATAATTTGCGATTCCTAAATTTTCCCACACTCAAAGCCTTTCCTCGACTTTTCTTCTAGTAAGTATTTGGAGGAGATTCTTGTTCCAATTTATAAAGCAGGAAAGGTTTCCCTGTTTCTACTCCAAGAAATCCCTTTTCGGGATTTTTGGTCTTATTTCATAACAGACAAAAGCTGAGCCAATTCCTTATGCTCAGAAGCTTTTCACTATTTCAATGAACTCCTTAAAAAAGCTCCTTTCTGCTCCTTCCTTCTACACTCTCTCTCAGCTCTGTCCAAACCAGAACTTTAAAAATGAAAACTCAGTCAGAAAGTTCTGCTCAGAGTTGTTTGATGAAATAATTTCTTCCAATACAGCTTGTACACAGAAAACCTGTGCTTCAAACACAGGGTACAGTTAATAAAGCTCAGAACCTGTTAACTCTCTGTATTCCAATTATCTCTCTAAGCATGTATTAAACAATAAGCAAATCAATTACACAGGTACACTACCAAAAAACTGCCTCCAGTTTTGCAACTGATTCCTATAGATTTTGGGGTGCTGAATCCAGGAAAAATAGCCAAAATGTTCCATCACGTCACGTTTTCTTGCAAAATTAGATTTCTTACCCATATAAGGAATGTTCACATAATTTCTTTTTAGCCGACTGCAGTTTATTTTCTTGGCCCAAAATAGAGGTTGTAATGGTTAACTAACTAGAAACACTCCCTCATGATATTTTAGAGTGTTTTGTATTCATTTTATACATTAACAGGACAATTGGGAGGCAGGGGGCTAAATCCAGTACTCGCACTGGCGCATGTTCTTTCCTGTTCGCCTCGCCTCGTTCGCTCGCTCAAACACGGTGGTTGCGACATGAACGTTCCTGTCAAATTTCAGTTTCTTGCGAGTTCATTATTACCTTTTGTTTGCTCAGTCGTAATCCAGCTTTATTCCGAAGTGGTTCACTACAGTTGTAGTTTGCAGTGCTGTGTATTTGTGATGGCTCACAGAGCCAGAGGTTGCGTCAACTCTCCGGACAGTTTTTGTTTTATTTGTGGGGAATATACCGTGAAAAAGCGGCAGAGGAACATTTCTGCATTTATTAAAAAAGTATATTTCGCCTATTTCGGTTTGAAGTTAGGCGATCAAGACAAACCGTGGGCTCCTCACAAAGTGTGCAAGACATGTGAGGAAGATCTACGCTTATGGATGAAAGGTAAAAAACAAGCATTTCGTTTCGGAATACCTATGATGTGGCGTGAACAAAGAGACCACAGCAGTGACTGCTATTTTTGCTCTTGCACTGTGAAGGGATACAACTTAAAAAATAAGAATGTAATAAGTTACCCCAACCTTCCCTCAGCAATTAGGCCTATGCCTCATAGCAACGAAGTACCTGTGCCTGAACCACCAAAATCTTTGGATCATATTTGTGTGGACGGTTCTGATCATGATGAGACTCATCAGATGGCTTTTCCCGATGAGTCCAGTACTTCCGAGTTTGAAACTGAACCAGATCCGAAACCTGAACTTTTCTCTCAAGCTGAATTGAATGATTTAGTCCGGGATTTAGGACTCCCAAAAGATGCTGCCCAACTGCTAGGTTCTCAGCTTAAACAGAAAAATCTATTGTCACCAGGAACAACTTTTTATTGGTACCGCAACCGCGAGACACAATTTTTGAAGTATTACAGCAAAGAGGAAGATTTGGTATTTTGCAACGATATATACGGAGTGATGGAAAAGTTTAAACTCAAGTATGATCCTGCTGAATGGCGGCTGTTCATTGATTCGTCAAAAGACAGCATAAAAGGTGTTCTTCTTCATAATGGCAACACATTCGCTGAAACGATGTCTGAGAAGGAAAAAGAAGCCTGGGATTCCTTCAAGGATGTTGTTCTCAAATTCTTGGGGAACAGGCGGGATGAGAACTATAAGGATATTGTTGCCAGGATGCTCAATGCCTTCAAAGAACAAGGCTGTAACATGAGCCTTAAAGTCCATTTCTTGCACTCCCATGTGAACTACTTTCCCGAAAACTTGGGGGCGTACAGTGAAGAACAAGGTGAAAGGTTTCACCAGGACATCAAGGACGCAGAGAGAAGGTACCAAGGAAGATGGAACACCACTATGATGGCTGATTTCTGCTGGTTGCTGCTGCGGGAAACCCCAGATGAAAAATACGCCAAGCAGCGCACCAAGAGAAGCATTCGGGGGAAGAAGAAACGGGCCCACCAGGAGATTGATTGACCCAAGAATGACTTTAAAATCTAAACTGTGTTGACAAATATCGTGTTTTTACTAAACTTTGAAATAAAAATTTGCTAGTTATTACCACAGTGTCGGATCTCATTTATTAGAATTTTATTTTCACACCATCGGGTGTTTGTCTTCATGTATTGCAATGGTGCGGTTTGCGTTTTCTATTCTTACATACATACCTGTACAACATTTTTTGCACATTTCTTTGCTTTGCTTTGTGTCTAACCTCGCTCTTATATGCTCAATGTTTGTGCACATGTATGTGGCTGTTTTAAGTGCAGACAATTTTGCTACCATCACAGTGTGTTTTGTTGACATTACTCTATTCTTATGTGCTGCCTTGTTACAATTTTCTTTATTCTTATTTGAATAACTACTAAACAATTAGTATAAAGAATTCATCCAAGAAACTTTTTTCTCGATCGCACTCAATCTGAAACGTTCACCTCAAACTGCTAACCCAATGTAGCAAAAAATCTGTACGTGATGGAGCAAATTGGTTACCAGATTTGGATTCAGCGCACCAAAAAACGTAAAAATCAATCGAAACATTAGAGGCAGTTTAAAAAACAATTTTTTTTAGTGTACCTGTGTTATTTAACAATGTTGAACTTTTTTAACCCAATTTCCAGTTGCCTTAGTCTTCCACAGAATACACCCTCTTCTTGTCCAGCCCCAACTGCCTCTTTCAGTTTCACTTCAATCCTCCCAAGACCAACTGTTTAGAGGTTTTCCACTGCTAGAACTGCAAATAGTAGCCCTGTACTGCTCTGGAAAAGGGAAATCCCCCTCCCCCAAATCTCCAGTTGCAAGTATTTTTTTACACCCAATTAGAGTTTATCCTAGGTTTTGGGCTGTTTCTGTAAGCCTCTTAAGAAGCACATTTAAATACTGCCTCTCTGCATCAGTCTCTGAAGTTTTCCTCCTGGAAGACTGCTCTCTCAAGAGATCCCTGCACTTACCCCAACACACTCAATGTTTTCCTATGCGGCCAGACTTGTTTTTAAATTAAACTTCATTTTTAGCATTAAAATAGGATTTTTAAAGCCTGCAAATCCAAGATTACACTTCTTTTAATTTATCTGAGGCTCCAGTGCTCTCTCTGGGTCCTGGGAGTGAAGTCCTTCACCCCTCCTGGGACACCAAACAGGTAATCTATTTATTTTAATCTACTGGTTACATTGTGTTTGTGTGCATGTGTGTACCTGTGCGTGTCTAGGTATATTGTTTGTATATTAAGGATGTAAACAAGAAACATTTTCAGTTTGGTTTGTATTTGGTGCAAATACCCATTCAGTTCAGTTTTGGATGCTGAATCACTCATTGCTTTCATTCCATTTGTTTTCATTAAAGTCAATAGGGCAAGCTATTTTCTTCTATAACAATGGAATTTTCAATCCATTTTCAATGAAACTTGCATAAAACATTTGGCAGGCATTTGGAGTGGAGGAGTAGCCTAATGGTTAAGAACACTGACTTGAAAACCCAGAGACCAGGGCTTAATTCCCACTAGCACTCCTTGTGGCCTTTGGCAAGTCATTTAACCCTCCATTGCCTCAGAAAAATCAAAGTTATCAATGTCCCTGTTTAATATATATTATCAAGTTTAGGTTTCAATGTAAACCACTTTGATTGAAATGAAAAAGCAGTATATAAAACCTGTTAAATAAATAATACAGGCAATATCACTACAAGTGTGGCATGAAGACCCCCATGGCACCAAAGAGGAGAAAAGGATCCTAACAAGGGTATGAAGACTCTAAGCCACCTCAGAGGAGCAAAGCAACAGCATCAGAGGAAGGTATTGGAAGAAGGATAAAACAGCACCAACATTTGCAGGAAGACTCCAAGGGTTCAGGAGAGGGATGAAGCAGCAAGAACACTGCTAAGATGGCCCAAAGCAGCAGAAGTGAATTAAAGCAGCAATAATCTTGGCCTAAAAGCCTTCACATTGGAAGAGAGCCAAAACTACATCCAGTATAACTGGATTCCAAGAACACTAGAAGAGACCAACATAGCAACAAGATACTGTAGGCTGAAAGACCCTAGCACTCCTAAAAATGGTCAGGCAGGCATAAAGATTGCCTGGAATCCCCAGCACACCTGCAGGAGAATAACTCAGCACTAAGATAACCTGGAAGTACCTGAATACCTGAAGAAGGCTAACACAGCATCCAAATTTGTCTGAAGGCCACAGAACACCAGAAGAACACTTAGATTCTTTATTCCATTTGATATACCACCCTCACAACAGCATCTAGGCAGTTCACAATAAAATGTGCTGTGGGAGAGGAAAAGAATGCCATTATATTACAGGACAGCAAGAAGGCAGAAAGGGGGGAACAAAGTCAAGAAAGGGGGAGTTAGGAAAGAGGAGGAAGGTCAAAGGCCAGCTGGAAAAGATGAGTTTTCAATGATTTTTTGAATCTAGGGAAGAATTACTCCAATCAGAGTGTGGGGTACAAAGAGTTCCAAAGTGCGGGACCGAGGAAGAAAAAAGCAGAATGACAGGTAAGCTCAAGGTGCGCCTGCAAGGGGAAGGGAAGGTGAAGGCGATTGGAGTGAATAGACTTCAGTAGGCTGTGGAAGGTTGTCAGGTGAACCAGATCAGCAATATATTACGGGGTGAATGTGTGAAGAACTTTGTGAAGGAAAGTGAGGAGTTTGTAATGAATCCTGAATTTAAGTGGGAGCCAGTGAAGACGGATAAATAAGGGAATGATGTGGTCTGAACGACTAGTATTGGTGATAATATGAGCAGCAGTATTCTGGAGGAGTTGAAACCATTGAAGTTGATAGTGGGGAAGACCGGCCAGGGCTACATTACAGTAGTCTTTGAGACAAGAGACAAGAGAAGGGTAGTGAGGGAGGAGGGGGGTAGGAAAGGTCAGACAGCCCAAATTTGGCATAAGGAATAAAAGCAGCGGTGAATAAGGGAGGAGATGCACTCATTGAAGGAAAGTGAGGAGTCGAGGATAATACCCAGGAAAGGAAAGAAGAGACCAAGGGGACATGGGCGCCTGCAAGAAGGGCCAACAGAGGACAAGGAAAACTGAATGTAAACCAAATGGCAACAGATTTGGATGGATTAAGGTGTAAGAAGTTGGTAGTCAGTCAGGAAGAGACATAGAAAAGACAAGAATTTATGGGCCTAGATCTGGGACGGAAGGGCTGGTGTGGTAGAGTATGATGATGTCATCCATGTAGTAATATGTTAATATGGCATACTGTTGGATGATGAGAGTGTGAGGGGCTAAGAAGATACTGAAAAGGGCTGGAGACAGGACAGAACCTTGGGGAACACCACAGAGGAGAGGGATAACTGGGAAAATGGAGGAAGTGGACTGTACAGTGTAAGATTGGTCTGTGAGAAAATTAGGCATGCTCTCAGGTAACTCCGATCTGTTTCTAGCTCCTCTTCGATATTGCGGAGAACTCCACAGCAAGCAACCCTGAATTACCAAAACTAAAACCAAGTCTCAAGACTTGCGACTATCAAGAAAACAACACTTCATAAAACTCTAACAGTTTATGACCCCACCTATCCAAAACACTCATACCTACAACAACCCAAAAGATTCAAGAAATTTGATAAGGATAATTTCTTAAACCAGAACCTTCAACACTTAAGTTCAGACCCAAAAAACTTAGATGAAGCAATAATGACTTGGAACGACATTATATCCAATGCTGCAGTCACAAACACACAGCATTCAACCAACACTAAAAAACAAAAAGCAACATGGTACAGACTTGAACTTAGTTAAAAATTGACCTGCGCAAGAGCAAACACAAACGGCAATGCACAAAATCTATGGCTTTTCATCCATAATATATGTCCAAACTTAATCAATACAGAGAAGTCATAAATGTTAAAAAGAAGGAACACTATGCCAGCATATTATTGAAAGCACTCAACCGTCCAAGAGAGCTATTCGAAATCATAAAGTCCCTAACCAATAACACTACAAACAAAGACACAAATGATGCTACCATAGATCCTCAATTATTAGCCACTTATTATAAGGAAAAGCTAAAACATCAAGACTTACCTACAAACACCCTAAACAGATCACACTTAACACCATATTTCGCCTGGGCAACATTCTCCCTTACTACAGAAAATGCACTTGGGTACACCATATCCAAAATAAACACAACTACTTCCAACCTCGACCCATGTCCAGTTAGCTGGATAAAAGTAACAAAAGCTGAACTTGCTCCCTTCATCCTTCCAATTGTCAACCTCTCACTTCAACAAGGCTACATACCTTCCCCGCTGAAGCATGCCTTAATATGCCCCATTCTAAAAAACACCACTTTGGACAAAAACAGTCCTATTTCATATAGCCTCCCCTCTATGGCCAAACTGATAGAAAAGATAGTGCAAATACAGCTCCAATATTATATCACTATCCATGCACCCCTTGACAAACAATAGTATGGCCTTCGCCCTCACCATGGAGTAGAGACATTCCTTTCTGTCCTGCTTGACTGACTCATACCTGGAATAGACAACTCCAAACAAGTGTTCCTCCTCTTATTTCTATACATCACCGCAGCTTTTGACAGCATAAACCACCAGCTTATGCTCTCCAGACTACAACAAATAGGTATTAAAGACACTGTATTCCAATGGTTCAATTCATACCTCTCTGATAGAACTCAACAGGTAAAAACTGGACAACATACATTTGAACCATACAACCAAGAACAGGACCTACCCAAGGATCCGATCTCTCCGCCCTCCTATTCAACCTATATCCCCAGCCCATTTGTTCAATCTTCAAAAATTTCCCCATAAACTATCATATATATGCGGATGATATAATGTTATTTCTCCCATTCAACATCTCCAACTCCACGATTCAACTAATCACAGAATGTTTCACTGAAGTAGCAAAATGGCTCATATCTCACAACCTAATGATTAACTTCAGCAAAACTGAAGCCCCTTATATAACTAGAAATCAAAGTTTCATCCCTCCAACCTCAATCAGAATTGGTGACACTGAAATCTCTGTCATGAATGAGGTGAAATACCTCAGAATCATTCTAGACTGCACACTCAACATGACATCATACATAAAACAAACAACAAGAAAAATATTCTACAAACTCAAAATGATAAAACAACTTCACCCCCTCCTACCTTCACATGATTTTAGATCAAGTCTCCATGCAATCAAAACTCCCCATTTCGACTTCTGCAACATCACCCTACAAGGACTACCAAAACAAACCTTAAGACAGCTCCAAATTGCACAAATGAAGCAGCAAGGATAACATGGAACACCAACCCAACAGAACACATCACTCCAATACTGTACAATCTATATTGGCTCCCAATTCAGAGCCGCATACACTACAAAATACTAGTAACTATTTTTAACTAATTAAAGATATAGCCCCATTATACCTCTCTATGCTCACCTCCAAAGAAACTAACACTTGAAAACGAGGTTGTAATAAAAACAAACTTACCACTTCCTCGGAATACAGAAAATCCATAAAAGAAACAAATTACAGAGCTTTCTCCCATTTCACCCCTATCCTATGGAATAACCTATCAAACGACCTGAGAGATATGAATGGCCTCCCTACCTTCCATTAAAAATGGAAAACTTACCTATTTATACAACATTTTGGAACCATACATGATCCCATTAATACTGATTCCACCAGTCCTCTATCTTAAACTTACCTCCCCTCTACTCCTTCCCATCACTCACCACCTATATACTAACCATGCACATAACTAAACAATTAGCAACCTTCATCACCTAAGTCAATGAAATCAAGCCACATGCACATTACATTGTGAAAAGTATGCAACATACTCTCCCTTTTACCTAAGTACTGTTCGAACTCTAAGCATTCAGTTCTGTGCTAAAACTTATTCTAATGTATATAGTTCAACTGTTCTATGTATTTGACTGTTTCTAAAAACTAACTCCATGTAAAGTATATAGTTCAACCGTTCTATGTACTGTTTGTTGTACATTTCAAACATTGTTTATTGTAAACCACATTTGCTCTTTTGGAAAAAGCAGTATAAAAATACTAATAAAATAAAATAAATAAAATAAAAAGAACCAGTGAAGAATGTTTCTTTGAATACAGGTGGTGTGAATGCGATCAAGAAGAGTGGAGTGGTCTACCAGGTCAAATGTTGCAGAGAGGTCAAGTGAAACAGTCATGCAATATGTAAACCTCATTTAGAATGGAAAGAATAACAGTTTCAATGGAGTGCCAGGCCTAAAGCTATATTGATAGGGGTGAAGCTCATGGACAGAATCAAGACGAGAGGAGAGCTGTGAGAAGACCAGTTTTTCAAGGATTTTAGAAAAGTGGAGATTGGAAATGGGGTGCGAGTGTGCAAGAACAGAGGGGTCTAGAGTGGACTTCTTAAGGATTGGGTGGCTTTATCTGTGCTTCCAGGAGGTCTGCAAGATACTGGAGGAGAGGCTGGAGTTAAACATGTTGAGAATAAGAGGCAGGAGTGCAAGGGACGGTTCAGAAAACCAATGGGAAGGGATAGGTTTGGAGGAACAGGTAGTCTTATGGACTGATGAGAGGATTTTTGAAAGTTCTACAGAAGAGACGGGATGGAAGAAGGACCATGTGTGAGAGAGGGAAGAGACCAGGGAGGAGGGTGAAGAAGGGAGGGACAGAGAGGGAGAGCTGAGGGGAAAGGAGTGGGGGGCAGGTGGAAAAGGTAGAGTGTAGCTGGAAGATCTTGTCAGAAAAGTAGATGGCCAAATGGACTGGGTCCAGGGGCGGGCTGGGGAGGGCACTAAAGAAGGGGAGGCCTGTGGGGTAGAGAGTGTGTGGAGAATAAAGTTGTTGAGAAGAGTTGGAGGATGAGGGGATAAGATTGGATTAGTAAGACTGCTTAGCTGTGTGAACTGAGGACCGATAGAATTGATGGCATTGATGAAAAAAACGGAGAGTGTCAGGTGAGGGATGATTACCCCATTGGTGTTCAATGCGACAGAGTTGTGCACTGAGGAGGTAGAGATGTGGGTAGTACCAGGGAAAGCGAGGACAGGGACAAGAGGAGGGGCAGGACAGATAGGGGCAATTTGGTTGAGCGCCGAGGTGAGTACTGTGTTCCAGGTTTGAACTTGGGCATCAGGTGTAAGTGAAGAAAAATCTGGGGAGAAAAGAACATCTGATAAGGGAAACGGTTCAAGAGTGGATGGCGAGACACAACGTTTGAGTTGTTACAAAATAGGGGAAACTAAAGGGACTGGGGTGCGAAGGGATGAGGGAAAAGGTAATATAAAACGCAGGAAAAAATGGTCTGACCAAAGCAGAGGAGAGGCAGGAAAGCAGAGGGTACATATGGGGACCAGGTCCAAAGTGCGGCCAGTGGAATGAGTGGGACAGTGGACATGTTAGTGAAGTGAGAGATCGCTCAACAGATTAGAGAAGGCATGATCCTAGAGTCTGAATGGAGAGTTGAGATGGGCATTAAAATCCCCAAGGATCAGTAGGCGAGGATAAGAGAGAGAGACCTCAGAGATGCTCGAGAGTAGAGTCCCAGAGATGAGGGCAGAGAGAGAGGGGAACATAGAGAAGGAAGAAGCAAAAAGGAGGGGTGGAGTTAAGACATACCAAAAGGGATTCAGTGTAATGCAGGGTGGGGGTGGATTTCAGAGAGGGGGAGGATGGAGCAATAGAACAGAGATACACCAGGGGGGGCGGAGCCTGATGTCCAGCGGGTTAGACGCTTCGCGCTGAAGCTCCCGAGAGGCCTACTCAGAATCCTGACTTAATACCTACATAAACTTAATATTTTGCTCCGAACTTACCGGGGTGCCTCGGGGGGGATGGCGGCCCACAAACCAGCGCGCTTAGACTTCGGGTCTCCCTCTTCTTCACACGGAAAACGCTCCAAAACAGAGTTGTCTTCCCCGCAAAAGATGGTTCCACTTCGGGAAAACCCCGAAATGCAACAGGAGATCTTGGAGGAAATACGCGGTGTGAAGGAACTGGTACAGTCCAACGGAGAAGCGCTCCGAGCCATGCGAGAAGATTTCGGTATGCTTCAGGACCGGCTTGAAGGTCTTTCACTACGGCAGGACAACATGGCGGGGGTCCTCGACTCGCACGCGGTGCGCTTGGTGAAACTGGACAAGGCTGAGCGTCAGATACAGAATCTTCAAAAAGAGCTAGAGGATAGCAATAATCGAGCCCGTCGCAACAATGTAAGGCTCATTGGAGTACCGGAGGGGGCGGAAGCAGGAGATATAAGAGAATTCCTGGTCAAAACTCTTCCCTCCTTGCTGAAGATCACTTTTCACAGAGATCTGGAAATTGACCGAGCACATCGTGTTCCCACCAACATGGCGCTCAATCGGACGACCCCCCGGCCTATCATCTTTCGCTTACTGAGATATCAGCAAGTTGAGCAAATTCTAAATGCTGCCCGGGCGAATCATCATCTGGAGTTTGAAAGTCATAAAGTCTCCTTTTTCCCTGACCTGGCAAAGCCCACAGTTGACCGTCGGAAGAGACTCCTTGCTTTTCGACCTAGACTTCAACAGCTACAGGCCCGCTTTGGCCTATTGTATCCAGCGAAGCTCAGAGTGACTCTCCATAACCAAACTAGAACCTTCGAAGATCCTGATCTGCTAGCAACATTTTTAGATTCCAAAGAAGCAGACCAGATGCGCTAATCCAACAACTTGGATCTGTAATCCGCCGGATCTGCCCGCCATTTTGAATGGCCCGTCGCGGTGATCACAGCCTGGAACAGAGACTGCCTGGACTTTTCTTTCTTTCTATATATAACTCTCTTGGTCTCCTTTCCCTCCATGATGTGCACCTCGGTTGGATTCGGAGCACGCACAGCTATACAGGTTATATGTTTCAATATAGGCCTTCTCTGGGGTTTCTCCCCGCAGACATCTGGTCGCCAGTAATTTCTGGGGTTCTGCTTCTTCTCTAATGCACTTCGGTGCTTATTTTTTTGTATATGGGGCGCTTCATTGTTTTTCATTAGCTTCTTTTCTATCATGTCATGTGTACAGCCATATACAGTTACTATGAGGGACATAGTGAAATTCTGTGCGTTATCATGTTCTTTCTCAGAATTTTTAACCCTTCTGAATGGCCTTATGCAAGATCTTATCACTGAATGTAAAAGGCATTAATAGTCCAATCAAAAGAAAGAAAATCCTTAGCTATCTTAATCAGGAACATGCTGATTTAATGTTTCTTCAGGAAACGCATTTAAACTCCGTTGAAACATTGAAACTTAACGCTAAGCCTAACATGGTGGCTGCCTATTCTCCCGCCGTTTCCAAACGGTGTGGGGTAGCCATCTTGGTTAAGAAGTCTTTGCCAGCTACTGTAATGGATACTAGCTATGATAAGGAGGGTAGATGGGTCCGTGCACACCTTAAGGTTGGAGATAGTGAATTCACGTGTATTTGTATTTATGCTCCGAATGTGATAATCCTGTTTACTCTGTAAGTATTGCGCAGTTGGCATAGGCCTCTGCCAATACTCCATTGATACTTGGTGGCGATTTCAACCAAGTACTTGATCAAATTCGACAGGGGAAACAAAGAAAGCAACAGTTACTGATTCTAGAACAACAGATACAAGCTGGAGAGCGTCTCCTCACGTCCCGTACTGACCCATGTATTTTACAACGCCTTAGCTTTCAATACAATCAGCTTTTATATATCGCTGCTGCTAAAATATTCAGTTGGTGCAACTTCAGCATTGTCTTCGGAGTGCTAAGGTGCTCCCGCCACCGGAAACCCATACCCAAGGATTGTCGGAGATAATCCGATCTATCGGGAGCTCATCGGGTGTGGCATCTAACTTTTACAAAACTTTATGTAATACTGTAAATAGAGGCACTCCTACTGCACAGAAATCCTGGGAGCGGGAAATGCATGTAGCTTTGACCCCGGAGCAATGGAGCTTAGTCTGGAGCAAGGTGACACGGGTCTCTCGATCCGCCTCACTCACTCAGACTCTTCTTTCTAACCCACCGATGTTTCTATACTCCTGACCGGTTAGCCAACTGGAACGCCACCCAGAGCAATAGATGCTGGACATGCCATGTGGCCATTGGTTCACTAACTCATGTTATGTATGAATGCCCCGCATTACAGTATTACTGGAGTCGGGTCTGGGGTCGTATTCACTCTATTTTGCACTTTCAGGAGCCCCTCTCTTGGAAGATAGTGGGACTCCGCTCAGCTGCGGGGATCCCCTCTCTTCCCAAATCGGCTTACTTCCTCTTAGACTTTATGCTGGGCATAGCTATTTCCCTAATTACGAAATACTGGAAAATAGCTCCCATCTGAGCCCCAATGAATGGTGGAATCATGTCTGTCTCTACAGTAAAAATGAGCAAATACCTCGTATGTTAGCCTCTTCCGCTCAGACCCCCCACCACTTGTCTAAATGGAAGATGCTCAACGACTATGTTCAAACTGCTAAATGCTCACATCTGACTGTTTAACTCTGTGTTAATCTCTGTCACATGATCATACTGTATCGCAGATACTATTTCTGTTTGTTTTGATGTACAATTACTGTTGTTTATAAGCGCTTATATGATGATACTTATCAGCTTAGAGAAGAAGCATAGGGGTGGGGGGTAATTGGGGTTGTTTTTTTTCCTTATTGTATGCTTGTATTTGTTTCCTTTGGTGTGTTGTTTCTTTTTGCTTGTTGTAAAATGAAAATAAAAGTTTAAAAAAAAAAAAAAAGAACAGAGATACACCCCCCCCACACACAGTTCCAGGCCAATCGGGAGGTAGATAAGGCAGAGAAATTGGGGGAGGGGGGGCGGCAATGGTGAAATAAGGAGCCCTCACCTTCACGGAGCCAGGTTTCTGTCACAAATAGAATATCTAGGGAATGCTGGACAATGAGGTCTTGGACTAAGGGGGTTTTGGACTGTAGGGATCTGCAATTTATGAAGGCCAAGCTAAGGAGGAGTTTAGAGGCAGCAGAAGGGTGGAACAGAGTGGGAAAAGAAGAGGACGAGGAAGAGGATAGAGAACATGGCACAAGATTACTGAAGTGCGGGAGAGGTATCCAGGCAAAGAAGCAAGGGGGGGGGGGCACCAACCCCAAGGTACAGGGATTGCTGTCATGGAGTAGGTGAGAATAGTGTAGATTAGACAGAGCAGAACAGTGATCCAAGCACACAAGGGGTTAACTGTAGGATGTCCCGCTACAGTATAGCTGAATTGGCAGGGTGTTATAGGACCTGTGCTTCTGCAGTCACCCCAAGGAGCTCACCCAAGGAGCACGTCTTGCTGCACAGAACGCTACCGGCAACTTCAATTTATCTGCCAGAGTACCTAGGAGGAATGCAGCTGCATTTCACACAGCTGTGTCACTTCCTGCTTATGGAGAGGCAGGTGGTGATTGGCTGGAAGCAGGCAGACAACTGGATGGACAACTGGTAGTAGTATCTAGTTTGGAAGGCCCTAAAACACAAGAAATGGACCAACACAATTCCAAGATAATCTGGAAAGACTGAAAAAACAATGGGCAAAGAACCACCAGGAGAGTGAGGTGTTGTTCCAGATTTTTGTGGGATTTTAAGTCCATTTGAGGTACATGAAAGAGTACCCAATTATCTCCATAGACAGGTTTGCTCAGGATAATTTGACAAGAGTCTACTTTTTGTCACACTGCCAGAGAGATCACATGAAAATAAGATTGTAATGCAACCTAAAGGCCCAATCTTAGTGTTCCCTTGTCACAAAGGCGCTACTATTGACGAGATCCAAACACAGCTTCTAGTACAATTGGATTGAAAGATGTGAAATCAATAAGTAAATAGACAGGTGAATGAACTAAACATGAACTTTTTGCCGTGTACATGCCTGTTGGCTAGATTTCAACCAGTTATCCACATGCCTAGACTGAGATGGCTGAAAATTTGTGTCAGCTGGCTAAATTTCTTTCTCCTGTGTAACCCTGCCCTAGGGACTGCCTGGAATTTGAGCAGTTAAATTCATCCACTTAACACAGTTACATTTTTCAAAGGCTTTGATCTCAGCTATTCTCATTTTAAACCTTACACACTTGATATCCCATCAGTAAAAATATTTTGTTGAGTGGAATTTAATAACTTCCAATAATGTCTAAATCAATTTCTTAGGTGCTGCTACTTATTACTGTCCAGCCACCATCTAGAAATGTTGAGAGGTGCATTAGCTAGAAGTTAAAACCTGCAATCTATTGTAAAGCTTCTGGGTAGCACTACTCTATTTAAAGGGGTTAAGTAAGAAGAGAAAATACTTCCTTTTAAAATAACTCTGAAAATTTAACAGACTATCATAAAATTTGGCATGTCATGTGGTAAAAAGTCACCAAATTTGAAGTGGACCAAATTGGTTTGGGGGGTTTGGAGAAATAAACCCCCCATAAAACTAGCCTAATGTATTTGTATGGGAGAAGGAGTTCCAGTTTCTGTAATATAGAAACGTACTCACAGTGAAATATAGCTTTACGGAATGTTCTGTTCAAACTCCCTTTCCCTGTTCCCTGTTCTCCCAACCTTAACCCCCCAACTGCTGCCACCACGAACTGCCCCCCCCCACACAATTGCCTCATCACCCTGCACACTGTCCTAAGCCCATAAAATACTCCCTTGCACATGCCCTACCAACCCACCACATGCTACCACCACAAAAAAAATACCCCCACAACTGCCTCACCACACTGCAGACTGCCTCACTTTCAAAAACTACACACATAAATGCCCCATTACATTAATAACTGCCCACACGCCAAAACACAACCTGCCACAATTGCCTCACTACCCTGTAAACTGCTCCAAGCCCAAAAACTGGCACACAGTCCCATTTTATGCAATAAGGCCTATTTATTAATAACACTTGTTAATAGCATCAGTGTATGTTAATGTGGCTGCACACTTAAGTAAATCTGTTAGCATCCCATTTTCTTTCTTAACTTCTGCCGTTGCACACAAAGCTTAGTCCATAATAACTCCAATAATGCTGCTCAATGGTCACTTCTAGTATGCAACCCAGCATTGTGTATCTAGAGTTTGGCTTTTTCCTTATGTGCCTCCCTATCTGCCTTACATTTCTTCTGCCATTTAGATGCCCAGTTCTCCAGTCTCCTAAAATCACCTTATATTTTTTTCACAGTCAGCTTGCATTTTCATCACTGAATAATTTTTGTGTCATGCACAAATCTGACCCTTTCCCAGTTCAATAATTACTATGTTAACTATTCTGGACCCAGCACAGATCCCTGGGCACTTTACTATTTTCCTCTCTCCATTTAAACTTACCTTCTGTTACCTATCTTCTAACCAGTTTTCGGTTCATAAGAGGACACAGGCTCCTATTCATGTCTATTTATATGTATTTAGCTCACATCTTTCCAGTATTTTATGATTTCTTAATTTCCTGAGGAGTCTCTCATAAGAGACGTTGTAAAATGCATTTGGAAAATCCAGGTGTAATATTTGACCAGTTCTCTTCCATCTATAGATATAGCACCACTTCGAAACAATTCTAACATATTGATAAGACATAACTTCCCTTTGCTAAGTGCATAGTGCCTCTCACCCATGAATGCACCTTTATCCATATGTTCAGTGACTTTGCTCTTAACAATAACTTCCACTACTTTGCCTGGTACTGGAGTCAAGGCTGCTTTTGGATCTTGATCCCCTTATTCTCCTGTTTATCATCTACATGCATCTTGCCATTCCCCTTGATTTACCCTAGTCCCCAGTTGATGTGTGGTCTGTCATGATTAGATTATGAGCTCTGATGAGCAGGGACTGTCTCTTACATGTATATGTACAGCGCTTTGTACGTCTTGTACTGCTATACAAATGATAAGTAGTAATAGTGGTAATAATAGGCTTGTAGATTTAAAACTGATGTTTCTTTTGCAGCTCTCTAGCTTACAGAGCTCCAGTAATATTTGGCAGAGTGAACTTTCATATAACAACTTTGCTTTCTCTCTGCTTGCAAAGGAACTCCAAGTACACTCTGACTCTCTCTAGATCTCATCAAAACCACTCAATCACCTTCTGGGATCTTCTTACCCCACTACAGGTAGAATACATTCTAGAGCAAATCCAGAAGGGTGGTCTGATTGAAAGTTTTTCTGAGAAGGAATTCAAAAACTGTTACCACAGCTCCTTGACTAAAAGTGTAATAAGAAGTAAATTAAAGTGTCAAATTTTAGAAGCCACTGTTTACTGTGCATATAGCAGCAGTAAATATGGTGACTTTTATTGATCTTGTCGTCCATTCGTGAGATGTAGTTAATTTCCAATGTGTTTTTCAGTTTGCAAGCGTTATTCTCCATACTCTATAGTATTTATCCTGAGGTTGCCACCATTACATATTAAGCTTATACTTAAGGGGAGCATGAACAAATAATATCACATAAGACATAAATCATTTTTTAGAGCATTGTACAAATGGCATGCCCAAGGAAGACAGCAGGATTACAAGAAGGCAAGGACTGGCTATATCAGCAAATGATTAAACCATTACTGCGTGCACGAGTAGGTGCATTCCTTAAAGATATAGTTTAATCAATATGCTACAATTTCAAGGACTGCACTCACATATCCTCTAGACTGCTGCACGAGCACAGCGTGAGACAAAAGGAAAGACTATCAGTGTTGACATGGGATAATGTTGTAACAACTGGAAATGCCACACAACATAAATAAACCCCTAATCCAGGAGGCACAGCCTGAGGCTACAACCCGGCAGCAGCTCCAGGTGTCCAAACTCGATTCCTAAGACAGCTGATTTCTTGTGGCCGGTTGAACCTCCCCTTTATAAAAAAATATAAGGAACTCACTTGATCGTGCAATTTCAACAGAAGAAAAGCTTCCCACTCAATAGTATCATCATCACTCCTTGCATTCAATTTTTAGAAAAAGATCAGCTATAGTGCTCTTCCTCATCAGTGAAAGTCCATGAATCAAACATCTCTTATCCATTCAATTTCAGCAGTTGATCCTGATAGGACCACAATATCCCCTTAGCCATTTCTAACACCAGCCAATGGTTTCGCTAACAACATTGGCTTCATCAGAGAATTTCTTCTCCAGTCGGCAATATAGATCTCCCACAGGAAACGCCATGCATGCGCATTTCCCCTTCCTCCATGCACAATCTAAGCCATGTCTATGTGGAAGACTTGGGAACAGACACGTTCAAGTATGTTTCAATAGATTACCAGATACTTATGGTTGCCAAATTTTGAAAGAGTGAAATCCATGCCACCTACCAATACCCGCACTCCACTCCTGTCCCACCCTCCACCCCTGCCCTGCCCCAACAAATAACTGAATCATGGGCAGCAGTGTAGGTTTCAGTGCCAGCAGACCATGTCAGGGGGGGGTCAGTATAAGAGATTGCACTCTTCAACCCCCAACACCCAAATTCTCCCTCATACATTGTTAAATCCAAACATATATTCTGCATCCACAGAACCCTTTGGTGCCTCCCCCAAGCTGTGCAGAGCATAACTAGGACATTTCCCCATAAAACTTACCATACAAAAGAGAAAATTCTGACTCTAGTATCATCTCAGTAATAGCAACACAAAACTCTCTCAGTAACAGCCATGTTATGAAGTAACACAAAACTCTATAAAAACGTCTCTCAGGAAGTGGACAAAATCTACCATGCCAGCACTAACTTCCAAAACCCACAGAAGGATCTTACCTAGGAAATGGCAGCACCAGAAATATTACAGTGGGCCCTACACCATCAATAGACCTACTGGGAAAATGGAACAAGTCAGATTCCTCCTAACAGAATACCTGGCCTTGATCACACGCACACATGCAGGATTTAGATATACTCTCACCAAATACAAAATAAGTGACCACAAAGTGCAAATACAAATATGTAGACCAAAGTTAAACTAAAACCCCAAGAAGATAGATGTGCTTGCAGCAAACATCAGGGAAACAGATAGATTTGCATTTCCCCATACTGTACAAAATATAAAGACAGTGTTGAAGCGTTGGCAGAAGATCTCCTTTCTAAAACCAAAAGAATGTTCTTTCCATTCAGAAGATTAGAGTTTCTTAGTTTTTGGTAAGCCACTATTAGCAGCTTGTTACATAAAGCAGTGGTTTTCAACCCAGTCCACTGGGACCCCCCAGGCCAGTCAGGTTTTCAGGATATCCACAATGAATATGCATGAGATAGATCTGCATCATTATTTATTTATTTTATTTTATTTAGAAGGACTTAGTATACCGCCTTATTGTTAAATCAAGGCGGTGTGGCACATCAATCAAAATCAATAATAAAGTGTGGTTTGTAGCATGCAGTGTGAGAACTGAGAAGTGTAGTGTGTGGGGCAGTGCGTTAGATTATATCGGTGAACTATTTACATAATGAGCTATATACATATATACAAAATGGGGCTGTTTGAGAGGCGTGCTAGGACTGAGATTCTGTAATGTCTTGGGGGTTGGATCGTGATCCTGTAATGTCTTGAGGTAGAAAATTTATGTGAGGTCCTTGAAATGTACTGTAAATAGATCAGTCTTAAGACGTTTTCTGAAGTCCTTGAGGTTCTTGGTTGATCTTATGTGGTCTGGGAGAGAGTTCCATATAGCGGGTGCTGCCAGGGAGAGTGCCCTCCTTGATGTGGCCAGCCTTGTTTTAGCAAATTCTTTTGGTGTTTTGATGGTGTCTGAGGTTCCTTTTCTTCTTGGTCTCCTGTTGTCATCGGTTTTTATGAGAGGGCGTAGGCTGTCTGCTGATAGGTTGTGTATTATTTTAAATATGTGTAGAAGTACTTTGAATTGGATTCTGGAGCTGATTGGGAGCCAGTGTAGGTGGTACAGTATGGGGGTGATGTGATCGTGAATTGTGTGATCTGTCGTGAGTCGTGCAGCTGTGTTTTGTGCTAGCTGTAGTGGTTTTATTGTCTTTTAGGTAGTCCTTGGTAGATGTGATTACAATAGTCTAGGGTTGGAGTGATGATGGCTTGACAGACTGTTCGGAAGTGTTCATGGGCAAGGATGGGTTTGAGCCTTCTGACTGTCCTCATTTTGATGTAAGCGCTCTTTGTTATTTTTGCAATGTGGGACTGGAGGTTGAGGTCCTTGTCGAGCGTTACTCCCAGGTATTTTATTTCTTGTCTTACCGGTATGATGGTGTTGTTTAGGTTGATGGTGGCTGATGGTGAGAATGTCCGGTTTCTTGTGATGAATAGAGCTTCGGTTTTGTTGTAATTTATTGATAGGTTGTTTTCTTGCAGCCAGGTTGCCATTTGTTGGAAGCAGTTGGCTATGTTGGAGTAGTCTGGGTTGTCCAGTTTGATTGGTGTGTATATCATTATGTCATCTGCGTATATGGTGTATTGAATCTTGTGGTCCCTGATGATGGTGCATATGGGTTGTACGTAGATGTTAAATGGCAGTGCGGAGAGAGCTGAGCCTTGTGGGACTCCTTGAGTGGCTCTGAACGGTTGAGAGTTCTTTGTTCTACACTTGACTTGTAGTTGTCTGTTGGTGAGGTAAGATGTAAACCAGCTCAGAGTAGTACTGTGTAGGCCTGCCTCGTGTAGTCTGTTTAGTAGGGTTGTGTGGCAGACAGTGTCGAAAGCTGAGGAGATATCTAGGAATATCATGATGACGACCATTCTGGTGTTGTCGATTGTCCTCAAAAGGCTATCGAATAGCTGGATCAGTATGGTTTCAACCCCATGTCTGGGTCGAAAACCATGTTGATTGGGGTCCAGTGGATTGTAGATGTCGATGTGTTGTTGGAGCTGGTGTTGGACTGTTTTCTCGATGATCTTGGACAGGAATGGTAAGCTTGATATGGGTCTGTAGGTGGCTGGGTCAGTTTTAGCCAGGGTGGTTTTCTTGGGGATTGGACGTATTGTGGCTAGCTTCAGGGAGTTTGGCATTGTTCCCTTGGAGAGGGAGTTATCTACTATTTTCCGTACGACTGGTGTTAGTTCCTTTTTCGTTGCTTTGATCCAGGCTACTGGGCAGGGATCTGTAGGGGCGGTGCTGGTGTTGAGGTCAGTGATGATCTTGGAGAGTTGTTCATTCGATGGGATGTCGAATGTGCCCCAGCTCCGGTCAGGTTCGGATGTCTTGTATTTCACTGACGCGCTGTTGTTCTTGGGTGTTGCAGTGAATTTGTTCTTGAGGTGGTCAGCGAAGATCTATAGGTCTATTTGTTGTTCGTTTCTGTTGGAGGGTTCCTTGGTGAGGTTCTTTACGATTTCGTAGAGTCAACGGGGTTTGTTAGTGGACTTCATGATAAGGTTAGTATGGTATTCGTTCTTCTGCTGGTTGCTGAGGTTGTTATATTCCTTTTGTTATGTCTGGTATTGTTCCTGTAGAGATGTTGATTTGTTGCGTCTCCATTGGCGTTCAAGTCATCTTAGTGCTCTCTTTGCTATTCGTATATCCTTGTGGATATCCTGAAAACCTGACTGGCCTGGAGGGTCCCAGAGGACTGGGTTAAGAACCACTGACAAAAAATATGAATTAGATTAATTTTTGGATCCTAACTTTTTTGTTGAAACTTTAATAAAAGATAAATGGGTGTCTGAGATTGCACGAATCTACAAAAGAGAGAGAAAGACAACAGAATAGCTTGGGAATTGGCTAATGTATGCAATGTAATTAAAGTATCAGAAAACCTCTACTAATAAAGTTAGAGGATACACTGAAAGAGAAAATTAATTTGATTTCAGTACAACTGCTTTCTATGCATCCATACCTCATGCCCCCCTGTGCCCATGTTTACTTCATATAGGCAGTGCTGCATGTTGTACATACTTGGAACAACAGAATAGATACTATAGTCCTTCACTACCACAATTTGACTATTTTCAAAGATGTGCATGTAAAAATCCACTTCTAGAACTATAACTTTGCTGTGAATTGATAAGGAATGCTTTTAGTCTCACAACTTGTGAGACTGGAATCTATTCCATTCATTTGAAGGAGATTTTTACAGAGGAATTCTTTTAAGCTCATTAGAGTTAGAAAGGCAAGATACAGAACACAAACCTGTGAGCTCAGCATTTACTTTCTCTACTGCATTTGAAATAGATGGAGGTGCCTGTGGCCCTCTGCCTTTTCTGATCTTCAGACTTCAATTCAGCCATGGCGGTGGGACCCAGGCTGGGGCTGAGGAGATGATGGAGTTGACTGTGGAGGTTAGTGGAGGCAGAGTGCATACCGCAGTGACGGTCAAGGCTGGGCAGTCAAGGGTACAAGTTGGGTGGCTGCTGGAAGTGGAGCCTGGAGGTGGACCTGTAGCCAGGGGTGGGTGGGTCCCGAGACTGGCTGGCTGGAATGAACTGTACTGGGTAGGTATCCCAGGGCCTTCTGGGACTTGGGAGACTCACTGGTTCTGCTCACTAGAGAGAAGGTCACAGATGCTGAGCCTCCTTCATTGGTCTGGAGAATGATGGATGCAAGGACAGCGCCTGCTTGCTGCCTCTACTAGTTGGATAGCTGCTTCTAGTGGGCAGCCATCAGGACTGACTGACAAACCTCTCTGGTTCTTTGGCTGCTGACCCAACACTGCTTCTCAAATCTCAATTAACGCACCTGCAGTGGCTAATCTGAGTCTCTCTCCTTCCAATTCCAAATCAATGGACTGGTGAGCAGCAGCTGAAGGAGAGACAGGCAAGGTGAAACTGAGACTCAGTACAAGTGTTGCAGGGCAGGCAGTTTTTCCAAACTAGTTGCAGCAAGCAATTTTCAGGCAGCTGTCCTGGCTGGGCAGTGAGCAGAGTGGGACGGGACGGGAGATGAAAAACTCAGTCTCGCCATGCGTGGGGAACAGGGAAGGGAAATTGCAGCTTCCAGACAGGCAATCGATGGGATTCATGCACACTGAGTTGCAGAGCAAATGGCATACAGTGGAAAAGGCTTCACCAGTGAGCTCCCCTGCACATTCCTGCTTGTCTTTATAGCAGCTGCTCTGGCTATGCATCTTCCAACTCATGGGAAATCTATTTATTGATTGGCTCGACCATGTTTAAGTCATGCTGACTGGGTAGTACAGAGCCCAGTTACAAGTTGTAACCGGGCACTGTACTGTAAGCCCAAAACCTGGACTGTCTGGTCTGAAACTGGGTAGTTGGCCATTCTATGGCCAGCGCTCAACATCCATATAGAATGGCCAGAGCAGTCATAATTTATATAGCAGCAATAGTCAGTGGCATGGAATACACATGTACACTGCTGGCTCCCGGCTGCTGTATCCACTGCCAGAGAAGAGCTGTGCAGATGCTCGACTCCAGTGTCCATAAGACCCCTTTTAATTATTGCAGAGGAGTGCGAAAATGTGACTTAACTTATCATCAATAGCGTCCAAACATCCTTCAATCGCTGGCATTGAACTGTACACAACATGCGTGTTTCAGGCCACTGAAAGGCCCTCCTTCAAGTGTAAAACCGCTGTGAAAACAGGATCCATGAATGTCCAGCTCTTCTCTGGTCTGTTCGACCCAACAATTAAAATGATTGCAATATTGGTTTGCAATAATAGTTAAGAAAAGGGGTTTGTGCATGCTTGCATTTTGGACGATCTTCTTGTATACTCATAGTGATTGTTCTTTTTTGGGGGGTTATATTTGCACTGTTGTATAGTTAAGGCAAGCAGCTTCCTACTTGATATGTAATCCTTGCATGTGATCCATTCCTTTCCCAAGGCACAACCATTGACCCTATTGGTTAATTGCAGTCTCTCTAGCCGTTGGGGTAATACTCCTCCCTTTAGTGCAAAAATCTCCATCTTTGTGTTCAAGGAACTAGACTCCACAGCCTTTGATCTCCTTTTCCATCCTCTTGGATTTCCATCATCTTTTCACCACCAATTCATCATCCATCCTTTCTTAATTTTTAGCCTCTAGCCACATTCATTCAGTATTCCACCCCCCTGCTAGTTTTCAGTATCCAGTCTTTCATTCAGTTCCATAACACACCCTGTCAGTGACTGTCCAGCTGGAGCAGTTGATTGAGACCGACCCATCTTTCATTTCGAACCAGAAACAGTGCTGCCTCTTTATTGCAGTTTTATTTTACTTATTGTAATAAACAGTTGGAAAGTAAGAGACTGGGTCTTTTCCTTTGATGAAGAATTGGTTGCACTAACTGTGGAGCACTGCACTGGAAACAAGACACGATCCACATGGGGGATAATGTGCCTAGATGAACACATTGTTTTATGTGTGTATTTCATATCTATTAGGTAAAGTAAGCTAGTGTTTACTTTCCTTTATAAAATAGAGGCATAAGTCATTGAAAATGTGTGTTAATTTAAGCCACAAGCATGTATGTCAGCCCTATCTTATGGCTTTTATAAAGGACTGCACCTATATTTCTCAAAAACATGCGTAAATTATAGTATCTTATAATTTATGCAAGTAACTTTGCACTTCACCCTTGTTCTGCCCAAACTCCCTCTCTACATGCTCACAGTAAAAGTATGCGCATACTTTCAGAACAGCGACCACATCAAATACATGCATAAATGTCCATTTACAGGCATATATGACTAACGTGCCTAGCATCACCTGTAAATCTAGACATGGCTTATAAATTTACCTCTGTGGAGGCTGATTCTGGTTCCCGCATGTCTGCCTGCATTGGCTGGGCAAAAGCCGGATGTGCGGGAGATGAACCCGATTCTGCTGCCGCGGGGCCCGGACGTACCCGCAACGGCAGAATCTGGGACACAGACATCCAGGTATTCTCCATATGCTGAGCAGATTGACATACGGGGAGCTGCCAGTCCCAATGCCAGATGGCCACTGCTGCAGCGAGGGAACAGTGGTGTCCTAGCGCCATGGCAATGTCCACAGTACGGCTCTGAATGCCATAATAGACATCTGCTCCTGCAGGCCACTGTCTGACCTCCACTGGTGGCTGCTATGGCCAGATCGTGACTGCAGGGGCACAGCAAGGCCATTAGATTGTGCTGCGGGGGTATGTGGCATGCGATGTGGGGGTCACCTGAGAATTATTCCACCATCAGGGTGGACTAAGTTGGGCATATAAGTCAGTGCCAGGAAACATACAGGGGCATGACCTGAATTGCCTCTGTATGTCCAGGCAGTAGAACAACACAAGGAAAGCAAAGGCCCTCGCAAAAGTCCAAACAAAGGCACAAGGAGCGAGGGTGTAGGAGGTCACCAATTTATTGAAATAACATCCCTAATGCGTTTTCGCAGGATTGCCTTCTTCAGGGGGCACACATCTTGAAATAAAACACATAATGTAAACAATAAAACATAGGTACCATAAAAAGTTTTTTGAATGATAAATGAATAGATAAATAAATAAATAATATGTTCTTAAAAACATTTAAAAAACATAACTACAAAAATAATTTATTATTTTATTTATTTATTTATTTAACTTCTCTTATATACCGCGCTATTACATCTCAGTGCGGTTTACAATAAAACAACATATTACTATGTGGGCGGACCGCATAGAATTACATTAAACAAGGGTCAAAACTTGGATTCAACAGGGAATAACATATCTACAGCATTATTTACAGCAATATATGCAGTGTGACTTGTGTATTGGTTTAGGCCCAATGTCATTCGGCATGGGCCGGCTCAGGCCAGCTATTCTTTTCTGTTCTATGCTGGTCTGGTCTGGGTAGTTTGTGTGGTTCGATGGTTATTTGGCGTTAATTGTTAGAGACAGGGTAGTGTCTCACAAAAAGGTAATGCTTGAGGGCCCTTCGGAATTGGGATTGGTTGGGAATGGTACGCATGTCCACCGGGAAGGCATTCCAGGCTATGGGAGCGCAGAATGAGAAAGCTTTGTTAGAGGTTGTTTTTGTGCAAGTGGTCATTTCTTTAGGAACCAGCAAAGTGTTGGCCATTACTGATCGTTTGACTCTATTTGAGTGTGTATAGTGGATCAGTTCTTTAATAGATGGGGAGGATTGGTTGTTCAGGGCTTTGAAAGTATTGATTAGCATCTTGTATAAGAGTCTTGCGTGAATGGGCAGCCAGTGTAGGTTCATCAGAATAGGGGTGATGTGGTTCATTCGTGGTGCCCCGGCTAGTATTCTTGCTGCGGAGTTCATTGCCATTTGGAGTGGGTGGAGAGTTGCCTTCGGGAGCCCTTATAGGATACTATTAGCATAGTCAAAATGAGGGAGGACCAATGCCTGATAAATTGGTCGGAAGTCGCTGGGGTCTAAAAGTGGTTGGAGTTGACGGAGGGTCCGTATTTTGTGATATATTGTTTTTACCGTGTTCTTTATATGTGCTTTCATGTCCAGTCTCTGGTCTAGGGTGATTCCAAGGTAGCGGATTGAGGATTTGGTTGTCAATTCTGCGTTCTTGACTTTTAACGTTGTTGGGGGATGAAGGCTTGGTTCTTTGTAACGAAGAGGACGTCTGTTTTGGAGTGATTGATCCAGAGGTTTTGCGTGTGTAACCAGTCCGCTATTGTGTCAAAGCATTTTGTTATTGGGGAGAAATCTGGTTGTTGGATTGTAAATGGCATAAATAAAAGGATATCGTCTGCATATGCTAGACATTGGATGTTGAATGAGCGTATTAGGGAGCAGATAGGTTGCATGTAGATGTTAAACATCAGTGCAGAGAGGGATGATCCTTGGGGTACCCCTTGTGTCTGCATGAATGGTTCAGAGGTTGCGGTGCAAGTTTTTACATATTGCCATCTATTAGATAGGAATGATTTGCACCATTTTAGGGCAGAGCCTTCAATTTCTTTTCTCCTTAAGACGTTTGATAAGTATTGGATGGCTTACGGAATCGAACACAGCTGCAATATCCATGAATATGAGGATAAAGCCCAGTCGTGCATTATCGATTCCTGAGATTAGTGTATTGAAGAGGGTTATGAAGAGGGTTTCCACACCATGCGCTTCCCTAAATCCGTGTTGGGCTTGGTCTAGAGGTGCTTCCGTGTCAATGTGTTGCTGTATCTGTTGTTGTGCTACCTTCTCAATTATTTTGGCAAGCATTGGAATACTTGATATTGGCCTGTAGGATTCTACTTTTGAAGGGTCCATTTTGTTATTTTTCAGTAATGGTCTGATGGATGTGTTTTTTAATTTTTGTGGAAATTCTCCCGTAGAGAGTGACTGGTTAATCATTTTTCCTATGAACTGGCTTAGTTCATGACGCATTTCTCTTATCTATTGTGCCGGGCATGGGTCGCTTGGTGCTTTGGAAGCGTTGATGGAGGCAATGGTGTCTACTATCTCCTTGTTTGATATGGTTCTGAATTTGGATAGGGTGGCTGGTGGGGTCGAAATGTGCTGGGGGACGCTGTGTATGCAGTTTGTGCTCTTGTCGGTTCGTATCATCTTTGATTGGAGGTAGTCCGAGTAGGCTTGTGGGTGAAGGAGGTCAGACTGGTCAGGAGTTGGTTCTTTTTCTAGTGTCTTTACGATGTTGAATAAGTCATGTGGTTTATTCATTGATCGTTTCAGGAGGTCTGTATGGAATTGTTTCCTTCTCTCATGTATTATAGCACGATGTTTTTCTAGGTGAGCTTTATATTCATTGAGTGATTCGGGGTATCGTGATTTTCGCCATCGCCTTTCCAGTTTACGTAGGTGGAGTAGTGAAGATCGGAGTTCTTTGTTCACGTTTCCTAGGTTTTTCACATGTTGTCGGGCGAATAGAAGTGGTAGAGAGGCTGTTATTCCAGTTGTCAATTATTTCGTCTAGGTCATAGACGGTGTTGTCAAGCAGTGGAATTACTCCCTCAAGTATTTCCTCTTTGACAAACGTTCTAAATCTCCTTGGAGGTATTTTTAGTGATGTTATGGCTCTATTAGCTTCCTGGTTGTGTGGCTTGCTGGGCAGCTGGAATCTGAGTAGACTATGATCAGACCAGGGTACTGGGGTTATGGATAAAGCTGTGTCGGAAGTTGCCTCTGATGCCATATGAGGGGCGAATATCAGATCTAGTTTGCTTCCTTTCATGTGTGTAGGTACATCTACTAATTGTTTGTATCCCAACTCTTCTAATGCTTCAAGGAAGGCGGTCGAGTGAGATTCATGTAGGGTAGGTAAATTGAAGTCGCCCAGGAGCCAGTTTTGGGATCTTGGTTTATTTGCGTTGCAAGCTATGTTAATTATTGCCGAAAGATCATCTGCTGAGGGTGTTGGTGCTCTATATAATAAATTAATTGTGTATTGATCATTCTCTATTGTGATTGTGTCTAGGTGGGTTGTGCTGGTGGCGTTATTCAGACGGAATTGTAATTCAGTCCTTGCGATGATGAGAGCTCCACTTCCTCTCTTATTGGTTCTGCGGCAATTGTAGATTGAAAAACCAGGGGGCAACATTTGGTTGAGCAGGACATTATCGCATTCCGATAGCTAGGTTTCTGTGATCATCAAGATGTCTAGGTCATAGATGGGTATTAGATCAATGACCGCCGGCCATTTTGAGCGTATCGATCTGGCATTGATGAGAGCACATTTAAGCGGAAGTTGGTGTTTGGTTGGTTGATGTTTTTTGCATTGTTGTAAGGTGATGTGGAGTAAGTGTGAGTGAGGCATGCGGATAGTGTTTGTTTTTGGATTGGTAGGGGTTATCTGACCACCTCTTACCATTGCTCCGAAGTATGGGGATAGCATTGAGGCCTGATTTACAGGCATTCAACCACGTGGGGAATCCTATAATAAAATAGATACTAGCTAGTGTTAGAATTGGGTGCATTCTCTTGGTTTGTTTTGGGGTATCTTAGTTTGAACAGGAGTGGATTTTTGCTTGATAGAAAAGGAAAGGATTTTGTATGAGGGAATGGGAAGGGTTGTTGTTGTTTAACCACCTGAGATATGGAATGTACAGGACAGATGTTCAAACAACAATTTTATAAACATATTTAAACTCCTATACCGACTTGTGAGGAGTTTATTTCCTAAGCTGTAGGAAAAGAGTCTTGCTTGGAACAGCGAATTATCTAGCCTTTGTATAGATTATTGTCTGTTATCTGATAATTTATCTGGTATATTGAGTAATATAGAATCAGTAGCTTTGAATAGTACGCTAGCTTTATATTCACTAACTAGTATTTAGTAGCTTATCTGATGGATTAATCAGTATAGAAACAATACAGTAGTCTAGTATGCTGGTCTATATATTCACTAACTGGTATTTAATGTTTCTTTTCTTTTTCTAAAAGTCCTGTTGGTGTGATCTGGCATACTTGCATTTCATTGTTGTGACAAGATAGTTCAGGTGCAGGTTTCGTCTTATCCGTTATCGATGGTGTGGGCCTCCGCCTAAGGGCCACGCCAAAGGGCTCTCAGGCGCGGGCCCGCCAGGTGCAGGCACGCCCAATAGCGCTTTCCTTTTTAAAGAAGAGGTGGCTGCCCCGATTGGGCAGGTCGCCTGCAGATGGCCGCTGTTCCCGCCGCTGACCGGCTTGATCCCCTGATGGGGAGAGCCTCTGCTGGTGACTGGTGGAGGTGTCCCGCAGCGCCCGATAGCGCTTTCCTTTTTAAAGAAGAGGCGGCTGCCCCGATTGGGCAGGTCGCCTGCAGATGGTCGCTGTTTCCGCCGCTGACCGGCTCGATCCCCCGATGGGGAGAGCCTCTGCTGGTGACTGGTGGAGCATTGATTTAAATCAATGCTGAAACTATGTTAAAATAAATCAAACATGTAAAATTCATATGATAACAACAATGGAACATAACAACTTCATAATAATGTGAATATATGTAAAATGAATAAATGCTCAAACCATTAAAACATGAACTTAAGAAAATATAAAGAAATAACTATTTAAAAAAATGTGAATCCCCCCTTTGTAGCACCCCCTTCTCCCCTTCCTCTCCCTTCTTCTCCCCTACCCTCCCCCCTCTCTCACATCACTGGTCCACCTTTGAGCCTATCACCCCTGCTACTCTTACTAAAGTTTTCTCATCCACTCGTAAAACCTCTTGCCCTGCCGATCCCATTCCTTCTTCTTGGCTGCTGGAATCTTCTCTCGCTCTGTCACCCTTTATTCTTTCACTTTTCAATTCTAGTCTCTCTTCTGGTACTTTTCCTTCCTCCTGGAAGCACGCCTCTGTCCGTCCCATTCTTAAGAAAGGCTCCCTCGACCCCTCCTCTCCCTCCAGCTGGCGTCCCATCTCTAACCTTCCTTTCCTCTCTAAACTCTTGGAAAAATTGGTTTTCTCTCAGCTTTCTTCTCACCTCGAGGCCTCTCTCACTCTTCATCCTCGTCAATCAGGTTTCCGCCCGGGTCATAGCACAGAATCTGTTTTTCTTTCTCTCCTTAACGATCTGCACATTGCTCACGACCATGGTTTACTCTCTCTTGCTGTTTCTCTAGACCAGGGGTCTCAAACTCAAATTGCTTTGAGGGCCAAATGAGGACTTGTAAAGTAACCCGGGGGCCGCATAAGACGCGGGGCCTCATTTGCATAAGGGACCTCATTTGCATAAATATTTGCATAATGTTACCATACACTAACTTTTAGTAAACATGCCTCTTTAATGAGTATGGATAAAGAAAGACTAAAAGATTTAGAAACAAGAAGACAATAATTAAACTGGGAACCCCAAAAGCCAAACTTGGAATGTACAACAACACTGTAGAAATAAAACTATAAATTAATTTCCTCTTGTACTAAACAAAGCGCAAACATTAATGATGCACATTTCCCAGAGCTGACATATTCCAGTTAATAAATTCAAAATAAAGAGAGATTTTTCTACCTTTTGTGCATTTTTTTCAGTTGCAATTGTTCCAGCCACTTTCTTCTGGTTTCTTCATGTCTTCTGCTAACTCTCCATCGTCTGCTTCCATTTGCCCTTTCTTCTCTCCTAGTTTTTTTTCCATTCTCTCTCTACATCTGCTTTAACATACTAATCTTTCTCCTTTTTCTCTTTCCTCATTCCTATTTCATCCACTCAAATTTTACCCCTCCATCCTCAATCCCCACTTACTCTCACAATACCTGGCCAATTGTAGATTTGTCTTCTCTCCCAGACAAAATATTTTTCCCCTCTCCATTTCACTTTCCCAGCTCCATCCCATTCTAATCCTCCCCCAACATCAGCTCCCTTCTAGTTCCAGCCCCACCCAGCATCCGCTCCCTTCTAGTCCCTGCATCAGTCCATTTCCAGTCCTATCCTAGCCTCACCATCAGCCCATTTCCAATCCTAGCCCCCCATCAGCCCATTTCCAATCCTAGCTCCCTCCCCTCACAGCCCATTTCCATTCCAAGCCCCCCTCCCCATCAGCCATTTGCAGTTCAAGCCCCCTTCCACTCAGCCCATTTCCAGTCCTAGCAACCCCCCCAGCACATTACCAGTCCTAGACCCCCCATAGCCCATTACTAGTCATAACCCCCCCTGCCAATAGCCCACTTCCAGCCCTAACCCCCATTACCCCATTTCAGTCAGCCCCTCCATAGCTCATTACCAGTCCTAACTCCCCCCATCAGCCCACCTCCAGTCCTTCCTAACCCCCACCTGCCCATTTCCAGTCCTAGCCCCCACCATAGCCCATTTCCAGTCATACCCCCCCCCTGCCAATAGCCCATTTCCAGTCATACCCCCCCCCTGCCAATAGCCCATTTCCAGTCATACCCCCCCTGCCAATAGCCCATTTCCAGTCATACCCCCCCCTGCCAATAGCCCATTTCCAGTCATACCCCCCCCCCGGTAAATATAAAAACAACCTGGCTTCTGCTGCTGGCTTCTGCTGCAGCAGAAAATCAGCTGTCCCGCGGCCCCTTTCCCTCTGCGCGAGAGCCCTGAGTGTGCTTCCTCTGCGGCATGCTTTTTAAGCCGCGAAGAGAGTATTTCCCTCTCGCGCGGCTTAAGCCTATTCACTTTTCAAGCCTCGCGAGAGGGAAATACTCCCTTCGCGGCTTGAAAAGCACGCCGCAGAGGAAGCACATTCAGGGCTCTCGCGCAGAGGGGAACGGGCCGCAGGACAGAGCAGCAGAAGCCAGTTTTTTATTTTTTTTTTAATTGACCGTCGATTCGGCAACGGCAGCAGCAGAAGCCGTCGCGGGCCGCACAACCTTCTCCCGCGGGCCGCGTGTTTGAGACCCCTGCTCTAGACCTTTCTGCTGCTTTCGATTTGGTTGATCACCGCACTCTCTTGTCTCGTCTTCAGGATGCCGGCCTCTCCGGTCTGGTTCTTCGCTGGTTTCACTCTTTTCTGTCTAGTCACACTTTTTCAGTTCACACTGGCTCAGGGTCTTCACCCTCAACTCCCCTCCCCTGTGGTGTCCCCCAGGGTTCTGTTCTTGCTCCTCTTCTCTTTAATGTGTTTCTGGCCCCCCTTGCTCTTTTTATCCAACAGCACGGTGTTTCTGCTTCTTACTACGCTGATGATATTTTTCTCCTCTTTCACACTGACTCTGCTGCGCCTGACATCACCGCCTTCAACACCTGTCTTTCTTCTGTAGCCTCCTGGCTTTCGACCAACTTTCTGCACATTAATCTCTTGAAAACTTCGGCTATCTGGTTCACCTTCGGTAATCCCCCTCCTACCCTCTCTCCTTTATTCTCTTCTTCACCCATCCCCATCGTTTCCTCTTTGCGGTACTTGGGTGTAACTCTTGATTCTTCCCTTTCCTTTAAAGAACATATCTCCTCTGTTGTCCAACGCTCTTTCTTTACTCTAAGACAACTTTGTGCTGTATGTCCTTTCCTCACCCCCTCTTCTATGGCCATCCTCCTTATCTCTCTTGTCATGTCTCGTCTCGACTACTGTAATGTTTGTCTTGCCGGGCCTCCCCAATCCCAAATTTGTCGTCTTCAACGGGTCCAAAATACTGCCGTTCGTGTTCTCTCTCACGCTTCACGTTTCGATCACGTCACCCCCTTTTTAATACATTTTCACTGGCTTCCTGTTTCCTTTCGTGTTCAGTTTAAAGTCCTTATTTTTGTACACAGGGTGATCCATTCTGGTATCCCCTTGTATCTTGCAGACCAAGTTCACCTCCATACCCCTCACCGTCCCCTACGTTCCATCCACGCCAACCGTATGTTTCTTCCCCCTCCCTCCCAAGCACACTTAGAATCAACTCGATCTTCAGCATTCTTTTTTCTCGGTCCAAGGCTTTGGAATTCACTTCCCCACTCCCTACATCTAGAAACCTCCTACCTATCCTTTAAAGCTAAACTGAAAACCCATCTCTTTTGTTCTGCTTTCAACCTCCCCTTCCCAGCTCCGTCCTCTTCCCCTCCCTAGTATTACCATGTTAGTTCCTCATTTCCTCTCTCCTACCCCCTCCTGCGTTGTCAATGTGTTCCCTCTCTCCCTTCATGTTAGCTTTCTGTGTCCCCCAACTGTTATCTGCTTCTATCTCCTTTTCTTAAGATTTTATGGCGTTCCTTTCTACTTTTCTTTTCGCAGCTCTCCTTCTTTTAATGATTTTATGTATTGTGAACCGCCCAGATGCTAATCGTATTGGGCGGTATATAAAGTTTTAATAAACATAAACATAAACATACTTACAGGAGGCAACGTGTAGCTCAAAGTCTTTAAAAAGACTCCATGCAGAATCCTGAAAACAGTACTGATATGGTGCTAAATCCCAGAGCCAGAGGGACATGGAAACAATCATCAGGTATGAAGAACAAGGGAACCAAGTACAAATACTTATTAGTTCACAAACTAGTAACTTTATAATTGTGCTTTCTGTCATTAAAAAACAAGGGGAGGCGGACCACTCACAAGAGAAAAGTTAAAGCAAAAATAGGTTACATTGGTCAATGGAATCAAGTAAAATCAAGGTGACTAAAACCATTTTAAGAATATACTCATATTTAGGTGTGTACTCATTTTTTAAAAAAGGTATAAACAGTGTAGAGAGGCTAAAAAATAAACATATTTTAAACTTACAATCAAGAAAAGAGATGATAAATTACAAGTGAGAACAAGGGTTTTAGAAATCCGATTTGGGAAATAGGATGCATCAAAACTGATAACAAATAGTTCTGAAGTAAAGGCAGTTTCTTGGCGTTAGGAACGGGGACATAGTGAAACAGTTGTATTCTTTACCGCAACCCCGCCAGAATACGGGTGCTTTCTGTTGTTATAAAATGTAGGTATGCAAAAATAAAAACCAGAAACACAGGGGAGATGCAGAAAGGAACTGATATAATTGAATTAAAACATAATATATCCAGAGTACTAGAACCATTTTTAAGATGTACTCATTTTTCAACAGCCAGTGTAACCAGTATGTGGGTATGCTAATAAGCGGATCGTGTTTTAACCCTGGGAGTACCGATGGGGTCAAAAGTGACCCTATTGCAAGTTTCACAACGCGTATCTCGGAAACTAGTTGTTCAAGAATGCAATCTTTTTATGACTTTTCACATGTCAATATTCTCTTTATATTGCGCCATGAAAGGAATAATTTTCATCCGCTAGGTGACGCTAGTGATGAATTGCAGCACAGAGTACCAGTGGGGTCATTTTTGACCCCAGTTGCTTACGTCCGGTTTGGATCGTGATACAATTTGCAGTTTTGTGAATTTTTTGGTCTGACAAAGGTATTTATCATTAATTACGTATCATTTATTTTTTGTACTCTTATTTTATGAAAATTACACATTTTCTGTAATTGATATCATACGTTCTCTCATTATTTCCGATGAAATCTAAAGGCTTTCAGCTCGTTCATCATGATTATTGTACACCTATAGTAAAACTGCTTTGCGTTTTATTCAACTTTATCTTTGTTTATTTATTTTAGGTTATTGTTTATGATGTCAAAACGAAAGTATACAGCTGCCCAAGTAAGAGAAATATTGCAACAAGATGCTGACAGTGACAGCTCTGAGTCGTCTGATGATGCAGCATATTCAGCAAGCGAAGAAGCATATCAGCCAAGTTCAGGCGATAAATCTGATGATGACAGTCATGATTCAGATGGGGACAGCAGTTGGTCACCAAGTGAATATGAGACTGATGTTGAGCCGGTAACATTGCCTGCAGCAAAGAGTCAAGTTACAGGTTGAGGCAAAGGTTGGGGCTGTGCTGGACGGGGAATTAGGCAGGAGTCCTCGGTGTCAGTATCATCTGTGAAGAATCTTAGTTGTGGTCATAGAGGAGCTAAGAGGTCATCAACTATAAGCACAAATGTTGCCACTGAAGCCTATGTATCTAAGGATGCCACATCATGGAACAGGAAACCTATAAAGCAAGCTGCTGGAAGATACGCCACAGCTAATGTCATGCCCGTACAACAAGGTCCTACAAGGTATGCTGTATGAAATGTTGATGGCCCTCTCGCAGCATTCCACTTGTTCATGAGGAAGAACTTATTGAATGAAATCATGATGTGGACGAGCAAACAAGGAAGACACATTTATGACGACACCTGGAAATATTTGACAGACGGAGAATTTCAACATTTTCTTGAACTTCTGATCCTCTCAGGTGGGTACAAGTCACGAAATGAATCCATAGTTCAGTTGTGGAACCTTGAAGATGGTCATTCTGTTTTCGGCAAAAATATGGCCCATAACCATTTTCAGCAAATTTCTTGTGCTCTCAGATTTGATGATGCAACCAACAGAAGTGAACAATGAGGCGTGGATAAGCTTGTTCCAATCAGACACGTTTTTGATACCTGGGAAGCAACTCTAAGTGACGCCTTTGTTCCTGGTGAAAATGTTACTGTGGATGAGCAACTGCTTACATTTTGTGGCCGTGTTCCGTTCAGACAATATATTCCCAGCAAACTTGGGAAATATGGCATAAAGCTATGGACAGGGCCGGCCCGTCCATTGAGCAAGAATGTTTTTTGCACAGGGCCCCACGTTTCAGGGGGCCCCGCGCAAAGAACATTCTGCTTTTTTCAAAATTAAATTTAAAAAAAAAAACTCTGGCTGCTACCACTGCCGCTGCCGCTGCCACCGTGGCAGCGGCAGAATGGACTGTCCCGCGGGGCCCCCTCTGCCCGGCTGAATCCCTCCCTCCCTCCCTCCATGACGGCTGAGCCCCTCCGTGCTGGCTTTGAGAGTCGTGAAGGGAGAGTGTCTCCCTCGCCTCTCTGTTAAGCCTGCAGGGGCAGATGGGAAATTTCCCATCAGCCCCTGCGGGCTTAACAGAGACGTGAGGGAGACACTCTCCCTTCACGACTCTCAAAGCCAGCACGGAGGGGCTCAGCCGTCATGGAGGGAGGGAGGGATTCAGCCGGGCAGAGGGGGCCCCGCGGGACAGTTCATTCTGCTGCTGCTGCGGCGGCAGCGGTAGCAGCCAGCGTTTTTTAAAAAAATTTAATTTTACTTGAGCCGATGGGGGGGGGGGGGGGTTAGGACTGGTAATTTGCTATGGGGGGGCTAGGACTGGAAATGGGCTGGGGGGTTAATACTGGAGGGGGGCTGATGGGGTTAGGACTGGTAATGGGGTGTGGGCTGTTGGGGGGGTTAGAACTGGTCATGGGCTATGGGGGTTAAGACTGGTAATGGGCTGTGGGCTGATGGGTGCTGTCTGGTAATGGGCTATGGGGGGACTGGGACGGGAAATGGGCTGGGGGCTTAAGACTGGAGGTGGGCTGATGGGGTTAGGACTGATAATGGGCTATGGGGGGGCTAGGACAGGAAATGGGATGATGGGGAGGGGTTAGGACTTGAGGTGGGCTGATAGGGTTAGGACTGGTAATGGGCTGTGGGCTGTTGGGGGGGGTTAGAACTGGTAATGGGCTATGGGGGGGTTAAGACTGTTAATGGGCTGTGGGCTGATGGGGGCTGTCTGGTAATGGGCTATGGGGGGGGGTTAGGACTGATAATGGGCTATGGGGGTGCTAGGACAGGAAATGGGCTGATGGGGAGGGGTTAGGACTTGAGGTGGGCTGATGGGGTTAGGACTGGTAATAGGCTGTGGGCTGATGGGGGAGGGGGTTAGGACTGGCAATGGGCTATGGGGGGCTGACTGGAAATGGGTTGATGGGGTTAGGACTGGAAGTGGGCTGATGGGGGGTTAGGACTGGTAATGGGTTATAGGGGGGGCTTAAACTGAAAATGGGGTGATAGGGGGTTAGGACTGGAAGTGGGTTGATGGGGGGGCTAGGACTGGTATTGGGTTGGGGGGTTGCTAGAACCTGCACAGCTCCATTCTGATGGTTCCTATGGGTTATCCGTTAACTCGCTTAGTAAACCTACCCCTAAGTGTAGTAAATGGTGTTCTGAGTGAAGTTTGATGTGAGAGTAAAGTCCGAGGGGGGGATATTCAGCTGCGGCGGTAGCTGTTGCCACCAAACCTTAACCCTGGATATTCAATGCTGGGCCATATCTAGCCACGGGCACTGAATATCTGGGTTGGCTGGGCTGGACAGTGGTGATATTGAGCTACTGCTCGGTTATCTTCAGCAGCTAAAGTAAGAACAGCATTTGCTGCATTTTACTTACTCATCTGCTGCTAACCAAGCAGCAGCTCAATATCGCCACTGCCTGCTTAGACATGGGTGCCACCCCGGAGCGCTCCTGACACGCCCTGATGCTAACTGGTAGCGGCAGCACTAACCATGTAGGTGCTGCTGAATATTCCACCCCCCACCCCCCTGTTTTTTTTCAATAGTGTAGCATCTTGGGAAAGGATCTGTTTCCTTTCAGAGAAAAAGAGGAATTCCTGAAAGAGAGAGAGCTAAAAAAAACCCTTTTATAGAGTAGTGACTTGGAAAAAATTGCTGCTTGAGGGAAAATCTTTTTTTTTCAAAGAAAAGTGATCTTGGTGGTGACTTTTAGTGTGAGAAACAGCATTTGTGGTGGTAAAAGTATTTTTTTAGTATGAATGTGGGGCACTAAGGAATGCATGCAAGGCACTCTGATTGCTGCTGGATAAGGAAATATTACCTTTTGTCCTTTTAAATGTAAAACTGGACTTTATTAATTTAAGTGAGCGAGATTGTTGTTGGCAGAGACCTAGTTTGAGATGCAAAGAAAGAAGCAATAGTAACATAGTAACATAGTATATGATGGCAGATAAAGATCAGCATGGTCCATCTAGTCTGCCCAGCAAGTCAGCAAGAGTAGGTGCACTTGCTGCTTCGTGCCGGTCGCCCCTCCCCATGTCTTTGTTTAGGAGTGTACCCACCGCTCCGTGTAGAACACCCCTATTTGTTCAGATATAAGAGATATTTTTGCTTATTTTGGTTTTATCCTGTTGGTGCCCCATGCCATTTTGAATTCTGTCACTGTATTTGCCCCCAGCACTTCCATAAGGAGGGCATTCCAAGCATCCACCACCCTTTCAGTGAAAAAGTATTGCCTGACATTGCCTTTCAGTTTACCCCCTTGCAGCTTCATGTTATGCCCTCTAGTTTTACAGCTTCCCCATTTTTGGAAGAGCTTTGTTTGTCCATTAATGCTCTTTAAGTATTTAAAGGTCTGACTCATATCTCCCCTGTCCCTCCTCTCCTCCAGAGTGTACATATTTAGGTCTTCAAGTCTCTTCTCATAAGTCTTCTGACGCAGGCTCCAAATCATTTTGGTCACCTTCCTCAGAACCGCTTCCAGCCTTTTTATATCCTTTGCGAGATACGATCTCCAAAACTGAACAAAATATTCCAAGTGAGGCCTCACCAGTGACTTGTATAGTCTGTGATAAGGAAGCTTATCATAGCTCAGGTAGGAGCTATAGAAAAGATGATGTGACTCTGAACAAGCAACCTGTCAGTTCTGGTAGAAGCAAGAAAACAGAGTTTTCACATAGAGGACTACCAGTCCCAGAGTGCACCAGGTTTCCAGCAGCCATGGGAGGGGCTGAAGTGGGAAAGTGTGTGTGCAATCAGGAGAGCTATGGGGTGGTCCCTAAGCACTCATCTCGGGGGGCAGGGCCTGATTCAAGACAGCTGCGCTGTGTTAGGGAGCAGCACACATTAGGAAAGAATAGGAATAGAGATCATTCTTCAGATAACAGCTTCAGGAAGGGCTTCAAGGAGAGCTTCAGCAACTGCTACAGAGGGAGGAAGAGATACAGAGACAGAGACAGCAACGGCTACAAGCTCAAGCACCAGTATCACCTGGAGAAACAGAAGCCAAGCCAAGCAGATAGAGAGAGAAGGAAACTCTCTGGAAGGAAGAGAAGAAAGGCCATTGGAAGGTCTGGGAGATTCCAAGGCAGTACTCATACTGGGAGGTATTCCAAAAGCCAGCAGAGTCCATTGGACTGGATTCAGCCAGAGGAATGGAGTGGCAGAGATAGGAATCACCAGTGGCTACCTGGAAGAGAGAAGACTGCATGTGGAAGGGACTTTCAGACCAAGGCCAGAAGGTATGTGAGAGAAGATCCAGTGTCCAGGGATCAAGATTGGAAGGCTGGACATCAGAATTGGATTACATATTGGCCAGGCTATACAGAGAGGAATAATGATAGCAGGAGAGGCTCAGGTATGAACACTGATCCAGACCCTATCTATAATAGAGAATGGCAGCAAGGGAATAAGCATTCTCATGATAGTGCCTTAATGAAAGACTCGTCTGTGCCAATGTATGATAGTGACCATATGCTGATTGATACAGCAGATGAAAATACAGTTTACATGGACTGTTCTCTATCTAAATGCTATTGCTAGCTTTTTCTGAGCAAACACATCAGCCATCACAAAGAAACCTAACTTTGTTCTTTATTTCCACTGCAAACAGCTGTTAAAGCAGGATTTGGGCTCACACAGTAGCAGCCAGCCAGCTAAAGGCTTTCAGCTGGTCCATTGATAGTAATTAGGGCTGCACCTGATTGTGTGGGTGAGCAAGGGAGAATCACTGCTGAGATCTGCGTGGAAAATAAGCAGAAGTTAACCTAACCAGCAAAGTTTATTCTTTTCTTTGTGCCTTTGTATTTGGTAATTACTTGCTAAGAAAACATTAGCTAATTGCCTGACAAGCTGAAGGTTGTTTTCTGGTTTACTTTGTGATTTTTGTTATCCATTTTTAAACACTGCAAGCAAGTAACCTCATTTATAGTGCTATCAAGCATACATGTGCTGGGTGAATTAAACCCCATCAATAAAAGAAGTATTTTATTGATCTTACCACTTGGTTTCACAACTCAAATTATTGTCATCAGCTGTGTTTGGGAGTGAATGAACTACAATACCCACAATACCTTGCAAGAATCATATGAATATATGCATCGTCAAGATTGTGTAAGATCTCACCCTAGGCAGCCGTCTGAGAAATGGCGTAGTTTTTCGGATTGCTCTTGCACCAAGAGGTTTTACTTGTTGTGGATTACAAATAAAAGTCAAGTTTAAAGCTGTAAGAAGATTTCTTTCCCTCATCTGCACTTTGGAGGAAAAGTGGTGGTTCCAGGAAGCTGTCCCAGAGGAAAAGACCCTGTGCAAAGCTGGATTCATCACTGAGACAAGGTAATATGTACCTGGGCATGTCTAGTGGTGGATGTGTGTAAGCACAGGGGGTAATTGAAAAAAAGTTGAAAAAAAAAAAAGTTGAAAAAAAAACCCCCCCAAAAAAAAAAAAAACACACCTGGTTGGAAGGTGCTGCTCTTGGGTTTTTCTTTTTTTTTCTTTCCTTGCAGGGGTCAAGATGGATCCGACGGAGATGGCTCAGTGGATGGCAGCCCAATTCAGCAAGCAGCAGGAGCTATCACAGCAGGCCCAGGACACTGCTATGAAGGCCTTAATGGAACAGCAGAAACCAGTGCTTGATCTGGTGCAAGCTCTAGTTCAGCTGCAGAGCCAAAGTGGAACAGATGCAAGACCAGCAGTTAGTACTGGTGCACCACATGTGGACAATGTGGGACTCAATCAAGGGATTGGGGCATTTAATTTTGGGAAATTAACTCCAGAAGATAATGTTGATGATTTTCTAGAGTCTTTTGAAAGAGTGGCACAGGCTTTAGCATGGCCAGAGACCCAGTGGGCAGTAAGGCTGGCAGCCTCATTAACTGGTGAGGCACTAGCAGCTTACAGAGCAATGCCAGCAGCCCAGGCTTTGATTTATAAGGATGTAAAGGCAGCTATTAGAGATCGCCTAGGGTTGTCTATTTCAGAGTATAGGCGAATGTTTAGAGCTGTTACATTGAAAGTGGGTGAGACACCCAGGGCTCTGAGTCAGAGAATCAGAAGTTTAGCTGTAAAATGGTTGGAGCCTGAGCAAAAGACAGTAGAAATGTTATTAGATATTATAATGCTGGAACAATTTATGCTTGGGGTACCTAAAGATTTGAATGTTTTTCTTATACAGCAAAATTGCCAAAATCTTGGAGAGGCAACCATGTTAGCAGAGAGATTCTTGGAAGCCACGCAGGCTTGCCATAGAATGGGTGGCCCTCTAAAGATGGATGCTGAGGCTAGATGTGCTGTATCAGAAAAAAGAATAATTAGGAATGTTTCTGACAATGAATGTACTGTATCAAACCAGATGACACAGTGGAATAGAAAGAAATGTTTCAAGTGTGGAAAATTGGGACATTTTGAGAAGAGATGCCAGACACACACTAGTTTAATGGGTCTGGATTTAAAACAGCCCAAGGAAGGATTTCTTTTGATGGTTGATGTGCAAGGAATTACCACAAATGCATTATTAGACTCTGGGGCAGACCAGAGTATGATGTCAAAAAGGCTTTGGAAGAGGATAGAGGCCCAAGAAAGATTTGTGCCTAGAACCCCTGAAAGCCAAGTTCACATCAGATGCATTCATGGTGCTGCATCATCATATCCCACCTATAGGCTTAAGGTTAAGTACCTGGGGGAACAAGAGGAAGTCCTATTAGCAGTGGTGCCTAGGCTACCCTTTGATTTGGTCCTAGGAAAGGACTGGCCAAGATTTAAGCAGGAACTAGTGAAAGGGCTAGGAAAGAAGGAGGGAGAAGGTTTAATAATGGAAATAGCTCCCGGGCCTTTCTTTGGAAGTCCTCAGTCCCTAGCTAAAAAGATGGTTAAGCTTCCAGAAGGCCAAACTATGGGTAATAAGAGGGGCCTTGTATCCACCCGCTCGCAGGCTAAGTTAGAGAGCCAGCAGAAGGAGGAGGGGGAGCAGGCAGAGTTATTAGGAGACTTACCCTCTCATGATGATTTAATAACCCCATCATCTGGTAAAATAAGAAAGTTGAAAGCACAAAAGAGGCGTGAGAGACTTTGCAGAGCACAGGGTAGGGCTGAGATGTTAAATGGTCAAAGTTTACCCTGGGTGCCAGCTGAGTTGGTGGCCAAGTTTCCTAACTTTCCACAAGAGCAGCGAGCTGATCAAGCTCTCACCCGAGCTTTCAAGTATGCTCAGGAGGTCAGGGAGGAATTGCCCAGATTCAGACTAGATAATGACATATTATATAGAGAGAGTCAGGACCCCAGAAATGGTGCCATACGTAAACAATTGGTGGTACCCACAACTTTCAAAGGGCTAGTACTTAGGCTAGCACATGATCATCCAGTGGGAGGTCATAAAGGTATGCAAGGAACGCTGGATCAAATACTTGTGCGTTCTTACTGGCCAGGTATCTTCAAAGAAACTGCCCAGTTTTGTGCTGCATGTCCAGCGTGTCAGCTAGTTACAGCGGCTCACCCACCGGTGGTGCCATTGATCCCCATGCCAATCATCACAGACCCAATTGGTCGCATTGCCATGGATATTGTAGGCCCATTAGTTAAAACGCCCCGAGGTTTCCAATACATCCTAGTTATGGTAGATCAGGCAACAAGGTTTCCCTGGGCCATACCATTGAGGAATGTTTCTGCAAAAACAATAGCTTTAGAGCTAGTAAAATTGTTTTGTGAAGTGGGATTCCCAAGAGAGGTGTTGAGTGACCGAGGGTCCAATTTTGTATCCAAATATTTGGCCCAGGTCTGGGATGCCTTTGGCATTCGTCACGTGAAAACCTCAGCCTACCATCCACAATCAAATGGTTTGGTGGAGAGATTCAACCAAACTCTCAAACAAATGTTGAGAAGGGGGTTAGCAGGAGAGGTAAAAGAATGGGATATGTTATTACCCTTTGCCTTATATGCCTGCAGGGAAAGAATTCAAGTGTCCCTAGGTGTAACTCCGTAGGAGGTGATGTATGGTAGGGCTCCCGGGGTTTGTTGGATATTTTGAGGGAACAATGGATTGATCCTGAACCAGGAAGTCAGGAGGTGCCACTGTTTCTACGTGACTTGAGAGCACGTTTGAAAAAGACGTCGCAGGTTGCTGAGAGGAACCTGCAGGACAGTCAAGTTCGCCAAAAAGGGTGGTATGATAGAAAGGCCAAAAGCCGCCAATTAAGCATTGGTGAAAAGGTTTTGGTTCAGGTAGCAAGAACTGCTCCAAAATTTGAGGTACAGTGGAAAGGGCCATGGGAGGTTGTTAAACAAGTAAGCCCAGTGTCTTATATGGTAGAAAATGCCAGAGGGCGTAGGCAGACCTACCATATTAATGTACTTAAGTCTTGGAGGGAGAGGCCTGTAAATAATGACCTTGAACCCAGTCAGGAAGTAAGTGAGCTTCAAGAAGATAACACTCTCGTAGGTATTACGGACTGTAGAGAAGCAGTTTCACCAGTAAAACCAGTCTGTAATAACTTAAGCAGGGGGGTATGTGATAAGGAAGCTTATCATAGCTCAGGTAGGAGCTATAGAAAAGATGATGTGACTCTGAACAAGCAACCTGTCAGTTCTGGTAGAAGCAAGAAAACAGAGTTTTCACATAGAGGACTACCAGTCCCAGAGTGCACCAGGTTTCCAGCAGCCATGGGAGGGGCTGAAGTGGGAAAGTGTGTGTGCAATCAGGAGAGCTATGGGGTGGTCCCTAAGCACTCATCTCGGGGGGCAGGGCCTGATTCAAGACAGCTGCGCTGTGTTAGGGAGCAGCACACATTAGGAAAGAATAGGAATAGAGATCATTCTTCAGATAACAGCTTCAGGGAGGGCTTCAAGGAGAGCTTCAGCAACTGCTACAGAGGGAGGAAGAGATACAGAGACAGAGACAGCAATGGCTACAAGCTCAAGCACCAGTATCACCTGGAGAAACAGAAGCCAAGCCAAGCAGATAGAGAGAGAAGGAAACTCTCTGGAAGGAAGAGAAGAAAGGCCATTGGAAGGTCTGGGAGATTCCAAGGCAGTACTCATACTGGGAGGTATTCCAAAAGCCAGCAGAGTCCATTGGACTGGATTCAGCCAGAGGAATGGAGTGGCAGAGATAGGAATCACCAGTGGCTACCTGGAAGAGAGAAGACTGCATGTGGAAGGGACTTTCAGACCAAGGCCAGAAGGTATGTGAGAGAAGATCCAGTGTCCAGGGATCAAGATTGGAAGGCTGGACATCAGAATTGGATTACATATTGGCCAGGCTATACAGAGAGGAATAATGATAGCAGGAGAGGCTCAGGTATGAACACTGATCCAGACCCTATCTATAATAGAGAATGGCAGCAAGGGAATAAGCATTCTCATGATAGTGCCTTAATGAAAGACTCGTCTGTGCCAATGTATGATAGTGACCATATGCTGATTGATACAGCAGATGAAAATACAGTTTACATGGACTGTTCTCTATCTAAATGCTATTGCTAGCTTTTTCTGAGCAAACACATCAGCCATCACAAAGAAACCTAACTTTGTTCTTTATTTCCACTGCAAACAGCTCTTAAAGCAGGATTTGGGCTCACACAGTAGCAGCCAGCCAGCTAAAGGCTTTCAGCTGGTCCATTGATAGTAATTAGGGCTGCACCTGATTGTGTGGGTGAGCAAGGGAGAATCACTGCTGAGATCTGCGTGGAAAATAAGCAGAAGTTAACCTAACCAGCAAAGTTTATTCTTTTCTTTGTGCCTTTGTATTTGGTAATTATTTGCTAAGAAAACATTAGCTAATTGCCTGACAAGCTGAAGGTTGTTTTCTGGTTTACTTTGTGATTTTTGTTATCCATTTTTAAACACTGCAAGCAAGTAACCTCATTTATAGTGCTATCAAGCATACATGTGCTGGGTGAATTAAACCCCATCAATAAAAGAAGTATTTTATTGATCTTACCACTTGGTTTCACAACTCAAATTATTGTCATCAGCTGTGTTTGGGAGTGAATGAACTACAATACCCACAATACCTTGCAAGAATCATATGAATATATGCATCGTCAAGATTGTGTAAGATCTCACCCTAGGCAGCCGTCTGACAAGTCGCATTAGTACCTCTTCCTTTCTGCTGATAATTCCTCTCTGTATGCAACCCAGCATCCTTCTGGCTTTTGCCACCGCCTTGTCACAATGTTTCGTCACCTTGAGATCATCAGAAACAATCACACCGTAGTCTTTCTCCTGGTCTGTGCACATCAATCTCTCGCCCCCTTTCACATACAGTTCACTTGGATTTCTGCTTCCCAAGTGCATGACACTGCACTTCTTCACATTAAATCTTAATTGCCAAGCATTAGACCATTCTTCCAGCTTGTGTAGATCTTTCCTCATGTTCCCCACTCCCTGAGGGGAGTCCACTCTGTTGCAAAATTTGGTGTCATCTGCGAAAAGACAGACTTTTCCATTGTGGCCTAGTGGTTGGGGCAAGGTACCACAAGCCAGAAGGTACGTGGTTCAAATCCCACTAGAGGACAGCAACCTTGGGCTGGAAGGACTGGGGTTTCTAGTCCCACAGGTGCTCCTTGTGGTCTTGGGCAAGCCACTTAACCCTCCATTGCCCATGTTCCCTGTAAGTATTAGTGTATGTGTCTCATATCCTCCTCATGTTAAATGTATCCCCCAACTGTGTTGTGACCACTTTGATTGAAGGATAAGGTGGTATACAAAACTGTCTAAAATAAATAAATAAAATTCAGGCCTTCAGCAATATCACTCACGAATATATTGAATAGTACCAGTCCCAAGACCGAACCCTGGGGCACATCGCTAATCATCTTCCTTTCATCCGAGTAAGTTCCGTTTACCATCACCCGTAGTTGTCTGTCAGTCAACCAATTTCTGATCCAGTTCACCATCTTGGGACCCATTCCCAAGCTGTTGAGTTTAATGATAAGCCTCCTATGAGGAACAGTATCAAAGGCTTTGCTGAAATCTAGGTAGATCACATCCAACGCATGCCCTTGATATAGTTCTTTGGTCACCCAGTCAAAGAACTCCAATCAGATTTGTTTGGCAAGATTTTCCTTTGGTAAAACCATGTTGCCTCGGATCATTCAATCTGTTTGTTTCAAGGAAGTCCACTACTCGCTTTTTCAGGAGCGCCTCCATTACTTTTCCCATCACTGAGGTAAGGCTTACTGGCCTTTAGTTTTTCACATCTTCCCTATTACCACTTTTGTGGAGAGGTACCAAATCAGCCCTTCTCCAGTCCTGTGGAACTTCGCCTGTCTCCAAGGATCTAATAAAAACATCCTTTAAAGGCCCTTTAAGAACTTCTCTGAGCTCTTTCAGTATCCTGGGGTGTATCCCATCTGGTCCCATAGACTTGTCTACTTTCAGTTTTGCAAGCTCTTCTAACACATCATCTTTTGTGAATGGTGTGGTATCAACTCCATTCCAGTTTGTATATTTGTCAATCACAGGTGGTCCTTCTCCAGGATTTTCTCTAGTGAAAACAGAGCAGAAGTATTTGTTTAGCATTTTTGCTTTTTCAATGTCACTTTTCATGAATCCGTTCCTAGCACTTTTGAGTCCTGCAATTCCACCTCTGAATTTCCTCCTCTCCCAAATATACCTGTAAAAAGTCTTGTTGCCACACTTCACATCTTTAGCCATCTTTTCTTTTGCCTTTGATTTTGCTATCCTTATTTCTCTTTTTGTTTCTTTTAGTTTGATCTTGTATTCTTTTCTGTGTTCCTCTGTTTGCGGGCTTTTGAATTTTGTGAAAGCTGTGTTTATTGCCTTTATTTGTGCAGCCACTTCTTTGTAGAACCAAAAAGGTTTCTTTTTCCTCTTGTTTTTATTTACTTTCCTTACATATATATCTGTTGCACCTTTTATTGCTTTCTTTAGTTTAGCCCATTGCAATTCCACTTCCCTTAACTGCTCCCACCCTGCCAACTCGTACTTCAGGTACTTGGCCATTTTACTGAAGTCAGCATTTTTGAAGTCTAAGGGGTATGTTTACTAAACTGCACTCATGTGCGCGGCGCACATTAGCGTGCGCTAAGGTACCTTAGCACACGCTAATGATGCGTATTTGTGCCCCGCACAGGTGCGTGCCGCACTAAAGTGCCCGCTCATGTGCGCGGCGCGCTGATGTGCGATAAGGGCGTGGAAAGGCTCCCGGAGGGCGGAGGAAGGCTCCCCAGGGGCGGAGAGAAGGGGTCAATGGGTGGAGAGTGGGAGGGGAGAGGCTCCCCGCACACGAGCGGGGCTGAAATTCAAGTAAAAAAATACCGCGAGTGAAAACCTCGCGGTAGAGCCGATTTAAAGGGAAGAGAAACCATTTCTGTCAGCAATGTACAGCAAAACCAGGGAAACCTACAAAACAGTGATAAGTGTGATACATGTGCACGGTACAAAAATACAAATAAACATTGAAAAGGACCCCAACAAAATTTAAAAAAATTATAATCAAGCTGGGCAATAGTGATAGTAATGGGAAACATCAAAAAACACTCCCAAGAAAGCCGCAAAAAATAAATATGAATTTTAGAAGGGTCTACGCTCCATCCCCATACAAGGTGAATGATCCCACAGTGAAATAGCACTGATCAGGGTTTCCCTCTCCATTGGACAGGTTACCTATGGCATGCATATGTTCCACAACCGCAGGGCGGGCAGGTCGGAATGGGCAACTGGACAGATGCTGGGAAAGGGGATACAGAGGGCTGCAGGCGGCACGTGCTGTGGTGCAGCTGGGGCACAGTGCGGACTAGGCAGATGCCTAGATGGCACTTAGGAATGCTGAAACTGAACAGCAGCCAGACAGCAACTGATGAGGGCCCAACATGGGCACGAGAGTGTTTAGCACAGTGTCACAGGGGATAGTACCCAGCAGGTACCCCCAAGGGCACAGAACATTGGCAGGCGGTGATTGTGGGACGTGCGGACAGATATGCAGGCACCCCTACCCCAGAACCTGCACCATAGGCAGCCGCCTACCCGCACACAGGATGGCCTGAGACTGCGTACTACCAGCACCACCAGCAGAAGGGCATGTCAGCATGGTGGCACAGGGGTACTGGAGGTGGAGGGGGCCAGTGGCAGCTGCCCAGAGCAGACCATGGCCTAGCCCTGTGTAGGTGGGTGCAATGCACTGCAACAGACAGGCCCTGCCGGACAGTCATGGTATCATCAGGGAATGCACTGTCTCCGTGGCAACATGGTGGTGCAGTGCACACAACCAGTGTGTTTGGAGACAGAAGGTCACAGGTTCAAGCCCCAGCTGGGGCTCCTGTCAATCCAGTCCCCATATTTTACCCACAACTATATCGTGATAGTAAAGACGAACCTTTATTGCAGAGAACATAAGCATGGCTCAAACACCTCTATTTTACCCTACAGAGCACAGACACCAGAAACATGCACATTACCTAGAGCAGATTCACCCAAATGCAGTCCTGGAGGGCCACAAATCCTTCAGGGTTTATGCTGTCTCCAATCTAAGGATGGAGCGGTACTGGTGGTGGAGGTGGCAGCAGCTGGTGGAAACAGCAGACCATGGCCTAGCCCAGTCCAGGTGGGTGCCGTGCACTGCAACAAACAGGTCCTGTCGGATGTACAATCAAGGACTCCCCAGGGAATGCAGCATATCTGTGGCAACACGGTGGTGCAGTGCACACAGACAGTGTCTGCAAGAACAGAAGGTCACAGGTTCAAAGCCCAGCTGGGGCTACTGCCAATCCAGTCCACATGTTTTTCCCACAACTAAACCATGATAGTAAGGACAAACCTTTATTGCAGAGAACATACGCATTTTTAATACGCCTATATTTTACCCCACCGAGCACAGACACCATAAACAGGCGCATTACCTAGAGCAGAGTCTCCCAAATGCAGTCCTGGAGGGCCAAACACCATTCAGGTTCCATGCTGCCTCTAATAAAGATGCCTGTGCTGCATATCTATGCACCACCCCCATGGTATGCAGATGTATCTCATGCATATTCATGAGGGACAGCATGAAAACCCCAACAGTGTTTGGCACACCAGGACTGGAGTTGGGAACCTCTGCCGTAAAGCAGCAGCCAACAGGGGCAGACACACCCACACCCACACCCACACCCACAGGCCCCATTGGCCAATGCCTCCTGGAGAGGCAGGACATTGGGCCCTGTGTGCATCTCCCAATAATAGCACTTGCATACCTTAGCAATGCCACCCTACACCTGGGTATATGGTACACAGCTATCAAACGTTTGCTATGAATACTGGCAGATAGCAATTCCTACGTTAAGCACAGTTTGCTGATTGAGCTCCATCATAACAATCTTTCTGATGTCTGCGGTGTGTGCTTCAGGTCTGGTCTCTGACAGTGTTTACCACCCTGGGGAGTGACCCCCAACAGTATTGCGTACCATATCCATGCCTGTACTGTGCCCAGGACTGGTGTGGTGGCCAGGGCTGCTAAACTCCTCTAGAGTAGCACAATGCTGGCATAGGTGTGGGAGTGTGTGCCTGTCTATCCAGTGTGTGGTGGATGCAAACACCCTCCACAACCCACACTGCCAGCACTGTTGCCAGTATTGGCCTGCCAATGTGCATAATGAGGAGCAAGGTACCATGGGTATGGCCCGGACAGGGTGGCCTGGCCAGGATGCATCTGCACAGGGCATAGGGCAATGGCTGGGACATTGTAGTGCCTGGCCACAACCTACACAGACAGGGTGGCCACAGCATGTCCTGCTGGGAGATCACTCACACCCTGACTGTGCAGTGACCACGGCATGGCTAGGCACCCCCATAGTGCTATATAATATTTCTCTCACATGATTTTTATGGGTTTCCTTTTGGGGCCCAGTCACTGACTTATCTGCTTGTTGTGTATGCTGACATCCCAGTTCTGGGTGCATGCATTTCCACCAGGAACATGCACTATGGACTAGCTAGCAGACTGTTTGCAGCTGGTATGTGTTTTGATGGAGCGCCTTGCAGGGTGCAGCGGATGAAGGCTTGCTGCAGGAGAATATCAGATAGTGGTGGGGTGCAGCTTAGCATATCCAGGCCTAATGTCTGTCTGCTATTGCATTATGGATGTGTACAGAGCTGCATTAACTGCCCTGGAGGGGGTCTGTTCCCCAGCAGGACTGGGGTTGATGGTCCTCTCTACTGCCACTATTGCAGGGAGGTAGAATGTGGATCTGTTGGTGGGAGATCCTGTTTACCACCCTTAGCCCTGGAGGAGAAGGAGGGTGGTGGTACATAATCCTCCTAGGGGTCCATAGAGGCTACACCTGACTGAGACATACAGATATATCCAAGGTGCATCAGCAGAAACTACCTATCTCCCACATTCGCACTGCTGGGGACCTGCAGTATGGCCTATTTCTACCATGGAAGGTGCTGTGGACCTGGTGCTGGGCGCCTCACCGCACCCTCAGGGTGAGCACAGTATCCGCACAATGTGACGGTGTGTAGCTACTCTGTGCCAGTAGCACACACGGTCAGTACTCCCTACCAGGCCGAGGTGCTGTGGGGGTGCACATGGTCAGTTCCCCCTACCAGGCCGAGGTGCTGTGGGGGTGCATACCCCATCTTGTGTTCATCTGTGGACAGCTGATTTGCATGTGCAGTGCATCATGGGTACGGGTGGGCTAACCCTATCCTGGTGACCACAGCAGACTGTCTGTCTGGTGACATGCAGTCCCTCTGCAGCCAGCCAGGGGCTTGCTAGCAGCTATAGAGCTGTAGCCCACTGGTTACTTCACTGCCTGTGGAGCCAGAGGTCATGGGTTCAAACCCACAGTGGGGTTATTTGATAGGGCTGCCCAAAGCATTATCTCTTTTTAATGTACATTATTGCTGCCAGCAAAAACACTCTCTGCATACTGTACCCATAAGGTGCCTCAGAGGGCGCCCTATAGGGCACCTTATGGTTACCGTCCATATAAGGTGCACTATACGTTATCCTGTGGAGCGACTTATAGGGTGCCCTATAGGGGACATTTTAGGGTGCCGTGGCGGACAGTGCACTTTATAATGTGCCCTATGGAGTGCCTTATAGGGTGCCTTATGCGGCACCTTCAGTTACGGCACGTGAGGGCGTGTTTGCTGGCAGCAATTAATAAAATACAAATGAAGTGCTGCAGGAAACAATACTTACATGTCAAAGCTGATGCCTCAGCCAGCCTTAAGTATTAGGCACACTGGGGAGCAAATTCATGACCCCTGTATCATCAGTCAGTGCCTTAACCATTGTGCTACACTGCTGTTCCTCCTTGCATGTCAGCGCACCTACTTCAGATTTCCATGCGTTTAAATGCACAGTGCTGCCATCAAACACAGTGCTATGACCTTGCTGTGCCTCATAGGGCACCCTATAGGCCACCCTTTCAGCAACATTGTAGGGTGCCGTGGCGGACAGTGCACTTTAGAATGTGCCCTCTGGGGTACCCTATGAGGCGCCTTATGCAGCACCTTATGTTACAATACTTTGAGGGTGTGTTTTCCTGGCAGCACTAATTAAAATAAAAATAAAATGCCCCCTAAAGTACTATTACCTATAACAGGTAATGCCTCAGCCAGCCTTTGTCATTAGGCACATGACTCCTGCATCATTCTTCATTAGGATTGAACCCATGACTCCTGCATCATTAGTCAGTGCCTTTACCATTGTGCTACACTTCTGCTCCTTCTTGCATGTCAGCGCACCTACTTATGATTTTCATTCCTTAAACTGTACAGTGCTGCTATCAAAAACAGTGCTGTGACCTTGCGGTACCTCATACGGCACCCAAAATGCGCCCTATAAGCAACATTCTAGGGTGCCTTGGCGGACAGTGCACTTTAAAATGTGCCCTCTGGGGTACCTTATGGGGCGCCTTATGTTACAGTGCTTTCAGAGTGCGTTTGCTATTAGCAGTAATTAAAATAAAATTAATATGCCTCAGACTGCAATATTACCTTTAACAGGCAATGCCTCAGCCAGCCTTCTTTATTGGGCACAGTGGGGGATTGAACCCAGCATCCCTGCACCATCGGTCAGTGTCTTCACCATTGTACTGTGGCTCTGTTCCTGTGCTTGCACATCAGCGCGCCACTTATGCTTCCCGCGCAAGTTTCTCATGCGCTAATGTGCGCGGCGCACATGAGCGCACAGCGCACATTAGCACATGATTAATCCCGGTTTGCTTTTTCAGACTGAAACGCCCACTCCTTATATGGCATCCCGCACAATAGCGCGGCGCGCACCTAATGGGGTTTCAGTAAACATACCCCTAAGAGTTTGAGTTTGCTGTGATTGGATTCCACCTTGGCTTTTATCTTAAACCACACCGTGTGACGATCGCTGCTGATCAGATGGGCACCCACCTGGATATTTGACATGCTATCTCCGCTGGTGAGCACTAAATCAAGCACGGAGCTCTCTCTGGTCGGTTCTATCATCATTTGTTTAAGTACTACAACTTGGAAGGCATCCACAACTTTTTTACTTCTTTCCAGATTTGCAGAAGGAACACTCCAATCCACATCAGGTAGATTAAAGTCACCCGATATGATCACTTCCCCCCTTCATGGCTATCTTTGCAATATCAGCAATCAATTTGCAATCCATTTCTTCGGTTTGAGGTGGAGACCTGTAGACCACAACAGTATGGATGACTGTGCCATCTCCTCTTTCCAACACAATCCACAGCGTTTCTTCTTTTCCCCATGTATCCTGCATTTCATCAGCTTTAATATTGCTTTTGACAGGGCTACTCCTCCTCCTTTTCTACCCTCTCTATCTCTTCTAAATATATTATAGCCAGCTATGGCTTTATTACATTCATGTGACTCAACTATGTTTCTGTAATGGCCCCAATGTCCAAGTCTATTTCCATCATTAGGACTTCCAGATCAGGAACTTTTTTGGCTAGGCTTGGTGCATTTGTACTCATTGCTTTCCAGCATTTGTTGAATGGCTTGCCTTTGGCGTAGGGTTTTGTTCTACACGTCCTTTCCCGCTTGCCATTGATGTGCTGTTCAAGTTCGTGGCTGTTTCCAATGTTTTTCTTTTTTCTGGGAGTGGTGTACTGAACTTGTCCTTCTCCATCTGTCACCCCCTTTCCCTAGTTTAAATGCCTGTCCACATAATGCCTGAACATTTCATTTAAGATCCTTTTCCCTGCGGCGGAGAGATGTAGTCCATCAGTACAGTATAGTCTCTTGTTGATCCATATGTTTCCCCATTCGCCTAGATATCTAAATCCTTCTTGTTTGCACCAGGTTTGGAGTCATGTATTGAAGTTGTTTATGCGATGCAGTCTTTATGCCCCCTAACCATGAACAGGTAGAATTTCTGAGAATGCTATAGTGTTAGCAATGGGCTTGAGTTTCTCTCCCAGAGTCTGGAAGTCCCTTTGAACTGCAGAGGCACTGTTTCTAGCCAGGTCATTTGTACCCAAGTGGATGAAAATATCAGCTTTGGAGTGCACACTTTCTGCACTAACTATTCCAACAATTTGGTTTGTATTCCTGCTGGTTGAAGAGCCTGGGAGGCATTTGACCATCCTCTGTCCTTCGAGCTATGTTCCCAAGTTGGTGTCTCTGATGATGGAATCTCCAATAGTAGTAGTTTTTGCCTGAGAAGTCACTTTTTCCTCATAGAGTGGGATTTATTAGTGAATTTGACATTAATTTCTGTCAGAGAAAGTAAAACTCTGATTATTTTATTAAAGAAGGACTTTGACTTGGAACTAAAGCTGTTGACTTGAGAACTAGCAGTTTAAGCTGAGGCAGACAAGCGTGACTTCTCTTTCCTGAGAGAACGGAACTTCATTTTAAACCTTCTGAAGGGTTGCTTTGAAATGACAGTATTCTTGATATGAGTACTGTGAAGTTCTGAAGGACAGAGAAACTTGTGCTAAAGAAACTTTACTTATACTGAAGAAGCTCTAGTTTTCAAACTGAATTAAAAGTTACTGCCAGTCCCAAGATTCTGCTTTAAAGTTTATTTGCAGAAAAGTTTCTTGGACTTGCTTTTAATCTGAACGCCTGACTCTGGCTGTTCTCTCAGCCTCTTATCAGAGCTATTTGACTCTCCCAACAGAGTTTTAGCCTCTGAGCTCTTAAAGATAGCAGGTTGCTTTACTTTTGAGGGAAGTATGAATGTGTAGGATGGGTTTAGTTAGGACAATTAATTTAACTTATATTTTTGTTAGGGTAGATTACTTAGTTTCTGCAGTCCTTTTAATTACCAAAAATGAAAAAGAACCTAATACTGCAGCATCTACTGGTAGGGAAGTAGGTTTTTCCTTTATTGATTTTTTTTTTGAGATAGGGAGCAGATTGGAGCTAACAGTGCTGGACCTGCAGAGACCAGGATGGAAACCAGGGAGGACCAGGACCAGAGACCTCCTTAACAGACGCCATTGCTAGAAAGACAAGTAAAAACATCTTCTTCCTGTGAAAATATGTAGCACTAATGTTGTTTGTTTGTATTGACTCAACGTTGCATTGATCCTAGCATTTGGGGTAGGAATCCAATTTAGTTTCTGCTTCCTCCTGTTGTTGGTTTCTTAATTTTGAGAAAGTAACTTCTGGACGAGGTTAGTGTATCCTGAAGTGTCCACACTGATAAGATCTTGGTCTGAGGTGACATCTTAACGCATGACCAGAAAAAAACACCAGCAGCAGGATGAAAGTAGAACTGAGACTCTCCTTAGGCTGCATTACAGCCTCTTGACTTTATACTTTAGTCCAAGTCCTTGAGCTCTCCAAATAGAACCCTCCCCTCCAAACTTGATCCCTCTCCTTACCAGGGAGTAACTGAATAGAGTCATTATGGTTTAGAAAAACTGCAGACACTGTTCCTTTTCAGTGTGCAGTCTCTCTATGGCTCAGAGTTCCAGAGTCTCTGTATCTACTGTACCTAGTAGCATAGTATATGACAGCAGGGAGGTTGCCAAATTGTTTGCAGGGGGATAAAATAAAACAGCCAGCAACAGTCCAGGGGAACACAGTTTGAGGTCATGGGAGGAACACAGATGTGAGTGGCAGAGGGATGAGTGGGCTCTATTCTGATAGTTCTTCACACACCGTTTCACTTTTTTGATCGCTATTTTAATCTTTTAGTTTTTTAATTATGATGAATATTTGTGAGGCTTTATAAGTGGCCTTTTTGGTAAGTGGCTATTGGTATACTATATGTGTATTCCTTCTTACACAAGGGAATTTTAGTAGTTGGGTTGATCATGGAAGGGCAAGTAAGACAGGTCTGGTATGTGGAAGAATGGTTGCCAGAGAGAAATGGGTGCCACATGTGTAGGTGGGGGGAGTGTAGTGCACTCTGAGAAATGGTGTAGGTCAGCTGTCAGACAGGACAAAGAGGTTACAGCTGCCAGATACAGCAATGTAGAACAAAGCCAGACCCCATGGGCCTCAGAAAATAGGGTGCATCACAAAACAGGCCCTGTCAGCCTGTTCCCTACTCCATGTGGGCGAGACTACCATCTGGATGGCATCTGTCACACAGACCAGCTGATGCAGAGCAGGCACCTGAGGGAGCTATCAGTAGTATGGGGTAAGTTTGACATGACATCTCTCACCCCAGCAGCAGTGACAGCAGCAGAAGTAGAGGCAGTGGCAGAAGGCAATAATGGTGCACCATTGTCTCTGGCCCAACCAGTGGCAGATGCACCAGAGCGAAGAAAAAGGCTACCACCAAAGCACTGACAACCTCTTCCAACCGAAACAGCTGCCTCATCATTGTCATCTCTGTGGAGGAAGAGGAAGAGGGCAAGATTTCTGATAGCAGCAGAGTAGAAGCAGAAGAGGAGGTGAGAGGCCACTTGTCCCCCTGCACTACATTACGGTGATGGAACCATCAGCAGCAGCCAGTGAAATGGACACTGTGCAGCAAGCACCCCTGCAGAACTCAGCCAGTGTCCTGGGGGATTTAGAGGAAGGGGGTGAAGGGGAAGGGGAAGGGGAGAGGGAGGGAGGGCAGAAGGTTTGAGAGATAAGGCAGGGGAGGAGATGGGAGGGGAGGGGTGGGGTGGGAGGGGTGGCACAGAAGGACATCCTGCATCACCCCAAGCTATACTGGTGATGCAGCATGGCTGCCATTTCCCACTGTAGCAGGTGTTCCATCATGAGGCCTCCCCGATACTGGGTGAACCCAAAGTTCTGTTGCAATTCCAGGCCATCTAGTAGGAGATGCAGCAGAGGTTAGTGCAATCACCATGGCCCAGAACCTCATGGTGGAGCACCTGGAGGAAATAAGGGGAGAGATGCATGCTGTGTCAGAGACAATATGCCAGCTGTTGACAGGTGTCTTTGCCCTTATTCCCTCAGCATGAAGGGAGAGGGCTCTAGTTAGAAGACAAATGATGAGTGGATACCAGGTCATATCTTCTATAAATGATAATTGGTCATATTTAGGTGTAATATTTGTGTCAGTTTTAAATCTTTTACACTCTGTACTCACAACATGAAAGGTTCTGGGAAGGTATCAGTTGTGCATGGAGAGCCATATATCACCTGTGGGAGTATTTGTTTTCACCACCCCATAGAAGTTATCAGAGGTGATGGCCAGGACCTGACCAGCATGAGCATCACTGTGGCTGCACCCCCAAACACAAGGATACCAGATGACATCAACATTCACATGCCAGAACCTTACCATTCCCCCTAGCTGTGTCCCGTATCTACAGCTACTGTGTTGTCTGTCTTGACTAGATTGTAAGTTCTGATGAGCAGGGGCGTATTTTATATGTGTCTGTGCAATGCTGCGTATGACTTGTAGCGCTATACAAATGTTCAGTAGTAGTAGTAGTAGTACTTATGCACGGTGCTCCAGATACACAGCAACATAGAGCAAGTTATTGGGATATACACACTAATCCAAATAAAGCTACGCACCACTACCTGGTGTGCATGGAACTGCATGAAAATATGAACTGCTGGAAGAAGTGTCAGACACAGATCTACCATCAAAGGATAAACCTTAGAGATGGCATTGTAAGTATGCCCATGCTATTTTTGTGACATACATAGTGCTATATCCAACATGGAAGGTTATCTCAGGTGATGGTTACCACATCTATAAGCAAAAGCAATATGTGTACCTCTCACGATCCCCCTCCAGTCTGATCAGGCAGATTGTGGAACCATGCCATGTCAGCAGTCCCAGAGGATCCCACCAGCCATCCTTCCCACGGTTGCCATCAAGAGAAAGCTGAGAGTTATAGAGCACAAAAGGTGCCTTGAGTGAGACAGTAGCATGACATATTTGTTGAGTAACACGCAATTCCTCCTTCAGCCCCAGATACATATCAGATAACTGTGCTGCCACACTTACCCATAAGAATATTCCTGTGTAAACAGATGTACCTGGCTGTGGAGCCTACAACACTAGAAGGTCCATACAGGGATGCAAGTATTCCATTGAGCGATAGCAGTAAATTTGAGAAACTGAGGTCATATTCCACATACCCTGGCTTAGGAGTGAGGTTCAGGATTGTCATGGTATGCGCAAAACTAAGCCATTTAGTGAAATTGCTCCAGATGCAACTGCAAGAGGAATGGCTGTGGGATGCATGCAGGGATCCCCAAAAGCAGTAAAGGTCATACCCAGCTTTGACATACCAGCAAATACAGAGGATGTGCCTTTGAATGGCTCTGGAATCAGGTCTGTGGGCATCTATCCAACATGAACGGCTACAGAAACAGGCCATTTTGGACATGAGGATGTTTAAAGCCTGAATGACCTGGACCCACCCACTTACATGCCTGTTAAAGTGAACCCACAAGTCGGCAAACCCCATTTTAGAACACCTTCACAAAGTGACTGCTACTCTTTCAGCGTTTTGACCCCAAAGGCAAAGCAGTCATCTTACAAAGATAATTTCTGCCCAGGGGAAGTAGAAATGATGATCAGAGTAGTACCGGCAAAATACATGTTCTCTTTGGCCCTGTGAGTGCACAGGACATTGCACACTACAAGAGCACTTCTGGCACAGAATCAATATAAAGGTTAATTCCATATACCACTGAAACAGAGCATAGAGGTCATGAAAAGGAAGTGATGAGACATGAGACACTGGGCAAACTGAAAGGCAGAGGCAACAGCAGTTGATGGGCAGCTTCTAGTGTTCACAAAACTAGAGCAGAATGTCCTGTCTACTGTGGGCGAGGAGTCTGTAAGAGGGATCGGGGATCTTGACAGCTCCAAGGTATCCCAGTCTCATAGTGAGTGCTGCATACCTATAAGAAAAATACCTTATTGTCTATATGCATTGCATGTGCATGTACTGATATCTGCACTGTCACTAACTCTACGAAATATTGGTTTATCCAACAACACAATAAAATGGTTCGCTTCTTGCTTAACCAATCGTTCACAACTAGTAAAAAATGGGGACAAAAAATCCTCACAATTCACGATTGTACAAGGTATTTCGCAAGGTTCTGCTTTATCATCTATCCTCTTTAATATCTATATTCAACCCGTATGTCAAATTATTAAACATCATGAAATGGATTATCATTTATACGCTGATGACAGTATGATTTATACTTCAATTGATCAAAATACCTTTGATACAACAAAAATTAATAGCTGTTTGAATGATATGAATAATTGGCTCAATAACAACAATTTAAAAATAAATTCTGACAAAACGGAAGCATTGTTCATATTGAATTGTCAGTCCTTAAAACTACCAAGTGAAATTAACCTATTAAAAAAAAAAAAAAAAATTAAAGATGAAGTAAGATATTTAGGTATAACCTTAGATAAATATTTAAATTTAAAATCTCATATAAACAAAATTGCAGCAAAAGCATACCATCACTTAAAGATTATAAGCAGTCTAAAATCAATATTAAATACAAATCACTTTCGCACAGTATGTCAAGCTGTCATAACACCCCTACTTGATTTTGGAAACGTCTTGTATCAAGGTCTTCCTAAAAACGCTATCCATACTCTCCAATTAGTTCAAAACACTACTGCACGTATAATTACTGACTCTGCAGAATTTGATCACGTAACTCCTGTCCTTAAACAGTTACATTTCCTTCCAATTATTGCAAGAGCAAAATACAGAAACCTAATGATTATTTTCAAAATCTTTCACCAATCTTCAGCAGATATTCTACAGCATATACTATCCAAAGACAAGAGCCTAAGACCTAGACGATCTCATAACTCCAATAAGCTTAGTACACCTTTAAACTTCAATAGATCAAAACAGATGACCTCTAAAAGAGCATTTTCCTTCATGGCACCAGAGGTATGGAATTCTATTCCTGAAGAATTAAGAGCTCAGGAAGACATCAAAGACTTTCACATATCTTTAAAGACTTATTTATTCATAGAATCATTTGGTCAAATAACTGAAGTTGATGAACTTGTATATCCAATTTCACTATGAGATAATATTATAATTTACTGTTTGTACTGTATTTATATTGTAATGTATTATATTTGATCTTCCCATGCCCTCAACATGTAAGCCCTTTGTTGTCTTGTCAACCACTTTGATTGAAGGATAAGGTGGTATACAAAACTGGTTACATAAATAAATAAATAAATAACTCTTGCCCCGTGTTCAGCCACTGTGCATACTGACCTATAGCAGTCATTGATCTCTGAACTCCCTCACAAATCTCACTACTCTCCTTTCCACAAGGCTCTAGGCCCTCCAGGACTGTTCTGCTTTCTCTTGCATAGCAGGGCAACACAGATCTCTGTAATGTAAAACATGGAATGGCATAGATAGTCAGTGTTTACTTGGAGCATTGTAGTCACACTACATATCAAAGCACAGAGCCAGGTGGTGGTGGCATTATAGTGCCTGAAGCCATGTCTGGGTTGGTCAGGTTGGATGGTATGCACAGGGGTACCAGTGTAAACTTTCCTCCCCCCCCTCTTCACCACTGCACAGGCTGTGTCACCCATACATCCCTGGCACTCATGTACCCTGGCAGTGGCCCCTCATTTAGTCCTAATATACTTAGGCTCCATTGAAATGGCAAGATAACTGCACATTGACATTACTTTTGTTGATGACATACTCACATGCCAGGATAGTGCATCATAGTCAGTCACTGTTTCAAGTGTGTGTATCCCTTACTCCATACCTGCAGATGCTGAAGATACTGGCAATGCTGAGGATGTTATTAGGACTAACGACTACCAGCATGTTGATAATGTCATCCCAGAAGCACAGTCAGGCTCTGCAGTACAGTCAGAGGTCACTAGTAAGGTATCAGAGGAGCAGCTGTCCAGAGATGACAGGGGCTATAGCAGATCCCATCGCACTTCGAGATTTTGGGGTGTGTAAGCAGATCCTATTGCTCTTCAAGATTCTTCAGTTAAAGTTAAGTTAGAGTTGATATGATCTGCTTTTCTGTCATTGGATATGGTACATGTTGATGGATACAATATGTATATTTTGGAGCACAGGGAGGATTGGTCGTTGATGTACTAGGGTGGTGGCATATGGGTTTTCCTGCATGCCGGTGTGTTGCCTGACAACTCTGAGACCTCCTCTCCTAGTTTGAAAAAACAAATATGCCTTCATGAATTCACCATAGTCTTTTTGGTTAGTGTGGAGTGTTTTCGTTTTTTTGACAGAGATGACATGAGGCAAGCAATCCAAAGGTGGTGAGGTGTAACACCTAGAAAACATTAGCACAGATGCCACCACTGTCCCCTATCTGCAATATGGACTTACCTGCTGAGGAGGCAGGGTCGGTGTTGGAAGAGGGTAGCATTGCCACCAGCCAGCAAAACCATTTACTGTGATGCAGAAAATGGCCACTGCAGCAAAATGCAGAATAACTATAGCTACATCAGGAAAAAAGGGATTACATTCATGCCCTCTTAGAGGAAATACAGGGACTTTTCCAGGACCTGAGGGAGAACTTAAGTTAGCAGAGATCCTGCTCCATCCATGTGCAGCCTCTAGTCAACGATCAGAGCGTGACCCAATTGCAGTCAGCTAGTCATTTGCTTTCTGCACCCTCATCCTGCAAAAGATATGGCACATGGCAGTCATCCACCCAGACCCTGCAGTGCAACCCGCCACTATTAAACATACTTGGAGCTCTGGTCTCATAGCACACTTCCCTGCATTCCAAAGTGCCAACCAAGGAGCAGAGGAGGAGGAAGGGGATGACTCATCCAGCTCAAGTGATAGCAGTGCAATGCCCTCCACTACACCTTCCCAGTCCCTCCAATCCATCCAGGGCAGGGTGCTAGGGGTAGGGCACACAAAGAAGGGGGAGGAATAGGAAATGGCAGGCATTCTAATTCCACGGTTACCATAGCAGGTGGTGGTATGTGAGGGTAATACACACTTATGACCTTTCTGTTGTCACCTAGATGGCCATATTTTCTGAATTCTTATGATTGCTCTGGTGGTTCTGTGGGACCTCTGCCACACTGCTGGGTGACTCTATTGGTGTTATGATGAGCCAGCTCCTTAGTGGATATCCCCTGTCACTTGCAAGAGATGTTGGTAGAGAGGACATAGGGGGTCAGTGCTCATAGTTATGGACCTATCTGTCTGTTTTCCCTTTTCAATTCTGCTGATATCTTGGAGAGACCCTGCCAAATGAAGCTTCTATCCTTGAGTGGCTGTGGATTCGGCCAGTTATACACTTAAAGTGCAACCTATCCCCCCCTCTCCTTGAATAATGGTGCAGACATTCTTCCTTCATCACTGCAGCCATCCTTCTCAACTTCAGGCAGTATTTCATACATGGGCATATGGCTGTGTACAGTGCTATGAATATACTGCTGTGGGAGCACCTGAAGTTGACTAGGAGAAGTAGTAGTATTGAACACTGTGGATTTTGCCTGCATATGTCCCCCACCACAAAATATATGGGGTAGGTGAGTGCCTATGCTTCTCTGGTTTAGGCCCGGAAGCTGTATTTGGCTGCCTGTTGGCATGTGGTCCTGTTCTTTCACTTGCTGCCAAGGGAATGGTTTGAATAGGAGTCCTGCCACTTCAATGTGTGGAATACTGGCGGGATTTAAGCCTAGCTTCCCAGGTCCAGTGTCCATTACTTTCTCTCCAGTGGGCTACAAGCATTGTGGAACCTGTGTCTTTTGGGGAGACTGCTAGGTAACAGGATACTGGGCTTGATGGACATTGGTCTGACCCAGTATTTATTTATTTATTATTAACAATCATTTATATCCCGCATCTTCCAGAGTTCAGCTGCGGTTTACAATAAGACAACAATCCACAAAGCAAGAGCTTGGTTTTACATAGAACATCTTGTAACAATAAACAATATATTGGTTAACAGAATGAGTTAATACATGACAAAACAAAACTGGCTTATAAACTATATACAATTACAAGTTTGTGGGCACTTCAGAGTATGGCATATGTTCTTATGTTCCTTTCTGGCACCTATGCTGCTTGCTCACTAGAGGCACATGGTGTGGGTACATTGTGCTGGGACTCCAGACACACTTGTTACCTGTGGCATAGGTTCTCTGCCTGCTCACCTAGGAGCCAGTCTCTGGTGATGTCTCCGCTGGTGAACTGCTCATATATGCCTGATTGCATGAGAATAGATGAATCATGGCATGACCCGTGGAAATACATCCATTATTTCACCCTGGGCATTGCAGACCACCTGCGTATTCATTGGGTACAACACATGAGGTGATTAAATTTGTAAACAAATTATTCAAAGCTGTTAAATCAATGCAGATAGTGAGAAATTGCAAGGAGACCTTGTGAGAGACTGGGATACTGGGCATCCAAATGGCAGATGAAATTTAATGAAGACAAGTGCAAAGGGATATGCTGGGTCATACCAAGGGCTATGCTAGTGGTGCAGCTCAAAGGGCGCAAGCACAGAAAGGGCACTGATATCATCACAGAGCTTCCAGGAAGCTAAAAAAAGCGCATTTCTACATATGACTGGGGCAGAGGGGGACATTAGATTCTTTAGTCGCAAAGGGTGCATATCTAACTTGGTATGGCCCATGTAGGGGAAACTATAGCTACATGATGCTAGGTTCCACATTAGGATCCCAAGAAAAGGACCTAGGCTTCATCATGGACAATATGGGCCTGATATATATTTGTCCGGATCTTTGAAGGGCTATGCACCGACAGGCAAATAGCCCTCCCAAATGACCTCCAAACCGCATATTCAATGCCACTGCAATGGCAATGAATATCCAGTGATTGCTGCCAAAGCCAGAATGACAAAGCTAACCATGCAGCAGCGATATTGACTGCTGCCAGGTTAGCGATCGGCGCCTTAAAAATAAGGAGGGTTTCAACGCGATTCCCCGCCTCCTCTCCGCTCCAGAACACAACCAACATGCCCCGATGCTAACCGGACAGCATCACGGCGCGTAGGGGAATTAGATGGGGATATTCAGCGGCACGAACGGTATAAGTGCTATTGAATATCCCCATCCAAGGCATTTACACGCCATGTAAATGCCTTTTGAATATCGGGCCCTATGTTGATACCTGTTCAGTATGCAACAGCAGCACAAAAGGAGTAGGAGAGCCACGCCATTTCCGGATCTGATACCCAATAAAGCTCTTTCCTCCAGTGGCGTGGCTCTCCTGCTCTTTTGTGCTGCCCTTAGTCTGCAGGAGAGGCTCTCTTTCCTGTGGTCTCAGTGTGCAACAGCAGCCAAAAAAGCAAACAAAATAGTAGGAATTATTAGGAAAGGAATACATAATTAAACAAAGAATGTAATAATGTCTCTGTATCGTTAATGGTGCGACCGCACCTTTAGCATTATGTACAATTCTGGTCTCTGCATCTCAAAAATGATACCTTGGCATTAGAAAAGGTACAGAGAAGGGCAACAAAAATGGAGTCACTTTCCCTATGAAGAAAAGCTAAAGAGGTTAAAGCTCTTCGGCTTGAAGAAGAGATGGCTGAGGGGAGATAGAGGTCTATAAAATCCTGAGTGGAGTGGAATGGGTAAACGCAAATTGATCTTTTGTTCTTTCAAAAAGTACGAAGACTAGGGGACACTCCATAAAGTTACGCGGTAGTACATTTAAAACATATAGGAGACAATACTTTTTCTTTAAATGTATAATATGCTTTGGAACTTGATGCCACAAGATGTGTTAGCTAGGTTTAAAAAGGTTTGTACAAATTCCTGGAGGAAAAAAAGTCCATTAACTGTTATTAAGACAGACCAAGAGAAAACTACTGCTTATCACCGGGATATATGAGGTACTGTGCACTGGATTGGCCACTGTTGAAAACAGGCAGATCCAGAATGGCATTCTTATGCTCTTTCGGGCAAATACTGAGTGCACATTTTTGGTTTACATCAAATAACTGCAACGTTGTATGTTTGGTAAATAGTGAGAATTCATATGCTATCTGCAGCACAGAGAACAGCCATATCCCATTCCAGGTCACTTTGCATCGCTAAGTCAGAGCAATAATACCTGTCTTGTTACATATTTTCCTGAATTTAATTTTTTATGTAAATAAATATCTATGCTTATATATTTAATGTGTACTTTCAGTTTCGGTGTAACTGGCTTAGGGAGCTAGCTACTAAGCTGTGATAAAATTTCGCATTTTACTGCAGCTTAAATTATTGCAGGAGTCACTAAACTGCAGTAATTCAGTAACACAGATTACGGAATTTCACACTAAATTCATAAACCAACTTGTGATCAACCTCACAAGCTGGCATTACTTTTCTTGCCTGAGAACACTGGGCACTAGAGAGACTAAGTACTAACAACGCGTGGACTCCAGTCCCATAGTTGACTTGCTTTCCCTCCAACGACCCTCTGCAGGCCCAGTCAAGAGCTCTCTACCTTACAAAGTTACCTCTGGATCATTTTCCCACTTCTGGAAGAAGTGCCGCCCATCTCCAACTCCCCCCCAAAGTAGTACCACTAACATTCTCTAAGAATGGGGAAAGAGTCCAGTGGGTGACTTCCGAAGGGGATGGGAGTTCTTGGCTGGGATCTGGGGAAGGTTTTCAGAGGACTGCATCATGTCAGCACTTGACCTTTTTAAAATGGCACCCAAGAGCATCAGTCCAACGTGGAAACACTCTGGAGGCTCGCAGAAAAGCAACAGACACGAAAGAGCAAGACTCCCAACAAATGTTCAAGAAACCTTTATTGAGGGGTATATGCATTAACGGTCCAATATGCCCCATCAGGAAAAATAAAGGCAGTTTTGAGCTGGTGTTATTTTTCCTGGAATAACGCAGCTTGAAAAGTTCAACACAAGCTACATTATTTGATGTATATAATAATGAGGTGTTTTGCAAGTATTGTACCACATTATTATGTAATTCACATTGCAGTAAACTAACATGTATTACAGTAAAACGATGCACGATTTTGCAGTTCACGCAGATTAACATCAAAATTGTGTGATATTCCCTTAACGCAGATGGGTAACTACCCTTCTTAGTGTTACATGCAAGAAATGACTCAAGTTTATTAGTTTTCAGATATGGTTTTATTATTTTTTGCCTTTGCATTTTATTTGTTGTGCTTTGCCTTGGGCTAGCAAAGGAAAGATGTGATTATAAATGCAGTTGAATGGATAAATGTGTTGCATTATAAATGGTAGTGTGGGGTATGTAGTATGAGGGAGGATGAGACATCGGGACAATTTGAGGTAATATTCGAATGAGACAAATTTCATCCTGGTCGAAGTTTAATGGAATTGTTGTTTATTTTTCAGTTGTTAGGAAAATTTATCAGCTGCTTTCTTTAGACACTATCTCAAATATTCCTTGCACTTTTACACATTATCAAATGCTATTTTACTACTTCCATACTTGCTAGTCATTTACATGATAAATGATAGAATGTTTTTCATAAACATCCAGAGGACAATATTCAGCTAGCCTAAAAAATGGATTTTCACCTTTCTGGCCTCAGAAAGATGAGACCTTTCTTAGGGTGTAACTTCATATGGAGAGAACTAAATTGTATAAATTGAAATTTCGAAAATGTTCATGCACAGAGAGCTCACATATTCCAGGCCCCCACTGGAGATGGCTTTAACACACACACATACTTTTTGTTTTGCATAATCACCCAGTTTTCAAATACAAATGTAGTAGGTTGCTAAAATGTCTCTGCTTTAGAGATCTGAATAAATTTTGATACATTTATCGTTGCTCTCCGATCTTGATTCCTTACTGTAACTTTTGTGCCTTGTGCTTATTTTGGGGATCTCTCTCTGTTTGGTATTCCGGCCTTAGAGGAAACAGGAGCAACATTTTGGCTCTGTGCTCCAGAGAAGGATCATTCAAAGTAATGCGGGATGGGCTATTATGTTAGGCCTCAGCAGTGGGTGTTCTTCCAGGATTAGAAGGAAGCATAAACATGTGTTTGGGAGAGACTCAGGCTTTCTTCAACAGGGAAATTAAGAGGTCCAGGAGCCCAGAAGGTCTTCTTCAAAAGGGGTGGGGGTTCCTCCACAGGAGACCAAAAGTGGAAAAGGAGATCAAGAAAAACAGGCTTTCCTCACCAAAAGGGAAAAAAGGGCTTAAGCTAACCCAGCTATAACAGCCCCAAAGTGTCTGAGGAGGTGGCACAGGAATCAGGAAGGGAGATCCCAGTACTGGAGTGCAAGAGAGAGTGAAAGACAATGGAGCTGTCTTTCAGGTTGCAGCACCAGAGGAGAGGGAGAGCACAGCTTCTGCCAGTGAGAATCCATCTGAAGGATCCAAAAGGAAGAGTAGCCAAGTTATCAGCTTCCAGGAGTGAGATTTTAAGCCAGTCCTGGATTTCCGATAATCTCATTCTGATGCATTATGAGACTTGAAGCACTGATTTTACTGGGTAAAGTCAAGGACTACAAATACTATACTACATTGCAAGGCAAATCTTACCCCTAGAACTGGGTGACTTGGAAACTCTGAAAAGGGAAAGGGTTAGTACCTGAGTGGTGAGTCTGGGCTGAGACCTGAATGAGCCACTGTGAGAGAGAGAGAGAGAGAGAGAGAAACATAAGATATGCCATACTGGGTCAGACCAAGTTCCATCAAGTCCAGTATCCTGTTTCCAATAGTGGCCAATCAAGGTCACACGTACCTAGCAGGTTCTCCAGAAGACACAGGTTCCACAATGCTTGTATTGGGTCAAGTAGTAGTTTTCCCAGGTCCCCTCTGGTAATGGCTTATGGCGCTTTCCTCCAGGAACTTGTCCAAACCTTTCCTAAATCCAACTACACTAACAGCTTTTACTACATCCTCCGGTGATGAATTCCAGAGTTTGATTACGCGTTGAATGAAAAAATATTTTCTGTTATTAGTCTTATATGTGTTACACTGTAGCTTCATTTCATGTCCCCTAGTCTTTCTACATTTTGATGGTGTAAAGAATCAGTCTATGTTTACCTGTTCCACTCCATTCATTGATTTATAGACCTCTATCATATCTCCCCTCAGCTGCCTCTTTTCCAGGTTGAAGAGCCCTAACCTTTTTAGCCTCTTCTCATAGGGGTGTTCTTCCATCCCCTTTACCATTTTGTTGGCTCTTCTCTTTACCTTTTCTAATTCTGCTATATCCTTTTTAAAATATGGCGACCAGAATTGTGCAGAGTATTTAAGGTGCGGTCGCACCATGGAATGATACAAAGTCATTATAATATCCTTTGTTTTATTCTCCATTCCTTTCCTTATGATATCTAGCATTCTATTTGCTTTCTTGGCAGCCACTGCACACTGGGCAAAGAGTTTCAACATGTTATCCACAATGACACCTAAATGTTTTTCCTGGGTGGTGGTTCCTAATGTGGAACCTTGCATTGTGTAATCATAGTTTGTGTTGTTCTTTCCTAGGTGCATAACTTTGCACTTGTCCACATTAAATTTCATCTGCCATTTGAATGTTGTCTTCCAATTTATTAACTTCCTCTTGTAAATTTTTACAGTCCTCTTGGGTTTTAACAACTTTGAAAAATTTTGTGTCATCTGAAAATTTGATTACCTCACTTGTTATTCCCATTTCCAGGTCATTTACGAATATGTTAAAAAGCAGCAGACCCAGCACAGATCCCTGGGATACTCCACTATTCACCTTTCTCCATTGGGAAAATTGGCCATTTAGCCCTACCTTCTGCTTTCTATCTTTTAACCAGTTCCTGTTCCACAATATTACACTGCCTCCTATCCCATGACTTTTTATTTTCGCCAAGAGTTTCTCATGAGGGACCTTGTCAAACGTTCTCTGAAAATCCAGATATACTACATTGACTGTAGTGGAAGGTGTAAATAAGCAGGTAGACCTTTGTCTACCTGCATATTTACACCTTCAAAAAAATATAACAGATTAGTAAGACAAGATCTTCACTGGCTAAAGCCATGTGGGCTGTCTCCCATTAAACTATAACTATCTACATGTTCAGAAATTTTGTTTTTAATAATGGTTTTTATCATTTTTCCAAGTACTGATGTCAGGCTCACCAGTGTTTAGTTTCCTGGATCACCCCTGGAACCCTTTTTAAAAATTGGCGTTACATTGACTATCCTCTAATCTTCAGGTATTAATGATGATTTTAATAATTGTTCATAGATTAGTACTAATAGGTCTGCAATCTCATATTTCAGTTCTTTCAAAACCCTTGGATGTAAACCATCTGGTCCAGGTGATTTGCTACTCTTAAGTTTATCAAATAGCTATAATACATCTTCCCAGTTTATCGATATCAAGGTCCATAAACCATTATTAAAAAGGGACCCAGGATATCAATGCTTGACCCAATACAAGCATTGTAGAACCTGTGTCTTTTGAGGATACTGCTAGGTACGTATGACCTAGATTGGCCACTGTTGGAAACAGGATACTGGGCTTGATGGAACTTGGTCTGACCCAGTATGGCATATCTTATGTTCTTATGTTCTGCTGCATCAGCTTTAAATACTATTTCAGGCATGGGTAACTTCCCTACATCTTCTTCAGTAAAGACTGAAGCAAAGAATTCATTCAGTCTCTCCGCTATGGCCTTGTTCCCTCTTAGTGCCCCTTTCACCCTCTATCATCCAATGGTCCAACTGACTCTTTCACAGGATTTTTGCTACGAATACTTGAAAAAGTTTTTATTATGTGTTTTTGCTTCCACAGCAAGCTTTTTTTCAAATTCTCTCTTTGCCCTCCTTATCAATGCCTTGCATCTAACTTGCCAGTGCTTATGTTGTTTCCAGATTTTGTCATTTGACTCTTTTTTCCATTTCCTGAAAGATGCTTTTTTGGCTACAATAGCCTCTCTGACCTCACCTTTAAACCATGCTGCAGTTTTTTGGACTTCCTTCTACTTTTCTTAAAGTATGGAATACAGCTGGTGTGGGCTCCCAAGATAGTATTTTTAAACAACATCCATGCTTGATGTAAATTTTTAACCTTTACAGCTACTCCTTTCAGTTCTTTCTTAACTGTTTTCCTCATTTTATCATAGTCTCCCTTTTAAAATTTAAAAGGTAGTACTGTGGATTTCCTTGCCGTCCTTCCTCCATTTATTAAATCAAACGTGATCATGCTATGATCACTATTGCCAAGTAACCCCAATATCCCTATCTCTTGCACCAGATCTTGTGTTCCACTAAGGTCTAGAGGCAAGATGGCTTCCTCTCTTGTTGGTTTTTGAACTAGCTGCTCCAAGAAGTAGTTATTTATTTCATCTAGAAACTTTATCTCGCTAGCATGTCCTGCCATGACACTGACCCAGTCTATACTGGGATAATTGAAATCACCCATTATTATTACTGTGCTGTAAATATTGTTAGCTTCCCTGATTTCTTTGAGCATTTCATCATCCATTTCTTCATTCTGGCCAGGAGGTCGATAGTACACCCCCACTGCCATTGTGTTCTATTTTTACATGGAATTTTAATCAATAGAGATTGTACAGTGTATTTTGTTTCCTGCAAAACATTAATTCTGCTTGACTCAATGCCCTCTCTAACATAGCGTGCATCCCCTCTACCAATTTGATCTACTCTATCATTGCAATATAATTTGTACCCAGGTATCACAGTGTCCCACTGATTGTCCTCCTTCTACCATGTCTCTGAGATGCCAATCATATCTAACTTTTCATTTAGTGCTATAAATTCTTACTCTCCCATCTTATTTTTTAGACTTCTAGCATTTGCATACAAGCACTTTAGAGTCTGTATTTTATTCATATTAATTTGTTTACAGGTAGGCAGGGGTAATTGGAAAACTTTATGTTCTGTCTTCTCTGTATGTAAGGGCATTTGGGTTACTTTTGTCTTTATTGGAACCTCTCTGTCAATATGCCCTAACTTCAGTCTTTTGCTAGTATCCCTTCCAAATCATGCACTCTTGGGTGACTGTCGGCTTACCCGTATTGTCTAGTTTAAAAGCTGCTCTACCTCCTTTTTTAAATGTTAATGTCTGCAGCCTGGTTCCATCCAGGTTAAGGTGGAGCCCATCCCTTCGGAAAAGCCCCTCCTTTCCCCAGAATGTTGCCCAGTTCCTAACAAACCCAAACCCCTCATCCTTGCACCACTGACTCATCCACGCATTGAAACTCTGGAGGTCTGCCTGCCTTTTGGGTCCTGCATGTGGAACGGGAAGCATTTCAGAGAATGCTACCCTGGAAGCTCTGAATTTCAACCTCCTACCTAAAAGCCTCCATTTGGCCTTCAGAACCTCCCTACCACACTTTCCTATGTCATTAATGCCAACATATACCAAGACAGCAGACTCCTCTCCAGCACTATCTAAGACCTTGTCTAAGTGGTGATTGTGGGCTACCACCTTTGCATCAGGCAGGCATGTTACCAGGCAATCCTCACGTCCACCAGCCACCCATCTATCTACATGCCTAATGATCGAATCACCAACTATAACGGCTGTCCTAACCCTTCACTTGTGGGCACACGGCCTTGGAGAAACCTCCTCAGTGAAGAGGGTTTTGCATCACCTGGAGGACAGGTCCTAGAGAGGTTGAGTGTTATAGAAGCTGCAATGGCACTTGCATTGAAACAGAAGAGGTAAAGGGGTCCTTGATCTTGAGAAGCAAATTTTCAGATCGTCTTCGCTTTTAGCCGGTAATGTGGTATCATCAGCATAGCAAAGGTTGTTGATAAGCCTTCCACCAATCTATATACCTCGGTTATCTTCATACTGCCTGCTTCTCTGATGACTTGTTCTGCATATAAATTATCTGATGATTTGTTCTGCATATAAATTACAGGCTTAAAGTGAAGATGATCTGAAACATTTGCATCTCAAGATCAAGGAATATAGTCTTAAAATGGGCCTGTACCTTACTGTAAAGAAGAAAAAGATTCTGACAACTGGCAAAATCAACAAGTTAAATCGTTCATGGAGAAGAAATTGAAATAGTGCAGAACTTTTACCTACTTGGATCAACTATCAATAAAGAAACAACAAGCAGTCAAGAAATCAGATGAATCATGGCTTTTGGCAGAATGGCTATGAAGAAACTAGACAAGATTCTCAAGAGCAGAGATGTCTCTCTCCATACAAAAATTTGACTTGTATGGATGCGAAAGTTGGACCGTGAAAAAATAGACAGGAAGAAAATTGATGCCTTTGAATTATGGTGCTGGTGACGAATACTGTGTATCCCATGAACTGCCCGAAGAACAAACCAGTCAGTACTAGAGGAGATCGAACCTAAGCTCAGCCACGCAACCGGCATAATAGCCTCAGGTTTGGCCCCCCACCCCTTACCCTCCCCCCTCCCCCCCCACCAAATAAGTCCACGATTCTCCACAGATTCTTTCAACAAAACTGTTTCCATTTATTTATTCACAATGGTTATTAACAGCTCAGAAAACTGTTGGCCACAGCATGCACATAACACTCGACAAAACACTGTATACAATTCCTTTCCTTCCGCCCCCTTGAGAGACACAGCCAATATCCCAGGGTCCTTTTAAATGTCAGGAGGAGAACCGCCGTGAAATCTTTTCTCAGTCCTTAGTCTTCTCCATCTCTTTCAGTCGCAACGCTGTTACGCCTGCCGTTCAAGCAGGCTTGGCAACTTTTCTTGCTTTACCCCCCTTTTGCCCGCCGTCAAAGCGAGGCCGGGGGCCCTCTGCACTGTGTTCTTGTGACCTGTTCCATCTCTCTGGGGGCAGGTCCAGGTTTCTCTCCTGCACCTCTCCCCCTTTACTTAAAGCCTAGGCTGTGTTCTCTCTCACCGGGTGCGTTTTTCTGCCAACCCCGCCAACAGCGACTCCTCGCTTGTTGACGGGGCCCCACTTATCAACACGCAGCTGTGGCCAACGCATACTTCTGCCATAACCGCTCAACCACATCTTGCAAGGTGCACAGAAAAATGTCCATCCCTATGTCCGACAAGTGTACACCATCTGCTCGATACAGTCCCGGGCATCTCTCTTCTATGAGGTCATGTTTGATGCTGTCGCCCCCTATAGTCCCCATGAAGCGGGCCATCCACCTGTTCACTTTTTGTCTCATCTTCTCCACCGCTTTGTGGGAAATCTCGCCCCTCCATATGCGCCGCGGTATGATGTGAGACCATGCCAGACGTGTCCCGGGAAATGTGTTTGCCAGCGTCCGCATGTCGCTTTGCATCTTCTTGGTGAGCTCGACGCTGCGTGTGGCTGCAAGGTCGTTGCCCCCCAGATGGATCAAGATCAACACAGGTTTCCCGGTCACTCTCTTCCTTTGTAGCAGGAGCGGTACTAGCTGGTCCCACACCATACCCCATCGTCCGAGCCACACCACCTTAACTTCTGTGCTTGGGAGACCCAAATTCAACCCTTGCGGTCTGCACTGAGTCCGCTTTTGCGCCCAGTGAACAAATGAATGGCCGCATATCCATGCTTCGCGGGGCCAGGGGCGGGGACTTGTTCCTACATTGGATCACAATCAGAAAGACATGGTTACATCAGCACTATCCAGACCATAATCATCACACCAACTTTATACCAACATTACTTCCCCGTGTCATTGAGTTTTTTTTTTTTTTTTTTTTATATCCGCGTTCCTTATTCCGCTGGACGTATATACAATTTGTATCTATCCGAGCGCCATCGTCCTATATTCATTATCTGTGCTCTGGACATTCCCATGCTGGCCGCCGTTGAAGCGGCTCCAATGCGAAAGGAGTGCGAGCCGTATAAGCCTGCATCCTGTCCTGTTCGCTCTATCGCCAGTTTGAGTACTCTGATAAATTGAAAACGTGACAGGGGGGCACCGCTCTCGTGGATGAACCATTGCTTGTTCGCGTGTGCCCGTAGCTGTTGGTAGGCCAAAGCATTTTTTAGCGGGCATGAGGGGTCATCGCGCAGCGCCGACAACACGACTTGAGCCCCTTTTCCGGCCGTGTCTGTTTTGGATCTGCGCAAGTGCAGCACTATGGTCTCCGTGAGTATGCTCATTTCGCGTTCTTCCAAACCACCATAGGTCGCTCCGTGCCTTGCAGATGAAGAAGCGACTAGCTCCCCTACCCGAAATGCTCCGTAAAAGGCCCAGGAAAAGGCACATCTAAAGAGCCTTGCTTCATACTCGTCATAACACACTTGACTAGTGGTCAACATCAGCTGTTGGAGCATCTGATGCGTGATCGGGCGGCGTTGGTCTACCCTTCGGGGCTGTCCTAAGGACCAGCCTCTCATCACCTTCTTAATGATAAACTCCGCCTTTGGGCTCCTCTTACCCATGGCCTTTGCAAAGAATGATATGGCCGCTAATCGGGCTTGCACTGCTGCTTTTGTGTGGCCACTGTTTTTGCAATGCAAAATCCAAGTCAGAAGCGTTGCTACTTCAAATCTGTCTTTTTGGTGTATTCTGGCTTCATTGCAAAAGATTTGGTACATCTCCCATGCTGCTATGTGTTTCCTTAGAAGTTCAGATGACAAGACTTTGATTTTCATACTCTGGACACTTCATGTGAAGAGAGAGATCATTAGAGAAAGACATCATACTTGGCAAGGTAGAAGGTCAATGCAAAAGAGGAAGGCCAGCAATGAGAAGGATCAGTACAAAAACAGCAGCTTTGGGCGCCACTCTGCCAACAATGAGCTATCTGAGCAAACACAGTTTAGGACAACTATCCAGAGGGTCGCCATGAGTCGACACTGAATCAATGGCCCTTAACAACAACAACAACAACAACAACAAAGGAGTCCTTTCTGGGTCCCAGAAACTTGACTGCATGGTAACCTGGCCATCCTTTCTAAGTTCAAATACAGGACACTCAATAAAGCTGGGGGGTTCAAAATTAAGGAAAATAAAAAATATGTTTATAATTATAATTGTAATTTTAACCCAAAATGTAATCAGTAGGCTAGATTTATAACTTTACTTACAAATGTGCCAATCGGGCCTACTTGTACTTCTCTACAGAGTGAATTTTCTTCAAAACAGCAACATTTCCATTAAGATAATTAAAAAATTCTGGGCAACTCAACTCAAAATTGTACTTTACAAGCATTAGACATTTGAGAGTCTCTACATGCAGTTGGGTTTTTTATGTAGACCACACTTTGTTCATGATTGAAAAGCACCTTTCAGTTGGAGCATTGGAACCTGGCAAACATAAAAAAAATTAAACCAGTTTGCATACATGTTTATATGGTACTTCATTACCTTTGAGGTGTCCAAACACTTTCTTCAATTTTTTGTTAACCGCGGTGTCAATTTTTTTTTCCATTCTTGAACTTTTCCTTCAGAAACAAATGACTAAAGACACAAGAATTCATCAAACAGTTCAGTATTATTTATTACTGACTCTAGGCCAGGTCTTGTAGACAAATCATATTCTAAAGACGACTCTAACTCACACCACTCTGGTTGATTTTGAAGGAGAGTCCACTGTTGTTTCCCAATCTCCTGGAAGTAAGTGATCCACAGATCCAAGTAATCAATGCAAGTGGTGTAGAAAGATGACACATTGCTTGAAATCTGCTTCATCAATGCTGGCCTCTTCTTCAAAATCTTTTGTCTTCTTTCTGATTGTCAGAGGCAAGAATATTTCATTCTTCCTAGTTACTAACTTGTTTCTAAGGTCGCTGATTATTCCAGCTACTTCTATCATTGATACTCAATTTTTAAAATCACATTTAAAAAATCACTGCCTGACTGTGCATAAAGTATAGCCAAACCTCTGCTGATTCATTCTCAGAAATGTTTTTGATGATAACTGGGTATTTTTCCTGGTTCAGAAAATATGATTTCACTGATTGGAACATTTTAATTAACCTTTCTATGGTTGGTAGTAAAGCCAGCCACCTAGTGTTACTGTATCCGAGGAGCTTTTGATATTCACTCTCAACAAAGTCACACATCTCTTTTTCTTCAATTCTTGCTGTATAAATGTGAAAATGTCTGAATATCTTGTCAACAATAACTTCAATGTCAAATGGCAGGCATTCGGCAGCAGTGCTGATACAATTGTGAGCAATGTGAGCTGCACAGTTTGCACCAATGAAAATACTTACTAAATCTTTTTGTAGTTTGCAAAAGTGGAGGAGTAGCCTAATGGTTAGCACACTATCTTGGGAACCAAGCAACCAGGGTTTGTTTCCCACTAGCACACCTTGGGCAAGTCACTTAACCCTCCATTGCCTCAGAAAAATCCAAATTATCAATGCCCCTGTTTAATGTACATTACCACGTTTAAGCTATAATGTAAATCACTTTGACTGAAATGATAAAGCAGTATAAAAAAACTGTAAAATAATAAAAAATAAAGACTACCCCTCCTAGCCACCCCACCAAAATTGCAATTGGTACTGTCAGCACACAATGTCAAAATTTTGGATCTTAGCTCATTGGACTAAACTGTATCAAGAATGCACTTGAAAAGAATGTCTGAGGTTACGCCTTTAACTTCATGGACATCAAGAACTTTTACCTGAACCCCTTTCTCAGGAAGAAAGTACCTTACTAAAATAGGGCACGCTTTAATGCTTCCACTGTTGAGCAATTACAAAAAACTGTTAAAAAACTTGTCTCAGAAAGGTCTCTCTTGAGGGAATCAATAGAGTCAGATTTGAAAACATTACAGACGATTGTTTCCGTTTTGCTTTGCACACAAGAGTATTTTTCATCGAAACATTTTTTCAGCAACTTTGAAGAACAGTCTGACGACCGAAAAGAATGGTTGTGGATAACACAGTGATAAGCCCATGTACCCTCAATTGTAGCCAGTGACTGAGTTTTCTATCAAAAGTTTGACATTTAAAAAAAGAAGTCACAGTTCTACTTGAAGAAGCACTTATATCTGCTGTCTTGTGTTTGTCCGTCCTTAGGTGCTGAACAATGTCACCCTTTCCTGCATGTGCGATTCAAAAGGAAGACCAGCATTTGTTATGAAACACCATGTTATCGCCAGAATGTTTCTTAATGAACGATTCTTCATTTTGTAGTTGGTCATTAAAAACACACTTTCTTTTTGGCATTTTAAAATGAAAATAAAGTCTAAAGATGAAATAGAAACATGCACCCTAGTCTAAGAGCCTACACAGATGACAGAATCAATAAAATCAGCTGACCACTGACCATGATACTGATACTGGCCCCATGATCATAGATGCCAGCTCTGAGGGTGCTGTGGGTGCTTGGGTACCCCCAATATTTTCTCCAGTGGGTTTGCATATCTGTAGCAACCCCCCCCCCCCCACCATATTCCAGAGCTGAAAGGCAAGGGAGAAAGGAAGGATTCTGTATCCTAGCTATTGCTCCCACCTCCCCCTGCTCCCTATTGGCTGACTGTGTCTGCTGCAGCCTATTGGTTGGCTTTGTCTGACTGATAGTTGCCTGGGCCCTGGGGAGGAAGCAGAGCCAGATTTGTCAGATGTGCTGAGAACTCAGGAGTTTAGGATTGCCAACCATCTAAATTATTTTAGGATTCAACAACTTTGTAAAGTAGCTATCTTAGTCAGAATGATGTCTAAATTGTCTGGGTATTTTTTAAAGTTTAGCTCTACAGCTCACCAGTGCTCTCCCCTCACTGTGCAGAGTAAGTGGTAGGGTCCAGCCAATGGAAACGCTGCACTAATCACAGGAAGGGTGGGCTGATTTTCTGCATATGGTCTGGGAGAAAGTCAGTGGAATAAGTGGGTTTCTTGATAGGGGTGAGTGGGTTTGCTGAGAAAGGGTAGAAATGTAAGAGGAATGAGGTAAAGTGTGAGGAGGCTATTGCAGGCTGAGAAAAAGAACTGGTAGCAAAAGCAAGAACTGGGGGCATTGAAATAGAGGAGTGCATAGACAGCACAGCAGCAGTAGACAGTCAGGGACAGAATCTGTCTGAAAAGTGCTAGTGTGCATTGGTGTACCTGATTTGGAGGGTAGGAGATGGATGAATGCATGTGCATGTGTGTGTGAAGTACAACAGAGTGCATGCATGCGTATATGTTTCTGTATCTCTGATGGAAATAGTCTCATATAAATAGAGTTTCCCTTTGAAAATTTTAGCTGGAGTGGAGAAGGCCACTGGTACAAATTTGGAGGTGTGTAAGAGTGGGACGTGTTTTAAATAGGGGACATTTAGGCATCCCGACCGAAGTAATACTATTCCAGGGACAAATTCTTAAAATACGGGACTGTCCCGTATAACATGGGATGGTTGGTCACTTTACTGCATGGAGAAGGAGAGAGGCTGGTAGACAATTGTCTGGTGAGTTCAGAGGATCAACATGCCTGAGGAGAGGAAGGCACCTGTCTACTTGAGGGGAGATGCCAGAGAGACAGCAGGAGAGTTCACGAACTGTGAGCAGAGCTGAGAATGTTTTTCCATCAGCTTTATTTTGGTGAACTGCATTCTTGATTATTTTTGTTGCCCTTCTTTCATGTGTTTTTGTTTGCCTAGGGAGTGCCCAATAAATGGGTAGATATATACAGACTGCTGCAGGACGCCCAAGTTATTTTTGCCAGAGCTGTTTGCTTGTCTTTTCTGGGAGATGAGAGAAACGTTTAGAGCCCCCACTGGGGATTCTTTATTTATGTGTGCTGGGAAAGAGAGTGGAGGAGAACTGTGCACAGTTTTGTCTATAGCCATCTTCAAATCTGTGCTTTGTGTGGTTTCCGAGGTCACCATGTGGAGGTCCCGCTACACAATCTATGCAATTGAGTTTATGTTTGAAGATTGGGTAAGTTAGAGCAGGCTGAAACATCTGGCTGCACTTTGTGTGCTTGGTGGCATGTTGAAAAGCGCCCCTTAACATGGATTTAGTTACTAAACATCTGGGAAGGGAGATATCACAATTTGGACTGTTATTCTCTTTTTTCATAACATACTGTAATACACAAGAATCGATAGAATTTCAATGGTGCTCTATGTCTTTAGGAACTGCTGTTTGTGAGTATTATGGCAGAGTATCATGGTGCAGCCCCGGGATTGCTGAGATATCAGGATAAAGCATATGAGTGTTTTAAAAATGAAGCCATCTGTGTTACACTTTTCTGGTTAAATAAAATGAGCAAAATAGCAGCATAACACAAATTAGTGGTAAGGCTGAATACATGAAAAGCATATTTCATTATAGAAGTGTAAATTAAACACATCGCCAGAGTTAAAAGCTGACTTTGGATTCAGGGTGTGCACATACACTGGGACCAATTAAACAGTGATAAAAGGCATGAATCAATTCTCTAAGGGCTTTAGTCACCCACATTCTTTTCGACCTCTGGAGGGAGAGTAGAGCCAAAGACCTGCAGCTGTTGGAAAAGCAGATACCCAGGAGATATGTTTTTTTCAAAAAAGAGAATATTCAGCATTGCCTGAAGAAAGCTATTTGGATTATACAATGAAGATGCCTTCAAAGGCACTCCACTAATGCCATCCACTCCAGGCCCAGACACCCAGTCACCCACATGCATACGCATTTCATTTGCCTTCAGACTTGAACTCCAATGAAAGATTTTGTTAGGCCATTTCCGGTCTCTGTGCCTTATGTTTAACACCTCTGCATTATTGCATAAACACACTTGTGATTTCAAAGTGCACATGAACACTAATCTTTATTGTAAGGGCTTACCCCATCAAGTAGCAGAAGTTTGAATTGACGGTTCCTAAGCAACAGATTCTGAAAGGGCCCTGAAGGCAGAAAGAGTCCATTTTAAAAGGTATGTGAGAGACTGCAAATAGACCCCCTTCCTTCTTGTGCCCCTACACTGCAGGGGCTGCTTGGGCAGAATTTAGGTCACTGCTCCCACCTATAAAAACAGACTGCCAAGCATTGCAGTCACAAATCCTCTGTTCCCCCCGTGTGAGCACTGGCCATCAGTATGAGTAAAAAAACATTGATTTTCTGGTTACACACTGGTAGAAATGCACAATTCAGATCTCCAATTTAAAATTGGTAACATTGACTGACATAAAATGGGGGATGTGCAAAGAGGGTGATAATTTCATGCATATGGAGACATGTCCGAAAACTTCTTGCACCTCATTGTTGGCCAATGTTTTTAAGACCCAGTTTAGCAAAAGGTAACGAGTCAAATATGCTTAATGGACAATCACATCTTACCTTAAACTGCGCTCTAGCACAGTGATGGTGGTCTACTAGTTGCTTCTGCTTCTGTGTGGCTGTACATAGCCGATTGAGTAGACTGCTAAATTTTCCTCATATGATGAGCAAGCAGATCTGCTATAGGCATATTTGAGGTTTTGGGGGTATGCATAAAAGCTCTGTGGTGTCTCTCATACACATAGGGGTCGGTTTACTAAGTGGTGCTAGTGGCTTCTGTGTGAAACCGGACCCCATAGAAAAAAGAGTTAGGATCAGTGGACAAGAAGGAGGCATTGTTATGAGTAAATTCTGCCCATAGTATGAGTTCAGTCCAGTTGCCTTGGTGATTGGAGATATAACAGCTTAGAAATTGTTCCAAAATTTGGTTAATACTCTCAGTCTAACCGCTGGATTGTGGGTAATATACTGAGCAAAAAATATAATTTTACTCCCAATTGCTTAAAGAAGGATTTCTAAAATTTGGATATGAATTGGGTTTCCTGTGTTGGAAACTATGTCCTCGAATATAGCGAGGAAAAGGACAGGTAATTGAAAAGATGTGGGTAGCTTAGGTATGGATATAAAGTGGGCTTTCTTGCTAAATTTGTCCATTACTACGCAGTTGACAGTTTTACCCTTGGATGGAGGTAGATTCACAATAAAATCCATGGTGATGAGGGAGCGAGGGTAAGAAGGCACAAGCAAAGGCTGAAGTAGTCCTGCCATGGGGCGTGGGAGGACTTGGCCTGGGCGCATATTACACAGGATGAAACACAGTTCTTGCTGTCTTCTAGCATGGTGAACCACAAACAGAGCAACACAGCAGCTATATAGTCTTGGAAACCCCTGGATGCCTTGCTTGTTTGTTGTTGTGCATTTCAGGTAAGACTGTCTGACACAGGTATTGAGAACAAACAGACAATGGCTAGGGATGTCCCTGAGTGTGACTGCCTGAGTCTGCTACTGTATAATTATGTATCAAGTTGTATGGTTAAAATTGCTACTATCTTAGTTTTTTGATGATAGATTCCTTCTCAAGATCCTCTGAAGGGCTAATAAAAAAGCTCCTGGAGAGGACATTGGCCTTGCTGTTCTTACAGCCTAGTTGGTAAGTGATGAAGAAATTAAACCAGGTAAAGAACAAGGACCATGTAGCTTGATGGTGGTTTAACCATTGGGCAGGCTGGATATATTTGAGATTCCTGTGATATGCAAACATGATTGTGGAATGTTGGGCTCCTTCTAGAAGATGCAATCCCTCTTCAAATAGTTTCCGAATATTGTAGTTATTCACAATAGGAGAGAATTTCCTAGAAAAGTATGTGCAAGGGTAGAGTTTGGTAGAATCTTGGTCCTGTCATGAAAGAACTTCTAACCCAACCTCTGAGGTGTCAACTTCCACAATAAAAGGCAGATGAAGATTGGGCTGCTTTAAAACATGAACCATCAAAAATACTGTCATGAGGTCCTGAAAAGCCTTAATTGTAGCTGGTGACCAGTGTTTGAGGTTTTCTCCCTTCTGGATGAGCACTGTAATGAACCAGCGGTAATAGTTTGCAAAGCCTAGAAAGCACCGAATTACTTTAAGACTTTGAGGGTGAGGCTAGGACATTTAGAACATAAGAACATAAGATATGCCATACTGGGTCAGACCAAGCTCAGTATCCTGTTTCCAACAGTGGTCAATCTAGGTCATACGTACCTAGCAGTTTCCCCAAAAGACACAGGTTCTGCAATGCTTGTACTAGGTCAAGCATTGATATCCTGGGTCCCTTCTTAATAATGGTTTATGGACCTTTCCTCCAGGAACTTGTCCAAACCTTTTTTAAACCCAGCTACACTAACAGCCTTTACTACATCCTCCGGTAACAAATTCCAGAGTTTGATTACACGTTGAGTGAAAAAATATTTTCTTTTATAGGTCTTAAATCGTTTACCCTGTAGCTTCATTGCATGTCCCCTTGTCTTCCTATATTCTGATAACATAAACAGTCGATCTACGTTTACCTGTTCCACTCCGTTCATTAATTTATAGACTTCTATCATATCTCCCCTCAGCCGTCTCTTTTCCAGGTTAAAGAGCCCTAACCTTTTTAGCCTTTCTTCATAGGAGTATCCTTCCATCCCCTTTACCATTTTGGTGGCTCTTCTCTGAACCTTTTCTAATAACGCTATATCCTTTTTAAGATACGGCGACCAGAATTGCACACAATATTCAAGGTGCGGTCTCACCATGGAACGATATAGAGGCATTATAATATCTTTTGTTTTATTTTCCATTCCTTTCCTTATCATACCTAGCATTCTATTTGCTCTCTTGGCTGCCGCTGCACACTGGGCCGAGGGTTTTAACATGTTATCCACAATGACGCCTAAATCTTTTTCCTGGGTGGTGGTTCCTAATGTGGAACCTTGCATCGTGTAACCATAGTTTGGGTTGTTCTTCCCTAGGTGCATAACTTTGCACTTGTCCACATTAAATTTCATCTGCCATTTTGATGCCCAGTCTTCCAATTTATCAAGATCCTCTTGCAATTTTCCACAATCCTCTTGGGTTTTAACAACTTTAAATAGTTTTGTGTCATCTGCAAATTTGATAACCTCACTCGTTATTCCACTTTCCAGGTCATTTATGAATATGTCAAAAAGCAGCGGACCCAGCACAGATCCCTGGGGTACACCAATATTCACCTTTCTCCATTGGGAAAATTGGCCATTTAGCCCAACCCTCTGCTTTCTATCTTTTAACCAGTTCCTGATCCACAGTAGTACACTGCCTCCTATCCCATGACTCTTTAGTTTTGCCAAAGGTCTCTGATGAGGGACCTTGTCAAGGGCTTTCTGAAAGTCCAGATACACTATATCAACCGACTCACCTTTGTCCACCTGTTTATTCACACTTTCAAAAAAACATAACAGATTAGTAAGATAAGATCTTGCTTGTCTAAAGCCATGTTGGCTGTCTCCCATTAGGCCATGACTATCTACATGCTGAGTAATTTTATTCTTTATGATGGTTTCTACCATTTTTCCGGTACTGACGTGAGGCTCACGGGTCTGTAGTTTCCCAGATCACCCTTCGAACCCTTTTTAAAAATTGGTGTTACATTGGCGATCCGCCAATCTTCAGGTATTAGAGATGATTTTAATGATAGTTCACAGATTACTAATAGCAGGTCTGCAATCTCATATTTCAGTTCTTTCAACACCCTTGGATGTATACCATCCAACGCAGGTGATTTGCTACTCTTCAGTTTATCTAATAGTTGTAATACATCTTCCCGATGTATCAATATTTCCTTCAATTCTTCTGCACCTTTAAATACCACTTCAGTCATGGGTAACATCCCTACATCTTCCTCAGTAAAGACCAAAGCAAAGAATTCATTTAGTCTCTCCGCTATCGCCTTGTCGCCTCTTAGTGCCCCATTAACTCCTCTGTCATCTAATGGTCCAATTGACTCTCTCACAGGTTTTTTGCTACGAAGGTACTTGAAAAAATCTTTATTTCGTGTTTTTGCTTCCGCAGCAAGCTTCTTCTTAAATTCTCTCTTTGCCTTCTTTATTAGTGCCTTGCATTTGACTTGCCAGTGCTTGTGCTGTTTCCAGGTTTTATCGTTTGGCTCTTTTTTCCATTTCCTGAAAGATGCTTTCTTGGCAACAACAACCTCTCTGACCTCACCTTTAAACCATGCTGGCAGTTTTTTGGACTTCCTTCCACTTTTCTTCAAGCGCGGAATACAGCTGGTCTGGGCTTCCAAGATAGTATTTTTCAACAACACCCAAGCTTGATGTAAGTCTTTAACCTTTGCAACTGCTCCTTTTAGTTTTTTCTTAACTATTTTCAGCATTTTATCATAGTCTCCCTTTCGAAAGTTAAAAGGTAGTACTGTGGATTTCCTTACTATCCCTCCTCCACTAATTAAATCAAAGGCGATCATGCTATGATCACTATTGCCAAGTGGCCGCCACACCCTTATCTCTTGCACTAGATCTGGTGTTTCACTAAGGACTAGGTCTAATATGGCTTCCCCTCTTGTCGGTTCATGGACCAGCTGCTCCAAGAAGCAGTCATTTATGTCATCTAGGAACTTTATCTCCCTTGCATGTACTGCCGTGACACTGACCCAGTCGATACCGGGGTAATTGAAATCGCCCATTATTATTACCGCGCTGTAGCTTTTGTTAGCTTCCTTGATTTCTTTGAGCATTTCATCATCCATTTGTTCATTCTGGCCAGGCGGTCGATAGTACACCCCCACCGCCATCGCCTTCCCCTTTTTACATGGAATTTCAATCCATTGAGATTCTACAGCAAATTTTGTTTCCTGCAAAACTTTAATCCTTTCTGACTCAATGCCCTCTCTAACATAGAGCGCAACCCCTCCACCAATTTGATCAGCTCTATCATTACGATATAGTTTGTACCCAGGTATCACAGTGTCCCACTGGTTGTCCTCCTTCCACCATGTCTCTAATATTCCAATCACATCTAACCTCTCATTTAATGCTATATAATCTAACTCTCCCATCTTATTTTTTAGACTTCTAGCATTTGCATACAAGCATTTTAGAGACTGTATTTTATTCATATTAATTTGGATATTGGTAGACATGGGTAATTTGGGATCTTTAAGCTCTGTCTGCTCCATACTCGAGGGCATTTGGGCTACTTTACTCTTTTTTGGAACTTCTCTGCTTTTGGTAGTATCCTTCAAGGATACATTCTTCCGAACCATCTGCTCTTGGGCGACTGTCAGCTTTCCCCTATTATCTAGTTTAAAAGCTGCTCTATCTCCTTTTTAAAGGTTAATGCCAGCAGCCTGGTTCCATCCCAGTTAATGTGAAGCCCATCCCTTCGGAAGAGCCCCTCCTTTTCCCAGAATGTACCCCAGTTCCTAACAAATCCAAACCCCTCATCTCTGCACCCTTGTCTCATCCACGCATTGAGACTCCGGAGCTCTGCCTGCCTTTTGGGTCCTGCACGTGGAACGGGAAGCATTTCGGAGAACGCTACCCTGGAAGTTCTGGATTTCCACTTCCTACCTAAAAGCCTAAATTTAGCCTCCAGAACCTCTCTAGCACATTTTCCTATGTCATTGGTACCGACATGTACCAAGACAGCAGACTCCTCCCCAGCACTATCTAAGACCTTATCTAGGTGGCGCGTGAGATCCGCTACCTTTGCACCAGGCAGGCATGTTACCAGGCGATCCTCACATCCACCAGCCACCCAGCTATCTACATGCCTAATGATCGAATCACCAACTATAACGGCTGTCCTAACCCTTCCCTCATGGGCACATGGCCCTGGAGAAGCTTCCTCGGTGCGAGAGGGTTTTAAATCACCTGGAGGACAGGTCCTAGTTACAGGATCACTTCCTGCCACACCAGGGTGATGCTCTCCTGTCACGTGACCTTTCTCCTCCATGGCAACAGGGATGTTGCCAGACTGGAGGTGGGACTTCAGGACTATATCCCTGTAGGTCTCGTCTATGTACCTCTCTGTCTTTCTTATGTTTTCCACATCTGCTACTCTAGCCTCTAGAGAACGGACTTGTTCCCTGAGAGCAAAGAGCTCCTTGTACCTAGTGCACACTTAAGACCTCTCACCAACTGGGAGAAAATCATACATGTGACACTCAGTGCAAAAGACTGGAAAGCCCCCATCCCACTGCTGGACTGCTGTCTGCATCTTAGTTTTAAGTTTTTGTTTAGATCTTTAAGTTCTTTACTTACTAAGGGTTGCTATGGATATTTGTACCAATAAAACTGTACCTAATACGTTTAATATACCTTGTTCACCTGAAGCTTAATTAATCTCAGGTCCTTAGTGTATGTCTAATTTGGGTAACAAGCTTCACCTGAGAGCACCTCCTGTCTTTTAAAATGTGTAAGTACCTATAAAGCTAAGATTATCCCAGGGGTGGGTGGGTGTGGGGAGGGAGGGAGGGAAATAACACTTATTAAAAGAGGGCTGCTACACAGTACCCTGTCCTGTGCTGCTGAGGTAAGCTATATTCTTATTTGATTTAAATTATAGCTCTTTGCTGCTGCTAGGCTCTAACTTATTATGAAATTTAAACTACAAGCTCTCTGCTGGGTTCTAAATTTAACCAGAAATCTCTCTTCTGTGTTTTAAATTTAAACTAAAAGTACTTTGCTGATGCTAGGCCCTGAGTGACTATTAAATTTAAACTACAGCTTTCTGCTGGGTTTCAAATTTAACCAGAAAGCTCTCTTCTGTGTTTTAAATTTAAACTAAAAGTATTTTGCTGATACTAGACCCTGAGTGACTATTAAATTAAAACTACAAGCTCTCTGCTGGGTATGAAATGTAACCAGAAAGTTCTCTTCTGTGTTTGAAATTTAAACTTAAACTGCTGCTACTAGGCCCTGACTGATTTAACAAAAAATAGTGGGTTCACAGATTAAATAGCTTTAATAGAAAGAATTCCCTTCAGAAAATTCCCAGAAGTATATACTCACAATTGCAGATCTCTCTTTTGTACTGTCAATTTAAGACTGACCTGAAAACCCGCCTTTTCCAACAGGCCTTAAACATTGAATCCTAGTTATTCTCACACTTTGTCCCCTGAAGAATATTTGTTTTGTATGTGTTCTGTGTAAACTTGCTCTCTATTTGCTTTACCTTTTAATTTGGTGTTCTTTTCTCTCTTTGATGATTTTATTTGTAAATCACTCCGATTTTTGAAGGGCGGTATAGAAAGTTCTAATAAACCATAAACCATAAACCATAGTTCAGAGGAGCTGAAACCTTACAAAGATCAATGAAAAGCCCTGTGGTAGAAAATATATAGCCCAGAAAGGGCACTTTAGTAAACTCAAATAGACATTTCTTGAGTTTAGCATAAAGGTGATTATCCTGCAGACATTGTAGGACTTTCTTGAAATGCTGCTGGTAGAGATGAAAGAAGGCGAGAAAATGAGAACATCATCCAGATACAGTAGACAATGACAAACTTTCCCAAAATGTGTTGAAAGTCATCATTGATGAAGTCTTGGGAGATTGTGGAGGCATTGCATAGTCCAAATGGCATCACTAGATATTCATATTGTCCATCCTGGGTGTTAAATGCCATCTTCCACTTATCCCCTTCCCTAATTCAGATCAGGTTGTGTGCACGTTGTAGGTCCAATTTTGAATAGATCTGGGTGTCTTTCACCTGACTGAACAACTTAGAGATCATGGGCAGGGTTAGTGGTTCTTAATAGTGACTTTATGTGGACCCATGTAGTCAATAAAAGGTGTGGACCATCATCTTTCTTGGCCATGACCTGGACAGCCTGATGAAGAATTTCTGGAAGCTATCTTGAATGTAGCCCATATGGCTTTTATTCAGGATTCAGTCAAGGGGTAAATTTGCCCTTGGAAGCATCATATCCAGTAGCAGATCAATGGGGTAGTCAATCAGGTGAAAGACACCAAGATCTATACAAAACATGGACTGAAATATTATTCGCCAACAATTGGCTTACATTTAAAGAGGAGAAATAATACACACACATTCATAGCTTTATAGCAGTGTAACCCATATATAGTTCAAGGAATCTATAATCATGTGCTGGAAAACAAAACCTCCTGTTTAGAGAAGTATAGTCTTGAAAAAATGTTTGAATAATGCTCCAAATTTACATGTGTTGAATTGTGCTTTTGTTTGTATTCAAGATTGCATCCACGTCTTAAGCCAGTACAGATTTACAAAATTTCCTCTTCTGTGGCCATGTTTCTCATGAAGGGGGCTTTGTCGAGGAGTGAATTGGGTCATCAAGCTTCAAAATACTGAGTGGTAGTTATTTTAATCTTTTTTTCTTAAATAGAAATAATTTCTAAGAGAGCAGCAGTTTTAGTCTGAAACAAACAAACAAAAAGCTCTTTTTTTAAGGTGGGGGAGGGGGGGGGATAAAAATCCATCAACTGCCATAGGAGCAGAAAACATAGCTGAGAGAGAGAAAACAAGAATGTCTTGAGATTTGGAAGATGGAAGGAGGTGAAGAATTACCATTTTATGAATCTATTTTGCATTGTGAAAAAAAACAAGTTTTATTATACTATAAAACATTTCACCTAAAATGGGAATCAAACCCATAGACCTTGGAACAGTATCTGCATTGCCTAGTTCAGTCTTCATTTTGAAGTTTGAAGTGATTTTTCCCCCCTTTGGGTTCCCTATGTAAATTTAAAATAACAAAACTATCAGAACAGGAAATAGGAATAAATCATTAACTAGTGGGAGATTTCACTCACATTAGCTTGCTTACATAGAGAAATCCAGATTTTATAGCACTGAAGCAGAAATTGTCACATACCTCAACACTGACTGCAACGTGCTGATTTTAGAAAAAATGTATACAGAAAAGACACAATAAAAGCAATGTATCTCATCCACTGGAAGCTATGTAAACACTGCTCTGCCAGAAAGATACCGGGATCCAGTCCTGACAGAGTTGTAGAAGATGAAGCTTTGATCACTTCAGTCATTCCTATTCCCACCAATAAAAAAGTTTGATACAAGAAAACCAATGTGATAAAGGAGAAAAGTACAAATACAGCACCATTAATAGACCTGTCAGTGTCAAGTGACTATTCTGTAGTATATGTGGAGAAAAAGAAAATACTCGAGAACCAACAAATATAGACAAAAAAAAATGTGGCAGAAGGATAAAAAAACTGCATTAAGCATAGCAATCTAACTGAAAAGAATTTCCAAGAGCATCTATATTGCACCTTATGTGCTCCAAGAGGCAGCGCTCTTTGGAACCATCCAAGTAGAGACCAACATTAACTCATCTCCAACATACCTTGCCACAGGGTTCATTCTGCCATTATATGTGCAAAACCACCCATTTAGAGACGTTATCCTATGAGAATGATATTCAACCTATGGAGGTCAGCAGCCGCTGCAGGCAAATTACACTAGACATTCACAGTATCGGGATAATGGCTGCCTCTGAATAATTTGTTTTCTTAAGGTCAGCGGCAGTCCTATCCAGATCGGAGTCTTAGACGTGGCAGATAAGTTAAGACTGCAAAGGCTAAGACTGTCATAACTGCATCTGCAAAAAAACGTATCCAGTTAGCAGCTGGATAAACACCATCATTCAAGTAACTTCCAGCTCCTCCCCGACCCTACCAGCAGACCACCCCGGCACTATCCAGATAGTACCACAATAATCAGAGGAAATATCTATCTAGATATTGCCACAGAATTCTGCGATCATCAGAGCTTCTGGTTAGCAGGTCCCGCTAACCAGATAAACCCTTTCAAGCATCAGGCCCAACACACTCAGGAACATGTATAACCCAACAGACTAGTACTAACAAGTATTGCTGCAGCAAGTTTAACAGAAAAATCCAGCATTACATAATAGAATATCTGCTTCTTGCACGCCCACTAACTCATAGAAGAGAGAGGCAAACCTCTGTTCATTTCATTCAAAAACCTGAGCTACAACCATTACATAAAATATAAAGCTGTCACTTTCTCAAAACTAATAGGTTGCATGATCTGAGGCAGCATGATTTTACCAAAGAACGATCATGCCAAACAAATCTGATTGAGTTCTTTGACTGGGTGACCAGAGAAATAGATCAAGGGCATGCAATGGATGTGATCTACCTGGATTTCAGCAAAGCCTTTGATACTATTCCCCATAGGAGGCTTATCAATAAACTGACCAGCCTGGGGATGTCCAAGGTGGTGAACTGGATCAGAAACTGGTTGACCAACAGACGACAGAAGGTAAACAGAACTCACTTGGATGTTAAGTTTATATCCTGTAAAAAACAATGAAACAAAACTTATTCTCATAGGAAGTTTGTCACGACTAAGACATACCGATATGTTTATGGATAGTTTGACTTGCAATGTGTAGATATGGTTAAGAACATGTCAAAAAACATGACACAGACCAATAAGACAAAACTGTACAATATGGCAGTTTTTCCTAAATAAAAATAGATGCTGCGACCAAGCAAATTAAAGGAGTTATGAGATGCTGCTCAGGTTTGTGGGCCCATGGCTGCCTTCCTAAAACTTTAGCAGACTTTGTTATGGTATAACTCTGTTTGTATTGAGTTCTCATTTCATCTCACTTGCCTCTGGGACCAGAGGTAGGAAACCAAGGGCTGGGGAGGATCCCTGGGTTTGTTGCCCCTGGCTAGAATTTCAATACATGCAGCAAATAAGCTAAAAATAGATGCCTTCCTGGCTTATTAACCTAGGCACCTTGTTATGCAATTCTCCCCCCCCCCCCCCATAAGTCCTTGGTTGCTGTCCTAATGCTTGAGATAACAACAAAGTGATGCCAAGTATTCTCCACAACAGGATTGCTATGTGAGAGGATATGCTTTATGCTTAGCTTAACAGCTCACTGATTCTGTACATATTTGCATTTAAAATTAAACACAATACTAAATAATATATTAAATAATTTTCCTGTGGGCAGGCATTAACATCCATACTACTGTATGATGCTGTCGGTAAAATATACTTGTTTATATTTGTATGCTCTTTAAAAATTTAAAACTTTTAGATTGTTTTGAGATGTAGAGTAACTTAAGTCACTGATGCAAATATAAGAAGCTCGGAATAGATATTAATAAATACAAATGTTCCCTAAATCTTTAATATGCATCTAACAATAGAACATTAAAATGGAACACTGCAGTAAGTGCGATGATACATTTAGCCCAGGAATAGTGCATACATTGTCTTGCAAGCACTGAGTTTATCTTTACTAGGAACAGGGAGATGAGAATAAACTTAAAACAACAAGCTTTATTACAGGACCATAAAACAACTGAAATATGAGATTGTAGATCTACTTTTAGTAATCTGTGAACTATCATTAAAATCATCTGTAGTACCTGAAGATTGGAGAGTGGCCAATGTAACACCAATTTTTAAAAGGGTTCCAGGGTGATCTGGGAAACTTCAGACCAGTGAGCCTGACATCAGTACTGGGCAAAACGGTAGAAACCATTATAAAGAACAAAATTACTGAACATGTAGATAGCCATTGTTCAATGGCAGAAAGCCAACCTGGATTTTGCTAAGGAAAATCTTGTTTTACGAATCTCTTATGTTTTTTTTTGAAGGTGTGTATAAATAGGTAGATAAAGGTAAGCTGGTTGATATAGTGGATCTGGATTTTCAGAAAGCCTTTGACAAGGTCTCTCATGAGAGACTCTTGTGGAAATTAAAAAGTCATGGAATAGGAGGCAGTATACTATTGTGGATAAGGAACTGGTTAAAAGATAGGGAGAAATGGCCAATTTTCTCACTGGTGTAAAGTTAATAATGGAGTATCCCAAGGATCTGGGCTGGGCCCACTGCTTTCTCATATACTTATAAATGAACTGGAAATAGGAATAATGAGTGATGTGATCAAATTTGCAGATGGCACAAAATTATTCAAAGTAGTTAAAATACAAGAGGATTACGAAAAATAGCAAGAGGACCTTGAAAAATTGGGAGACTGAGCGTCCAAATGGCAGATGAAATTTAATGTGGGCAAGAACAAAATTATGCACTTAGGGATGAACAACCCATGCTATGGTTACACAATGCAAACTTCCACATTAGGAATCATCATCCAGGAAAAGGATCTGGACATCATTGTAGATAGTACATTGAAACCCTCTGCCCAGTATGCAGCTGCAGCCAATAAAGCAAATATGAGGTGTGACAAAAAAGAAATGAGATTGTGGCAGCCACGCCCATGACTCAATGCCAATTGGCTAACCGCTTATGTCACTGTGTTGTGCAACATCTCACCACAATTCTGCTATAATATTTTACATCTCTCTCACTCTGTTTTTCTTTTTCAGGTTTTTTTGTAGCACACTGCTCCATCGTTTTGTCACGCAACTGGAGGTGGCAGAAATATGGAGTAAAGAATAAACTTGAAATTTCTGGTTAAGTTGGAGAAGGGCCCAACTGAGTGTCTCCAACTTCTCCAAAAGGCTTATGGAGAAGATGCAATGTCAAGGTCGCGAGTCTTTGAATGGCACAGACGCTTCAAGACTGGCCATGAGGAGGTGGAGGATGACCCCAAGTCAGGACAGCCTTCCACGACAAAGACAGCTGAGAACATTGACAGAGTGAACCAGCTGGTGTGGAGTGATCACAGATTGATGGTGCGGATGATAGCTGAGGAGCTCAGCCTAAACAGTGAGTCGGTGCAAACCATCTTGGTGCAGGAGCTGGGGATGCAGAAGGTGTTCGCCAAGATGGTGCCCAAGCTTTTATTGGACGACCAGAAGGAGCACCTGATCAATGTTTGTCGAGACTTGCTAGAGAAAATTGGAGAAGATCCAGAGTTCGTTGGCTTTGTCATCACAGGAGACGAGACTTGGGTTGTCCAGTATGACCCTGAAAGCAAGAGACAGAGCCTGCAGTGGAAGACTCGACTGTCATCCAGGCCCAAGAAGGCGTGCATATCCAAATCAAGGATCAAGGTCATGCTGATCGCATTTTTTGAGCAGAAGGGAGTGGTCCATCATGAGTTTGTGCCTGAGGGTCAGACAGTCAACCAGCACTTCTACCAGCGGGTCCTCAATCGCCTCCATGACTGGGTTCAGCGCAGCAGGCGGGCTCTGTGGAGAGCAAGATGTGGCTGCTCCACCTCGACAACGTGCCCACACACACCGCGCTCAATGTGAGGCAGTTCTTGGCCAACAAACAGATCACAGCTCTTGACCATCCTCCCTATTCCCCAGATCGTGCACCGTGCGACTTCTGGCTCTTTCCCAGGCTGAAGATTGTGCTCAAAGGAACTAATTTTGCCTATGTAGATGAGATCAAAGCCACTGTGACGAGGGAGCTGAGGGACCTCAAGGAGGAGGACTTTACCGAGTGCTTCTGTACGTGGCAGAAGCGAATGCAGAAGTGCATTAACTCTGGGGGGGGGGGGGATTACTTTGAAGGGGACAATGCATAATTTCTCTGTAGATTTTGTAATAAAACATTTATGGGACAGTCTCATTTCTTTTTTGTCATATCTCATAGAATGCTAGGAATCATAAAGAAAGAAACTGAGAATAAAACCAAGGATATTATAATGCCTCTCTATAGAAACATGATGGCAGAAAAAGACCACATGGCCTATCTAGTCTGCCCTTCCATATCAGCCACAACAATAGTCCCCTTTTTTCCTTTTGAGATACTCGGTGTTTGTCCCATGCTTTTTTGAATTCAGATATTGTCCTCATCTCTACCACCTCCACTGGGAGGCTGTTCCACACATCTACCACTCTTTCCATAAAGAAATATTTCTGCATATTACTCCTGAGTTTATCCCCTTTCACCCTCATCCTATTTCCCCTCATAGCAGAGCTTGCTTTCAATCAGTGCAACTGAAGCTTCAATATTGTGTGCAATTCTGGTTGCCATATCTTAAAAAGGAATTTGAACAGGTACAGAGAAGAGCAACCAAAATAGTAAAGAGGATGGAAGGATAGCCCTGCGAGGTAAGGCTTAAAAGGTTAGGGCTCTTCAACCTGGAAAAGAGACATCTGAAGGGAGATAAGATAGAGGTCTATAAAATAATGAATGGAGTGGGACAAGTAAATGTAGATTGGTTATTTACTCTTTCAAAAAGTAGAAATACTAGGGGACACACAGTGAAGCTAATCGGAGAAAATATTTTTTCACTCAAAGTGTAATCAAACTCAGGAATTCTTTATTGGAGGATGCAATAAAAGTTGTTAACGTAGCTGGATTTAAAAGAGGGTTGGATGAGTTCCTGGAGGAAAAGTCCATAATCCATCATGTGGATTAAAGTGGACTGGGGAAATCTACTGTTTACCCCTGAGATAAGCAGCATGGAATCTCTCTACCTTTTGGGAACCTGACAGGTACTTGTGACTTGGACTGGCACTCTTGGAAGCAGGATACAGGGCTTGATAGACACTTGGTCTGACCCATTATGACATCTCTTCTGTTCTTAACAGTTATTGTTGCATATAGACTGGCTCTGTAGCTGCCTATTGTCTTACCTTTGGAAAGGCTGGGGTCTGTAGTATGTATAAATGTCATGGTTCATAGATTGGGTGATAATCAAGTTATTGTATGTGGGACTTTAAGATAGGAAATTTTCAGCTGTTTTTATTAACTTCCTAGAACAATTCAACCCAACTATATTTATTTCTGCCCAGTATTAGAGGATTTCAAAAATGTTCTTGTTATGACCAAGGAACTCACATTCTGTTCTGTGAGGTCTGTTTAGTAAAATGTGTCAGTGCCAACCGAAGTTGTTAAAAGGCACATTTTGGAAAGGCTGTTTTTATGCCCACTGGAATGTACAAAAGCAAAATGTCCAAAATTCCATAGGAGAGGAGGGGAAGAGCAGCAGAGAAGTTGGACACATGTTGTAGCAGCAAAGCGCAGACAAACCAATAATACCAGGAGTCTGTTCAGAAGGTCCAAATCATTTATTTGTGCACAAGTCTCAAGCAGAATCAAATTCAAAATGGCTGAGCAAAGTTTTCTAGCATTACAACAACTTTTATAGACTTCTGTTCCATTCTAGGTATAGAAAAGCATTTCATTGGTCCCGGTACTCTCCCGTACCTCCCGTACCCCTTCCATTGGTCCCGGTACTGATAAGATTATCCACTTATGTTCCTTCAGTGGGCTCGGCACCTGCATACCCCCCTTCTAGTCCCAATTACAATGGCCAGTTCATCAACTTGTTACTTTCATACTCTCAAGGCCATAGAGCCAATTTGTGCATGCAGGGGAGCAGGGCTCTGCAACTCATCTGTCAGCAGTCCCAATTATATTCCTTGCAGATGTACTTTCTTATCAGTAACTTTTAAACATATTTTTCTGTATTTTTCCATCTCTCAGTTTTGCTTATCTAAGTTAGTTTAGTACTCTTGCAGAGTTCTATCCTACAATAGCAGCATGTTGGGGAATGTGTAATTCCTATGAGCCTCTTCACAGGCTTCATTTACAGGTCAAGCTAGTTAGGCCTGCCTGCTTATGTCAGACACTGTGGATCACAGGCCTGCACCTGCCACAATGTAAATACGTCTTTGTCAATATGCAAGGAAATGGGGATGTGCAGAATGCAGACCCAGGCATGTATGAGTTGATGACCGATTTTGGAAAGAAAACATGAGATCAGTGGTGTGATCCGGCCGGTTCAGCCCAGTTTGCGCAAATTGGGTTCCTGCCACAGACTGCACGAACTGGGCTGAAAACAGCTTCTAGATGCCAGCGTTACACTGGTGGGACTCCCCCTGCCCGCCTATGGTTTGATGGCATTGAGGAACTGCGGCATCGCGGGAAGCCTCCTATGCCATCAAATCACTTGTGGGCGGGGGGATTGTGCCGCTGGGCCACCAGGGAGCTGCTCTCCTGTGGTGATTGCCAGTGGCTTGAGCATGCAGCACGACAATTCAAATGCGTTGCCGGTGCTGCACGCTCGGTCCTGTCAGTGGTGGGATATATCCAAACCCATTCCTGTTCGGATCAAATCCCACCACTGCATGAGACATATGAATGTCCATGGGACTGGCAACATAGACATGTCCACACCAGCGTTTCAGAATGCACATATGAATATGTAGCCACAAACACTTCCCAGCCTGCCATTTTGCAAATGAGGACATACAGCGCCATGGCGGTATACAGAGAGGTCCTGTTATTTACCTGCTATCCATATTTGAGGGCAAGAAATATATTGTGGCAATAACAGTGCATACCCTTCTATCCTTTCCTGGGGAGATTTCCTTCCCTTCTCCCTATTTGCTTTGTGACTTGCCTGCTTAGATTAGCTGTTGTGAGGCTGGAGTAAGATCTGTCCCACTGGAAGTTAGTTGGATGTAGAGAGGCACGGAGAGGAGGCAAACACTTGAAATCTGCAAACCAAAAATCATGCTGTTAAAATGCCTCTCTTCCTCTTTCCACAGGTCTCAGTAGCCTCTGAGACAGCTTCCGTGGATGACAGTTTGGAATATCCCCCTTCAGAAGTAGAGTTGCCAACTGGCTCCAGATATACCCAACAGGCTTGATCTAGGTCTGGGTTTACCCCATTGCATGCAGGGACATGTAGTTCTGATTTCTCCATTGCACTCCATAAGAAAAGCAAGACTACAAGTCCCTTCATGCAATGGAGTAAACCCAGGACTGGAGCAAGTGTGTCGGATGCATCTGGAGGCAACTGGCAACCCTACTCAGAAGCTGTCTTCTCTAGAGCTAGTAGATGGATTATCAGCTGAAGACAAACAGCCCCAGAACCAAGAGCAGCACAGTTTGGAAAGGGCGCCAGCACTCAACAAGCTGCATTCTCCGCCTTCCTTCCCAGACTGCAGCTTGCTCCCACACACATCTGGTACCAGCCTGCCTGTCTACCATCTTCAGAAAAAGATCCAAGCCTTATTTTAAGGCATCATAGCCACTGCAAGAGCCACAGCAAAAGCCAGTGGGAACTAGAGTTCCAAACATGTCTTAGAGATTACCGAAAGGACAAGAAGATGTGGCCATTATGTGTCACATGCTGAGCAAGCTGATTTGCCTGCATCGCAAGTCATACAGTAATAGGAATGATGCAGTCATAATGCAGGACATCTAAGACTGTATAGTCACCATGAGTGACTTTACCAACACCTTCCTCCGAGGCATTTGGGCCATGAATCAGTGGCAGGCAAGAAGAAGCCCTTCCATATTCACCCTCACTATTCCCTGTGGAATTCTGAGTCTTGGGGATGGAGAGAACAGAGTGAGCACTGAAGAAGATAGGCAAGACAAGCATAACAGAGAGATGCCTTCCTGCTGTGCTCTGCATGAAGATATTATCTGCGGGGCACTCATGCCAATGTTCGCTCATTTACATATATACATATTGACACAAATATAATTGGCATTTACATGTAAATGGTGATTTTAGATATGATAGAATTTATACATGGATGCCCTTTCTATGTCAAAATTGCAGGGGGGTGTTTCAGGGGTAGAGGAGGAGTCATTCGCAATTATACACATGGAAAAAAACAACAGGAAAATATGGCCAAGATGCCGCATTTCACAATTTTCATGAATAAGAATAGACACTTAAATGCATACTCGTATGTTGGCCATTTTGCAAGCTTTTAGTGTAGCTGGATTTAAAAGACGTTAGGACAAGTTGCTGGAGGAAACGTCCATAAACCATTATTAAAGTGGACTGGGGAAATCCACTGTTAGCCCTAGGATAAGCAGCATGGAATCTGTCTACCTTCGGGGAACCTGACAGCATGCAAGCATTCAGCGTGCCTTTGTCCAATTTTACTCTGAGCTCTTTGGAGCTTGATATCAAGAATTTCATGGAGAAGCTGCTAAGATGCTAGAGTGTCCCTTTGAGCTTTCTGAAATACAAGCCTGTATTAAGTAGCTGTGTGCAGGGAAGGCTCCTGGACAGGATGGATTTAGTGCTGAGTTTTATCAAAGGTTTTCGGTGGATCTGTCATCTAAATGACTGAAACTGTGCTCATTCTTTCTGAATAAGCAGATGGCAGCTGGTGCATTCATAGAAGCATCTGTGATTATTATACCAAAACCGGGAAGAGCCAAAATCATAGGCCTATCTCACTTTTAAACTATGGTTGTAAAATATATGCAATGCTCCTTGTGCATAGGGTGCTGAAAGTACTCCCTTCGGTAATTCATGTGCAACAGACTGGTTTTATTAAGGCTAGACTAACGGCTGATAATGCCAGACTTCTCTGCCATGTTTTGGAACGGGCCAGGAGTGTGGAACAATCTGCTGTAGCCAAGGCGTTTGATGCAGAGAAAGCTGTCGACAGGGTAAAGTGTTTTGGGCTAGGTGAGGAGTTGGTGAAAAAGGTAAAGATACGCAGTCGCTATGGCTAAACTTTGTGTGAATGGGGCCCTGTCAGAGGCTTTCAGCTTTCAGAGGGACTAGGCAGGACTGCCCATTATCCTCTATGTTGTTTATATTGGCTCTGGAACCCCTGACGATTGCCATATGTGAAAATATTGCAATCCATGGGGTGGGGCTGGTAGGATTCTCCATTAATCTATCCACCTATGCAAATGATATTCTCATGCAACTGGAGGAATCACTTTCGGTGATAATGAAACTTATTTGGGAATATGCATTATTGGCTCAATATAAGGTGAATTTAAATAAAACGGAACTTTTTCCATTTAACAAATGGTGTAATAAAGCGCAATATAATGTTTTCCAACTTAAATGGTGTTGTTCAGGGATTAAGCATTTGGGAATCCATTTTAGGAGTAGTTTGGAAGAAACTATAGGTGTCAACAAAAGGGCTGGTAATAGACAATGTTAAGACATTCTGTGACAAATTGTCTCCTTTTAATCTGAAATGGTAGGGGCTGTTAGACACCATAAAAATGTTGACTGTTCCCCAAAAACATTATGGGCCCGATATTCAAGGGCATTTACACTCTAAGCGGCATTTAAATGCTGCTTAGAGGGCTATTTGTTTCTCCGAAATCCTGACCTGGCTCAAAGATCATAACCTAATGATTAACACTACAAAAACTGAAGCCATATACGTAACCAGGAACCAGCAATTCACACCCCCAACTACAATCAAACTCCATGATATCAACATCTCCATTAACAGAGAAGTAAAATACTTGGGAGTAATCATAGACCGCACCCTTAGCATGACACCCCACTTAAAACAAACAACCAAAAAGATCCTGTACAAACTAAAACTGTTAAAGCAACTCCACCCTCTTCTTCACCATGATGACTTCAGATCGGTCATCCAAGCTATCATAACGCCCCATTTTGACTTTGCCAACGCCACGTTAAGGGTATCACAAAACAGGCATTAAGGTAGATCCAAACTGTCCATAATATAACCACTAGGATAATTATGAACGTCAATCCAATGGAGCACATAACCCCAACTCTTTATGCACTCCATTGGCTACCCATCCAAAGCCGCATTAATTACAAAATATTGATTTCCACCTTCAAAGTAATAAATGACATTGCCCTTTCTTACCTTTCCACCCTCATATCTAAGGAACCCAATAATAGAAATCAACGCAACTGGAACAAAAACAAGCTGGTTATCCCAGCAGATTTCAGAAAAGCCAGGAAACGAACAACAAAAAAGCTGTCTCGTATGTAGCACCAAGCCTCTGGAATGCCATACCAGACAACCTCAGGGAATTAAATGATCCTCAAACATTTTGCAAAACCCTTAAAACCCATCTATTCTCCATCCACTATAGCACACTAACAGAACAAAATACACCTGTAGCTACCACCCCTGCACCCTAAATACCACTCTTCAATCAGCCCAGAGATGTAAATAACCCCTGTTGCTTAGAATTCCTAATGTACATAGTTTAAATTTGTATCGGCCTCTATGTATATAGTTCTAATAGCGTTCTCTGTAACAGAATTTGTACTTGTTTCTGTACAATTCACAATGTTGTTATTTGTAAACCGCGCTTGATCATTTGGAAAACACAGTATAAAAAGTTTAATAAAATAAATAAATAAATATAAATATTCAGTGGCACTAACATAGTGCTTCTGAATACCCCCAATTAATGCCGTTAAATGCTCCGATGCTAACCATGTAGCATTGGGGTGTGTCGTGGGTATTCCGAGGAGCGGAGGCGGCATCTGTCGCTAACCGGGCAGTGGTGATATTGCACCGCTGCCTGGTTAGCACCCACAGGTAAAAGATAGACACAGCAAAAGTTGGCCTATCTTTACCCATGGGAGCTAACTGGGCAGCAACTCAATATCACTACTGCCCGGTTAGCTTCTGCGGGCTTGTGGGCTGAGCAGTGACCCCAAATATTCAATGCTGGAATCGCATATGACCCTGGTATTGAAAATCCAGGGTTAAAATTTAGTGGTGACAGCTATGCAATGTAACAGCACCTGGCCATCCCAAAAGTATATTGTGCCCTATGTTCTTAATGCAATCCCACTCCATCTCCCTACATCTTTTTATAGGACAAAGAAAACTCCCTATAACTCTCTGGCTAAATTAAAATTGTCCAAGGACATGGATTTCCCTGATTTCGAAAATGATGATATAGTACAGAGACCATTCTCTTCTCCTTCCTGAATAAACTCCATGTTTCTCACAACCGTGGTGATGTTCCCTCATTGTCTCAATGGATCTCTCCTCAGCTTTTGATCTGGTAGATCACTCCACCCTCCTTTCCCGTCTCCATGATTCTGGGGTCCGTGTTACCATTCTACACTGGTTCCGTTCCTTTCTCACTGCCCGATCCTTCTCTGTTCAATATGGCTCCTATGCTTCCCCTGTCACTCACCTCCCTTGTGGTATACCCAAGGTTCTGTCCTGTCTCTTCTCCTCTTCAACATCTTCCTGGCCTTCTCAGTCTCAGTACACAGTATCGGCTAATTCTGCTTTACCACCCTAGTCCAACCACTCCTGATCTTACCCCACTGAACTTCTGCCTCTCCCAACTCTATTCCTGGCTGTCTGCCAATTATTTGCACCTCAACTTCTCCAACTCCGCTGCCATTTGGTTTATGTTCAGTGCTCTCTGTCCTTCACTGCACCCACCCCCATCCCAATGGTATCAACCCTTCGCTACCTGGATATTATACTTGATTTATTGTTATCCTTCCATGAGCACCTATCGTCTCTTGTCCATAGTTCCTTCTATTCTTTAAGCCAGATCCGTGCAGTTCGGCCCTTCCCCCCTTCCCTCCCTCACCACCCTTCTTTGTTCCTAGTTATCATGAGACTTAATTATTGTAACGTCGCCCTAGCAGGTCTCCCCCAATATCAAATACAATGATTACAACTCCTTCAAAACACCGCTGCTCGTATCATTATCCATGCCTCCCATTCAGATCATATCACTCCTCTTCTCATGCACCTTCACTGGCTCCCACTTAAGTACGGAGTGCACTATAAATTCTACATCCTTGTTCAAAAACATATTCACACTTCCACCCCACAGTATCTGGCTTATCTTCTGCGTCTTCACACCCCTCATCATCTGCTTTGCTCTGCCCACACCAATCGTTTGTTCCTTCCCTCTGCCTCACAGGCCCATCTCGAACTCACCCGACAGTCTGCTTTCTTTCTTCTTGGCCCCACACTCTGGAACTCCCTACCCTCTGCACTCTGCCTAGAACCCTCAATTCAAAAGTTTAAAGCAATGTTAAAAACTCATTTTTTCCAACTCACCTTCAACCTCTCCCTCTCGCAAAATCAATAGTTCTGTTTTCTCCTCCTTTCTCTCTTTCTTGTCACCTTCTCTACTCTCTTGGTCTCTAGTGTAGTGTCTTCTGTCCTGCCAAACAATGACATTCCTTTCTTTTTCTAATTTCGCAGCAAACGTAGCTATTATTGTGAACCACCCTGAATGCTATTGCATGGGCATATATCAAGTGAACAAATAAAGAAAAAGGTTTTGTTTTAAATTATGTTTACAGGTGGTATATTCCCAATCATGATGCTTCTATGACACTGGTGCATAGCTGTCTCTGCTGGCCTTTAATCCAGGATATTCAATGCCAGGGTCATATGCGTCCCCAACATTAAATATCCAAGGTCACCGCACAGCCTCTGCAGCCGCAGAAGCTAAGAGCCCAATTCCACATGTACATCCAGCCTGTGAGCATGTAGAAATGGAAGACGGGGTCGATTTAGATCTGATTCCCGAAATGCAGGTCTTAACACATCCATGATTCCAAAATCGGGGACATAGATGGATACGCACTCACTGTATTCTGCAAAGGTAGACGTAATCGGTCTTCCTGTCTGACCGCAGCCACGCCTATGCTGTGACAATGTGCACCCCCAATCTTCTGTGCTCATTGACAGCGTTGTGCACATGGCAACCACACATTACAGCTGATGGAACAGTAGTGCAGCTGCAATACAGACCAGTTATACCCGTCTGTTGCATGGCCTGTGCAACACTCAAACCACATACACAAACACAATCTCAGTTGCATGCACAGAAAACATAACCTGATAAGATGATGCCCTGCATTTATATGCAACAGCAGGTATAACAGCATGACATGGCATCCCATGACTACGAGTCTGAACTGCGTTTCTCCCTCAAACAAGATGCCATCCTATAGTCACCTACATTCTATCCATACATCCACAAGCTCAATATGCAGCACAGAGAACCTGTCATGATAGCCTGAAGAAACACTATTGCTTAGCTACCTTTGTCAGTAGTGGTGTTTAGTCATGTTCCATTCCCATCCCTCATCTCTGCACTCTGTTCTGTATGACTGCTTCTTGTGGGCCTCCAGACTGCAAATACACCCCCTCGATACATACTTGTCAAACCAGTCAGCGCTATCGGATGCATTGAAGGGCAGAGCAAAAAATAATCAAAGTCCTGCCCTTATTCCATGTTCCTGCAGGACTAACCTGTATATCTGGGGGTACCACAGAGAACGTACACAGGCCATTCGTGAATAAGCTGTGTACGTCCCAGCAGCTGACCATGACACTGCTCCGCCCCTTCCTACCTATGATCAGAGATCCCCGCACAATCGCCATGTAAGTGCAGGACCGTGATGGTTGCAGAATACGGTCGTAGACGTTTTCACTAGAAACGTCTATTTCACATGTTCAATAGCCTTATTCCCATTCCTGAATGACCTCCTAACTGGATAGGAGAGATATTGTACCACTACCTGATTAGTTTCTATGTGTAAAGCTAGATTAGCTTTTGCTGTGCCTAACTTTATCTGCAGGTCGCTAACCGGGAAGCAGTGCAATATCACCACTACCCGGTTAGCGACTGTCACCATCCATTACATTCCTTGGAACGCTCATGACATGCTCCGATGCTAAGTGGTTAGCATCGGGGCGAATAGCGGCATTAGTTAAAGATATTCAACGGCACTAACTGTGCTAGTGTCACTGAATATTCCATTCAGCAGCATTTACATGGTTTATAGGTCTGTAAACCATGTAAATGCCTTATCGGGTCCTTGGTATTTTGGGAACATTGGTTTAAAGCTGGTATTGTCGGGCCCGATTTTCAGTTGGGCAGGGCTAAGCACCGTAGCCACGTAGCCCTGCCTGCGACCCATAAACCCTGGATTTTCACTTCTGCAGCAACGGAAGTGGACATCTGGAGTTTGCCACAAAGCCGGAAAGCCGCCGAGTCTAACCAGGCAGCAGTGATTTTGGATGCTGCCCGTTTAGCCCCGGCACCTTAAAGAAAGGTGAGGGCTTTCCTTGCCTATCTTTTAAGCCGCAGAGTGCTAACCAAGCAGCATCCAAAATTGCTGCTACCCAATTAGCACCATTCCCCACCTCTGCTCCGCCCCAGAACGCCCCCAACACGCCCTGAAGCTAACCGGATCGCATCGGGGTGCGTAGGGGACTTAATCAGGGATTTTCAAAGGCACTAGCCATGTAGGTGCCTTTGAAAATCCCTGCTTAAGGCATATACATGATTAACATGGGCTGTTAACTGTGTAAATGCCTTTGAAAATTGGGCCCGTCATGTTTAAGGATGTTTGGGATAGAGAAGGCTTCCTAATCACATGAGAACTCGTGTCAATGATTTCATCTTACCAGACAAAATATTATCCGATATATTCAGCTAAAGCATACTGTCATTAAGGATTTCAGAGGGTCAGAGTTTAAGGATATGCTACCCTCTTTGATAACATGCTGTGAATCTGCTCATGCTTCTGGACATACAGCTGTCATCGTTTATAAGATACAGTACTAAGGGTATGATGAAGCAACCAAAATTAATCTCTACAAAGAGGGTGGTAGCTAACTGAGACCCAATGGAAGTCTTTCTGGTTGCAGGCCAAGTGGACACTGGTCTCTGCATGGCTGCATAATCTCTGTATTTCTTAATGCATAAGGTAAGGAAGATCACTGAACTGCATCATGTGAGAACAGAGCTTCCCTGCATTTTCTGATCTAGGCACTTTATTGCATATGATGTATGATTGCCCTATTAATCAATGGTTCTAGACAGCAGTTTGGGAAAAGATTTCCATTATTCTGCATATTCCTGATAAATTGTTGGCTGCGGTTGTCTTTTTCAGAAGGCTGGATGAAAGGTCCCCACTCAGTCCCTTTGCTGGGAAACTATATGACAGGCTTATTGCTTTAGCATTCTAATTGATTCTACAGAACTGGAAAAATGGGGTATAATCAGTTTCCACTTTTGGTGGAACACAGTGTGCCTCACAGCAAAATATGAGCTTGCAGTAGCTCGGTGCTACAACAACTATAAGAAATGTTTTGGGGGCCAGTGACCAAGTTCTGTGAGAATCTTTCAGGATGCCTTTTATCTCCTTCATTGCCTTACTGCTTCTACCATTAATAACATTAGTTTCCAGCACTAACAATGTGTTACCATCCTTCTGAGGGTTGGATGGGGGAGGGGAAGGAAGGTTCCAGAGTGAGGGGAATTTTTTTTCTCTTTTTTTAAAATGAATTTTTGTATTGCTTTTTCTGTTTTCTTCTTGTTTATCTTTGTGGATGCTTTGATATATTAAAAAAAGCTTTAAAAAAAGATCAGCATTGGACTGCAGAAAACATGGTAAGTTAATTGGCACACCTATTGGGAATAGCTTGATCTGTGGCATCTGCAAGTGTGTGCCAATCCGATCCCCTCTGATCTGCGAAGCTAAGCAGGGGGATCGGATTGGCCTGGTTAGTATTTGGATAGGAAACCACCTTGGAATACCAGGGTCATGCATGTTCATCTTTAACAGCCCCCTTTCCCTTACAGTTGACTCTCTGTTAATTAGACTGCAGGACTTAAGGCATAAGCCCAAGATGTTCCCACAGAGTAACTGCAGACTCTGGTGACCAATAATAGGAGAAGGCTGGAGGTATACAGAAATGCTTTCTAATGAGGTTAGACTTGCCAAGGACCTCTCACAGAACAATAACACAACAGAATTGGCAGGCAGAAATGTGGTGAGTAAACAGGCACAGGTGAGGGCAGGTAGAAAAGGATCAGAACCAATAGGCAAGCTAAGGTCATCATCAGAAGATCAGCAAAAGATGTAGGACACCCAGGAACTTGTGCATAAGACCTATCTAATGGTGGGATAGAATGGGAGTTCCTTGGTCTAGGGTGCACAAGACCAATAAGTGGAGATACATTCTTAGAGAACCAATTAGGCCAAGATGCATCAAGATATAAGATCAGAGGACCAAGTGGAGAAAACTGCATCATTAAAATGTGACTAGGAACAGCATAAAAGTCAGAAAGAAGCTAAAGTGTACCCCCATAAGGTGTCTCCTGGGGGTAAAGTACATGACACTTCCCTAGTTTGGTTTTTGCTCTGAGTTCATCCAGATGATTAAATTGTTGTACTACTCCTCCTTCTGCTAGAATTTATTTCAAGAACCTGCTGTCCACCCCCTTTAGACTATATAAGGGCATGAGGCAGGGATGCCTTCTGTCCTCTTTGCTTTCTAATATTGCACTGGAGCCTTTGGTGCTGACCAGGAGTAGTGCAAAAGAGCGTAAAATCTCTGGGTATGTTATCCCCTGCAACTATTCCCACCCTCACAAATTTTTTATAATGTTAACTGCCTTGCTGCTATAACTAAAAATTATACTCCCTCACTATTACCCTCCAACTGGAGTGGAGGAGCAAATCAGTTATTAGAGCAGCAAGTTAGCAGGAAAGCCAGGGTTCAAATTCTACTAACACTCCTTGTGGCCTGCCTTGGGCAAATCACTTAAACCTCCATTGCCTCAGGTACAAACTTAGATTGTAAGCCCTCTGGAGACAGGGAATTACTGACTGTGCCTGAATATAACTTGCTTTGAACTACTGCTGAAAATCTGTGAGCTAAATACCCATAGATAAATAATATCATGGCCTTTATTACAATTAGGTCTAGTCCAACCTTACTTCTGTTAATAGATTGGGTTTCAGGTTATATAGTTAACTGGACTAAATCTAAAGTTCTCTCTCAGAATAAGCTCACAACAAGTCAATATCCATTTCAGCAGAAACCTGATACCAAGTATTTGGAAGTCTGGTTTAGAAGTGCTCTTCAGGAGAAAGCATAGTTACTCACCTGTAACAGATGATCTCCGGGAACAGCAGGAATTTAGTCTTCACATATGGGTATCGTTAGTACCGACGGAGCCTGCGCGGGAACGCTCCCCAGCGTCCAATTAGAAAGCTTTTGGGAGCATCCCACAGCGCCTGCGTGCTGCCTTCCCACCTTTCCCAACTGTCTCTCTCCAGTTGAGTTTAAAGCTGAGACAAAGAGAGAGAGAGAGGGAGAGAGAAAAAGAGAGAGATAGAGAGATACAACTCCTAGGGGAGGTGGGTGGGTTGTGAAAACTAAATTCCTGCTATTCCCGGAGATCACCTGTTACAGGTGAGTAACTATGCTATCTCCAGGAACAAGCAGGAATGTAGTCTTCACATATGGGGACTCCCTAGCTACAGATGCCAGGGAGAAACCAAGTAGCAATGGAATTTGAAGAAGGGCTGTGAGGATCGGGAGCCCGAAACACAATGTTGGGGTATTGTAATACACTTCTGGATGAGTTGCAATTTGAAGAAGAATATATGGCACTTTTCAGCCTCTGCGTGACTTGGTGAAACGCACTATCGGATGGGCTTTTTGGACAGTTGGAGTCGACCATCCTTTAAAAATTAAGTGTACCTTGTTTGGCTTGATGTTATCGCCTTTTTGGACAGATTTGATTGGAGGTCAGTTTTTGCCCTATGATGATTTAGATATCTCTTTAGGGTTGGTGGGGGTCGTGCTCCCCTTTTATATAAATAGATAAAAAGGAACATTATTGCCACGAGAGGGTATTCACCTTCACGGCAATAGTTTCGACAAAAACTAGTGTGCATAACACATTCTTGGGTTTGGGATATGGGAGGGAGAAACCCCAGACATTGTGTGCCCTTTTGAAAGGGCTCCAATTATTCACATGGATCTCTGGCATCCTATCAGAGTTGATTAAGTATGGAACAGGTGTTGAAGAACAGCCTGACCAAACAAGGCTCCCGGTGGGAGTCCTTGTCCAAGCAGTAATGGGCTGTGAAGGTATGAACTGAGGCCCAGGTAGCTGCTTGACAGATGTCGTCAATAGACACAGAGTGAAGATGAGCCATAGAGGCTGCCATGGCTCTCACATTGTGCGCTGTGACATGGCCTTCAAGAGGAATGTTCTTACTCCAATAGGCAAAAGATATTGTGATGCGGCGGACCCTCTTGCAGAGAGAAAAAAAGTTTTAAATCCAGGAAAAGACAGGTATAGCCTGCAATGTCCTGAGGATCCACCTAGAGGGAGCATGAGAGTCAGTACAGAGTCTGAAGAACCACGCCTCTATGGGCAGGACTTAGGCCCAGTCAGTTTGGATTTAAACAGGGACAGGTCTGAATCAGAGGAGGAAGGAGACCCAAAAGCCAAAGAAAGAGAAGACTCGAAAGGCAGAGAGAAAGCAGGCCCGAGAGGCAAAGAGAGTGCTGGCCTTGAAGACAAGTGGAGAACACAAAGAACCGGTGTGTACAGAAAAGCTGAAGGAGCTGGGCTACGAGGCAAGGGCAGAGGCAGAGAAACAAACTGTAAGCAAATATCTGGCAGATGGCAACAGCTGCAGCCTTGGAACAGAGAGATTCTTCCCTATACTAAGGAAGGAGAGATACCCTTGGAGAACCTGGACCATGCTAAGCTAGAAGCCGACTGGGGTAGGCCTCAAGCCTTCTCAGAGAAGGAAAGGAGAAAACTTAAAGGTAAAACTTTTATCACTTGTAATTGTCTACATAATCCTAACATAAGAGAAGGACAGTGGAAGGAAGCTTCTCCTTGTAACCGAGATACTTATAAGCAAAAGCTTGAAAACAATTGGTCTAAAAAGAGGACTGTAAATGCTAAGCATTGCGCTGAACAGGCTTTTAAAACTCTAACTGAAGAGGAGCCTTTGTTTTATCCAGTGGCCAGAAACCAAAGCCCTAAGCTATCTGCCAGACACTGGAAAACAGTACAGCAAGCTTTTAAAAAGCCAGAGTATAGTTGTGTGGAGACATCGGATTCAGAACTGTCAGAGGTAGAATTCATGCAAGTGGAATCTGCAGGCGAAGAGTCTGACCAGCCGATGGAATGCACATACTGCACAGCAGAGAATCTGGAGTTTATCCCTAGCTCTATGAATGAATAAATGAATGCAGTATATTGTGTTGCCTTAAGCTACTGTGAAGTTAACAGTCATTACTTTGATCAAACAAGTTGCAAACAAACTAAACTGAAGGCTGGATCCGCATGAATGGTCACTCAACAGTATAGTCATATGAAGTATTTTTAAAAAATGGGGAGGGGAGGGTCCATAATGGACATATTTGCCTGGCAAGTCAAAACAAGGAGGCCAGCAGCTCAGAAAAATCAGCCATCTTTTCTCCAAACTGAAGAGCCCTACTTACTTTGATCTTTTTCATTTATAGTTTAAACCTGATGCAAGGGACTTGTTCAGTTGTGATACCATCCAATCCGTTTATCCTGTTTTGAACCATTTGTGCAAAAAGGGGAAATAAAGCTTTTTCATTTTCCCTCCATTTTCGTGCGGACTTGTTTCTCTTTGGGAAGTTGGTTACGAGGCCGGCACAAGGGACTGCCACCCTTGACCCTCGCACCTGTCCAACCCCAATCATCACAATCTTGCGTCCCCCAGCCCTTCTGTGGAAAACTACGCCGCCACTAGGGGGGGCTGCGGGTGACAATATACACTGTGCAATCCAGTTGGACAGTGTCCTTTTGGAGACTGGAAGTCCTAAATGACTAGGATCAAAAGCAACAAAGAGTTGAGAGGACTTTCTATGTTGCTGCGTCCTTTGCAAGTAAAAGGCCAAAGCTCTTTTACAGTCCAAAGTATGAAGATTCCTTTCCGCATTAGAGGCATGAGGCCTTGGGAAAAAAACAGGAAGGTAAACTGCTTGGTTTAAATGAAAAGGTGAAACCACCTTTGGCATATAGTGAGGATGAGTCCTAAGGACTACCTTATCATGATGGAACCTTGTATAAGGAGGATCAGCTACCAATGCTTGCAATTCACTGATGCAATTGCAATAAGAAAAATAACCTTCCAGGAAAGGAATTTCAAAGGTGTAGTAGCTAATGGTTCAAAAGGCGGCTTCATGAGTTGGCCAAGAACCAGATTTAAATCCCATGCCATCGGTGGTGGTTTAACGGGAGGCTTAGTTAGAAGAAGGCCTCTCATAAATCTCGCTATGATAGGATGAGAGGAAATAGGTTGCCCATTTAAAGGCTTGAGAGAAGCTGCAATAATACTCAAATGAACTCTCACTGAATTGGTCTTAAGCCCTGCATTAGACAAATGAAGGAGATATTCCAGTAATGATTCCAGAGGTATTGCAAGAGGTTAAGTCCCTTCTGCGAACACCATATGGTAAACCTTTTCCACTTGAAAGCATAAGAGCATCTTGTGGATGGTTTACTGGAAGCATAAAGGATATCCTTTACTTGCTGAGAAAGGTTAAGACCATGAAGTTCTAGGCTTTCAGCAACCAGGCCCTGAGATGTAGAGACTGGGGATTGGGATGCCACTGCATCCCGTCCTCCTGGGATAGGAGATCTGGAGCAGATCCTAACTCCAGAGATGGAGCTTGAGAGAGATGTAAGAGCAGAGGGTACCACACTTGTCGTGGCCAATGTGGGGCTATGAGAATCATATGGCCTCTGTCTCTCTGAAGCTTGAATAAAGTTCTGGGAATTAGGGGAATGGGTGGGAAGGCATACAGAAAGTCCCGACCCCAATGGAGGAGGAAGGCATCCCTGGCTTGACAACCCTGAGCTGGAATTCTGGAACAGAACCGGGTAAGTTTGGCATTCAGCGGACTTGAAAAGAGGTCTATGTCCAGGGTTCCCCAAAATTGGAAAACTTGTCCACCTGGTCTGCATGGAGAGACCATTTGTGTGAAAGCAGAACTCAACTGAGTCTGTCTGTCCAAGAGTTTTGAATGCCTGGAAGATACACTGCAAGGAGATGAATCTGATGCTCTCTGGCGAGGGCCCAAAGTCGCAAAGCTTCATTGCAGAGCAACAGAGAGCCTGTTCCGCTCTGCTTGTTCACATAGAACATGGCTACTTGGTTGTCCGTTTGAATTAGGACAGTTTTGTAGCTGAGCTGGGTGTGAAACACTCGAAGAGCAAGAAAGATTGCTCTGAGCTCTAGGAGATTGATATGTAGATCAGTTTCCTGTGGAGTCCAGGAACCCTGGGTAGAGAGGCCTTGCAAATGGGCTCCCCAACCCACCTGTGAGGCACCTGTTGTTAGAGTTACTTGGGGTGGGGGTTGCTGAAAAGGGGACCCCACCAACAGATTCTGGGGTGACTGCCACCATTGGAGAGACAAAATAAGATGATCTGAGGTTGCTATTTTGTCTGCCAGGCAACCTGATGCCTGAGTCCACTGAGTGGATAGAGTCCACTGGGCTGCCCTCATATGGAGGCGGGCATAAGGGACCACATGCATGGTGGATGCCATGTGGCCTAGCAATTGTAACATTTCCCGAGCAGTGAGGTGAGAATTTAGCATTGTTTGGGAAGCTAACTGCACAATGCGAAGGCAGCAAGACTGTGGAAGATAGGCCCTTGTCTGTCTGGTATCCAGCAGGGCTCCTATGAACTCTAGAGACTGAGTGGGAGCTAGGATGGATTTTGGGAAGTTTATGACAAGTCCCAAATATTGAAGGATATGCATTGTGCGAGATAGAGAAAACCTGGCCTCTGGCTCTGATGGGGCTCGAATGGGCCAATCATCCAAGTAAGGGAAGATGAATATTTTTAGGGTGCGGAGAAATGCTGCCACCACAGCCATGCATTTTGTGAACACCCTTGGTGCCAAGGCCAGGCCAAAAGGAAGAACTCTGTATTGGTAGTGCTTCCCTTGAAATAGAAAGCGAAGAAACCTTCGGTGAGTTGGATGGATGAGAACAAGAGTGTACGCATCCTTGAGATCTAGAGAACAAATCCAGTCCTGACTCTGAAGGTATGGCAGTAGAGTTCCCAGAGAAATCATTTTGAATTTCTCTATGAACAGGAATTTGTTCAATTCTCTGAGGTCCAAAACGGGTCTATGCCCTCCTGTTTTCTTTGGAATAAGGAAAAAGGGGGAATAGAACCCTGCACCTTGTTGATGAATAGGTACCTCTTCTATTGCTCCTTGGTCAAGAAGCAGGCTGACCTCGTGATCTAACTGGGAATTGAGAGAGGTCTGAGAATTGAACTGTCTTACCATTGTAGGAGGGGGCATGCTGAGGAAGTGAAGCTTGTATCCCTCTCTTACAATGGACAGAGTCCAACTTTCTGCTGTTATCTGCCCCCATCTGGGGGCAAAATAACATAACCTTCCTGGAATGGTGGAAGGCTCTGCCCCATTCAGGGCCAGGAAGACAAAGTTCTCTAGATGGGAGTCAAAGCCCCTGTGGAGGCTGAGTCTGCTGAGCCGGTTGAGGCTTAGCAGCCTTTGTTTTTCTTTGTTTAGGTTGTTGCTGACCCTTTTGGGCAGACAGACCTGAACGATGCCCTTGCTGGGTATAGGAGGGGTAGAACTTCTTCTTTCTAGTGAAGAATGTTTTTTTGTAGGACTTTTTCCTTGCAGGATCAGCTGTAGATTTTGATAATCTATCCAAAGTGAGATTATCAGCATCTAGCTCATTAGCTTTCTCTTGCCAATTTTTGCCAAAGAGATTCTCTCCTGTGCAAGGAATATTCCCCAGTTTGTCCTGTACCCAAAGTTCCAAGTCAGATGCCTGAAGCCAGGCAATCCTACGTGCACCTATGGCAATAGCAGAAGTTCTGCTTATGCACTCAAAACAATCAAAAACTGCACGATTTACGAATTTGGAAACATCCTGAGCATGTTTGATAAGTGCAAGATAATCTTGTCTCTTATCATCAGGAATGAGAGGGCTCAGAAGCACTAGATCTCCTGTAACTTCCTTAAGGAACATTCCCATATATAAAATGTAGGAACTAATCCTGGCAGAAAGCATAGAGGCCTGGAAGGTTCGATGCCCAAATGCATCAAGAGTTCTACATTCACGTCCTGGAGGATTAGATGCATGTCTTTTTGCACTCTTGATCCTTCTCATAGCTGATTCCACCACCATGGAACGGTGGGGCAGCTGAGTTTTTTGAAATCCAGGACAGGGAGGAACTCGATACATGGTATCGAGCCTACGAGAATGAGGAGAAGTGGTGAGATGTGTTTCCCACATCCTTAGCATGAGATCATGCACGATCTCATGAATAGGCAAAGTAGCTGCCTCTTTGGGAGCTTTAGGATACTGTAAAATTTCCAATTCCTTTGCCCTAGGCTCTGTTTCAGGAGCCACTGTGATGGAAAGACCTCGAGCCACATCTCGGATAAAATCCTGGAAGGATATATCCTCTGGAGGAGACATCCTACGTTTAGGAGAGGAAGAATCCTCAGGAAGAAGTACTCTGGTATCGACAGAGCTGTCAGAGTCTTCAGACTCATTGGAGGATTCAAAGTATCTCCTGTCTGGGTAATCGTGCAGTGCACGATACCGGTACCGATCGAAGTCAGTATTGACAGGGTCCGGTACCGACTTGTCAGTACCGGAGGGCACAGCATGCGTCGGTACGGGTAGTCCACCTGCCGACGTCGATGCAATTGCCCCCGGTACCGGTTGAATTGTCTGAAGCGGTTTCGGGGGGCATCAATGCCGAGAGAAGAGCCGCCAGACTGCATTCAATAGCCAAGAATCTCTGGTCTATCGACGCCGCCGATGCCTGGGTATCAGTACCGGACAAAGCGGCCAGTACCCCAGAGCATGACACCAGTAGTTCTGCCGAGGTTGGGGCCTCGAGAACATCCTTGAGCCCCGATGATGCTTTGGAAGCTGAAGCCTCCCGCAGGGGCAATTTTGCCGGTGTGAGTCCCTCAAGGGCAATGCCAGAGGCATCTCGATACTTAGAAGGAGATCTACCCTTTGAGGACCGGCTAGACTTATGTTTAGTTACCTGAGATCCATGGGAGGAAGACGAATCCATGGGAGATGTTGATGCCGCAGATGCTGCATCAGAGGGAAAAAGGGTGCTAAGTTTAGCGGCTCGGTTTTGCCGACCCCTCTTCGACATCATCCCACAGGCAACACACTTGAAGATAGAGTGGTCAGGACCTAAACATTTGAGGCACCACTCATGGGTGTCAGTGATGGAGATGGTACCGCCACACTTGGAACACTTTTTAAAACCCGAAGCGGGTTTTTCCATTGTAGAGGAAAGTTGGGCCGAGTGCCCAAAATGGCGCGTGGCACCAGAAGAGCAAAAAGCTGGAAGACTCCAGGAAAAGATCTTTTTTTTTTTTACAAGGAAAAGAAAGAAAGAACCGGCAGTATTGGTGTAGCGTCGAAGGAAGGCAGACGTGACCACAAAAAAGAAGAATAAATGGGATATTTTCTGTGGTGACAGGAAGTGCGACCTGCTGGCTCCGCGGAAAATGAAGAACTGGTGAGAGACAGTTGGGAAAGGCGGGAAGGCAGCACGCAGGTGCTGTGGGATGCTCCCAAAAGCTTTCTAATTGGACGCTAGGGAGTGTTCCTGCACAGGCTCCGTCGGTACCGACGATACCCATATGTGAAGACTACATTCCTGCTTGTTCCTGGAGATCAGAGTTAATGTCAAGCAGCAGTTGATTGCTCCTGTGAAGGAACTTACTTTGGAATGGCCCCCTCTATACCTACCCTGATGGGGAAGATTGGAGGCAATTAAGATGATGACAACTTAACTTAAGTATATATTACCTATGATTCCTCTTCCATTCCTCTCTGGGGTATATAGGGAAATAAATAGGACTTTTTGGACTTCCTTTAGTAAAATAAAAATCTGCAGAATGCTCTTTGCAAGATGAAGTTCAGCAAAAGTCTGGAAGGGAGTTGACTTCCCATACTTTCAAATTCATTACCAGTCTTTCATTTTACATGAGAGTTGTCTTTGGTTTCAAAGTGGGGAAGTGGGGGGTGGTATTGTCTAAACCTATTTAATTTATAATGGAAGAAGACTTACTGTATTTGCTCCTATTCCACTTCTTTTAGCTCCTGGAATGCAGCTATCTACCTGTTGCCTGACAGGATAGTTTAGTCTTCACTGCCACAGCAGAGGTGCTTCTGAAACTAGTCAAGAGTACTTTGTACAGATAGAGTGTCCAGAAAGATGCCACTCTGCAACATTACTTTAGTGAGAATTCAGAACCTGACTGTGAATTGGACTATCTGGTAGGATCTTGGAATTTGGACCATATAACAAGTTAGTCCGAGAAGTCCTTTAAATCCTTTAGTGATCCACAGGGAGAATTTGGGCTTCTATCTACTCATAACCATGGCATATTGCACTTGGCCTTCAGGATCCTCTTCAACTCTTCCCCTTCTTCCCCTTCCCCCATGTTTAAACACCATACAACATTCATTATACCATGAACAAACAGATTCATAGGCTACAGCTTCCAATCAAAAATAACATTAACTGAATAATAACTAAAACAACCACTTCATGCTGACGTCTCTGCTTGTATAGACTCAAATTCGCAGTTAGTCTTTAACAACTAAACCCAAGACTCCAAATATGGCACTCAACATCCGCAATTTTGTGCCCAAGCACCCCAACCCAATACTTGAGCTCCTTTTCTTATGAACTTTATCTGGACCTAGGAACCTCTCTTTCACACCTAGACATTTCAGATTTGTAGGTACATCCTTTATTGCTGGTAAGATCCTGCTACCAGGAGGCTTATGGCCCAACTAATCCCACTGTGATTACACCAAACCAATAGTCCTGTGCAGGTTGGCATCATAGATATCTAGCCCAATGTCATTTAGATGCACCCTATCCCCTCTCGTATAATGTTGAATCCCCGCTATAATACCCTCATCTTTTATTACCATTCTCTCCCCCAGGCATCACAGAAGTACCCATTTCTGTATTAGCTTCTTTCTGCTTTTTTCAGTCCCCCCTGGCCTCCTTGCTCCTTCCCTCTTCAACCAGAGGAGGATCTAGGACTATATGATACTACCCCCCCACCCCCACCAACCTAGGGTGAATCCACGTGATGCATTTTTTTCATTTTGATGATCAAGTCAATGCCTTTGGTACTTACTAAATCATTTCTCCCCAAATGTGGCACAAGATAGTTAGGGGGAGGGTCGCCTACCTCTGCTTCAATTCTCAAGTGCAGGCCTTAGTTGGTTCCAGGGCATCACCCACTTCCCTAACCACTATATTCTTATTGTTTCTGAGGGGAAGCCTAGCTGCTTGCTGTAGCAGCTGCCCACTTCTCTTCTCCTGGCCCACTGCTCTTCTCCTGTATGAATGCCAAACTATCCAAATTGTAATACCCTTTACACCTGAGAAGATAAAACATTTGATGATAATGTTAATAGCTCTTGCACCACTTAATCTCTAATATAAGAATTGTATCTATTTGATGCTCATATCCCAATTTCTTGTATCTTTTTGACCCTAAATTTCAACTTATGCACTGTGGTGGCTGCATCTATATGAAATGAATTGAGCATTGATCATCCAGTTTATAATCGTATACTTCCAGGGCTCTATACCATTATGTTTTAAATTGGAACTGGGATATGCAACAGCCATCCTCTTACCTCAATGGAGCTCCCGGCAATTGGGGTCTGACTTGTAAGTGCTCACTCATGGCCGACATCAGGCAAAGGTCCCTCAACCTGGTTGAGCCCAACCAAACCATTCTACCTGCCCCTTTCTGGTCTGTTTTTGACCTCTCAAGGAATCAGCCAATTCTGCCCTCTCTTCGTTATGCTCTCCTCTCTCAGTGCTTCATCTAACACATCTGGTTTGGCCCTAAGTAGCACTTTGTTTATCATAGTGTGATACAGTAGCCGGTGTAGAGCCCATGATAATAGGTGGAAAAGAAGAATTTACCTTGGAGTCTGATAGGCAGCAAACACACTCAGCTCACAGGAGGCAAAAGAGCAATAGAATAAGTTTACCACACACTAGTCCTGACGTAGCAGGAAGGTTAAAAGCTAATCAGGATCACCTGTCCATGAAAGAACAGGCAGCGTGCAAAGGACATGAGGATAAAAGCTGCTGGGTAAATCCAGGAACAGCCAGTGGGGGCAGCGACCTGGGAGGAGTGAGCAACCAGCCTGAGAGCAGACGTCACACAGAAGGAAGCCTGCTGAATCAAGGAAGCAGTAGGTGTGGCCCGGTAGCAGGAAGCAGCCGGGGAAGACTTCTCAGGAACGTGGCCATAGCACTGCTCAGACTGCTGGTAGCTGGAGGTCCCGGGAAGGAGCTGTCTGTAGCCCAGAGAGAGGAGCCAGGACAACAGAGAGAAGGTGGGAACCTAGCTTTAAGAGAAAAAAAGCTAAGGACTCTGTTTTGTCTGGAGGGCCAGGGCATGGCATAAGAAGTAGAGTAAATGTTAGGAGCTATGACGTAATTCCTCATTACGGGAGAGAAAAAGAAAGCCAGAGTGAAACTGTCACAGTACCAGGTATTCAAAACCCAGCTTGCATAGAACAGTTTCCTGATAAGCTAACCAGTGCTTCACAGAGAGGGTTTTACAATGTAACCAGCTATGAGGATTTTAACCCACCTGCAACCCCGGAGGATTGTGAACTAATGCAGTGGGAAAATAATAGCTGTAACCTTGAACCCACACCAATGGACTGTACGTTATGTTTCTCTGATGATATTGAATCATTGTGCTGAACAAGTGGGCAGAAGCTCTGTAAAAAAATACCAAAGGAAAGGAACATATTTTTCTTTGAAGAAACTGTTTTTGTTCCTGGTTTTGTTATATAAAAGGAAATCCGTAGGGAAGGGGAAATAAAGCCCTATTCTTATTTTGCCTTAATTACTCGACTGCAGACTGTTATTGTGCTAGAAGGCAACTTGATCCTCAGGGCCCTAGGCGGATGCCTAATAGGGACCGGGAGAGGCGTCACACATAGAATGGCCAATTTAAAGAGTTTCTTTTCATAATTGTCCCTCAGTAATTCTGAGATTTTTAAAATCACCTCCCTCAACATTGATAGAATAAGTGGCTTTCTTTTATCTGGAGCTTGGGGGGCTTACTTTCTTTATCAATAAACTATTTTGTTGTATATGGTTTGCCCTCTATTTTCAAAAAGAATGACACACTCCCTAGGATTAACCTGGCATGCCTACTGTACTCCATTGTCGCATTGTCAAGTAATAAACTCTTATCAACTGCTCACAACTCTATTTCTCTCACTCATTTCCTAAGTTGAAACTCCTACTTTCCACAGAGTTCTTGATTGCAAACTTTCTGGAGCTTCGGGTAATGTCCTATGCACTTTGTGCTTTCACAATTATCTTAATTCAAACAGACAACCAGGTGACAAAGTTCTACATAAACAAGGAAGGATGCTCAATATCTCTTCATCTTTGCAAAGAAACAATCATTTGGAGTTTGGACATTAGCCATCTCCTTTGGAGCAACCTTGCAAGTAATCTACCTTCTAGCAAACTCAACCAAGTTGCAAACAAACTAAACTGAAGGCTGGATCCGCATGAATGGTCACTCAACAGTATAGTCATATGAAGTATTTTTAAAAAATGGGGAGGGGAGGGCCCTTAATGGACATATTTGCCTGGCAAGTCAAAACAAGGAGGCCAGCAGCTCAGAAAAATCAGCCATCTTTTCTCCAAACTGAAGAGCCCTAACCTTGGAAGCCTTTCCATTTTGATGGCTGATCTCTGCACCTTTTCTAATTCTGCTATATCCTCTTTAAGATACGGGACCAGAATTGCATACAATATTCAAGGTGCAGTTGCACCATGGAACGATACGGAGGCATTATAATATCATTTCTTTTATTCTCCATTCCTTTCCTTATGATTCCTAGCATTCTATTTGCTTTCTTGGCTGCTGCTGCACATTGGGCAGAGAGTTTCAATATATTATCCATGATGATGCCTAAATCCTTTTCCTGGGTGGTGGTTTCCAATGTGGAACTTTGCATTGTGTAATCATAGTTTGGGTTGTTCTTCCTTAAGTGCATAACTTTGCACTTGTCCTCATTAAATTTCATCTGCCTTTTAGACGTTCAGTCTTCCAAATTATCAAAGTCCTCTTGCAATTTTTCACATTCCTCTTGTGTTTTAACAACTTTGAATAATGTGTCATTTGCAAATTTCATTTCCTCACTTGTTATTTCCATTTCCACGTCATTTATGAATATTGTGACACAGTAGCTCCTCAGGAACAGATGGATACAAGTGAGCAGCCGGTGGTAGAAGCCGGTACTGCAGGAGAAAGCAGGGATTTCTCTGCAGAAAGAAAAAAACACAGTTTCAATCAGGCAAAACAGCTCACCTCGAGGGAGGAGTGTAGGAAGGCTTGTGATTGGGCACGCCCCAAGGGGAGGCGGGCAGTGCAGGCTAGAAGCACCTGGTTAAATACACAGGAACCAGGAAGTGAGAGGGAGATCCACGGAGAGACGCAGATCCAGAGAGAGAAGCCAAGAGAGCAACGGAGGTTTCCTTGCTGTGATAATTTCCCTAACAGTCTGCAGCTGGAGGATAGCTTGGAGCAGCATTCAGATGAGGAAGGAAACTGCTGGAGGCAGAGCTCCTTTAGAACGCTGAGAAACCCAAGGCTACAGGACCAGGCAGAGCTGGGGAACAAAGGCAGAAGGATAAAGAAACCTTCAAGAGAGAAGCTCCTGTATAAGGTACCCAGAGAAAGAGGAGTTTATGCTCTAAAGCCAGAAAGTCTATGTTCTGCTTTTAAAAGCAAAGCCAGTCAAGATGGTGGCAGCTGGTGTCTGAAAAGAGAAGCTTTGAATGACAATAATTATTCTTTTGAACTAGCTGAGTCACCTAGCCAGGACAGGGCTGATATACATGCTTTTAAATATTCTCCTAGCACTGCTAAGTTTGAATGTACAGCACCCACGTGCAGGGAAAGGCGGGGAGCTAATGAAAGCCCAGCACATGTTTGTTTTCCAAACGCAAACAAACCTGATAAGCAGCCTGAAATAGATAGGCTCAATCAATACCTATTCACCGAGGGGACAGGAAGACAGCTCAATGAAGGACAGTTTCATGCTGAATCACTTCTTAAAGAGTTCCAGGATTATTTAGAACAGAAGAAGAGTTTTAACCACAGTGTTCCAGTTACTTGCTGTAAGGAAGAAAACTCTGTTCATAATTCTGTGTTTTCCCCTGCTGATGATGATGAGATGATGATGGACTGTTCTACCTGTTTAATTGATAGAGGCAATTAAGCAGAGAGAGGATTGTGCTGGTATATGAAGTAATATAACAGTGACGTAACTTTGACCGACACAAGAAAGCTTGTGGAGGGAAACTGAATTAGAGCACTACTAGTAATTGACAGAACCTGAGCATCATTAGTGAAGGACTTTTCTGTTACCAGCCTGTATGTTAAAAGCACATGAAAGGAATGTGAAGAAATACAGCATTTAAAGCCAGTTAGGCAAAGTTTCAGTTAATCCTGTTTTATTTGGTTTAAACTTCTGCACCGTCTGTAATCTTCTTTTGAACTGCACAATGGCAATATGAGCCACATGAAAATAAACCTCATGTAAATAAATAACTCTTGCCAGCCTTACTGCTTGAAGCATAACACAACTACAACTAACTGCCTCAAGGGCATCATAAGGCAACCCCCTCCTTAACCCTTAAGGTTAAGGGGCGGGCGGTGTCATAATATATTAAAAAGCAGTGTGCCCAGCCCAGATCCCTGGAGTACTGCATTATTCACCTTTCTCCATTCAGAAAATTGGCCATTTAGCCCTACTCTAAGTTTTCTATTTTGTAACCAATTCCTGATCCATAATAGTACACTGCTTCCTATTCTATGACTTTTTAATTTCACCAAGATTCTCTTATGAGGGACCTTGTCAAAAGCTTTCTGAAAATCCAGAGACACTATAACTGTTTCATCTTTATCTACCTGTTTATTCACACCTTTAAAAATTTGTTAAGGCAAGACTTTCCTTGGCTAAATCCATATTGGTTTTCTCTCATTAAACCATCACTATCTACATGTTCGGTAATTTTATTCTTTACAATGGTTTTTACCATTTTGCCCAATACTGATGTCAGGCTCACTGGTCTGTAATTTCCTGGATCACTCCTGGAACCCTTTAAAAAAATTGGGATTATATTGGCAATTCTCCAATCTTCAGGTACTACAGATGATTTTCATTATAGTTCACAAATCACTTATAGTAGGTCTGAAATCTCATATTTCAGTTATTTCAGCACTCTGGGATGCATACCATCTGGTGCAGCTGATTTGCTACTCTTTAGTTTACCAAATAGTTGTAATACATCATTCTGGTTTATCAAGATGTGCTTCAGTTCTTCCGATACATCACCTTTAAATACCATTTCAGGCATGGGTAACTTCCCTACATCTTCTTCAGTAAAGACTGAAGGAAAACTTCATTCAGTCTGTCCTCTATGGCCTTGTTCTGGCTCTCTCATAGCTTTTTTGCTACAAATGTACTTGAAAAAATTTTTATTATGTGTTTTTGCTTCTACAGCAAGCTTCTTTTCAAATTCTTTCTTTGCTTGCCTTATCAGTGCCTTGCATCTAACTTGCCAGTGCTTATGTGGTTTCCCATTTTCTACAATTGGGTCCTTTTTCTATTTCCTGCAAGATGTTTTTTTTTTGGTTATAACATTCAAGCAATCATTTGGCCTTCTTTCCACCTTTCTTAAAGCATGGAATTCATCTGGTCTGGGCTTCCAAGATAGTATTTTTAAACAACACCAATGCTTGATGTATACCTTTAACCTTTGCAACTGCTCCTTTTAGTTTTTTCTTAACTATTTTCCTCATTTTATCATAGTCTCCCTTTTGAAGGTTAAAAGCAAGTGCTGTAGATTTCCTTGATGCCCTCCCTCCTTTTATTAAATCAAAGGAAATCATGCTATGATCACTATTGCCAAGTGGCCTCAACACCATTATGTCTTGCACCAAACCCTATATTCTACTAAGGGTTAGATCTAAAATAGTTTCTCCTCTTGTTAGTTCATGAACCAGCTGCTCCAAGAAGCAATCATTTATTTCATCTAGAAACTGATGGCAAATATGGCCTCAATTGCCAATTTCTCCTCAGCTTTCAACATGAGATCCTAGTCAGAGCTGCTATCTGTGCATCCCATCATCGAGGTGATACCAATCAAAATCACTAAATATTTTACACTATTGGACTACTGAATACTCATTCCATTCGATTTGACTTGAAATAATGGCTCCACCCCTGTCCCCAACACCTTTAACGCCTCTGATTTAGTCATGTTCACTTTCAGCTCATGAGCAAAAAGCCATTCTGAAACTTTTTTCAAGCAGGCATTTAAAGCTCATCAGTCTTCCTGTACACTTCTTTCAGTTACAAACTGTGGTTTTCGCAAGGCCTGAATGCTAAATTGGAATGGGTGATGCTTGTGTGAGACTGCAGACTGATTGGTCAAGATACTGACTGGTAGAAAGAGGATCAGCTGATTCATTTATCAGACGGGGCCAGGTCTGTTGAGATGTAGCTGAAAAATGAACATAGGAAGAAAAATAGAATAATGAAAAGGAATGGATATCATGGGGATCCGTTGTGATAAGTATTGCTGTTCAATTGTTAAGTATATGCCTGAAGCAGAACTCAGTTTGAAACACTTTGTTGTATGAAAAGATGTTTGAGGACTAGTTTGAAGTGAAATTAACAAGAATTTCTCATGCCAAGGAATTATATATTTGGAACTTTTGAATTTGAGATTGAGTTGCTTGAAGAATTTTAAGTTAGAATCACTATAAATAAATATGTTGTATAGTGCTAAATAGTCACTGTTGTACTAATGTACTATTGCACTTTTTAGAAAAATCAGATCATAAATGCAAGATATTTGAATAGCTATATGGTTTAAATAGTATAATGATCCAATGAAAGTTAAAATAAGTAGAATAAGACTTAAAAACAGGCCCTATTGATAGATACTGATCTGCATAGAAATAGCAGGTAAACCCTGCCTCCCTGATTGTCTCTTCCAGCTCCCTTACATAGTCATTGAATGAGGCCAGGGAGAGGACTGACCCTGGGGAACTTCTCATTTCAGCTCACAAGGTTCTGACTGGCAATTATCTATCACCACTCTGCGAAGGACTAGACAAGAAGCAAAAACCATCACAACTCTGTCCCCTTAATCTTCAAGGAAATCAGTTGTCTTATACTGTAAGCAGCTAATAATTTACCATGTCAAATGCTGCAATTGCTTCCCCTCCTGATCAATACAACTTTTTTTTTTAATTTTCAAAGGCTTTATTAAAATGGTGATCACAATGGGCCTGATTTTCGAAGGCATTTACATGGGTAACTTCCCAAGTTACCCGTGTAAATGCCTGATCCGGGATTTTCGAAGGGCACTTACATGGATAGTGTTTTTCGAAAATCCCAGATATGTCCCTAATTCGCCCAGATGCTATCCGCTTAGCATCGGGGCATGTTGGGGGCATTCTGGGCTGGAGTGGAGGCAGATCATGGCACTACCCATGTAGCACTGATTTTTGATACTACACGGTTAGTGCTCTGTGCCTTAAAGATAGGCGTGGCTTTCCCATGTCTATCTTTAAGGTGCTGAGGCTAACTGTGTAGCATCGAAAATTGGTGCTACACGGGTAGATCCTGCGACTTCCTGGCTGTGCATCAACACTCAGATTTTCGATGCCAGGGCCGCATATGACCCCGGCATAGAAAATCTGGTTAGGTGGGAGGGTGGATGGGCTATGTGCCGATGTGATGCATAGCGCTGCTCGCTCAAAATTGGGCTCAGTACTCATAAAATCATTATATTTTCATTACAAACAATGCTTCAATGTTATACAACCACAGCTAAGAAACAAGCCTCATCTTTACAGCATTTTTTTTATCAGACACAGAAGAACCGTCCCCTTTTCCAAAAAAAGAAGGAAAAAGAGAACCCCCTTTTCCTTACCCCCTATCTTCCCACTATAACCCCTTTTATATCCCATGCCTCTATTAACTAATACCATGCAAATGAATCCTCGAGGACATTATACATATCCACATCCATACTGTATGTAGACAGCAGTTTTATTCACTGTGAGGACCATACATTTTCACAAAAGCTTTCCATATCTGCTCAAAATGCTCTAGGGTCTGAGCTTCTTTATTGCTGTCACACACTCCAAATTATATACATCCCACATATGCACCAACCAAGTAGCCAAAGAAGAAGGAGATATCTATCTCCAAGCTAATGACAAATTCAACCTGACCATGTTCATACAATGCCTCACTAATGCTTGCTGATGTGATTTTGATCCAGGAACCAGCAGATTGAACAAATAGATCCCAGGATTCCAGGGAGGCTCCAAACTTAATATTTTTTAGACCCAATATTGTATTCCCTGCCAATGCACCTTAATACAGGAACACCTCTACCAAATATGTGCCTGAGATACTACTTATCCGCAGTGCCTCCAATATAAAGCTGTAGAGCCAGGGAAAGAGTTTCCTATGCATATAGAATTTTGTAATTGTTTTCGACTGCTACCACTACTGAACATCTGTATAGCGCTACAAGGCGTATGCAGGTCTGCACAAACACATGTAAAAGACAGTCTCTGTTCGTCAGAGCTTACAGTCTAGTCAAGACAGACAACACAGTAGCTGTAGACCGAGGATACATCTAGGGGGAATGTTAAAGAAACACAAAGGAGACCGGTTGAGTCAAGATCCGAAAGCGGCAGTGAAGAGGTGAGTTTTCAGCCTGGATTTGAAAAGGATCAGAGAAGATGCATGATGTACACACTCAGATAGTTTGTTCCAGGCATAAGGAACAGAAAGGTGAAAGGAGCAAAGTCTAGAGTTATCAGTAGAAGAGAAGGGCACAGATAGAAGTGATTTTCCAGAAGAGTGAGTTTCCAAGGAGGGGTATAGGGTATAGGGAGAGATAGGAGAAGAAAGATATTGAGAAGCTGCAGAGTAAATGCACTTATAGGTCAGCAGGAGAAATTTGAACTGGATGCGGAAATGGATAGGGAGCCAATGAAGTGACTTGAGAAGAAGGATAATATGAGCATGATGTGCCTGATGGAAGATTAGTCGTGCTCAGACAGCAGAAAAGCCTCCTCCTAACCCACCACACCAGCTAATGCAGGGGTCTCAAACACGCGGCCCGCGGGCCGCATGCGGCCCGCGAGAGCATCTTGTGCGGCCCGCGAAGCACTTACCGGTGTCTAAAAAAAAAAAATAAATCCAAACTTGCCGCCGCAGTATTAGGCGTCCCGCGGCCCCTCTGCCTGCTCTGAGTCCTCTCCTCCCTGCAGCATCAGCTCAAAAAGTGGCGGCTTTCAGAGCCGCGAAGAGAGAGAGTTTCTCTCGCGCGGTTCTGAAGACTCGCTGCTCTTCAGAACCGCGCGAGAGAAACTCTCTCTCTTCGCGGCTCTGAAAGCCGCCACTTTTTGAGCTGATGCTGCAGGGAGGAGAGGACTCAGAGCAGGCAGAGGGGCCGCGGGACGCTTAATACTGTTGGCATTGGGATCAGGGACTGACTGCTGCCAATAGTGGCTATGTTTTAAAAAAATAATAGTCCCGGGTGAAAAACTGACACTACTCAAATTTCTCTGTGGCTGACTATGTTGTCTGTGTGAATTTGCCATTGGTTCATAGACCCATCTGTCTGTTCATGCAACTAATAGTGAGCTCATCATTTTGGAAAATAAAAGAAAAACACAGTTTTAAGAAAAAAGGTAGGAGAGTCTATAAACATCAAAATAAAAGGCTTGTGCAACAGCTGGTGTAAAAATGGCCAGAGTGCACATGAGCTCTTTGGTCATATCATCAGTGCAAGACTTGGGGATCCTCTCCCATTGCTCCTGAAGTAGAGAAAAAGCAAGCAACTAGCCAGAGATGTCATTCCCAAATCCCAGAAACAGAGAATGTAGTAACACAGGGCCAGGGATCCCTTCCCTGGGACCCAAAAAGAGACAGGATGAATGAAGGAACCAGAGATCCTCTCCTCACAGAAGAATAAAGCGAGCATAAAGCTGGATGCCACCCTTTGAACAGCATAAAAGGAAGATCGTGAGTATAGGATCAACATAAGCAGAGAAGGAACATGGGGCAGAAGAATCCTCCCCCCAGGACCTTGAAGGAGAGAAACTGCACAGAACCAAAAGATTTCTCTCTCCAGACATCAGGAACAGAGAGAACAGAGAGCTAGGAAATCCCCTCCTTAGGGTTTTCAAGCAGAGAATGAACACAGGGCCAGAGATTCGAGCCACAAAGGTGAGAGCATCCCCCTCCATGTGACCAGAAAAGATATGGGAGTGGACACAGGCCCAGGGGCCCATTCTCCATGATTGTTCCCTTACATACAAGAGGAAATCAATTTATAGTTTTATTTCTACAGTGTTGTACATTCTAAGTTTGGCTTTTGGGGTTCCCAGTTTAATTGTCTTCCTGTTTCTAAATTGTGATTCCTTGTTTGGTGATGGTGTATGTTCTGCATGTTTACTAAAAGTTAGTGTATATGCAAATATTTATGCAAATGATGCCCTTATGCAAATGATGCCATTATGCAAATGAGGCCTGCGTCTTGTGCGGCCCCCGGGTTACTCTACAAGTCCTCATTTGGCCCTCAAAGCAATTTGAGTTTGAGACCCCTGAGCTAATGGGAGGAGGAGGGGGGGGGGGGGAGGGCGGCCATCCAAAAATAACTTCCTTTTTTTTCTTTTAGAAATATAAAATTAAAAGAAATGAATTTAAATTAAAGTAACTTAAGTAAATTAAGAAAAAAGCCTACAAAACACCTAAGTGTCTCTCCAGTAAGCCCAGGATCTGGCTTACTGCACCCTCCAGCTGCTTGGAGACTGAGTATACTGGATTTGGTGGGAGGTGCCAGTGGTATATATCTATATATCTATATCTATCTATCTATATATATTGTAACAGGGTAGACCCTGTACAGACAGAGGAAATGCAGGCCAGCACAAGTGAAAACAGAAAAAGTGATAGGGAAAACAAGAAAGTGTCAGATAGTTACCCTGAGCAACGCAGGAACACGTGCAAAAGCTCAATCAGGACACACCCAGCTAGCACAGGAAGGGAATTCACTTCACCTGACAGGGTTCAGCTAACTAAGGGTGGAGCAAGCGAACGCTGGTTTAAAACAAGCTCTCAGACATTCAGAGACAGTTTAGGATTCGGATCAGGATTAAGGCAAAGCCAGGAGCTGGTGCCGGAGCTGAGAGAGAGAGAGGGAGAGAAGCCGTGGCAGCCAAGGACACACTTGGAGAAAATACAGAGAGGGCAGCTAAAGCCTCGGGAAGCATGGCACAGGTATGAGAATGCAAGAGAGAGTGATAAGGAAACTCTGGAGCAATTAGAGTGCCCATATGAAGGTCAGAGGGAACCCAAGGACCTGAATAAATCAGAGAGATATCCACAGCCAAATAGTGTGTATGAGCAAGAGAAACGCCAGAAGACTGCAGTTGCAGGTTACAGGGAAAAGAGTGAGTGCAAGAGAGATTTGCCGTGTGGAAAAAGACAACCCTGGACGTATGGGAATAAGCATACAAGGTCTCATTATCTAGAGGCTGAAAATATCCCTCTTCCTGGTTTTAAAAACCCCAAAGATAAAAGGTTTTATTTACCAGATAAAGCTGAAGAGTTTTGTAATTGTAAGTTCACAGCTCCGTGTGAAACTCCGTCACGAGCACTCCGATTCAGCTCAGCTGGGTTACAAAAGGGAAACCTGGATAGGTTGGAAAGTTCCCTTAATTATCCCACGAGCAGAGCAAGTAAAGGGCTAAGCTCTACTCAGAAGTACCAGCAGGGGCAGTGCCTGGGAAATCTCTATTCCAGTATATATGGTAATACCCAGAGAGGCTCTAGCCCGGTGAAAGAGAAGAACTTCCTGGTTGACGTACTTAGGCAGCAAGTCTCACAGAGTACTCCCGAAGTACAGAATGAATATACCAGTCAACCAGAGATGATGGAATACCAGAATGCTGAGGAGACTGATACACAGGAATTAATGGATTGTTCTTTATCATTAATTGAACCTGAATTCTCCCTGAGATAAGGAAAGTAACTTGGTGTCTTAACTTCAGTAATACAGCAACAAACCTGTAACTCTCTCTCTCGAGGCAGAACAGAGGTATGCTCTACTCTCAGCTACCGGGGAGAGAACCTTACAGCAATATTTAAGCTTTTGTTCTTTTGTTTATTTCTCCTTTAAAAGCTGAAGAAAGCAAGTTATGTTTCCCTTTGTTATTGTATATAAGATGTCCAAGCAAAGCATATAATTTATGTTCCTTGAAGATAAAATACCCTCAATGGGACGGGGAATAAAAACCCTTTGATTTGAAGAAAGAAGTGTTTGCGTTTATATTCATAAAGGCACAACTACCACCCTCCAGGGGCCTTGCAATACAGGAGGCTACCGCTTGGCCAGAGGGGGTGTGACAATATATATATATATATATAGCCTACAGTCATCAAAAAGATGACGTACTCAGTCTCCAAGCTGCTGGAAGAGGAGCACAACCCAGAGGAAAGGGATTGGACTGGAGGGATGCTTAGGAACAGAGTATTATCATGCACCCTATCTATCAGCTAATACAATGGTTTGACATTTGCAAAAATGCAATGCAATGTGTGCTTTTCTTTTTTTTTTTAATATTTATAGGTTTTAAATAATACAATAACCAAATATGGTACAGGACAATTGTGAGCTCCCAAAACCAATACAAAAGGTAAATATACAAAAGTAGGATACATAGGAGACAAACAATATAGACCACATCAAGGGAGCATAACCGCTATACAGAGGAAAAAAAAGACATCAAACATCTTTAAGAGTCGGAAAACCAGTCCATATGTACCACACTATTGGAGGCAAGTCAATCAAACATTACCTTCCCCAACTGAACCCTGCCTATCAGCCAAAAATTTCTCCAGATAAGATACATCTAGGAAACTAGATGAAGCACTATCATAATTAATGATACACTTACAGGGAAACTGTAAGGAAAAAAGAGGTTCCCAAAGCTAAAACCCAGGGCTTAAGAGCTAGAAATTGCCTCCGGCACATTTGGGTAGCACGTGAAACATCTGGAAAAATATTTATCGTCTGTCCACAGAACTTAGCTGACTTAACCTTAAAGACAGCTTTCGGGGGGGCGGAGCCAGCGGCGATACAGAGTGGCTGCGTAGGAGAAGCTCTCCGGTGGCTGATATAAAATCCTGAGACTATCCCTCTCTCCGGGACCCGAAGGTGTCTGTAAAAAAGCTGTTTTGATACCCTGAAAGTAGCTGGGCCATGACTAGCAGCAAACCGACGAAGTTGGACTTCAACTCGAGCCAGACTGCCGGGACAAAAAGAAGTAAGTCAGACCTGCTCTCCCCACAAAAGATGGCGGCTGTGCGGGAGTCAGACGGGATGATGAAGGAGGTCCTAGGCGAGATTAGGGCGGTGAAAGAGATGGTTGCGGCGAGCGGAGATGTTATGTCCCGGGTGCAAGAAGATCTGCAGGACATGAGGGTGCAGATGGAGAGGCTGTCTAACCACCTAGAGAAAATGGACGCCACACTAGTTGTCCACGAGGCCCAAATTGAGCACTGTCGGAAGTCCCAGAAGCGCATCGAGAGGCTCGAGGCGACTATAGAGGATCTTAGTAATCGCAGCAGGCGCAATAATATCAGGATTATAGGGGTCCCAGAGGGAGCGGAAGGCACTGATCTGATTGCGTTCCTAACACAGGCTATCCCGACGATGCTGCGCTTAAACCTGGTGGGCCCGTTGGAATTTGAGAGAGCACATAGAGTGCCTGCGCACACTGGCCCCCGCAAACAACAGACCAGACCCATCATTTGCTGCATTCTAAGGTTCCAACACGTCTCGCAGATTATGGCAGCGGCTCGGGCGGCCTCGACGGTAACCTATGAGGGCCGCAACGTCTCGTTTTTCCCTGACTTCTGCAAGGCCACGATTGAAAAAAGGAAGCAGTTTTTGGCACTGAGACCCCGTCTGCAGCATCTCCAAGCAAAATATGGGCTGTTCTACCCTGCGCGTTTCAAGATAACTATGGACAATCGTACCCGAGCTTTTGAGGATCCAGTGGAGGCAGCCTGGTTTGTGGAGGAGCAGGAAGCATTAGCAATGCAATGACTAGAGCGGTGGTAGTTTTACTATGACTCCAGTTTACTATTCCATGGCCTACCCAGAACGGTAGTGGGCCCTAAGGGGTATTTTCTGGTGGGGTAAAAGGGGTGGCCGGAGCTAATTGTTTTCTATTTGGGGTTGACTGTTATTAACATGCATTGCAATAGATGAATACGGGAAGAATAACTGCTGAGGCTGGGGTGCTGAAGAAGGTGAAGGGAAGGTCGGTTGGCATGCTAGAATTCTACTATGTTCTGTGGATGTCAGTGTGGGAGGTGGAGGGGTGTCATTAGGCATTTAGCATTATGCATTAAGTAATATGTAATCATGAGTCTGTTATTGATAACCGGAGGAGGGGGGAGGGATATGTCTAACTGGATACTGTTTAATGGCAATTGGCAGCCACTGCAGCCGCTTGCAGCATGCTAGCTCACCCAAATTATGCTATTAGTTGCACAGAGGTGGCGCACCAGTCGTCTTGCAAGCCCTTTATAGTCAGCCCGGTGGACCAGTCATCTCACATATGGGACATCCAGAAAGTGCCCAGGGTCATGTTCTTTTTTCTTATGGTTAAATGGCCCCTTTAAAGCTGTTGTCTCTAAATGTCAAAGGCATTATCCACCCAGCCAAGCGTAAAAAGATTATACTGTACGCCCAGAAGCAAAGGGCAGATATTGTAATGCTACAAGAGACGCATTTAAGCACTAAAGAGTCCCTGAAGTTGGAACAAGGGAAGTATGTTCTTGCAGCACATGCCCCCGCCCTGGGAAAGAAGAATGGTGTGGCAATTTTAGTCCGGAAGAACATGGGAGCCCTCCTGCAAATGACCAGATCTGACCCAGAGGGACGCTGGGCGAGTGTGCAGATAGATCTGGATGGAAAGAGGGTGAGACTAGTGAACGTATATGCTCCCAACTGCGACAGTCCTGGTTTCTTCCACAACCTGGCCGATGTGATCCATGAGTACGCCGGGGTCCCTATCATATTGGGAGGAGACTTCAATTTGGTCATGGATCAGTTAACCGACTGCAAACCGGCTAGGGGCAGCCGGAAAAGCAGAGCGCTGGAGGTGCTGATGTCCATTATCTCCGAGTTCAGCCTGCTGGATATTTGGAAGCTTCTGCACCCAGCTGAACAGGATTATACTTTCTACTCCAACCCTCATAGTTCCTTTTCGAGAATTGATTTCTTCTTAGTCTCCCGACTGTTAATTCCGAAGATAACGGATGCAGCGATATTAAGTATGCACATTTCTGACCATGCTGCTATAACTCTGGAAGTGGAGTTATTGCAGACCGAAGAGAAGAGTGCGGGATGGTTTTTCCCTAGAGCCCTGCTGGCAGAAGATTCTTTTAAGGAGTATGTGCGACAGGCTATTAAGGAGTATTTTGAGATCAATGACCCAGCGGAGACAACAATATGGGCATGGTGGGAGGCCTTTAAGGCCTCCATGAGGGCCAAGATCACTAGTTTTTCTATTGTGGCCAGGCGACAGGAGAAGGCCAAGATCTTAGCCCTAGACCAGCAGATCCGTGCGGGAGAAAGGCTATTGCAGAAACAAGTGAACGCTCAAGTTATATTGCGCCTCCAGAAACTGCGCTTCCAATATAACTCCCTGTTAAGCAGGGAAGTAGCACAGTCTGATTTTGAGACTCAAGCCAGATATTATTCTGAAATGAATAAACCAGGGAAATTGCTGGCTACGAAATTAAAACCCAGATATGGCAAGTCCCGCATCGCCGTTCTCGAAGAGGCTAATGGAACGGTCGTGAAGGACAGTACGGGCATTGTGGAATCCTTTCGAAAGTTTTACGAGGGTTTATACTCGTCTGAAGTCCAGTGGAATGAGGAAGAAGTGGAAAGGTTCCTGAAACAGATAGAACATCCTAGATTGGGATTGGAACATCAAGAGGCTTTGGAGCGGGAACTGGAGAGCCAAGAGGTGTGGGAGGCCTTACGGCGAATGCAGACGGGCAAAGCCGCAGGGCCAGATGGCCTTCCGGCAGAATTCTACCGGACTTTTGCAAAGGACCTACTATCACACCTATTGTTGTACTACCAACGCTTGCAGGAAGCTGATAATGCCACAGGAGCCTTTGCAGCGGCCACCATTGTGGTCTTGGAAAAGCCCGGGAAAGATCCAAAGATGGTGGGAAACTATAGGCCCATTTCCTTGCTCAATGCTGACTACAAAATCTATTCTTCAATTTTGGCGAGCCGTGTCAATTCCGTACTCCATCTGCTTATACACCCTGACCAATGTGGCTTCATCAGCGGACGATCGACCGCGGACAACGCGCGGCTTCTTTGTAATGTTTTCGAGGTGGCAGAGGGGCTAAACCTGCCTTTGATAGGCCTATCCTTGGACGCCGAAAAGGCATTTGACCGGCTGGAGTGGCCTTTCCTGTTCCGCGTATTGGAGTGGTTTGGCTTCCCTGCTCAGTTTGTCCGTATAGTCCGGGTGTTGTATGCCAACCCAGCTGCGCGGAGACTAGCCAATCAAGTACTCTCAAATTCCTTCCCTCTTTACCGAGGCACCAGGCAAGGCTGTCCGCTATCGCCACTGCTATTTAACCTGGCCCTGGAGCCCCTAACCTTGCTGGTGAGACAGTCTGTGGAGGTCAAGGGCGTAGTACTGCGGGACCTGCACATTAAACTTTCGGCTTACGCAGATGATTTGGTATTCTTTCTTCAACCAACATCAATCCAGCCCCTGTTGCAGCTGATTGGCGAGTACTCCCAGTTCACGGGTTATCGTGTGAACTGGGCAAAATCGTTGGCCTTCCCTTTGAGCAGCTTTGCTACAGCGAACATGGTGCAGCAATTTGCCTTTCGGTGGGAATCTTCGCCGATAAGGTATCTCGGGGTCCAGTTTGGGGCACCTTTGGATGAAACAGTCAGTCTCAATGCTAAAAAGATCAAGGAGATCGCCCGAAGCTTTGCATTGCAGTGGTCTCCGCTGCGTTTGACATGGTGGGGAAGAATGGAGTCCATCAAGATGACATTAATGCCTAAGATAAATTATATTCTAGGAATGGTCCCGGTACTGTTTCCAGGTGCAGTCTACAAAGAGGTGGAGCGTATACTTGTCTCCTTCCTGTGGAACGGGAAAACCCCCCGGATTGCCCTTAAGAAACTTAAAGCAACTAAGCTCGAAGGCGGTGTACATTTCCCAGATTTCCTTTGGTATCATAAGTCAGCTATCCTCAAACAGGGAAGTCTATGGTCCGCTGAGTTGCCCTCAGGTCAGAGGCCGGTGTGGCTTGAACTTGAAGAACGTCTGGCTAAGCCACTTCCAGGGCATCTGTTGATGGGTATGCTATGCCCTGAAGAAGGAAAGGTGGGAAGAATTATTACCTCCACTCAGAGAGTTTTCCAGAGCCTTTTGCCGGTTGTGGGTAAGGACAAGCTTCTTTCAAGACAGCTCCCATTATGGCATAACCCCTTACTGAAGGTCAACAAGGCCTCCTTTGCCTGGAGAACATGGCAGAGCAAAGGGATTTGGACGGTAGGCCAGCTGATGGGCAAGGATGGCTGGAAGCCCTTTGGCTCGTTACAGAAGGAGTTCGGGATTCCGTCCAAATGTTACTTTCAATGGCTACAAGTAAGGCACTGTTTGTGCCAGTGGCAGAAAAAACCATGTGATTATCCCGATGACTGGCCGCTGAAAGAGCTCACAGAGTGGGTGACTGCCAAGAAAGGGGGTATGTCCCGGCTGTACTCTATTTTTTGCTGCCATGGCATGGAGAAGGTGAGAGGCCCACAGAAAATATGGGAGGAGGAGACTGGCTCCGATTTGTCTCAGTCCATGTGGAATCGCTTCTGGGGCCCAATAGTCCGGGTCTCCAGATCTGCAGCGATAACGCAGTCTATGTTCTTTCTCGCCCACAGGGCTTATATTACTCCGGTAAAGCTGTCAAGATGGAGCAAAGACGCATCTCCACGTTGCTGGTCTTGTAAACAGGAGCTTGGCACCTTGCGACATATGTTCCTGGACTGTCCGTGCCTTCAAGAGTACTGGGTTCCGGTATGGCGTAGGATACAGCGGGTGTTCAATTTCTCCTCCCCTCTGACGTGGAGTATACTAGGACTCAGATCTCTGGCTGGCATCCCTATGCTCCCCAAGAAGCATTTTTTTGGAGTGAATTTTATGTTGGCAATAGCGCTAAAACTGATCTTAAGTGCATGGAAGAACTCAACTGCGCTATCATGGCTGGTCTGGTGGAATCAAGTGTGCATGTATAGTAAATATGAGAAAGCCTATGACAAATTTGTTAGATCCAGTGGTGGGGAATGCTCAGTGTATAAATGGGCTGCATTGGATGATTTCGTGGGGATGGCTGCGGAGACTAACGATCCATGAAGGGCTTGCAAGTTGGCTGACTGGTGCGGGGTAGGGGTGCGGGTGACATATGGTTGTTATATTGTTACTGTTCTTTGAGGTTGTTTTTGTGTGTATTTTTGTGAGTATTTTGTGTGTATATGTGTATTTTAAAATGCAAAATAAATAATAAAAAAAAGAAAAGAAAAAAAAAAGACAGCTTTCAATATACGTTGTTTCACCAGTATCGATGAAAAGGTAACCAGCAAAGTGGAACGCAAAGTAATTGTATCTAGGGAATCCTCCAGGAACGCAGTAAGGTTAGTTATAGAGGGAACAATCTCATCAAGTTTACCCTCTGCAGAATTAACCTTTTTTGAACCTGCGGGTACATAATAAATCTGCAAAACATTAATAGAGTCTGATATGGCTAATATGTTCTTAAGATATTTATCCAAGAGAATCTTAGAAGACAGCAATGGCGACTGAGGAAAATTCAGAAAACGTAAATTACAAGCCCGCATAGAATTCTCAAGAATTTCCAATTTAGAATGCAAAATTAAAGAATCTTTAATTCCAACCACATTAATAGACTGAAGAGGAAGAACCTGAGACTCTAATTTAGTAACAGCCACATCAATCATAGAAACTTTCTCATCAAGCTGCTGCACTGCTGCACTGATGCAGCAGCTTCCTGAGAAAATTTACACAAAGAACTAACAGCCAAGGATACCTTAGAATCAATACATTTCAAAGCCCCCCAAAGGTCCTTTAAAGTGACTTCTGCATCTGGAAGCAAGACTGGAAGTTCAAAAGAACCCTCAAGTTTTGCAAAATGAACTGGATTAGGCAAATGTACTAAGTTATGTTTCCTGCTAAACTCAGAAGAAAGCCCTAAACTAACATCATCCTTTAAAACAGGGCAGGGTGGCGGGGATCTCCCACCGGGGCTTAAGGAAACACCCTCGGGGGAAGACTGTGCCAACGGTACTGGGGCGAAATGCTTGTCCAGAGGGCCGGCCGGTTTAGATATACTGAAACCGGCATCCTGGGGTCTGGGCTGAGCTTTACCTTTCCTTTTACCCATGACATAAAATTTAACACTGAAAAAATTCAATTGTGGGAAATCGGAGAAGGGCAAACAGCCACAAACATAAGCATTCAGCACACGATCTAACCAAAGTACTCACCGAAACGCCGCTGAACGTCACAGTGACGTCGAAGGGGCATCAAAGGGGCAGAACCTGCCCCTTTAGACACGCCCCTTCAGATACGCCCTGCAATCATGCTCTGCAATCGCGGAGAAAAGGAAACCAAATATATAACCTCAAGGTCCCACAAGGAGCAGGCTGCCCCAGGCGCGCCTGCCCGGTGGAAGCAGGGCAATGGCAGCGTCAGATATCAGGTACAGCCGCGGTAGTCCAATGACCCGATATGCAGGGCCAAGACCTCCTCACACTCCAGCAAGCAGCTCCTGCAATGTGTGCTTTTCATTCAATGCTGATTCCTGGTGACCTAGTAGCTCCTGGGTTTCTTGGCAGTGTGACCAGAAATATATTGCCAGGGCTTGACACATGGAGCCCAATCCCACATGGGGCATGTCCGGGCCGTCTGGATGGCTCCAAACAGGATGGACCTATCAGCATCCGATTCTGCACTGTGGGAGCAAGACATTCTTGTGGGTGCAGGATCAGGCACTGAGAGACAGCCTGGCGTGCCCCTGCACCGCTGAGGGGACATCCTCCCCGCGGCACATCCAGCCTGCTGCTGTGAGACCCCAGTTTTCCCGCCACTCAACCCTGGGGGGGGGGGGGCAGCCAGAGTCCATATCGGGCAGCGGGGACTCATCTGGCTTGCCACTGTTGCTGCTGGGAGGCTGGCCGGCTGATCCGTAGAGGTGGCCAGCGCTTATTCTGGTGTACAGGGCCGTGACCTAAATTGGCCCTATATGTCCGGGGGGGCCTGTCCCACCCACTCTACACCCCCATGCTGCCCCCGTTCACCGCAGCACACACAGCAGCTCTGATTGTGCAGGGGGGCCAGGAGGCTGCATATGGTGCAGGTGGCTAGTAGGGTTGGATGTCCCTCCGGGACGTACAGCCCTGCTATCCACCCTGCAGAATCAGGCTCCTTATTGCGCACTAATTCCTAGTTAACTGACAAACATGGGATGAATGGGGCATGGCCATGTATACACATATATTACAGTATTTTAATGATTTTCATGTGTAAATGGGCCTTTATGTCTGTACTTTAGTTGGTCATTATTTTATAAGTATGTGCATAGGGCCAGTGGTGACTATTTCACTGTGGACATGCACATCTGTAGTTCTTTCATTTCTTTGGGGTGTTCCCCGAGGGTCTAGTCTTTTCTCTTCACTTTTTAATATTTTCTTAGTACCACTTGTCCCACTGCTCCAAGAGCAGGGAATTAGTGGCTTTTATTATGCCAACGTCAGCTTGCCTGTATATTTCATCGACTGGGATTCCAGACCTGTCCCCATTGAACTCTTGCTGAGATTTAGTAGCCTCTTGGCTACGAGAACATGCGAGGATATTCAAAGGCATTTACATGATTTTCAGCTTAGTAAACATGCTCCTAAGTGTATTTGAATTATCTGCAATGACGTTAACACATGGTACGTGTATTTTCTCTGCACTAACTGTATTGGAATGCTGGATACATCCCCTACATTTAACGCAAACCATTTGCAGTTACTAATAATAATGGCCAATGTTAATATGTAGTAACTGCAAATTAGGATTATGCAGCTACTGATACTAATGGCCAAAATTAAAATGTAGTAACTGCAAAATCCTAATGCAGCTTAGTAAATGAGGGCCAATCAGTAAATAGACGCTACACAGGATGATGTGGCTTTTGTTAAGCATGTTAATGTGTGCTAACAGAACTTAGTAAATGAGCTGATTAATATGAAGTCAAGTAGAGGTGACGATGAAATGGAGTTTTGTCCCTCATATTTGAAGAATTTCAGATGATGAAGTTTGGCTGTGATTTCTATGCAGCTTACATCTACTTGAGATTTTTTGGTTTTGCAAATGTTATATATTTTTTTTAATTTATGAAAGATTGTCTTGCAGAAGTTTTTTTTGAGTGTAAATGATTACACTGTTATGCAATGATTACACCATACAATTGTTGAATGATAGCCACTCTAGCATCAAAAATCCTCTAATTATGAATGCACCCTTTTTCCCTTCTCTTTGATTTGTTCTTTAATTGATTTTTAAAATATTATTTAAGGTTTATTAATTTTTTGGAATACATATTACAAGCATGTTAGGGTATTTTTGCTGGACATTTTTCTAAGTCCCAAGCAGAATGAATTGATCTCCTTTTGTATATGCAATAAATTATAAGAATATCCTCTAATAGAAGTACATTGATGCTGCTGGTTTTACTGTACCATAAGCTTGAAAAAGAAATCCTGGGCTGGTCATGCTTCTCTCTAGTTTTATTTCAAACTAATCTAGAAACCCATCTTTTTGAGGGTGATTTTAAATCTTAATATTTGCTTCTAGGGAAAATGGACTTTCTTTTATATGTGTTTGTAGAGTATTGCATACTTAACACAATGGAATAAGGTAGGCCACTGGTGCCTTGACTTGACTAATATTTTGCCAAACTCAGCTTCAGAAATTTGAGAGCATGTAGGCTTGGAACTCGGGGTGGATAGTCTGACCGCTCCAACCAAAAAGATGTTCCTCTGCCCCTGACTGCTTATGTCTAGTAGTGTTACAGAAATGATAAATGGTAGTAGTAGAATATTAAAACTTGTGGGATTAGGCAGTATATGTCCTCCATCAGCTGTAACTGTCTAGGTTTATTGAAATACTGTGGCATCTAGAGCTTTTCAAAGCTGTTTAATAGGCGACCTATCCTGTATCCAAGAGACTCATCATGTAGAAAAAAACATCCAGCATAAATAACACTAATTTATGCAAAAATGAATCATCTAAAAATATTGTTTTACTGACTGAAACACATTTGGGAATCTTGAAAAAAAATACTTGGACATGCCAGTGACTGTGAAATCCATATGCAAAGTTGAGCAGATCCAAAGCAGGACGCATTTTGCTACAGAAGAGAGAGAGGATTGTGAGCCACACAGCTAAGAATAGACTGTGCGTGTAGCTGGGGATGGCAAAACCACAGAAGTACTAAAGCCAATCTCTCATTCTACTGTAGGTTGGGCAAGGAGTGCTTTGGAAGAAGTCATTCTAACTTGGTTTTATAGAAGAAATTTCCAGTCTATTTCCAAAGAAAAAGCTTCAGCTTTCAGGTTTATTGAAATTAAGCATCATTTTATTTTACTCATTATAAACTCTAAAATCTGGGTGCATATAGCATGGCAACTGTCTATTCTGTATGCTTCGCTTTTAAGGGACAGTACTAGTACAGTACTACTACTATTACTGCCGCTACTAATCATTTATATAGCGTTACTAGGCAGTGCTATACAAATATACATAAAAGACAGTCCCTACTCCACTGAGTTACAATCTGCTCAGACAGACAAACAGAACACAGAATTCTTAAGAGAAATAATTAAAAATACTTATGGGTGTAGACAGGAGAATAAAGATCCAAAGACATCCTGACCTACCAAGTTAGGGATCTCCATCTCCAGTCCAGGAGGGCTGCAAACCAGTCAGATTTTTAGGATATCCCTAATGAATATGCATGAGATAAATCTGAATACAACGGGGGCAGGGCATGCAAATATATTTCATGCATATTCATCAGGGACATCCTGAAAGTTTTGGAGCCCTCCAGGACGGGAGTTGGAGACCCCTGCACTAAAGAATATGTATTATGAAACGCTCTCTTTTTTAAGTGCCTTCAAGTCAATGACTGGCAATCCAGCAGCTCCTGGGTTTTCTTGGCAAGGTATGAGCAGAAGTAGACCGGCAGATCTGTTCTTCCAAAGCAATGGAGGGCAAGGTGACTTGCCCAAAGAATAACAGTGGGACTCAAACCCTGATCTTTTAGGTGGCAGGTTGGTGCTCTAGCCACTAGGCTACTCCTCCTCTCTGTGGAGCACATCTGTCTGATTTATTAAAGAATTTCATCCATATATATCTAAGAAAAAATCCTCCGATAAACCAAGCTTGTAACCTGGATTGTCTTTAGTACGTTGGCTCCAATTACATCTTATATGAATATTAATAAAAGTTGGGCTGATGTCTCCAATCATTCATTCAGATTTTATAATTTAATATTATTCAATAAAATGAAACACAGTCATTTTCCTCATTTAATTTACCATGCCAAAGTGATTTTAAAATGAGGGAGCTGTTTTTTTTTCTACCTGCCATACCAGGCTTTTTCCCAGTCTGATCCACTGCTCCTCTGTACATAAATGATAGATTTCTCCAGCTGAATTTCAGAGTTGGCTGTCTGTTACAGACGCAGAGTGTTTTGCTAGGCAATTGCTTACTCATGGGCACATGTTCTGTCATTCCATCTTTCAGTCTTCTGGAACATGAAATTTTGTGACTTCCAGAATTAAAAACAAACAAACTAAAAAGCCTACAGCCCGCCACCACCTTCATCTCCTCCCTCTTCAACAATTTATGCTATAGTTCTATTTTGTTCTCAAAGTGTGCATTTAGGATCAGTTGTTGTTGACAGATACTGAAAATGTATGTTTTTCAAGCATATCAGGAGTCAGCTCCCACAGTTACATGCACACTTGAAGAATGAATTAAATATGCACAGCAAATGTTCTTATTTTATAAAGACCTGTATCAAGATGACAGACTAATTATTTTGAGTAGCTGATGCTTTGGTCTATTCCTGACTGGACCTTTTCAACCCTCACTGATATTACTGCTTAAGAATGAAGTTGGCTCATGGTATTTTGTAGAACAGAGACTAGATTTATCAAACAGGATAAAGTAAACCAAAAGTAGAAGCCAAGCACTGCAGAATGTTGCCTTTATTTAACTTTTTATGCAAGCATAGGCATAGTTTGCCTATTTAGTTTGGGTGGGGGGAGAGGTGGTTTTAAGAGATTTGAAGGTTATATTTATTTATTTATTTATTAACATTTTTTATATACCGCACTATTCATTATCAGCGCGGTTTACATGGAACAAGAAAATTTCAGACAAGTTACATTTATCTGGGTTATTACATATAACAGGAACATTAACTTGGATAACCGGGTCAATTATTTACAACAAAACAACAAGAGCAACTATTTACATACAAGTGTCATATTGTCTGAAAAGTGTATTGTTAATCTGGTAAAATAGTGAAATGTATTGTTGAGTCAGGGGAGATTATATATGACCATTGATGGGGGGGGGGGGGGGGGATAAGCATTAGCACCTGAAGCATTTGTGTGTGGAGGGGAGGCGGTATTACCCCCATGCTCTCCCAAACTACATCTTTGTCTATAAGTACATTTCTTAAGAACTTTAAATCAGTTTTCCATATATTCTAAGACAACCGAAAGAGGTTCATACTGCAGTTATATACTGAAAACTGCACACACACACACATACTGGAAACATGGCAACACATACATACAGAATAAAACAAATAAATTAACACAAGTTTGAAACTTGCAAGAAATGGCATCATTTAATAAGGGTCTGGTCACACTGCCAAGAAAACCCAGGAGCTGTTGGGTCACCAGGAGTCAGCATTGACTCAAAAGGCCCATACTGCATTGCATTGCAATAAGGCTTAAACCTTATCTACTGACGCTTTTGTGCAGCTTCGTGTCAGGAATGTATTTATGAGAAGTGCGCATGAATGATCAGATGCTTTGCTTCATCTGGTAAGTTTCATTTTCTAGTGAAACGTAACTTAGAAATTTACCATTTCTTGTAGATGATGAGACTACGAGAGCCAGCCCCTGCTTAGTCGTATTGGTTGCCTGACCTTCACCCCACTGGTGAGGTTTAAGGACTTTCTAGACCAGGGGCAGTTCAAGGCAATCTGCTGCCTGAGGCGAGAGATGAGGTGGCGCCCCCCCCCCCCCCAGAGCAGGGTGGGGAGGCTTTCTCAAAACTCTAGTCAAGAACTGAACCAAACCAAGAAGTTGATTAGATAATGTGGAGGAAATGAAAAATGCTTACACACCAAGAAACTAAAAGAGAGAGCGAGAACCACAGCACTGTTTATAAATCAGAGGCCGCGGGCCCATGTGCCCGACGGCCGTCTGTAACCGGGGGGGCGGAGTGGCGCGGGTCCCCGGCGGCGGGGGGAGGCGCATGCCCGAGGAGAGTTTTCATTTAAACTCATTGGCTCCCACGGGCCTTGGCGGCTACAGGAGCCAATGAGGTTGAGGGGCGTGAGGGTGAGAGGAAGGGAGCGAGCGGTCGGATGCCAGTCCTTCGAAGCCGGGAGAAAGGATGGGCATCTGGCTGCAGCTTGTGGAAGGCGGTTACTGTTGGTGCGGGTCCGAGGCTGCTGCGATTTCGAGGCCTGCATCGCCTGCGGCGGTCCGTTCTGAACGGGCAGAGGGACGAGAAGCACAGCGTCGAGAAGCACAGCATCGGACCAGAGAGCAGTCCCGCGAGTGCCCTGCTGTTGCTGTCAGCTGCGGCTCTTTGATCAGGTGCTGTGGGGGGGCTCCGTTTCTCTTCTCCAGTCTGCAGAGATTCGCAACTTGCAGGCAGCTTGACTCAGGTGATGTCAGGGAAAGGGGGCAGGGGAAACGGGCGCAGGGGAATAAGGGGCGGTAGGCGGCCCCTGGGCCGGGCTCCTGGAGGCTCGGGAGGACAGGCTAAGGGGCAGAAAGGGGCCCCACGGCAGGCTGGGCACAGGGACTCAGTCAGGGGTGGTGCTTCCGTGCCCCCTGGCGGTTCTGGGAGGCCCCGGGGGGGTAGGGCAGGCCGTGGCCGGGGGGGAGAAAAGGGGGCCCTATGGGGGCCCGTACAAGGTGAGGGTAGGGGGGCGAGGTCAACAGGGGGGGAAGCAGGCAGTGCCGCTCCGCCCCAACAGGTTGCGGACCCCTCGGGGGTGGTGGGGGCATCACAGTTCCCGGCAGGGTGGCAGTGTTCAGCTGGGGGTCAGGAAGGATGGGTTGGGGGAGGGCCCTGGGGTTGGCCTATGGTTCTGGGGGGTGGGGGGCTTTCAAGTTGGGACTATTGGCAGGGAGGGGGACAGGGACCCTCCAGGGTAGATTGGACGGGGTCTTGGCAGCTTCCTTGGGGTTTGTCGGTTTCCCCTTCCTTTTTTTTGGTGTCTCCACAGGTGCAGACTGGCGACGGGAGGGGAGCGGCTCCGCTCGGTGAGGTGGCGGCGCAGAGCGCAGGACTGGCTCCTGCTGCAGTACCAATTGCGGAGAGTGAGGACCTGCAGGAGGTGCTTCCGACGTCTTCATCTACCTTATCAGCTATCGTGCAACCCCGGAGTTCGGCTGCTGGTGAGTTACAAGAGCATCTGGCGGAACAGAGCGTGGCGGTTAACCAGGCAAGGGGCGTTGGAGGCAAAGTGAGGAAGAAGAGCCGTCACACGCGTAAGCGACGTCGGAGGGGGGGCTCCTCTTCGTCTTCATCTTCGTCGTCCTCGTCGGGTGGTGGGGGGGGGCGGTCAACCCGTAGGGGATGGGGGGGTGGTAGTGGGGGGGGGGTGGGGGTGCTACGCTGGCTTCGTTTTCGGAGCTTTGGGAGGGGGTTCCGCGTAAGCTTAGGCGTAAGATATGGAAGCGGAAATTTATCGATATATTCCGCCTGCTGGAGGGTAGGAAGCGTTCGGGAGAAAGCAGGCGAAAACGGAAGGCGGACAAGAAGGCGGGCAGGGTCAAGAAGACTTCTCGGAATGTCATCAACTGGACGAGGGCTTTCCTGCGGTTAGCTAGCGTATGGGGGCAGCCTTACCCGGGGCAATACGGGATGTTGCTTGCCTATGCCGACTCGATTCTTGAGGCGGCTCAGACTCATGATGGTTGGGCATGGCTCAACTATGATGAGAAGTTTCGGGATTAGATGGAGGAGAATCGCGCCTTGTCGTGGGGGACCCAGGACATCAGCCTCTGGTTGACGCAGATGTCTGCAAAAGGGGGGGTTGGTGCTGGGGGGCAAAAAGGGGTCCCCGGCGCGTTGGTGAGTGCAGGGCGGCCCTTTCGGAGCAGCCCGGCTCCCGGCTTGCAAAAAGGCGCTGGCGAGGGGGTCGGGGACGTCTGTTGGCGCTTTAATAAGTCGACTTGCTCCTTTCCGGACTGTAAGTTCCGGCATAGTTGCTCCGTCTGTGGGGGAGGGCACTCTGCGCTCCGTTGTGTCAAGAAAGTGCCTACCCCCTCTGCCGCAAAGCAATGACAGTAGGATGGAGTTGGCCCCTACCCCTATTCGTTTATCAGCACTCAGGCCTTGGTTGCGGTGGTATAGGAGGGTGAGGGCTCGGCGGGTATTGGAGGGGGGTTTCCAGTTTGGGTTCCCCATACCAGTGGTGGGGGATGGGGGCCCGGAGATGGCGCGCAACGCACCATCGGTTAAGCGTCTAGCGCAGGTGGTTAGGGGTAAGCTGGCCGCTGAGAAGGGTGGCTGGGCCCTTTGTGGACCAGCCGTGCTGAAATTTCGTGGTTTCTCCTTTGGGCATTGTCCCGAAGAAGGAGCACGGGAAGTTCAGGCTCATTCACAATTTGTCTTTCCCGGAGGGGGCGTCAGTGAATGATCTTATCCCGAGGGAATTGTGCGCGGTACGGTACGCGTCGTTTGAGGCGGTGCGGTTGGTGCGCGAGTGTGGGCACAGGTGTTTGCTAGCGAAGGTGGATATTGAGTCCGCTTTTCGCCTGCTGCCGGTGCATCTGGATTCATTCCATTTATTGGGTTTTGTGTTTGAGGACCACTTTTACTTTGATAAGTGCCTGCCGATGGGCTGCTCGGTCTCTTGCTGTTACTTCGAGATGTTCAGTTCCTTCATGCACTGGGCTCTTGAGGTGTCCGTCGGCTCTCGGAACGTGGTCCACTATTTGGACGACTTTCTATTCGTTGGTTCGGCGCAGTCTGGGCTCTGTTGGGAGCTGCTGGATGGTTTTACGCGGCTCGCGCGGGAGTGGGGGGTGCCACTGGCGGCGGGCAAGACTGAGGGCCCTTCCACGCGCCTCACGTTTCTGGGAGTAGAATTGGATTCTGTTGACATGGTAGCGCGCCTGCCTCCTGCCAAGGTGGTGCGTTTGCGGGTGTTAGTGGCGAACATTTTGGGGTCGGCGAAAGTCACGTTGCGGGAGATGCAGGCCTTGTTAGGCTCCCTTAACTTCGCCTGCAGGGTTATCCCGATGGGCTGGGTGTTCCTACGGCGCTTGGCAGCGGCTACCTCAGGAGTGCGGCGTCCGCATCATCGCATCCGGGTTTCCCAGAGCCTGAGGGCGGATCTGGGGGTTTGGGACCAGTTCTTGAGAGACTTTAATGGGGTTACGATCCTCCTCGCGAAGGAAGTGTTGATGTTTGATTTGCAGATTTTCACGGACGCAGCGGGTGGTTTCGGACTTGGCATCTATTTCGGGGGAGCATGATGTGCTGAGCCGTGGCCATCGGCCTGGCCGGCGGCGGGCTTAACCGACAGTATAACGTTCCTGGAGCTGTTCCCCATTTTGGTGGCTCTGGAGCTCTGGCCAGATAGGCTTCGTAATAGACAACTGTTGTGGTGGTGCGACAATGAGGCAGTGGTTCATGTTATCAATCGCTATGCTCCACGTTGCATGCGAGTGGCGGCTTTGATGAGGGAGGTGATTTTTGCCTGTTTGCAGTTGAATGTGGTAGTGAGGGCTCGGCATGTGCCAGGATATGCTAACCAGGTCGCTGATGCTCTTTCTTGTTTCAAGTGGGATTTGTTTCGGCGCTTGGCACCAGAGGCGGACCCTGTGGGGCGGTCGGTCCCCGAGCGTTTATGGCGGCTTGGCCTCCAGGTATCCTGAGCTTGCTGAGGTGCTCTGTGTCGTCGGCGACCTGGCGCTCTTACTGCAAGGGCTGCGACAGTGTGGTGGACTTCTTGGTGACGCTCGGATGGCGTCAGGGCCCGGTGCCTGATCATCTCATTGGTGCCTACATCGTGGCAGCAAAGGCGGCGGGGGTTGCCAAATCAACTGTGCGGTCTCACCTTGCCGGTTTTGCATTTTTCTCAAGGGCGGTTGAGTGGGCTGTGCACAGTTGGGGGTTTCTTTCTCGCCGACTATTGTCGGGGTGGGAGCGCATTACCCCTCCCCAGGTGGACACCCGGCGGTCAATTACCCCCGATCTGTTGGTGCGGATGAGCGCTGCTTTGCCATCAGTGGTGGAGTCCGGATATGAGGCCATGCTGTTCCGGGCTGTGTTTTGTCTGGCTTTCTTTGGAGCCTTCCGGTCGGGGGAATTGGTGGTGGCCAGTCGGGCGGCAGGGGGTGCGGCTTTGCAACTCCAGCATGTGCGTTTGGCGCAAGGAAAGCTGAGCATCTGGCTGTCTAGGTCTAAGACCGATCAGAGAGGGCGGGGTGTGTGGGTGCATTTAAGACCGCTTGCGGCTGCTGCTATCTGTCCCGTAGCGGCAATTGCGGCGTACTTGCGGGTACGTCCACCGGGGGGTGAACTGCTCTTTGTGCATGCAGATGGGCGGTGTTTGACGCGTTTCCAGTTCGAGGCTGTGCTGCGGATGGTAGTGCAGCAGATTGGCTTATCACCTGGTGACTTTGCCCCGCATTCATTCCGGATTGGGGCCGCTACTAGTGCGGCGGTGGCGGGTTTGCCAGCTACTGAGATTCAGCGGATTGGCCGCTGGCATTCAAATGCATTTAGGGGGTATGTACGTTTGTGAGCCTGGCTGTCTGGGTATTGGGTGCTAACTGTGTTTTTTCTTTTAGATGGGATTCCACCGCCGTTTGCCTGCTGGATAATCGGCCATTCTTTTGTGTACTGGGCTGGCCAGCAGGCAGCTTTACGGCTGCTTGGGGCAAACCTTGGACTGAAGGCTGAAGAGGTGGCATTATCATGGCTGGGCGAGCGCGGCCTTCGCTGGTTGCAGCTCCTGCCTTTGCTCCGGCACCATCAGCGCGTCAGAGGATCCCCGGAGTGCTTGTTGCTGCATCTCGGCGGCAATGATTTGGGGTCTTGGACAGTCAAGCAGCTGATCAGAGCGGCTCAGCAGGATTTGGGGGAAGTGTTGTTAATGTTCCACGGTATTGTGTTGCTCTGGTCCGACCTAATTCCCAGGCCTGCTTGTTGGGGTCACCGGCGGTGGTCCCGTGGGTTGGTTAAAGTTAATCGGCAAATTGGCCATTGGGTGGTGGCACACGGGGGTTACCAGATTTTGCATTCCTGGGTGGAGGTCGATTGTTCAGGCCTGTATCGTTCGGATGGAGTACATCTTTCCCCAGTGGGGATAGATTTACTCCTGAATGATTGGCAGGAGGCCTTGGAGTTGGCTGTGTCAGGCGGGGTGGCTGGTCGCAGCTTTGACTTTTGTGGGGGGGGGGGCTCAGGGACAGGTGTCGCTGAGCCTGTGGCGGGATCCCGGAAGTGTCCGGGGTCCGGAGGCATGGCAATATTCAGGGCGGGGGTGGGGGTACCCCCGACCCGGAGAAGCCCTCGGCTTTTGCTAGTAATATGGCAAAGCCGGACGAGGGGGATGGAATTGCCGAGGAACGGTTCTCGGCGGAGGCGGGAAGGAACTCACTTTGCTACCCATATGGCTGGTGAGGGATTGTCCCGCTGCCGGAACCGTAAGTTATGCAGTTTTGGTTGTAAGGTTATGTTGTGCTTGTTTAATAAAGCTGCGACCAGTTAATTTGCCAATAAGTGATTCTGTGGTGGTTATTTGAAGGGTAAAAAGGGGGGGGATGTTGGGGGGAAGGGGAGAGGGCCACGTCCGCCATACCTGGTTAATCAGAGGCCACGGGCCCACGTGCCTGATGGCCGCCTGTAACCGGGGGGGCGGAGTGGCGTGGGTCCTCGGCGGCGGGGGGAGGCGCGTGCCCGAGGAGAGTTTTCATTTAAACTCATTGGCTCCCGCGGGCCTTGGCGGCTACGGGAGCCAATGAGGTTGAGGGGCGTGAGGGTGAGAGGAAGGGAGCAAGCGGTCGGACGCCAGTCCTTCGGAGCCGGGAGAAAGGACGGGCATACCCACCCTCCCTCCCCTTTTTTGGTGGAGTTTGGGGCTTGGAAGGCGGGGGGGGGGGTGCAGCTGGAGGGGGGGGGGGCGGGATCCCGGAGGTGTCCGGGGTCCGGAGGCATGGCAATATGCAGGGCGGGGGTGGGGGTACCCCCGACCCGGAGAAGCCCTCGGCTTTTGCTAGTAATATGGCGAAGCCGGACGAGGGGGATGGAATTGCCGGGGAACGGTTCTCAGCGGAGGCGGGAAGGAACTCACTTTGCTACCCATATGGCTGGTGAGGGATTGTCCCGCTGCCGGAACCGTAAGTTATGCAGTTTTGGTTGTAAGGTTATGTTGTGCTTGTTTAATAAAGCTGCGACCAGTTAATTTGCCAATAAGTGATTCTGTGGTGGTTATTTGAAGGGTAAAAAGGGGGGGATGTTGGGGGGAAGGGGAGAGGGCCACGTCCGCCATACCTGGTTACACCAAATTATAACTCATGTTTATTTTGTTGTTATAAACTGCAATATGGTTCTTGCTTTTGCTTTTTGAACATATATTCTGCATTCACAGAACCCCCTCTCTCAACAGTGGGTGCAGAGCAGAACTAGGACATTTACCCACAAAACTCAATATCTTAAAAAAAAAAAAAATCAGATTCTGATTATCTCACTAACAACAACAAACATTCTCCAGTACCAGGCATATTGTGAACTAATACAAAACCCTACAACAAAGTCATTGAGGATCTGTAGAGCAAACCTACCATACCATACCAGCTCAACTTCCAAAACTCACATACGGAGCCCACCCAAAAAAACCCAACATAATTGTAAATACTGCAGCGGGCCCTGTAACATCCAAACACCTATTTGAAAAGCTGAAACAATTTAGATTACTATAGTACAGATCCCTACATACAAACTCCATGTTAAAAGAACACCTGGTCTTGGCCACAAACGCAGAACATAGACCCTCATCAAAGTACAGAATAAGTGACCATAACCTAATCATAAACATATGTAGATAAAAATTAAACTGCAACCCCAAAAAGTCAGATTCTGCATACAATGCAATGCCAGAGAAATGGAAATATATGTATTTCCCTGTACTTTATAAAATATAAAGATAGCACCAAGACTGTTCATTAAATTGAAAATAAAATTCTCTTCTACCTTTGTTGTCTGACCATTTTATTCTTGATCACGCTGGTCCCAATCTGAGATTTTTGCTTTCCTCCATCCCCACTGTCTACTTCCTCCCAGGGGCGGCATAAGGATGATGCAGGGCCATGTGCGGAGATTCATTGCAGCATTATTTACATAAATTTAGTATACTTTACTTTAAAATGTATATGCCACCAATCTAAATCCAAACATATGCATGCAATTTAGTAAAACAGATGTTACATTAAAACAAACATAATAAAACATTAAATTTGATTGATGAAAAGCCACTTACACAGCCCCCCCATCAGACTATCACCAATCTGCACATCTGATTTATTTTGCTATGACCAGATGAGGAGAGTAGATATAAAATGAGAAACTAATCCTGGTAGCCATGAATTCAAATGCTGGATTGGATTGTGCTAAAGCTGGAAAAGTGTGGAACTCAGCAGCGGTGAAGCTATCAGGCTACTAAGCAAAAATAAATTGAGCCGTTCCCTTAAAATTTGAAATTTTCTTGAATCTGACCTGACAAAATATTTTAAATTTCAGTCTAGCAGCATAAAGAACACAAATCTCAAAGACAATACATATTCCAGTACCCTTCCCAACCAATACCTAAAGTTGACCTTACCAAAAAGGACCCATAGAGCAAATCTACTATTCCATAACAACACTAACAACCAAAACTCACACAACATGGAGCATACCCAGAAAAGTCAGCACTACAAATATTGCAGTGGGTCCTAGAACATCCATATTCCTATTCAGAAAACCGAACACGCCAAATTACTACAGTTCCCTATATAGTAACTCCATGCTAACAGAACATGTAGCCTCAGTCACACATGCAGAACAGAGACAGATCTTCACCAAGTAGGGAATATATCAATGCAAACTTAAAACAGATATATGTAGTAAAAAATGATTTTACCCATTACTCTTTAGATTTACAGGATTTCTTTCCCAAAATTATACTTTACTGCAGAGTGAGGCAAGAGAAAAGAATTCTCACACACAGGCATCTGCATTGTCAGCAGAAACTAACATAATGGCTCAGAGCAAGTAGCGCGAGTGCAACTAATGACACCTCAGTGTGTGGTCTTAGTTGCACCTGCAGCTGTTTTTTTCACACTGAAATGCGATAATTGCAGGGGGATATAACTGCCTCCATGCAGTTAACCTATGCCCCTGCATAATCAAACTCTGGAATTAGTTACCAGAGGATGTAGCAAAAGCTGTTAGTGTATCTGGGTTTAAAAAAATTTGGACAAGTTCCTGGAGGAAAGGTCCATAAACTATTATTAAAGAGGATCTGGGAAATCCACTGCTGCCCTGGGATAAACATTGCAGAACTTGTGTGTCTTTTTTGGAATCTGTCAGGTATTTGTGACCTGGATTGGCCACTGTTGGAAACAGGATACTGGGTTTGAAGGACCTTGGTCTGACCCTGTATGGCGCTGAGCTTAAGAAACATGCTACTAAATATGCCAAACAAGAGAGGCTCAACAGCACCCATGCAGCACCTCCCACTTCCATAAAAACAGGAGTAACTTGGCACCCCAACACAGTACTTCCCACCCTCTGAAAAACATGAAAGATATTGTGACCAAGAAAGGATTGGCAACCCCAACATAACTCCTGAAAATGCGCACTAGACCAGCATAGTGTTAATGTAAATATTCTGCAAAAAACAAAGGAAATGCAAGATGCTCACACACCAAAAAACAAAGAAAAAGTGAGAACCACGGCACAGTTTATAGTACCAAATTATAAAATTATAACTCATTTTATTTTATTATAAACTGTGTTATAGTTCTCACTTTTTCTTTTTGAATATGTATTCTACATCCACAGAAACCTCTCCCTCAACAATGGATGCAGAACAGAAGTTTGACATTCACTATAGAACTCAATATATTAAAAAAAATCTGTTTCTGGTCATCTAACAAACATTCTCCAGTAACAGGGATATTGGGAACTAATATAAGACCTTACAAAAGTCACTGAAGATCTACAAGGCCAAATCTACCATACCATACCTGGATAAACTTCTGAAACTCACATAAGAGGCCTACCCAGAAAAACAACACACTATAAATACTGCTGTAATCCCTAGAACATCCATACATACCTATTTGAAAAGCTGAACAAATCAAATTACTACAGTACAGTATAAATCTCTATGCATAAACTCCATGTTAACAGAATACATAGCCTCAGTCACACACTCAGAACACAGACCCTCACCAAGTACAGAATAAGTGACTACAACCTAAAGTAAAAATAAAAATATGTAGACAAAAATTAAACTGAATCCCCAAGAAGCCAGACTCCGCATCCAGTGCAACATCAGATAAATAAGAGATGCAGTTCCCCATAAAGATCGCGCAAAGTCCAATCACTAAATTAAAAATAAAATTATTTTTCTACCTTTGTTGTCTGACCATTTTATTTTCTGATCGTGCTGGTCCTGATCTGAGGCTTCAGCTTTCCTGTCTTTTCTTAGCTCTTTTTCTATGGTCTGTAACCATCTGCCATTTCTTGTCTCTTCTTTTGTTTTCTTCACTTCCCTCCAACAGCCTATTTCCAGTCCTAGTAACCCTCCCCAGTATCATCCCACTTTTCCAGTCCTCTCCTCCCAGTCCCTTCCAATTTCAATCCCCTTGCATTCCCAGGACTTCCACTAGTGTCCATTCCCTTCTAGTCCCCCTCCTTCCCCATTGTATAGCCACTTCTAGTCCAAATACCATCCCAATGCCAATGCCCCCTCCCTTCCAGCCCCCACCCCCATTACCCAGACACCTACTAGTCTCATCCCCAAGTGTCAGCTCCCTTCCAGTCCCCCTCGAGTACCAACCCCAGGTATCAGCTCCTGCATCATGTCTATTCCCTTCCAGCCTCCTCCTCCCCATGTCAGCCCCGTTGCAGATCCCACCTTTCCATCGTGTCTATTCCCTTCCAGACCCATCTCCCCCCCCATGTCAGTCCCCTCTCCCCCCCCCATGTCAGCCCCATTAAAGATCCCACCTTTCCATCATGTCTATTCCCTTCCAGTCCCCTTCTCCCCCCCCCTCCCGGGTCAGCCCCATTGCAGATCCTATCTTTCTATTGTGTCTATTTCCTTCCAGCCCCCTCTTTCCCCCCATGTCAGCCCCATTGCAGATCCCACCTTTTCATCGTGTCTAATCCCTTCCAGCCCCCTCTCCCGTGTCAGCCCCTTTGCAGATCCCACTTTCCCATCATGTCTATTCACTTCCAGCCCTCTCCCCCCCATGTCAGCCCGCTTCCAGCCCCCACCTTCCTCCATGTTAGCGTCCCCACAGACTCACCTTCTCTTTTCTATGGCAGCCGCAGCTCCTGTCTCTTAGAACCATGGCTGTGCTAGCGATTGTCAGTTTAAACAAAAAGTCAAACCAGTGCAGAGCCTTCGCGCCTTTGTAAAGGAACCCATGCAACTGCATCCTAGCTCCAAAGTTACATTAACTTCCTTTGGGGGAGGGACGCAGTTGCATGGGTTCCTTCACTGAGGTGGCAGGGAAGGCTCCACACCGGTTTGACCTTTGCTTAAACTGACAATCGCTAGCACAGCAGCGGTTCTAAGAGGCAGCAGCTGCGGCTGCCATAGAAAGGATAGGGCCAGTCTGCTGCTGCCGAGAAGTGGACTCTGGAGTGGCAGCAACTTGTGCACTTGGGGTTTTTTTGTTTTTAATTTTTGAAGGCGAAGTGAAGCGGCTGTTTTGGGGACATTTTTTGCCACTCTCCAAACTTTTAACAAATTTGTAGTTATGAAGAAAGTATACGTGTTTTTATGGTTAGTTTTGAGCTATATTTTTGGCATATTTTTATTTTCCAGATCCTCCTGAAGAAACTCCATCTAGGAGTGAAACGCTAATTAGGCGCCGAGGGAGGCATTGAGATTAAGACTTGAGTAATTTCAAAAGAAGATTAACTCGTCATTTGGAAAATAATTCAACAAAAGATAAGCCATTTCATAGCTATTTATAGCCCAAAATCTGGTGATGGATACTTGGTGATATTCACATAAGAAAATAAAAAAAAAGTGAAACACAGGGTGGTCCATAGTAGTCGTTGATGCTATTTGAGCGCTGACTTACCAAATCAATGGTTTTAAGCGCCTTTAAAGTCTGAGACTACACCTGTGGATCCTGTTAATAGCGAGCTAGATTGAAGCTACGGTATAATTATAGTGGATTATTACCAGTTACTTCAGATGTATGTTTGTATGGAGTAATCCTTTATGCAGTATTACTACACTCCACGTAGACCACATTAACTTCTTGTAGTTGTACAATATGGAAGGTCAAGAAGGATGGAAAAACATTTTGAGTTTTGCTCCTGATTTTATAACGACACTGTGTCAAGAGAAAACTCCATTTTCCACAGAAGAGACATTAGAATCCACTGCAGTGGAGAATATTTGGGAAGCTCTATTGAAAAAACAAAAACAGATTGTACGATCAGAATTACATCGGCTCTCAATGATTGAATATGTGAATCGGCAACAAATCCCTAGAGGATTACGTGTCTACAAGGAGCCGAGGATGTTTGTCTCAGATGCGGATTTTGTACAGAAATGGAACTGTGTGTTAAACAAATGCTCCCTGGACCTCATGGTCCTCATCGCGGAGAACACTAAGAAAGTATTGGAGGTGTATATGAAGGAGGCGGAACAGATGGTAAACAATCTTAGAAAAGCAGAGTTGGAAGATCGTTATAAGCTAAAGTGGGATGATCTCAATCAACAACTTAACACCCTCCGTCAGGAGGTAAAGACTACAAAAATAAAAAAATTTCGGAGAGACCATGATGATTATACCAAGGGGTACGTATACCCCTGGATGGACCAAAATCGGGCACATCGTAAATTTCGTAAACAAGTCAACTTTAGCGCATCGTCAGAAGATCTCACTAGTTCCGATTCTAGCAGACCCTCTCGGGAGGATTTTTCCGACGACGCCTCCGACAAGAAAAAGAAGAAGAAAATTTTAACACGCAACAGGCCACGCGAATGAGGGCCGTAGGAGATTCTGGGGGGACTGAAAGGGAGTCAGCTAACTTAGTAGTGAATATTTCTGGGCAGCCTTTATCAGCAGAACAATTACGGCTGTTAGAGAAGGGGCTATCTTATGTGCCAACCATTCGGCACGATCCATTTCAATTTCGTATTGATTTTGAGGCCTTTCTTCGAAAATTACACCTTAAATCTTATTTTTCTCAAAATATTTTATTAGCTAACGAGGCACCTGAATTGACAAATGCATGTAGAATACCGTTACCCTTTAAATCCACCTGGGAGCCACCGGGTCCCGTTCCTCCAGCGTTGCAAGTTTATAAAGAACTAGTTCTAAAAGACATAAGCCATCTGGAAGATACGCAATCCTTGTCTCGATGCGCCCTCACATGAGAAGAACTTTGAAAGAACTTCGGCAGAGGACAGATATCGTTATCCATCGAGCGGATAAGGGGGGAGCCGTAGTTGTTCTCAGTCATATTAAATATCTTCAGGAAGCATATCAGCATCTATCTGATGATAAAACATATGAAGTCCTCTTGCAAGATCCTACAAAACAATTACAGACAACAATACATGAGTTAACGTCCCAGGCTCTCCGAAATAGAGTTATTACCAAGAAAGAAATGTCTTTCTTGACTAAGAAAGCGCCATCGGTGGCCCGTTTTTACCTTGTTCCTAAAATACACAAGAGCTTACAAGACCCCCCGGTAGACCTATAGTGTCTACGAGAGGCACCGTTTTAGAACCTTTGTCCTTGTATTTGGATTCATTCTTGCATCCGCTCTTGACAGACATTCCATCTTATATTCGGGACACATCCCATTTTTTGGAAAAATTGGAGACCCAAGCTCAATGGGCGATGGATTCTGACATACTACTGATCACTCTGGACATCACTGCACTTTATACAAGTATACCCCAAAATGAGGCAATTCAAACAGTCGAAAAGCATTTGCGGGAGAGAGGCGATATAGCTGATCTGACATTTTTGTTGGAGTTAACTCAACTTACTATAGCTCATAATTATTTTCAGTTCGAGAACATCCTTTACAAACAAAAATCTGGTATAGCGATGGGAGCCTCTTGTGCCCCATCAATAGCGAATCTGTTTATGGGGGATTTTGAGGACCGTTGGTTGAAAGCTTATCCGTTTATCTCATATGTCAAACTATGGGCCAGGTTTATCGACGATATTTTTCTGCTTTGGAAGGGATCGGAAGAGCAGGCACTTCAGTTTATTCATTGGCTCAATGGATGCAATACTGCCATACAATTCACATATACTATTGACCCTAATGTCATAGTTTTTTTGGATTTGGAAATCATTCGAGGGATACAGGGCTGGATTACTACAATATATAAAAAACCGATTGCTCGAAACACATTTTTACACTACACGAGCGGGCACCCCATTAGGCTCAAAAACAGCCTTCCTTTTTCTCAATTTCTTCGCTTCAGGTGAAATTGTTCACAGATCTTTGATTTCAAAGCAAAATCTCAACAGTTATTGCAAGATTTCCGGGACCGAGGATATCCAGAATGGGTGTCCAAACGGGCATATCAACGGGCTTTGTTTAATCATCGCTCCTGGCTTCTTAGAACTACCGAGCAGCGACAAAAAGACGCAGGAGATGCTCATGTGAATTTGATAACCAAATTTTCTCCGATAAGTTATAAAATACAAAAAATCGTCACCAAACATATGAATGTGGTACGAACGATTCCTGGCTTACAGGAGCGCACTGTGAGATGTGTGTGGCAGCGGAATAGTAACATGAAAGAGCAGCTCAGTCCGTCAGTCTTACGATCCCCGATATCAGAGGTAAAGCAAGGAGAAGAACCTGGACATCTCAAATGTGGGGAATGCATTATTTGTGCAGTCACAGAGGAGCTCACTGAATTCCAGTATCTGGGTCGCACTTATGTTTTACAACATGCTACTTCTTGTAATACCACTTCGGTGGTTTATGCCATCAGGTGCCCGTGTAACAAACTTTACATTGGGAAAATGAAACATTCTTTGAAGACTCGTATGCTCGAACATAAGAGCCGTCTTCGATGCAATTAACAGCACCTATCGTTCAACACTGTGAGGAGTTTCAACACGAATATGTTCACCTACGGTGTTTTTGCATCGACCGGATTTTAACGGCGATGCGGGGTAAAATGATAGATGAGACATTGCTGTTTCGGGAACAACGCTGGATTTTTACTATCAACACAGTGAAACCCTCTGGCCTAAATTCTTCTATTGATTGGCAAGTTTGTAGATAACTCATTCACTGATTTCATTTGGATGCTTCGGAGTCAGGAGCCAATGAGTTTCCTGCATTTCCATGCCAAGAGCCAATGATATATCTCCAGCCCCGTGAAAAGTGATTAGTGAGTTTAGCCCGCATGCACGGCATTTCTTGCAAGTTAGGAAGCTACTGAGTAACGTGGGCAGCAGTTTTGGAGTGAGTAATCTCTTCACATTGATTTTCTCTTGCTGTTTAGTCAGTGTCCTAATTTCAAGTTTTTAACAAATTTGTAGTTATGAAGAAAGTATACGTGTTTTTATGGTTAGCTTTGAGCTATATTTTTGGCATATTTTTATTTTCCAGATCCTCCTGAAGAAACTCCATCTAGGAGTGAAGCGCTAATTAGGTGCCGAGGGAGGCGTTGAGATTAAGACTTGAGTAATTTCAAAAGAAGATTAACTCGTCATTTGGAAAATAATTCAACAAAAGATAAGCCATTTCATAGCTATTTATAGCCCAAAATCTGGTGATGGATAATTGATTATATTCACATAAGAAAATAAAAAAAAGTGAAACACAGGGTGGCCCATAGTAGTCGTTGATGCTATTTGAGCGCTGACTTACCAAATCAATGGTTTTAAGCGCCTTTAAAGTCTGTGGATCCTGTTAATAGCGAGCTAGATTGAAGCTACGGTATAATTATAGTGGATTATTACCAGTTACTTCAGATGTATGGTTGTATGGAGTAATCCTTTATGCAGTATTACTCTCCAAACTTTGCCACCTGAGGCAACTGCCTCATTTCACCTTATTATAGAGCCACCTCTGTTCCAGACTGATGTATATGTTCACCTAAGTGACTGCATTTCACTGGCTGGGTTCCTAAAGCAATCTCAGGAGCCCTTTTACTAAAGTGCAGTACGCTTTTGCACTTAATGGTTTATGGCTTATTTCATTTTATTTAATGTGTTTTAGCAAAGATTTTAACACATGCTAAATGCAGTGGTCATGTGCTAACTGTTGGGGATGTCAACATAATGTTCCTGACAGTTACCGTGCTGAGAGATATCCTAACATGCGGCAGTGGCATTGGCAGTTGAGGTTAACATGGGTGCACTTAGCACCACCCATTGAGGTGTTGTTAAATGTACTCACCCTGACCACAATGCATGCTCCATTCTTGTTCTCTCATTTGGAGTATAGTGTGCAATTCTGGAGACCGCACCTTCAAAAGGATGTGAACAGGATGGAGTCGGTGCAGAGGGTGGCTACTAAAATGATTGGTGGTCTTCATTGTAAAGCATATGAGGACAGACTGAAGGATCTCAATATGTACAACTTAGTGGAAAGGCGGGATAGAGGTGATATGATTGAGATGTTTAAATACCTCCGTGGCATAAATGTTCAGGGAGAGAGCCTCTTTCAATTGAAAGCAAGTTCTGCTACGAGGGGACATGGGATGAGGGTGAAGGGAGATAGATTCAGGAGTGATATGCGGAAATATTTCTTTACGGAAAGAGTAGTGGATCTGTGGAATAGTCTCCCAGTGGAGGTGGTAGAGATGAGGACAGTAACTGAATTCAAAAAAGCATGGGACAAACACGGAAGATCTCTAAAGGTAAAAAGGGGACTGTTGTAGTTGTTGATATGGAAGGACAGACTAGATAGGCCATGTGGTCTTTTTCTGTCATCATATTTCTATGTTTCTCTGCTCATGGCCCACCCATTCCCCCTCCCATCGTGCGATTTGTAGGTACTGCTGGAATTAGCACACAGAAACTGTCCTGCCTGCATGGTAACAGTTACCGCAAACCCATTAAGAACATAGCACACTTTAGTAAAAGGGCTCCTCAGTCCTTTGCATTGCAAAACATCGTTTTTTAAATTGTGGTCTGTCTTTCTGGTTTCTATTAGTTTCTTTGTTTATTACATCTTTTTAGATGGCTAAAGGAGGAAGAATAACTTTTCTGATGCTGAGAACCTCCTCCTGGTATGCTTGGTGCTCTCCAGTACGAGCACATTATTTAGGCTGCATTGTCAGAGGCCTGACCATGCTACAGTCAGGAAAGGAGTTCCCCATGCTGCCAGCATCAGTAGCTGCAAGATTGTTGGCTACAGTAGATGCAGAGCTGAAAATTCACTATGCTTCAGGAGTGAGATTTAACAAAAAAATACGGAATTGCATATGTCGTTATATAATTCCAACCTTCCACCCACTATATTCAATGGTGCTGGTACTATATAGCCCCTGTTGATAGTAGCCTCTAATCAAGCAATTGTCTTACATCATCCATTTGGAAATGTATGACTTAACTCCTCGTTATTTGCAACAGGGGAGCTCTAGAAGCCTGCTTCAGTGTTGCCATTGTTGCTTCAGACAGATGCCAACTGTGCATCAGAACTATGTCTACATCAACACTATGGGGCTTGTTTACAAAGCCGCGGTAGCGGTTCGCGGTCGTTATTGGAGCCGCGGCTCCATTGAAATCAATAGGGTTGCGGCTCCGATAACGATCGCGAACTGCTACCGCAGCTTTGTAAACAAGCCCCTATGTCTACATCAACACAGAACTATGTCTACATCAACACATTTCTCATTGTTCCACCATAGGGGGTGGCTTCCTCCCACCTACCCGTCATACATATGGACCCTAAGGAGGCAGACTACTGCCAATCCTCTCCTTATATCCTTCCTTCTCCCTTTGTCTCAGATGGCTACATACATCTGGAAAATGTTTATATAATGGCCTCTACAGTATGTAGGGAAGCTTCCTATGCGCTATCATTGATAGAGGTGGAAAGTGCCCCGTTGTTTGACCATTGGAAGTTGGAGAAGCATCTGATTAGTCAATTGCGGTTTATGGTTATTAAAAAGATATGATGAAGGTTAGGTAGTGATCTTGTATGTGCCTTATTCTAGTGGGTACAGGAATATATATATATCAGTGGCAGACTTCAGCTACAAATGGTTTAAATTTAGACATTGAATGGAAGTGGTTTTATTAGGATATATTAGGTGATTATGAGCTGAGTGGGCTGTATTCTGTTGATGTGTATATAGTATTCGTATCAACTGTAGGGGCCAGGAAGTGATGTGAACATGACATTCTGAGAAGGAGTGGTGATGATCAGTAAGGTGGCCATTCTGATCCGCAAACAGTGTCAATGGACATGCAGACCGAATGTCCAACTGGCGCTCAGCTGGGCCACCGTATTCTGAAGCCATCACTCCTCGCATGTACATAGCGTTTGTGTGGTGAACATTGGACGTGGGCGGGAGGGGGCGGTGCAGGGCAGAGTGGGGTTGTGGCAAGGTGCAGGGACATACAGAGCCTATTCAGGAGAGTCTTCTGTACGTTCCCCACCAACCTGACAGAAACCCATGGTATTCGTGCCCACAAATGGAATACAGGTCCTGCGGAGCATCCCACATGCGGCGAACCCTGTTTCCCCCCATGGTGCTGGCCGGCTGTGGTGTGTGTGTGCCCGATCCAATCCATGCTGGCCACTGGTTGCAGGTGTGCAGAGCCAATTCTGTGCAGCTTGCTGGGAGGCTTGGTGCCATGGCAATGGAATGCCATGCCACAAATGCAGCAGGGTTTGCATGGTCGTGTGTCGATGGGCAGCATAGCCAATGTACACCCGAATGGAATAGGATGTCCGCTGACCCACTAATCTCCCTGATTCCGCAATCGTGGGGGCATCTAGACCCTGTGGTTGCAGAATTGTATCTAACTCTGCCTCATTCACATTTGCCCCGGTGACATCTGGGGTTCAGAATTGGCCTCCACATGTTTTTGATAAAGATTAGTAAAAGCATTTTCAGTAAGGATATGGTTAAATATGACAAAATATGTGATTTGATGGTCAATGTAGTTGATGTTTTTAACATAAATCTATTGTTTGTATTTAACTGTAAGGTTTACTCCCTGATGAAGCTCTTGCCTATGGCAAAACTAACGGCCAGGTTGGACAAAGGGCCATTTTAAAAGACTCCCTCTATTCAAGCAAGGACTGTGTTAATTACCCAGGAAATTGGTCATAGCTTACATCAGAAGCACAGGCATAAATAGTTCAACCAGAGTTCTTTGATTCTCAGTCTTGAAGAACTACAAAAGGGACTGCTACTTCTGGAGAGCGATCTGCAATTGTAAGGGTTTACTTCTGGGATTTTTTTTAAATCTTGGGGAAAAAGGAATTCTTTAGATTAAAGCTGATTAATCTGTGAACCCAGTGTATTTGTTAAATCAGTTAGGGCCTAGTAGCAGCAAAGAGCTTTCAGTTTAAGTTGAAAACACAGCAGAGAGCTTTCTAGTTAAATTTAGACCCCAAGACTCCCTCTATCCAAGCAAGGACTGTGGGACTCCCCCTGGAAATTGGTCACAGATTATCTTAGAAGCAAAGGACAGGGTACTGTGTAGCAGCCAGCTTTTAATAAGTCTTTTCCCTCCCTCCCTCCCTCCCTCCCCAATACCCACCCACCCCTGGGATTATTGTAGCTTTATAGGTGCATAAACCTCTCAAAGGAAAGGATGTGCCAACTCTCAGGTGCAGCTGTTTGTCTACATCAGGCATACATTAAGGACCTGAGATTAATTAAGCTTCAGGTGAACAAAGTACATTAAACATATTAGGTGTAGTTTTATTAGTATAAGAATCCCCATCAACCCTTAGTAGGTAAAGAAGTTAAATACCTAAACATAACCTTAAAACAAAGATGCAGACAGCAGTCCAGAAGCAAGATGGGGGTTTTCCAGTCTTTTGCATTGAGTGTCACATGTATAGTTTTCTCCCAGTTGGTGAGGGGTCTTATGTGTGCACTAGGTGCAAGGAGCTCTTTACTCTCAGGGAATGAGTCCGATCTCTGGAGGCTAGAGTAGCAGACTTGGAGGACATAAGGAAGACAGAAAGGTACATAGACGAGACCTACAGAGATATAGTACTGAAGTCCCACCTCCAGTCTGGCAGCACACCTGTTGCCATGGAGGAGAGAGGTCACATGACAGGAGAGCATCACCCTGGTAGGGCAGAAAGTGATCCTGTAGCTAGGACCTATCCTCCAGGTGATGTAAAACTCTCTCGCACTGAGGACGTTTCTCCAGGGCCATGTGCCCATGAGGGAAGGGTTAGGACAGCCATTATAGTTGGTGATTCGATCATTAGGCATGTAGATAGCTGGGTGGCTGGTGGCTGTGAGGATCGCCTGGTAACATGCCTGCCTGGTGCAAAGGTAGCGGACCTCATGCGCCACCTAGACAAGGTCTTAGATAGTGCTGGGGAGGAGTCTGCTGTCTTCGTACATGTCGATACCAATGACATAAGAAAGTGTGGTAGGGAGGTTCTGGAGGCTAAATTTAGGCTTTTAGGTAGGAAGTTGAAATCCAGAACTTCTAGGACAGCATTCTCAGAAATGCTTCCCGTTCCACGAGCAGGACCCAAAAGGCAGGCAGAGAAAGGATGAGGGTTTTAGATTTGTTAGGAACTGGGGAACATTCTGGGGAAAGGAGGGGCTCTTCTGAAGGGATGGCTTCACCTTAACCAGGATGGAACCAGGCTGATGGCATTAACCTTTAAAAAGGAGAGAGAGCAGCTTTTCAACTAGATAATAGGAGAGAGCCAACAGTCACCCTAGAACGCATGGTTCGGAACAATGTATCCTTGAAGGATACTACCAAAAGAATGAAGTTAGGACATATCAGCAGAGAGGTTCCAACAAAGACAAAAGTAGCCCAAATGCCCTTGAATACGGAGCAAACAAAGCTTAAAGATTTCAAATTACCTCTGCCTACCGATAGCCAGATTAGAATCAGTAAAATGCAGCCTCTAAATGCTTGTATGCAAATGCTAGAAGTCTAAAAAATAAGTTGGGAGAGTTAGAATATATAGCACTAAATGAGAAGTTAGATATGATTGGTATCTCAGAGACATGGTGGAAGGAGGATAAACAGTGGGATACTGTGATACCTGGGTACAAACTATATTGTAATGATAGAGTTGATAAAATTGGTGGAGGGGTTACGCTCTGTTAGAGAGGGCATTGAATCACAAAGAATTAAAGTTTTGCAGGAAAGAAAATCTGCTGTAGAATCTCTATGGATTGAAATTTTATTTATTTTATTTATTTATTTATTTATTTATTTAGCAAGCATTTGTAGCCCGCTCCTTCCAGCGATCAGAAGCGGGTAGGATTACTATTGTGAAACTGCCGAATCAAGGCAGGTACAAATTTTGTTTACATACAGATTGTCAGAAAAGCACATCATACAGAGTTAACACTTCTTAGCTATGGGGGAGTTCATTTACATATATACATAAATACATATATACAGGATAAGCTTTTTGGCCACAGTGGTCAGGGGCTGCTCCATCTGTGGATTTAGTTCAGGTTGAAATGAGATTGGAAAATGTGCGTTTTGAGTTTCTTTCTGAAGTCTAGAAGGTCATTGCTAGCTCTATGTAAAAAGGGGAAGACGATGGCAGTGGGGGGTCTACTATCGACTGCCTGGCCAGAATGAACAAATGGATGATGAAATGCTCAAAGAAATCAGGGAAGCTAGCAAAAGTTAGAGCTTAGTAATAATAATGGGTAATTTCAATTACCCCAGTATTGACTGGGAATGCTAGGTAGATAAAGTTTCTAGATGAAATAAATGACTGCTTCTTGGAGCAGCTGGTTCATGAACCGACCAGAGGGGAAGCCATTTTGGAACTAGTCCTTAGTGGAACACCAGATCTGGTGCAAGAGATAAGGGTGTTGGGGCCACTTGGCAATAGCGATCATAGTGTTTGATTTAAATAATGGAGGAGGGATGGTAAGTAAATCCATAGTACTACCTTTTAACTTTCGAAAGGGAGACAATATAAAATGAGGAAAATAGTTAAGAATAAACTGTAAGTACTGATATTAGGTTTTTAAAGGTGGATTTACAGCAAGTCTCAAGTGTGCAGAAGGAACAGGAGGGGAAACTGGCACAGCTGAGTGGGGAGCTGGATCAACTCCGTGAGCTACACCATGTCCATGTGAAGGATCAGAATGTGACCAATAGAAAGTTGGAATATCTGGAAAACCAAGTCCGGAAGAACAATTTAAGACTGGTTAACTTTCCCAGGTCTCCTGTGTGTTCTCCTCTGGAAATGGTACGGAGATATTTCCAGGAGGTCTTGAAGATCCCTGGGGAGAATCTCCCACCATTAACCAGAGTTCAATATTTAACTACTGGCAGGGAAGTTCATGGAACTGCTAGCAACCTTCCGGGAATCTCGGAAGACCTTACTGGTTTCTTAGAGAGTTCTCTGGATTTGGTTACAGCCCGCACTACCCTCCTTATTACATTGGCCCTTGAGACAGATAAAGCTTTAATTTTTCATTTGTATTTTAGGAATTTCAGTCAGCAGTTTATGGGCTCATGTGTACGTATTTTTTGTGACTTAGCTAGAAATACTCAGCTGAGGAGGAAGGAATTTTTGGGCTTGAAGCCCAGGGTCCTTTCCCTTGGCGGTACTTTTTTGTTAAAATTTCCTGACAGATGCTGTGTTTCGTATAAAGAGAAGATATTTATGTTTTTTGAGCCCGGTCAGCTTCTGGAGTTCCTAGTGGCTAGGGAGGATAGTATTGTGATTTTAGCTTCCCGTACGGCTGATGTGTAAGTCTTGCACTGCTTTGCTTTTATTTTCCTGTTAAAGTATTATTTTCCTGATGCCTCTCCTATGTAATGTCGTGGGCTGATTATGGTAATGTATTATGGTATGGATGTATTCTATTTGGATTTTGATATAATTATATGTTACCATGTTTCCTTCATTCAATTTTGGAGTTGATTGTATTTTCAAAATTTAATAAATATAAAATAAAAAAGAAGAATAAACTAAAAGGAGAAGTTGCAAAGGTTAAAGACTTAAATCGAGCTTGGGTGCTGTTTAAAAATACTACCTTGGAAGCCCAGAGCAGCTGTACGAGTATTCCACACTAAAAAAAGTGGAAGGAAGTCCAAAAACTGCCAGCATGGTTTAAAGGTGAGGTCAGAGTCTGTTGTTGCCAAAAAAGCATCTTTCAGGAAATGGAAAAAAGAGCCAAATGATGAAAACAGCACAAACACTGGCAAGTTAGATGCAAGGAATTGATAAGGCAGGCAAAGAGAGAATTTGAGAAAAAGCTTGCTGTGGAAACAAAAACGCATAATAAAGGCATTTTCAAGTACATTCGTAGCAAAAAAACAGTGAGAGTCAGTTCGACCATTAGATGATAGAGGGATAAAAGGGGCACTAAGAGAGAACAAGGCCATAGCGGAGAGACTGAATGAATTCTTTGCTTCGGTCTTTACTGGGGAAGATGTAGGGATGTTACCCATAACTGAAGTGGTATTTAAAGGTGATACTGTGGAGGAATCGAAAGAAATATTGAGATACCGGGAAATAGGAATTACACTTACCTGGTAATTGTTGTTCCTTGAGGAACTCCAGTTTAGTTCTCTACCTCTGGGTTGTGTACCTCCTCCTGCAGCTTGGAGACTGGGCATGTCAAAATCGTGACATCACTGGATGTAGCCTACTGCTATCTCCCATCATCCCCAGTGAACTAATGACAAAGCAGACTCAAAGGAGCAACCAATAAGTAACTATAAGTTAACATGAACTGTAACCATAACCGTAAGTGAAAACTAAACTATCAATTCTTCAACAAGAAGAAAAAATGTTTTTACTTTATGTTCTCATTTTTCTTATTCTTATTCTTTTACTTTCCCTGTTCCGCCCCCTAAGGCCATTAGGAGAAAAGGAAAGTAAAACAGGTCAGACAGCAATACTTACTGCGATCCAGCCACCAAAGGGATTTGTCCGCTCTTCAAAAACTGATGCTCCTCCCCATTGCAAACAAACTCTGAAAAGATCACCCCCTCAGGCGGGAATGAGGACTAAACTGGAGTTCCTCAAGGAACAACAATTACCAGGTAAGTGTAATTCCTATTTCCTTATCATTCCTCCAGTTTAGTCCTCCACCTCTGGGATGTATCAGAGCAGTAACTATTGGGAGGGACCTTTCCACCCGGATCACAACACCGGCGACCCAAAACAAGCATCATTTGTTGCCATAACGTCCAGGCGGTAGTGTCTACTGAAGATATGAAGAGATGTCCATGTGGCCACTCTGCAAATCTCCACCGGCGCAACCAACCTGTGTTCCGCCCATGACGTCGCTTGAGCTCTAGTAGAGTGAGCCTTTAACCCCTCTGGCGCCTGATGACCTTGCAAAATATAGGCTGACACAATAGCTTCCCGGACCCATCTGGAAATAGATGCTTTAGCAGCTGCTTCCCCTTTACGGGGACCTCTGAACAGCATGAAAAGCCGTTCAGACCTACGAAACGCCTCCGAGACCTTTAAGTAATGCCGCAATACTCTTTTTATGTCCAAGAGCCGAAGATGACTGTCCGGAACACACCCCTCTGCGGAACCCAATACTGGTAAGGACACCGCTAGATTCAAATGAAATGGGGAAACTACTTTGGGCAAAAAGGATGGAACTGGTCGCAACACCACCTCTTCTCTAGAAAAAGACAAAAACGTCTCTCGACAGGAGAACGCCTGTAACTCCAAGACTCGCCTGGCTGAACAAATGGCCACCAAAAACACCATTTTTAACGTTAAATCCTTAACGGAAGCCTGGTATAGAGCTTCAAAGGGTTTCTTAGTCAACGTCCCTAACACCAGATTGAGATCCCAAGGCGGTACTAAACTCCTGCGAGCGGGCCGCAACCTAGCCACCGCTTTAAGAAAACGCAGCACGTCACTGTGTGAACCCAGGGCCACCCCTTGAACCTTTCCTCTATAGCACGCCAGTGCAGCTAACTGCACTCTTAAAGAACTGGCTGCCAGGCCTTTCTCAAACTCATCTTGCAGAAAGCTCAAAACCACGAGGACAAACTGTAGAGGCCCGAATCTGTCGCCGCGAACACCAGTCCTCAAATATACGCCAAATGCGGACATAAGCCAGGGAGGTGGACTTTTTCCTAGCTCGTAGTAAAGTCGAAATGACCGCCCCAGAGTAACCTTTTTTCCTTAACCTTGCCCTATCAATGGCCAAACCGTGAGAACCGATCCACCTGAGGCATTCGCAGCGGACCCTGACATAGCAGATCTTCCCCTATCGGCAATCTCCAATGCTCCTCTTTGAGTAGCCAAACCAGATCAGCATACCAGGGTCACCTCGGGCCAATCTGGGGCCACCAGCAGGACCCTTCCATGATGAGCCTCGATGCGCTGAATCACTCGCTCTATGAGGGCCCACGGAGGAAACACGTAGAGCAGGCCCGATGCCGGTCACGGTGGGATCAGAGCGTCTATCCCTTCCAACATCCTCTCTCGACGCCTGCTGTAAAATCGATTGGCCTTTGCTGACTGAAAGGTCACCATGAGATCCAAAATTGGCGGTCCTCATCTGTGGACTATTTGAGCAAACACCTCCGGATGGAGTTCCCATTCTCCGGCATCCACCCGGACCCTGCTGAGGAAGTCTTCCATCACATTGTCTCTTCCCGCGATATGCGCCACCGAGATCTCCCGTAGTCAGGGTTCTACACAGGCGAACAATACCTCTGCTTCCTCTTCCATGGCCACACTTCCCGTTCTGCCTTGCCGGTTGATGTAGGCCACCATTGCGGAATTGTCCGACAGCACCCGAACTGCCCGGTCCTTCATCGCGGTCTCGAACGCCTGGAGCGCTAGAACCACTGCCCGCAGTTCGAGACGGTTGATTGACCATTGGCTCTCCTGAGTTGACCAAGTCCCTTGTGCAAAGAGTTCTTCACACTGTGCTCCCCAACCTGCGAGACTCGCGTCCGTCAACACGGGGAGCCACTGCGGCTGTTCCAATGGAAGGCCCGCTTTCAGATGCCCCAGAACCATCCACCATTGAAGGGACTTCCTGACCCGGAGTGGACAGGGAAGACACTTGTTCAGTGAATTGCTCTGGTGCGACCAACGGCGCAGCAGCGCCCTTTGCAATGGCTGCATGTGAAACCTGGCCCAAGGAACCACCTCCAGGGTCGCCGCCATTGTACCCAGCACTTGAAGGTAGTTCCAGGCCGACGGTGCCGGGGTAGATAAGAACTTGCTTATCAGTTGCCGAAGTGCCTGAGCTCGCCGTTCTGGCAGAAATACAGTTCCCTTCCGGGTGTCGAAGAGTATCCCCAGATATTCGAGAACCTGTGTCAGCGCCAACCGACTCTTGGCCGGATTGACCACCCAACCAAGATCCTGAATAAACTGCACCGCATTGTCCGTAACCTGCTCACTCTAGATTTCGGACTTCACTCAAATCAACTAATAGTCGAGATAGGGGTGCACTAAGACGCCGTCCTTCCACAACGCTGCCGCCTCCACGACCATGATCTTTGTAAAGGTGCGTGGCGCCGTCACCAGGCCGAAGGGCAAAGCCTGAAATTGGAAATGTCCCCAAGGGAAGGCGAATCTCAGAAACCTTTGGTGAGCAGCCATGATGGGAATGTGTAGATACGCTTCTGTGAGATTGAGAGAAGTCAGGAACTCCCCTTGGCGAACCGCCACAATGACTGAACCCAAAGTTTCCATCCAGAAATGCGGGACTTGAAGACAGCAATTTACCCCTTTGAGATCCAGGATAGGCCGAAGGGACCCGTCTTTCTTTGGCACCACAAAATAAATGGACTACCGACCCACACCACAGTCTGACACCGGAACCGGAGTTACAGCTCCTAACTCCAATAACTGATCCAGCATTTGGTGAATTGCTAGAGTTTTCTGCCGACTCCTGCAGGGCGAAAGCATGAACGAATCTTGCACTGGACGAGCCAATTCCAGGGCATACCCCTCTTGAATTATCTCCAGCACCCATTGATCAGACGCTATTTGGGTCCAGGTAGGAAAGAACTCCCGCAGCCGCCTTCCTATCGGTGGACTTCCTACCTGGACCCGCCTCACTTCATTGTTGTTTTTGCATTGAGGCTGCGGGAGCCGCTGCAAAACCTCTACCTGCTCCTCGAAACCCACGAAACCCCTGGGTCCTTGAAGCAAACCTTCCTCTCTGGAAGCCTCCAAAATGAGAAGAACAAAATCTTCTGAAGTCTCTATTCTGGCCCCTCGCCGCCAGGCCAGACTTTCCCTGTTTAGGCTAGTCCTCTGGGAGCCTACCTCCCTTAGAGTCCCCCAAATCCTTCACCAATTTGTCTAGGTCTTCTCCAAACAACAGTCTGCCCTTAAATGGGAGTTTACTGAGACATGACTTAGACGAGCCGTCGGCTGCCAAATTCTTTAGCCAAAGAGACCGCCGGGTGGCCACCAATGAAGCCATACTATTAGCTAACGCTCTGATCAAGTCATAGTGTACATCCGCTAGATATGCTGAGCCAGACTAAAGACGTGACACTTCCATCAAACTCTCCTGTTCCAGCTGGCTAGCCTGCCTTAAGTGTTGAGACCATCGAAGACATGCTCTCGCCACCCAGGCCCCACAAATGGATGCTTGCAAGGATAAAGCATTAGCCTCAAAGGCTTGCTTCAATCAACCATCCACTTTCCTGTCTTGCACATCTTTCAAGGTCACGCTACCTTCCACTGGAATAGTCGTCTTCTTCGTAACCGCCGACACCGCCGCATCTATCCGTGGGGAACAGAACTTCTCCTTGTCCGCTAAAGGGTAGAGTCTGTTCATTGTCCTGACTCCCCTTAGTCTTACTTCAGGCTGATCCCATTCTTCCTGAATCATTCGGTCCACCACTCGGTGAACCGGGAACACCACCTGAGATTGTCTCACAGTCTGAATGAGAGGGTCTTTGACCTCCTCTTCCACCGCTGGCTGAGCCGTGGCTAGATTGAGTGTTTGCAGGGATTCCGTAATGTGAGCCACCAGTTCCTCCTTATGAAAAACCCGTATGATTCTCGCCTGATCCTCAGGCTCTGGTATTTCTCCTTCTTCAAGCTCATCCCTTCCAGACTCGAGCTCGAACTCGGTTTCATCTGTCTCTTGCACTTCCAAATCCGACATCGTAGTCTCAGAAGGCCGAGCTCTTTTCGAGGGTTTTGGGCAACCGCTGTGGCCCTCATCTAGCCGGGCCTGAGGCTGTGCCCAAGCCAGCAGCAAGGGCTCCGGGATATTTCCCTGCCGCTGCAAACAGAAGGCTTGATGCATGATTTGGACAAAGTCTGGGCAAAAATCTCCAAGATGACCCTGCCGGCATTGCCAGAGGGGCGCCTGAAGGTCCCACAGGAACGTCCGGGCATGGAGCTGACGGAGCACCCATCAGGTGTTCCCCTTCAGCTCCTGTCAGTGTCCCAAGAGAATCCTATACTAGCTTACTCTCCATCTGTTGTTCCATGCAGGAAGAAACAGTTGCGCAGCCCCGGCAGATGCCTTTGTCCGTGACTGTGCCTCTGTGGGTTCCACAAATAACACACTGAGGGCAGGATGACATAGATATGCCCCCCCCCCCAGTAAACCTTTGGTAACCCAAGGAAATGGAGATTGCTACTGTCCTCCTTTCTCACTATCCCTGGGTTCGTCTCCTTCTCTTTTTTTTTTTTTAAATTATAGTGCCCAAAGCACAAATCAAATCTTTAATCCTTTTGTTTACTTTTGTTTTAAATAGCCTATAAATGTGCTACAAATATCCTATAAAGAAACTCCCCGGATCAGCCCCGTGCTGTGGAAGCTCCCCTGCAGCCCAGGCCGCCTCTTAGGCCATGCCATGCGGCTGCACGAGCTGGGGAAAATGGCCGTGATCCAAGCAGTGCTTTGGCGCCAAAAGAACCACGCGGCTGCCGACAGCTCCAGTGGCTCGTCGCTCGGCTCTGCGGCTCGCTTCTGTGCCCTGACTGCAAGGACAAAGTTTAAAACAGAAGGCTCACTTCCGATTCGCTGCCCTACAAGCTGCGACGTTGCTCAGCCTTACTGCGAGCGACGTTCGTGGCGAGAGCCGTTCCGCGGGCTGAGGCTGTCCTACCCGCTGTGCCGCTCCGGAGATCCAGCAAGGCTGAACAACAAAAAGCAGGCCCGTAGTTACATGTCGTTACATGTGCCAAGGGACAAGAGGATGTGATTGTCCACAGATCTTAATGGAACCCCAAATTGCACATTGGACTGGGACATCCGCCAAGCAGCAGAGACTACAGGCGTATACAGCACTGTACAGAGACATGTAATAGACAGTCCTTGCTCATCAGAGCTTACAGCCAAGACAGACAGCACAACTGGGGACTAGGATATGCATATTGAACTGAGGTGTCACAGGGACTCAGACATAATCATTAAGGTGACAGTATATACAAATTGTGGTATGACAGGGAAGATAACACAGGTTCCTGTGCCTTGCTCAGCAGGAGCAGTCAGGGCCCAAGAAGAAGGTTCAGCCACCGGTGACATGAGTGGAAAAAATGGGTAGCCTGAGCTGCTTGCCCTGCTCTGCTTAGTGCAAGGGTTACCGGTACTACATCAGCACTGCTGTGGGGGGATGGTGTTGGGATAATCTTGGTCTCTGAATTTAGTTATCATAATCTTGTGCAGGGAGAGGGGAAGGAGAGGAGTTAAGGGTCTGAAAGTTAACTGAAGCAGGGCATAACGTTCACCTAGGGCACTCAGTAGGCTTGCATCACCCCTGCATCTTTCAAAGAGGATGAAAGTCTTGATTTCCTCCCTCTCTTAAGTAAAACTGAAGTCCTGATTTCCTTTAAAGACGATCATATCTCTGTTTCCTTACTTTCAACCTGTAAGTAAGATTTTTATCCTGGCTACGTCCTCACAGGACCTGCTGCTATTCTTCTCCCAGGCATCTATTATTTTTTATTTACCTTTATGCTACTGTGTGCTAGAAACTCAAAAGCATGACTTTACTGCATCGGAGGCCCCATAAGTACAAATCAAATTCTTAGGCTTTAGTTTTCATGATAAATGAGGCCAAATACAATTAAGATCTCCAAGGTAACCTTGATTCAAACTATCATATCAATACTAACAGAAGGGTAGCAGATTTTGCTTTTTGCACTGTAATTAATGTGCACTGCATACAGCTGAAAAAGTTTAGATTCCCATAGGCAACCTGTGAGCAATCTTCAGGTTTCTATAGAAAATTTCATTTCTTTTCCTACAGCTGCTCACAGATTTCCAAAGCTTTCTAATACGTTGGAATCTAGAGTGATACCTGGCATTAGCATTCCAACATCTAAAGATTAGATGCTGAAATTAGGGTGAAATATGTAACAGTACAGCAGCTGAGAACTGCTTTCAATGTCTTCTGAATTATCAGAGGCCTAGAGATATGTTGTGGCATGCAGCCCAATGCAGCTCAGGTGACGTCAATACAGTGGACTAGGCTGCAGAACATGCAGTTGGATTCCATGGGTTGCTGCAAATTGTTAGTGATTCTCAGCTTTTGGCACTCTATCTTTAATTATATATGGATCTTCTTCTGAAAAAGGTGTACATCATGAAACGCTGTCCGTGGCCTGCCTCAGATGCTTGTATGATTATCTAAAGTAACAGCTTCTCCAGCATTTCAGCAAACAGAATCCTTGGGGCATGTTTACTAAGTCCCACGCTAGTGACACGGGTTTGAGCTGCATTACTAGAGCGGGGCACTGGGTTAGATGCAGGGGAGCATCCTCTGGCTGCATTACTACTGCCACGGGGAACAACGACTACACCCATTGTACTGGCGGTATAGCAGCAGAGCGCAGACAACCCAATAATACCAGGAGTCTGTTCAGAAGGTCCAAATCATTTATTTGTGCACAAGACTCAAGCAGAATCACATTCAAAATGGCTGAGCAATGGTTTCTAGCAAAACAACAACTTTTATAGCTTTCTTTCCCATTCTAAGCATAGGCAAACTTTTCATTGGCCCCGGTAACCCTTCTTACACCTTCTATTGGTTTCGGTACCGTTACGTAGCTATCCAATGGGGACCTTGGTCTGGGCTCAGCACCTGGTTGCCCCCCTTACAGTCCCAATTACAATGGTCAGTTCACCAACTTCGTTACTTTTCTCCTCCAAGAACACTATCCAGCTGGAATATGTGGGAAAGCAGGGCACTGTAACCTTTCTCTCAACAGAGTTAATTAATTCCATAGAAGCTGCACACATTTTATCAGTGTTAATTAAAATGGTTTACTGTTTCCTCTGAGTTTCGTTTCTGCTCAGCTAGGTTCATTTAAGCTGAATTAAGTTTCAGTTCTATGGAGGCAATATTGGGGGGAATTTTCACTCCTCAGGGCCTAACCACAGGCTTCATTTACAGGTCAAGCTGCTTAGGCCTGCCTGCCTTCATTCAGCGTGGATCATAGGCCTTCGCCTACCACAGTGGTAGTTGCTCCCTGGCAGCGTGAGCTTTCAAGGCCCCTTGCTAGCGGCACTGTTGAGAGAACGCCCTACGCCCCGCCCAGCCTCGGCCCAGATGCATGATGTCTGAGTAATGTGGGTTTTTTAGGACTATCACAGCTTCTTTTTTAAGGGCCTGCTTTACTGTTTTCCCATTTTCTATGCAAAAAGAAAGCTTAATAAATCAAGCCCTTAACGTGCGATTACACAGTGCCAAAAGAAGTGCCCTTTTTCACTTCCCCCTCCCACTGATCCCAATCAATACATTTTCAGCAGCTTATTGGTGACTCTTTATAACTGCACTTGAGGCTACTTCCTTTTTTGCTTCATATAGCTGCTTTTTATAATTCTGTTTGGCTTTTCTGCCATCCTCTGCTGGTTATTCCTTGCCTTCCCACTAATTTAAACTGCCCTGTGCCTGGTTCCTTTCTACTTATGTTTTAGTTTTATTTTATCTCATTTCTAAGATCTTTCCTGTTCTTATTTGGATTTTTGAATTACTTTTGCAGTTTGTGCAGAATCTGCCCATTTCTCTTCCTAATTTACTTGTGTGTGTGTGCTGTAGGTGGAGTGGACTAGCCCCTCCTCTCCCCACAGAGGTGTTGTTGGGTCCTTTTCCCCTCTGTGTACATTAGGGTTGCCAACTTTTTGAAAGAGAAAAACCCGCCACCTGTGGCTAGTCATGCTCGGCCCATGCTCACCCATACCCTGCCCTTTCCCCGCCCCCACCCCACCCCCTGCCCAGCCCCACCCCACCCTTACTCCACCTCCTGTCCCCAAAAAAATTGCAGAGATGGCAATGTGCCAACTGAACACTTCCTTCCATCAGCTTATTTCCAGTCCCAGTGCCCCCTCCCCATTACGCAGTCACTTACCAGTACCATTCCCAGGTGTCAGCTCCCTTTGAGCCCCCTCCTTACCTCCTCTGTCAGCACCTTTCCAGCCACCTCCTTCCCCCCTTTCAGCTCTCCTCCAGCCACCTCCTTCACCCTGTCAGTTCCTTCCTGCCACCTAATTCCACCCTCTTTCAGTCTCTTCCAGCCCTCACCTTCTACCTGTCAGCTCCTTCTGCCACCTCTTTCCCCGTGCAGCCACAGCTCCTGCTTTCTACAGAGCAGTGGTTGCAATAAAGTTAAAAAGAAAATTAAAACTGTGCAGAGACTTCTTCCCCCCCAGTGCAGCTTCCCCCCCCCCCCCAGTGCAGATTCCCTTCCCCCCTAGTGCAGCTTCCCCCCCTTAGTGCAGCTTCACCCCCCTTAGAGCAGCTTCACCACCCCCCTTAGTGCAGCTTCACCTCCCCCTCTTAATGCAGCTTCGCCCCCCCCAGTGCAGCTTCACCTCCCCCTCTTAGTGCAGCTTCGCCCCCCAGTGCAGCTTCACCTCCCCCTCTTAGTGCAGCTTTGCCCCCCAGTGCAGCTTCACCTCCCAATCTTAGTGCAGTTTCGCCCCCCAGTGTAGCTTCGCCCCTCCGACTTAGTGTAGCTTCGCCCCCCCTTAGTGCAGCTTCACCCCCCTTAGTGCTGTGTTGCTGCTTGAACCCCTTAGTGTTGCTTCACCCCCCTTAATGCTGCTTCCACTCCCCTTAGTGCAGCTTCCCCCCTTAGTGCTGCTTCACCCCCCTTAGTGCTGCTTCCACCCCCCCTTAGTGCAGCTTTCCCTCTTAGTGCAGCTTCACCCCCCTTAGTGCTGTGCTGCTGCTTCACCCCCCCCCCCTTAATGTTGCTCCCCCTTAGTGCTGCTTCCACCCCCCAGTGTTGCTTCACCCCCCCCCTTAGTGCTGCTTTTCCCCTCCCTTAGTGTTGCTTCTACCCCTAGTGCAGCTTCACAACCCCCCTTAGTGCAGCTTCACCCCTCTTAATGCTGTGCTGCTGCTTCACCCCCTTAGTGTTGCTCCCCCCTTAGTGCTGTTTCACCCCCTTAGTGCTTTGCTGCTGCTTCACTACCCCCCTTAGTGTTGCACCCCCCTTAGTGCTGCTTCACCCCCCCCTTAGTGTTGTGCTGCTGCTTCACTCCCCCCTTAGTGTTGCACCCCCCTTAGTTCTGCTTCACCCCCCCTTAGTGCTGTGCTGCTGCTTCACTCCCCCCTTAGTGTTGCTCCCCCCCTTAGTGCTGCTTCACCCCCCTTAGTGCTGTGCTGCTGCTTCACTCCCCCCTTAGTGTTGCACCCCCCTTAGTGCTGTGCTGCTGCTTCACTCCCCCCTTAGTGTTGCACCCCCCCTTAGTGCTGTGCTGCTGCTTCACTCCCCCCTTTGTGTTGCACCCCCCCTTAGTGCTGCTTCACCCCCCTTAGTGCTGTGCTGCTGCTTCACTCCCCCCTTAGTGTTGCACCCCCCTTAGTGCTGTGCTGCTGCTTCACTCCCCCCTTAGTGTTGCACCCCCCCTTAGTGCTGTGCTGCTGCTTCACTCCCCCCCTTAGTGTTGCACCCCCCTCCTTAGTGCTGCTTCCACCCCCCCTCCTTAGTGCTGCTTCTTCTTTGCCCCCATGCAGCTGCTGCTTCTGCTTTTCACAGAGCAGCGGCTGCAATAAACTTAATTTGAAAAGGAAGAGAAACCTGAGGAGCCCTCCGGTCATCCTTCTGCAGCCCCTGAGGAAGTGATGTCAGAAGGGGAGGGCTCCTCACAGGTTTCTCTTCCTTTTCAAATTAACTTTATTGCAGCCGCTGCTCTGTGAAAAGCAGAAGCAGCGGCTGCAGGGAGGATCGATGGCGGATTGCGTTCGCGTTCGCGCTCGCGCACTGCGGGAGAAAAACCATTTTTTTTGCTCTGGCCACGCCCGATCTCACGGCCAGAGCAGGTTCTATATCTGTGCCGGCAGCCGACCTGGCCATGGAAAAACCGGCCAGGCCAGCTGAAAACCGGCCGGTTGGCAACCCTAGTGTACATGTGCTCACCTCCCTGTTGGTCTCTGTTGAGAACAACCTCATTGCAAGCCTCTGCCCTGCATTCTGGTTTGCTCAGACTGTTTTGTTACCTGTGCTTGTCTTACATTTTCAGTTTGTCTGTATACATATTTATGCATATGCGTTGGAAAGGGGTGGGCCACATGGGTCTTGGCCTCACCAAAAATTGTGGCATGGCAGAAAAAGAAAAGCCCTTTCTTTCTGCCTGCGGGAGATCAGATCCCGAAGGGTCTTTGCTGTGATCAAAGTTTCTCTTTTTCTGCCCATGGAGGATATAACCCCCATGGACAGCCGATTGTCTGTCCGCCATGATCATTGCAAAGATCCTTCCTGTCTGCCTGCAAGAATCGTGGGCAGACAGGAAGGGTCTTTGTAATGATCATGACCGGCAGACAGCAGTCTGCCCATGGGGATCCCATCCCCCGCAGGCAGAAGAAAAGCCACAATTACGACAGAGGGGCAGAGTTAGGGCAGGGCTTGGGCCTCCCTAAAGAAGAAGCCCTTTCACCGCCCCTATATTTATGAATTTTTAGTTAGTGTGTTTCTTAGCTGCATTTTGTAATTCTCTTCAATTTTTCTGTCATCGTCTGTTGGCTGTTCCTGGCTCCTCTATCTTTTTTTATCCCTCCCTACAACGCACCTCACAGCCCACCCACCCCTAGGCTCACATTTTCTTATAGCTGTCCTGTCCTGTGCTTATTACAAACATTACACACAGGTATACTCTAGTCCTCTGGCACTTCTCTCCTTCACATCCATCATATATCTCCTCAAACATCTACTCCTCCCCTCTGTCTCATTGCAATGGCTGCACATCACTTTCTTTTCCTATTGTTGACACTCCCTAATTTTCTAGCCTCATTCCAATGATCTCAAGCCCTCACTCCTTACTACCCCCTTATCATCCTCACCTCTCCTGCCATTATGTCTTCTATCTTGTTGTGTAATCTTCAGCTTCACCATTTTCTTCTTCTCATCCAGCCATCTCCTTTCTCGGAAAGAACCTCACTCTCATGGCTCCTCCTCTCTCCCATGCATCTCTTGCTTCTTCTCCTTCTCTTATTAGGGGATATCAATCTCAGCCCTGGCCCTCCTAGACTTTTTTCACAGGCAGATCCACACATAACCCCTCAAAACGTATTCCTATCCTTCTTCTTTCCCCATCCTCTCTCCTTTTCTCATGCATCTTGTGGAACGCACACTCCATCTCTAATAAGCTTATCTTCATTCACGACCTCTTTATCTCTAATACTCTGCATCTTCTTACTCTAACTAAGACCTGCATTCTCCTTGAAGATTCTACTTCAGCTGCTTCCCTCTGTCATGGGGCTATCAGTTTTCCCGTATGCCTCGCTCTGTTGAGCATGGCAGTGATGTTTGCTTTCTACTCTCTCATTCCTGCCAATTTCAAACCCTCCTTCTGCCTCAATCTTACTCCTTTCCTTCCTTTGAAGTCTACTCCATCTGCCTCTTTACTCCACTTCCTCTCCAGATAGCTGTCATTTATCGACTCCCTGATAAGTCCACCTCTACCTTTTTCACTGACTTTGACTCATGACTTCCCTTCTTTCTGGATGCATCTTCCTCCTCACTTATTCTTAGAGATTTTAACATTCATGTTAATAACCCCTCTGACCCTCATGTCTTAAAGCTCCTTTTCTTTACCACTTCATTCAATCTCCAGCTATGCTCTACTTCCACTACTCACCTGCTAGGTCACTGCCTTGACCTTGTCTTCTTCTCTAACTTCTTGCCGTCAAATTTCTGCATCTCAGTTCTTCCCTTATCTGACCATCACCTGATAAGTTTTACTTTTCATCACGCCCCACCTAACTCTCACCCAGTCTCCTCCAACATCTTTAGGGATCTTCTCAGTATTGACTCATCATCTCTCTCCACTGCTGTCTCACCACCTCTTTCCTCCACTATGTCATCTAAGTCTGTTGATGAAGCCATATCGTCCTTTAAAACTGTACTCTCCAAGCCTTGTTGTGCCGATGGGCCGAGGGTGGATTAGAGTTACCATCTTTGAGAGCCTATAATTTGTGCTGTCTGCTGCGGCATTTGAAAGATGTGACCACTGGGACCACTGTGTGTGTGCTCCTGTGCCAATGTTAGATTGGCTTCTAGTACCATGCCATCATCTATATGCCCTGCATGTGGACTCCCACTGGTTGGGGAGTGGGTGGGTCAGAGTGTGCATTTTCAGGACCTTCGGATGGCCTAGCAAGTGTAAGAAGCACGGTGTATCTTGGTGTTGTTCAGGCCTGCTTCCATTGGTGAGCAATCCCAACTTCCTTCCAGGTTTCCTTTCTGCAGTACCCCAGGAGTGGGTGACTAAGGGGATTATGTGGCTCGGAGATCTCTGCCCCGAGCAAGGCTCTGGTTTAGATTTGTTCCTCAACTTACAATGGCAGTTTGGATTGCAGAGAGAGACTTGATACTTGCAAACTCGGTATTATACAGGCTCCCTTTTGCGTGTTGATCCCACTTTCCTGAATTGGAGAGGTTTGTTTGATGCCTTTGACAGTCTACTGCTGGATGAGGGAACTAGCAGAGTTAAGGCCCTGATACATCCTGCTCTGGATCAGAAATATGTGATGCTGCTTTCTGGGCATTGCCAAGGGGAAGGGGCTGATGCAGTTACACCTAATCTGCTGCAGAGTGCATTTCCCAAACGCTCTGGGCTGAGTGAATGTGTCTATCTGCAGGAGTTGCAGTATAAATTCTTATGGCGAGCTTTTACACATGGTGTTTGGTCCTATAAAGCAGGGTTGAAGGCCGTGAATCTCTGTAACCTGTGTGAGTTGGCATGTGGTATTCTGATTCATTGTTTTTGTGGCTGCACTGGGATAAGCTGCCTTTGACATCACGTCTGTGGCTATCTGGGTAGGGTGTTGGGGATTGTGATAGAGATGTGCTTATTTAGCCATTATCTCATAGAATGGCTCTTGGCAGCATCTTAGAGGCATTTGTGTGATAGGGCCCTTTTAATGGTCAAACAGATAATTTTGCATCGTTGGTTGTCAGGGGAAGCCCTCGGGTTTCACAATAGGAGCAGGCTTTCATGAATCTTCTGGAGATGGAGCAGCAAATGGTGACACCATTGGGCTCTAAAGCATGGAACCATTTTTTAGGGGTTTGGTCATCCTATACCACAGTGCTGCTTCCCAATTCCAGAGGGTCTCTACTGAATGTCTGATTGCATTGGGGTAAGGTTTGGGATGACCTGGCCCACCTTTGCTTGTTTGGCTTTTTGTACACTGCCCTGTGGTGTGCTTTATAGTATTGTATATTTCCCCTCCTATCATATGCATACCCTGTATACCCGCCTGTTTCTGCTTTTCTTGATTGTCACGTCATTTTGAAAGGATCGTATATTTAATTTAATTTTATTATATTTAATTTTATTTTAGCATATTCTCTGTTTTGGCCCTTCCTCCCTATTTGTGTACATAATTTGTTTGTAGGCTGCAGTTAGAGTGGTATGGCTGTGTTGTTCTTTGGGTGTATGGATGCTGTGTGAGGTGAATATCCACAGAGGATGGGGTGGGAGGGGGGGTTGGTTGGGTTGGGATGAGGTGGTAAGGGAGTGTTTGGCCTGTTCATGGGTTGGAAGTGTTCTCCTGTGCTTTGTTCTATGAAGGAGTACATGAGTGAGTTTTAGGACTATGGGATTGCTGACATTTCGGGGACAGCTCTCTTTTTAACTTGTTCACTTGGAAGGGCCCGTTTTCTGCTTTATTGTAGGGTATTGACTTTCATATTATATTAAATTGGGTTATAATGAAAATTGTTGAACTTGTGGTTTGTTGATGGTTGTATTATGGTCTTTAAGAATTTGCAACTAACCCTGTACTCTCCTCTGCTATGGATGCTCTTGCTCCTCCCGCTTCACGTCCTGTGAGGTGTACTGTACCTCAGCCCTGGCTATCCTTTCAAACCTGATACCTACATTCCTGTGCCCACTCAGCTGAGTACCTTTGGCTCAAATCCCGCATCCTTGCAGATCTTCCTACATTTCAAATTCATGCTAGCCTCTTTTCAGTCTGCCATAGCACTTGCCAAGAAAGAGTACTATGTCCATCTGACTAACTGTCTTGCCTTTGTCCCTTACTATGTCTTTACAACGCTCTCCTCAAAGTGTCTCCACCCCTGATCCCTCCTTCCCTTTCTGCCAAGACTTTGGCTGACTACTTCCATGACAATGTCTACAAGATCACTTTTGAGTTCCCCTGGGGTCATCTCCATCCTCCCTTCCCTCTCTTCATTTCCTAAGCCTTCCCTCAACCTCTGTTACCCTTTCCTCCTTTTCTAAGATCACTGAGGAAGAAACCACACATCTTCTCTCCTTCTCTAAACTTAATATTTGCTCCTCTGATCTCATCCCCACCCATTTACTAAACTCCATTTCCTCCAAGTCCCTTCCATCTGTCATATCCTCAGCCTATCGCTTTCTATCGTGACTATTCTTGCAGTCTTCAAGCATGCTGTAGTTACACCTCTCTTCAAGAATTGATCCCTTGATCATAAGATTGGTGATCAATGGTAGGCCTCAAAAAACTGGGAACAAAATGTGGCCGTTGCCACAGGGGAATTCTGGGGGCACTTGCTGCTACTCCTCAAAATTTGATGACTGAGACAACCACCCTTTTGTCTTATGACATGGGTATGGAACGCCCCAATAAAGAAAGGCTAAATTGGTTAGGGCTCTTCAGCTTGGAGGAGAGATAGCTGAGTGGAAATATGAAAGATTTAGGAAATTATGAGTGGAGTGTGGTAGAACAGGTAAATTAAGACAAGTTCTTTACCCTTTAAAATGTTACTAAGAGTAAGAGACCCTCCATGAAGCTACTAAATAGCACTTTTAAAACAAATTAATGGACATGTTCTTTCACCCAACACACAGTTTAACTCGAATTTGTTGCTGGAATATGTGCTGAAAGCAGTAGCTGGTTTTAAAAAGTGTTTAGACAAGTTCATGGAGGAAAAGTCCATAAACCTTTATTAGCCATCTAGGCTTGCGAGATCTGTTTCTTGGGATTTTGCTGGACACTTGTGACTTGGATTGACCATTTATTTATTTATGAAACATCTATATTCTACTTTCCTGTACAAACATTCAAAGCAGTTCACAAAACATTGAGGAAAACAGGATGCTGGCATTGATAGACCTTTGGTCTGTCCCAGTATGGCAGTTATTATGTAAGCATGTGGGCAAGGGATTAAGGGGACTAGTTACTAAGGTACGCTAAAGTTAATGTGTGTTAATTCAATGTAACATGCATTATTTTAGTGTAGGTCCCATGTTATTCAAAGGAACCTAGTTACTAATGACATGGGTTAATGGGTAATTAATGAGTGCTAATGTTAATAAATCTTAGTAACTTGCCCCCTTCTGGATATGATTTGTAGGTTTGTGGTTAATTTGTACCCATGGACTACAAGTTTATTTTCCTTTGGAAATCTGCCGGCATGCACACACATCTTACTTGTGGAACTTGCTTTTGTTATGCAGCAAATGTAACTTATGTGCTCGGAAGTACACAGAGTGATTTCTAAATAATTTGCTGTGCTTAACTTCCTTTCTCTGAGTTAACCTTTGCCCCTTTCGCCCCACAAGTAAGTATGTGCATTGGGGAAGGCAAGTTTCAAAGCCATTTTTCCATAGGTAAACACATATTTACCTTTACAGGAACATTTGAAAATTTTCGCTTTAATCAGAGCATCACCCTCTGCAAACTAGAGATGCAAGATTGAAGTAAACCAGTCTTTCAGCTGCAGCATTTGGTATTAACTTACATTCTTTAGCAAATTCATGACACCCAGGATGTGTGATGGTGCCCTACAAAAACAGGATGCAGGTGGCTTTGTTCTCAGAAGTGGAACAGGGAAGGGATGTCAAACCAGAAAACAGAACTCAGACATTGGTAAGACCATCAAGAAAAGAAACAGGCAGTTAACTGGACTAGGTAAGCAGATAGTCTAGTAGGATCCCTGCGGCGTAGTCATGAGAAATTGATCAGAATTCCATTCCAGCTTAATGTGGATAGTTTGGATAATTAGACTGCTAAAATAATAGCTTGCTATGGCCATTCCACTCTGGGTGAGCCCAGTATTGTCTGATCTTGGAAGACCAGGTGCATGGAAGAAAAGCCTGTGAATCACCTTGCAAAGAAAACCCAGGGATCGACATAGATTCAACTGCTGTGGTGTACAAAGGTGCACACCAGGGTTATGGCACCCTTCAGATGCTAGGCTGAGCTCCAGAGATCAACAGAGAAACCTAATAGCCCATTTTGTAAGGAGGTGGCTGAGGGTAGGAGTGTCTTCCTTCAGTTTCCTTTACTAGGAGGTATCTCCAAACAGGGGGATGGGCTAGCTCAGCCAGTGGGGACATAAAGGTAGTTTGGGGCAGAAGCTAAAGGATGCCTCAGGGAAGCTGCAGCAGAAGTTTCCAGGAACCTGCTTGCAGGGGCAGCAGGGAACCCCAGGCTGCTGCCTGGAAAAGATTCTTGGGAAGAGAGAGGGAGGGCTGGTAGCCTCAGGAGGAGTGAGGCAGAGCCCAAAGGCTACTTGCATGGGAAGCAGGAAACCCAAAGTTGGTGCCTGGAAAGGACCCTGGTGAAGAGAGGGGGGGGGGGGGGATGGTAGTCTCAGGACGAGTGAGGCAGAACCCCAAGACTGCTAGAAGTGAGAGCAGGAAGCCAAAGGCTGAGCCCAAAGGGAGGCATTTGATAGAAATGTAAATGTTTTGGTGAGAGCTGGACACCAGTGATACTGTTTTTATACTATTATTATAAAGCCTGAAGTTGTATTGCATTGTAAGAGAAAGTAAAAGAACTTCGGGCTGGACAGAGCAGTAATGGGGCACAGGCTCACAGATGTGCTCATGAGTTCTAAGCTGAGGAAAACCCTGTGTTGGTTTTTTCTTTCTTCATTGCTCATTTGTAATTACCATTCTCTGGCCAACCACCTCAGAGTTAATAATTTGGGTCTCCAATGAAGAACGTACCAGGAGTAAGAGTAACACTTCTGAATTACTGAGCTGGAAGGATGACTTTGTAAGAAGACTCCTATTCTTGTCAGCACTGGAGATGCTCCAGGTTTTCCTTTTACATAGAGACTGTTTTAGTATTTAGAGCCAGTCAGCCCGGGTTGCTGGGGGCAGGAACTAAGAATATCTTGTGGAACATTCAATAATGTTTTGTTGGTTTTCTATTGGTATACATTGAACTGTGTGCGGAATAAAAGCAGTTAAAAAGCAGAGACTCAGAGCTTTTGATAATTCCTCAGCAAAAAGTGAGATGCCCAACCTACTTGAGTCAGTTGAACTTAAGGACACTATCCCCAAAACAGTTCACAGTGCCCCTTAGTTGTGACATTGCATACAACAACAACATAAAACCAGCTTACTTTACAGCAAGAGGGTAAGAACTCAGGAGGTAGAGGCTGACTAGAGATGCATGGGAAACCTTCTAAGTAAGATTTTTAAATGCCTGATCCAGTCAAAACCCTATGACAGCTCATAGTTCCAAGAAGTAGACATTGTCTAAAGACTTTTCCTCGACTGGAGTCTATAGCAGTCCTTCCCAGCTCTTCCCTGGAGGCACCGAGCCAGTTGGGCTTTCAGGAGTCCCACAATGAAGATGCATGAAATAGATTTTCATATAAAGGAGACCCACTGTATGCAGCTCATTCATATTTATTGTGCGAATCCTGAAAACCCAAAAGACTAGGTATGCATCCAGGAGAAAATTGAGAAGCACGGGCCTATGGCAGTGTACCAACAAAGATCTTGAACAGATTAGCTGGGTCTATTGCTCTAAATTTGCATTCATATTCTGTCTTTCTATGTTTATGTTTCTCTGTCTGATAGCTTGACAACCTTCATGCTCAGATTTTTATTTTGGATGAGAAAATTTGGCAGGATAAAAGATATCCCTCAAAGGGCTCCTGGATGTTCAAACTAGAATTGACATCCATTTTCTAAACCTCTGGTGAGCTTTTGTGGATAAAAATTAATAGCGCAGAGGTCATTCGGAAACACCTGCCAATGGAGTAAATGTGCCTTTGAGAATAAACATTCTTTCAGATCAAAAGCTGGAGCATGGCAGAAAGCAAAAGAAAATCTCATACTGGATTGCATCAAGTAACAAACTAATTCTAATCACAGACATAATAATATCACAGCAACACAATTTATGCACTTTAGTTTTTTCTTTGCATAAATAAATATGATTATAAATCTAAGGACATGCCATCCAAATCTTGGGATGGGAATTTCACATTTCTATTTGGCTTCAGAAACAACGTATTAATGCCTAAGAAAAACTGGACAATGCCTAGCAAAGGGAGATTTCTCTGTAAAAAAAACCCCAAGTTCAAAGCGCATACTTACGAGTATAGTGTGACACAATGGCATGTTTTTCTTTACTCCCATTCACCAACTAAGGTGTGTCTGTATAGGAGACTTGGATGAAACAGTCATGGTAAAGCGTATTTCAGCAGGATAGTGCAGTAGTATGATATGTATATTTATTTCCATGAGGAAACGTTAGCTGTGGAAATCTGAGGGTGAGATAGCAGAAGATGGGGGGATGTGCATGTGTGTGTGTGTGTATGTCTTGGGTGGTGAGTGTATGTGTGTTAGGGATATGTGTTGTAGGGTTATGTGTTGGTGGGTGTGTCAGGGGTGCGTGTGTGTCTGTGTGTCAGTTGTGTGTGTGTGTGTATGTGTCAGTTTGTGTGTGTCTTGTGGGCATACTGTATGTGTTGGGTGTGGGGTGTGTGCATGTCTGTTTGTCAGGATGTTTGTCTTGGTGGTGTTGACATAGTATTGGTGGTGTCAGTGTCATTGTTGCTGTTGGTATTGTGTTTTTTGTGTCATGTTTTGTATATGTGTGTGTAATGTTGTTTGTATTGTGTGTGTGCAGTTTTAAAAGAGGCTTGGATAAGTTGCTGGAGGAAAAGTCCATAAACCATTATTAAAGTAGACTGGGGAAATCCACTGCTTATCCCTGGGATACGTAGCATGGAATTTGTCTAACCTTTGAGAACCTGATAGATAACTGACCTGGATTGGCCACTGCTGGAAACAGGATACTGGGCTTGATGGACCTTTGGTCTCACCCAGTATGGCATATATTCTGTTGTTATGTTCTTATGTGGTGTTTTGTATGTATCGTGCTGTGTGTGTTGTGTGTGGTTTGTTGTGAAAGTTGTGTTGTATGAGCTGTGTTGTGTTGTTCATTTTGTGTTCTGTGTGTGCTGTGTTGTGTGATGTGCGTTATGTATGTGCTGTGGTGTGTGGTGTATATGTGCTGTGTTGTGGTGTGTTTGTGCTGTGTTATTTGCATGTGTTGTGTTGTGGTATGAATGCATGTTGTATTATATGTATTATATTGTGGTGCATGTGTGTCATTTTCTGCTGTGTTGTGTGTACTATGTTGTGTGTTTTGTGGTGTGTTGTGGTGTAGTGAGTGTTGTGCTGCATGTATCGTGTTGTATTATTTTGTATGTGTTGCATTGTGTGTGTGTGTGTGTATGTGTGTGTGTTTGTGTATATGCTGTATGTTATGTGAGCCTTCATATTATTGTCATGGTAATTTGCATGGCACAAACAAGATGTATGGAGTGCTGTATGGAGACACATAGGATCCAATATTGCGTCAGCCACAGTTTCGAAGGACTATGCGCCTTGTTGGCACATAGCCCTCCCCGCCGCCCTCTAACCCTGATATTCAATGCTGTAGCAATGGCATTGAATAAGCAGGGATTGCTGCACAAGCCGGCAGCTGCCAAAGCTAACCGGGCAGCAGTGATATTGCATGCTGCCTGGTTAGCTCCTGCACCTTAAAGAGAGGCGAGGGTTTTCTTTGCTATCTTTTCGGTGCAGATTGCTAATTGGGCAGCATGCAATATCGCTGCTGTCTAGTTATCACTTGTCACTCCCTCCACCCCACCCTAGAATGCTAAATGGATAGCACCTGGGTGCATAGGGGAGGTAGAAGGGGATACCTGTGTAAGTGCTTTTGAATAGCCCCAGTTGAGGGATTTACATAGTTTACCAGGCTGTAAACTGGGTAAATGCCTTTCGACCATCGGGCCCATATTATACAGCCCCTGTCCTTGGAACTGACATACTAGATGAAACAGGCAGATAAGGCACATGGACAAAAACAAAAAGGGGGATCTGATGTTACAACAGTGATGCCATGATTAGGAAGAATTAAATAAGGTGGCAAATAGGTGGGAATAACTAAAGAAGGGGAAATGTTAATTGAGTAGAGTGCAAAGAAGTGAAGCCTCTTAAGACTTTAATAGACTTATGTATTAAAACTCTTTTTTTTTTCAGAAAAGGGGCTGATGTGCAAAAAATTGGGCAAATCCCCAATTCAAGTGGGTTTAGTTATATTTTAATGTTAGTTCTTCTAGCAAAGTTTCTTATATACTTACTTTACTTTGTATTATCTAACTTTATAGCACGCATCAACAAAATAGCCTGAAGCATGTAACGATCAATACCTAAAATAATCCGATTCACCTCTTCCAATCCACTAAGCTTAACAAATTCTTATTAAATAAAACATGTCTTGGTATAAAACCATAGACCTGATATGCAAAGAATTTCTGCTCCCAATTTTGATAGTTATGCTCCCAAATTGCCCTTTCTGAAAATTTACTAGGGCAGAGTGCCTAAATGTTTTCTTAAACTTACACTAAACTCCTAAATTTAGAAGCATTAAAGGTGGGTGGCAGTGGGGGCTGATTTAGGGTGAGGAAACAAAGTTAAGAGCTTGGTACTGATTTTCAGCACTGGGCACCTACATTACGCTCATAAATCTAGGCAAATGAATGGCATCTTCTTGGCAGACTCATGGATTAGTGACAGAAAATGAAAGAGTGTGTGTGTGGTGCACAGAGGGATCTCTTGTGTTCATTGGCAATTCAGGGTGGACATAAAAGCCTGGCCAGTACCTGGACCATATGGATGACCACAGCATCAAGTGCCAGTGTGATTAGGCAGTCAAACTCAGAGAGGGTTCCCTATAGCTAAATGTCAAAACATATCTCCACAATGATAAGTGACCCTCAGAATAAGGGCACTCAACAGTGAAAACAGCACTAATGCATGCCCATAAAGCACATTCTGTGGGGCCCGAATCGCTGTGGCCAGTTCCTAAAGCCACGTACTATTTGATGCAAGGTATGTTCTGACATACATGTTCACAGTTACATCTTTATATATACCATATTGGGGGGCACTGGGCTTACCTAGAACTTGTCAGGGCGTGAGGGGGGCTGTTCTACGGTCTAGGTTGCAGCAGCTGTCATTTCTGATTGATATTTATCTCCAGTGTATATCAGCAAACTATTGTCTGTGATGAGCAGGCTAGGAGATGCACATTTTTTCCGAGGGGTGTGGCATCCGCAGGTACATCGTAGGGACGGGCAGGAACCAAAATGTGCAATGTTTCAGAATACGGTGAACGTGGGGATGTCCAAAACGTTCCACACATCCCCGTGTCCATGAATATTGGCGGGGACATCGTGCCACACAGTATGGCCTGTGCCTGCACCCTGCAGGAGATGTGGAATAAAAGCAATGCTTAGAGAATTGTCTGCTGTACTAATATAAATGTTGTGACAGGTCTGTGTTAAGCTGCTGTGACTGCAGTCAGCAAAACAGCACAAGATGCAACGAGAAAGAACAGACATCAGAGGTGCAGGGAGCCTGCAAGCTGAATATGCAGGAATGACTACCCTCAAAGAAATATGACGGAGAGCAATAGTGATTAGTTAGGCTATGCAGACATTCAGCGTCTGTGGTAAAGGAGCTAATTTAGGTATCTCTAAGAAATCATATATTAAGGAAAATGGGAATGTTGAAGTAAGATTTGTATGTGATGGAGTCCGGAAAAGAGGTTTGTTTGAATGATAAAGAGAGATCATATTTGTATACCTGCTATGTCATACCATCATGGCATACAAGTGACATATAAGGCACAAAATGAGCAGCAGCTCTCGCAGTATCAACAGCAGACACAAGGAGCAAGAGTGACGATGACACAGTTGCTTATGCCAGATACTTTTATTGCAGTTCCCCAACGCATTTCGGCGGAACGCCTTCCTCAGGGGGGCAACAAAGACTAACAAATATAATATAAAAACACATATTAGAACATATTAAAAACATATAAAACTCGGAATAAAATTAATCAAGCTACACGGGCATGGATAAAAATCAAAACAATCAAAATTCAAAGTAATAAATAAATAAATAGCGGAAGCAGTTATAAATAAATTAAATGTTCATACTAAAACAATAAATAATATTGTACATAAGAACATCCTATAATACCACTGTATACATAAATACTAATGAAGAAACCATAAAAAACCTTTAAGAAACTACACAAGATGCAGGGCAGAAAAGACTATCAAATAAACCAAATGGCAATCAATAATCACTGATATGTATCACAAGATGAACGTCTGTGTGTTAAAATATGGAGAGCAATCACCGTTGAACCAACGGTGAGGAAGCCATATATGTAGACATCAATAAGCTATAACATAATCATATCGTGAGAATAAGATACAATGTAAGGTGTTTAGTCTAAAAAGGACTCACCATATTATCATTTTTCTAGAAATAATAAAACTGGCACAACGTCCATAATCATATTTAAAAACTAACCAAAGCATGGAACAAGAATGCGTAGCATCATACATAAAAATACATCATAATAATATAAAAGGACTGTAAAGCTAAAGGGCAGAAAAAAATCAAGCGATATACTTACTTAAACAAAATATCTCCCAATTGATACCGTGTACTCTAAACAAAATCGCAGTAGCAAGCACACTAAAAAGGATAAATGATATAAGTTGGAGAACGTTTATGTGGCAACTTCATTCAGTAATAAAATGATGTCCATAAGAAAATTCAATCACATCTCATAAAGTAAAGTTTTGTTTAAAAAAGGGCTGCATACAAATAGCTAAAGATTAAAACATCGTGTGCTTGGAGAAACCGTGGGAACCGTATAGAAAAGCTATTTAGAAGTATCGTCCGGACTCACATTTGAAGAGGGGTTTGTTTATACTCCTGATGCAAATAAAGCCATTTAAAAATTAAGTATACCATCTAAAACTATCGTTAAATACAAATTAAAAATGCTTAAAATGCCCCATCAGAGTTTCATATAAAACGGCACTGGCTCTGAAATAAATATGACGAAAAGCCAGGCTGTGGAAACGCACCAAAAAAGGATATAACGGTGTCAAAATGCAAAGGAGTGAAGAGGATCACAAGCTACATTGGAACTCATGATGTCTGACATCTTAACAGATGTATATTAGACTGACGGGATTATTGTACTGTGCTCTAAGTGGTGGATGACAATATAAATATAAATATGTGAATATGTAAAATAGAATAGAAAGCATACTTTTATAACTGGAATGATTGTATAAGAAAAAATCACCGGCAATCGGAGTATATGTATATACTTAAAGGAATGCTAATAAATAGTTTTGTATTAGAAATAATGAATCCTAAAACAAACACTGTATCCAGGGATGTGTGTGAACAGAGCCATATTTCCAAGCGTACATAAATAGCCATGTTTTTGGACTACCTATAATCAATCAAATTGTTAAACAATGTGTTACAGAACAACACAACGTGGAAAAACAATGTACACGAAGGAATATAAATCCCACTTAGAGATACTACTTAAAGGAAAGTTTAACCTTGCAAACTGACCTGGTATCTTGCAAACAGCATTACCATTAAAGCAAAGAGTAATCTGGTGAAGACGCCGATGTTATAAAACCACTGAAAAAACGCGCCAAAACTAAGGGGCGTGGTTTAAGGTAATGTCAAGTTACATGAAAGTTAAGCAGCAGAGGATAACGAAACCTCGTGATTTCGAAACAGCTGACAAGCGTGAACTCTTAAAAAAAGGGGGGGGGGGAAATACACTGAACGAGGCTAATAGACAACAGCCAGGTTGTAAAGTGAAGACCGTGCTATTGATATTGGAACCTACTTACAAGGCAAAGGTCACTTACATTTGTGCAAAGAACTTGCATAAATAATTAGTGTAAATTGTGGAATACACTGGAGACGATAAATAACATTGGAAAATGTGAATAAAACCAAAAATCCATCAATCAGAATACTTTTACACTATACTTGCTGATGCAAGTATTCTCTATGTAATGTGCTAAAATTACTCAAAAATAATCTATATAGAAGACTCCAAAGAGAATGCTAATTGGACAACTTAAGGAAAGTGGTAACAGGATCATATGAATAAATCTGTTCGGTATGTGTGTTACATTAAAGGAATACTGATAAATCTGTTTCCTGGTTCAATCCATTAGGCTCTAAACTGTTAAACTCATATATATACCGTTGCTCCAGTTTCAACAGCTGTTTATTCACGTCCCTTCCCCTCCAATGTGGTACTACTGATTTCAAAACTAAATATTTTAAGTCACTAATAATGTGTTTCTTTTGTTGCCAGTGCATTACAAGTGGCTTATCCGAAATACCTCTTTGTATACAGCTCCTATGTTCTATTATCCTAGTGCGTACCTGTCGTTTAGTTTTACCTACATAAACTAAGTTGCAAGGAAATAGAATTATGTAGATTACGTTTTCTGTCTTACAATTAGTGAAACCGTGTATATAAACCTTGTGTTGAGAAACTGGATGGACAAAAAACTCCTTAACTGAAATTGTATGGGCACATACGGAACAATTACCGCACTTAAAATGGCCCTTCATCTTTGGAGGTGGTTTATGGTATGTGAGAGCAGTTGGTACTAAAATATTTGATAAATTGGGGTTACGCTTGTGAGCTACCATGACCTTTTTAGCTGCAAAGCTGGTAGTGATGTCAATAGATCCCATTGCTGCTTCAATATGTTAGTGATATCTTTAGTGTAGTTAGTAAAAGTCAGAGAACATATGACCTTATCTATTTTTGGGCGTTCTTTTTTCTGTAAAAGTGACGCCCGATCTGTATTGCTAGCCCTATAATATGCTTGTTTTATACAGCGTTTTGGATAACCACGTTGTTTAAATCTATCCTGCATATCCATTGCATGTTTTTCAAAATCTGTATCCATGGTGCAGAGTCTCCTAACTCTCAGGAATTGGCTAATAGGTAAATTATTCTTTAAAGATGTGGTATGAAAACTGTTATACTGTAAAAGCGTGTTCCTATCAGTAGGTTTGCGAAATAGATCCGTAAGAAATCCCTTTTCTCCTTTTTTGATCCTATCAAGGTACGCTATTTCTTCTGCACTAAACGCGCCTTCAAACTGTAAATTGGGATCTAAGGTATTTAACCAGTTGCAAAAAATTAAGTAATGTAGACTCAGTACCTTCCCATATCCGCGAGGCCGTGGGCAGGGCCCTGGCGGCTGACTTTAACCGGGCGCGCGGCCCGGCACGGGGACCCTGCGCGCGGCCTGGGTCGGGCGCGCGGGTGCATCATTTAAAATGCAGCCATACGGGAGCCAGTCAGGGAGGCTATTCTTGCGAGGTGGGGGGGTGATTACTGGCCGGCAGCCTCCGCATGTCAGTTCTTGAGAAGGCTGCGTTCCGGGTGCCGGCGTCTTGCTGAGGGCTGAGGAGCTGCGGCGTTTTGCTGAGGGCTGAGGAGCTGCGGCGTTTTGGTGGTCGTTCAGCGGCGGATCCCGGAGGTGGTCAGTTCGGGCGGCTTGAGGCAAGTCCGGAGGGTCAGCCTTTGCGGGGGGATTTGTGATTGGAGCGTGTGTGGTGCGTCTCTTGGGGGTGGCCCGTTTTCTCTTCGGGGTGTGTTATTTGGCAGCAGGTTGCTAAAAATAAATAAGAATTATAATATTTTGGTTAAGGGATTGGTCTTTGCAGCAGGTTGCTCTAAAAAAAAAAAAATTCACCTCTTCCTTAAGCTTGGGTGGTGTATTACCCCAGGGGTTTAAGTTCCTGGTCCTGGTAGGGGATGCCTGGGCCGTGCGGTCGGGCAAAATCAGGGGGCTTGGCCCCTGCAGGTGCTTCTGGGTCTGGGGTGAGGGGGTGGGGCAGGTCACGGTCTCGAGGGGAGGCTGGGTTGCCTGGCTCTGGGGGTGGTAGGGGGCGGAAGGGTCGGGGAGGTGCTGTGCGGGGGCAGAAGGGGGCAAAGGGGCCATTTTGGGGGTACAGGAGCCGGGGGGAGGGTTGCGGCTGGATGGGGCCCAGTGGGGCACTGGCTATGGTGTGCCCGCTGGTTGGCTCCTGGGTACTGGTGGCTATGGTGCCTCCGGGGGGCCGTCCCCTTGGGAACGGTGGCTGAGTGGGGGGCAGGGTTCATCTCGGGCTGACTGGGGTGGTCCTTGGCCTCCGGCTTGGTCCCTGGCAGTTCCCCCCCTGTTTTTCCTTTCATGTCTCCGAAGGGGCAAATTATGGCACAGCCGACATGGACGTAGAATCCTGCTAGATGCGAGAGCTGGTTGGGTCCGGTGACGGGAGTGGTGTCGCAGCAGGGAGCGGCGGCGGAGTCAGTGCGGCGGCGTCCCCTGGAGGTTGAGAGTGCTGGCGGCGAGGACAGTTCTGCGGCAGCTGGGACGGATGTGGCGTCGGCACCTGCTAGCGGCGAGCCTGGTGAGTTGCTTGGGGTCGTGGGGGATGGGGGGTCCGGTCCCCGAAGGCAAGGCGGGTAGGGGTTCGCGTAAGAAGCGCAGGCGGTCTTGTTGGCGGTGACATAGCTCTGAATCGTCCTCGTCCTCTTCCTCTTCGAGTGGTTCATCTGTGGAGTCTGGAAGGGAGCCGGGTCAACGAGACGGGGAAGGTGGGGGAGGGCTGGCCCCCAGTGTGGGTGGGGGGGCCGCATCAGTGGTGGTTTTTCTGGAACTGTGGGAGGGTGTGCCGCGTAAGTTGCGGTGCAAGATCAGGAAGCGGAGCTATATCGATATCTTCTGCTTGCTTGAAGGGAGGAAGCGCTCGGGTGAGAGCCAGAAGAAGAGGAAGGAGGATGAAAAAGCCGGTAGGGTTAAGAAGGTGGCGCGTAATGTGGTGAATTGGACGCATTCCTTTTTGAGGTTGGCCAGCGTGTGGGGTCGCCATGAACCGGGGCAGTATGGTATGTTGCTAGCCTACGCCGATTCCATCCTGGAGGCGTCTCAGACGCATGACGGATGGGCTTGGCTGAACTACGATGAAAAGTTCAGGGATAAGATGGAGGAGAGTAGATCGCTTTTGTGGGGCACGCAGGACATTAACCTGTGGCTGACTCAGATGTCGGCTAGGTCGGGTGCCAGTGGGGGGGGCGGAGGAAAGGGTAGTGGTGGAGTTGTGGGGGGGCTGTGCGTTCCTTTTGCACGGGGGCGATTGGTGTGCCGCCAAAGGTGGGCGCGGCGGGGAGCAGTGACGTGTGTTGGTGGTTCAACCGGTCCACTTGCCCCTTTTCCGACATGCAAATTTCGGCACTCCTGCTCCTTGTGTGGAGGCCCTCACTCTGCCACCAAGTGCATTAAACAAGGCGCCGCTGGCGCTGCCGGTCCCACTCCTAAGGGGCAATGAGTGGGTTGGGCGGGTGCCTTCTCCGATTCGGCTGGAGGCTTTTTTGGGGTGGCTAAGTCGCTATCCTCGGCGGCGGGAGGCAGTGATTCTGTCTTTTGGGTTTCAGTTTGGTTTTGTTATCCCGGCGTGGGGTGTGGTGTCAGCGCCAAGTGCGCGGAACTCCCCGTCAGTCCGACGTTGGGCCGAGATCGTTCAGGACAAATTATTGGGGGAATTGCGGTTAGGGAGGGTGGTGGGTCCATTCGCGGAGCCCCCTTTTCCTGACATGGTGATTTCTCCGTTGGGTATAGTACCCAAGAAGGAACCAGGGAAGTTCCGGTTAATTCATAATTTGTCCTGTCTGATAGGTGCCTCCGTTAATGATAGCATTCCACGTGAGTTTTGTACGGTCCGTTATGCGTCCTTTGATAAGGCGGTGCTGATGGTGAGGGGGGCCGGTCGGTCGGCCCTCATGGTGAAGGTTGACGTCGAATCGGCGTTTCGCTTGTTACCGGTCCATCCATCCTCCTTCTATTTATTGGGTTTTTGTTTTCAGGGGGGGTATTATTTCGACAAGTGTATGCCGATGGGCTGTTCGGTCTCTTGTGCTTATTTTGAGATGTTTAGTACCTTCCTGCAGTGGGTGCTAGTTCGGGTGTCCGGATTGTCAAATGTTGTGCATTACCTCGACGATTTTATTTTTTTGTTTGTGGGTGCGGCGCAGTCGGGGGAATGTCTGGAGATGTTAGCCGAGTTTGTGCGGCTGGCGCAAGAGTTCGGGGTACCGTTGGCTGACGGTAAGACTGAGGGTCCGTCTACGCGGTTGACCTTTTTGGGGGTGGAGTTGGATTCGGTGGAGATGGTAGCGCGTTTGCCGCAGGACAAGGTTGATCGTTTGCGGATTTCGGTGGCTAACGTGTTGTCATCCCATAAGATTTCCTTGAGGGAGTTGCAGGCGCTGTTGGGGTCTTTAAATTTCGCGTGTAGGGTGATTCCAATGGGGAGGGTGTTTTCGCATTGGCTTGCATGCACCACGGCCGTGGTGCGGAAGCCGCACCTCCGGATTAGGGTCACGGGGGCGATGCGGGCAGACCTGATGGTGTGGAGTCGTTTTTTGGTAGACTTCAATGGGACTTCTGTTTTGATGGAGTCCGAGGTGTCTAGTGAGGCCTTACAGTTGTACACTGATGTGGCGGGGGGAGCGGGATTAGGTGTTTATTTCCGTGGGGCCTGGTGCGCGGATCGTTGGCCGGCATCCTGGCACGCTGCGGGATTGACCAGGAACATCACATTCTTGGAGCTCTTTCCGATTCGTGTGGTATTAGAGCTATGGCCGGAGCGGCTCCGGAACCAAAGGGTGCTCTGGTGGTGTGATAATGAGGCGGTGGTCAGTGTGGTTAATCGCTACTCCCCTAGGTGCTTGAAGGTGGCGGGCTTGATGCGGGAAGTCGTCCTGGACTGTTTGCGCTTGAATGTGTCGGTAAGGGCGCGGCATATCCCGGGATGCACTAACGAAATCGCTGATGCTCTTTCTCGTTTTCAGTGGGAACGGTTCCGGGCTCTGGCCCCAGAAGCGGACAAGGATGGATCGGTGGTCCCAGAGAGCTTGTGGAGCATTGGCCTTGCGAGATGCTAGATCTGCTGAAGAATTCAGTGTCTGCGGGGACTTGGTCTGCGTATCAGCGGGGCTGTGACCGGGTGGTCGCCTTTTTGGTGGCTCATGGGTAGCAGACGGGTGGGGTTCCAGAGGGTCTGATTGGTCACTATATTGTTGATGCCAAGCGCGCCGGCTTCTCTCGATCGGCGGTGCGTGCGCACTTGGCAGGATTTAACTTTTTTGCGAGCGTGGTGGGTTGGGGTTCGCCTGCGGGGTTTTTTTTGCCGCGGCGGCTTTTGCACGGGTGGGAGCGCGTTCAGCCTACACCACGGGACTCGAGGTTGCCCATTACGCATGGGCTACTGGTGAGGGTCTGCGGGGCCTTAACGCAGGTAGCCTCGTCGGCATACGAAGCTACTTTGTTCCGGGCGGTGTTTTGCATTGCCTTTTTTGGGGCTTTTCGAATCGGTGAGTTGGTTGCGGGCTCTGGGCGGGGGGCTGCAGGTGCGGCATGTTCGGGTGGATGGAGGGCGGTTGCGGATCCTTTTGGCGCTATCTAAGACGGATCCACTGGGAAAAGGTTTGTGGGTGTTGCTGGGCGAGGTTGGGGACCCGCGGGCTTGCCCGGTGCAGGCGGTGCGGCAGTATTTGTCGGTGCATCCAGGGATGGCGGATAGTTTTTTCGTGCATTCGGACGCACGGGTTTTAACCCGTTTCCAGGTATCGGCGGTACTGTGGCTGGCATTGCGTGCGGTGGGGGAGGACCCTGTGCGGTTTGCGCCACACTCCTTTCGTATTGGGGCTGCCACCACCGCGGCGGCAGCGGGGTTGCCTGGTCAGGTGATTCAGGACATAGGTCGGTGGCGCTCTCAGGCTTTTAAAGGCTATGTGCGGCTGTAGGAGCTCGGGTAGTGGGTCAGGTCTTTAACTGTTTATTTCTTTTGCAGATGGGGGTATCGGGCCTGGCGACTGTTGGGTTGCTGGCCATTCTTTTGTCCACTGGGCAGGTCGGCGTGTGGCTGCCTGGCCTATCGGAGTTAATTTGGGACTGGACTCGGCGGTGGTGGCTGTGACATGGCTGGGCGTTCGAGGACTTCGCTGGTTGCAATTGCTGCCTTTGCTACAGCGCCATGGGAGGACGTCGCGGTGGCCGACTGCCCTAATTGTGCACCTGGGGGGCAATGACCTGGTGTCCTGGTCCTGCCGGCAGCTGATCCGGGCTGTGCAGGACGATCTGGGAGTGGTTCTTCGGATGTTTTCAGGTGTTATATTACTGTGGTCAGACATTATTCCAAGGCCGGCCTGCTGGGACCAGCATCGCTGGTCACGGGGCTTGACCAAGATCAATCGCCAGATTGGTCGCTGGGTCTGTGAGAGGGGGGGTTACCAGATCTTGCATGACTGGGTGGACGTTGGGTGTGCAGGGCTGTATCGGGCTGATGGGGTTCACTTGTCCCCAGTTGGTATGGACTTGCTCCTTAACGACTGGCAGGAGGCCTTGGAATATGTGTCTGTCCATGATGTGCGCTGGTCGCAGCTTCGGGTGGGGGGGGGGGCGGCACATGAACGGAGTTATGTGCCGGTGGCGGGATCCCGGAGGTTTCCGGGGTCCGGAGCAGCAGGTTACATTTGGGCGGGGGCGGGGTGCCCCTGACCCGGTCAAACCTCAACCGACTTTTGCTAAGGGCATGGCAAAGTCGGGAGAGGGGCATGGCAACTTGCCAGGTGGCAAGTTATGGCATTAGCGGTGGCAGGCACTTTGCTAAGGTATGGCTGGTGCAGCTGGGTGCCGCTAATGGGGGATAGGAAGTTTAATGTTATCTTGTTCTAATTGCTGTTGGGTAATAAAGCTGCGACCAGTTTGTGTTCCATGAATTTATGGTGTTATGTCTTTTGTCGGGGTTGGGTGGGGTGGGGGTAGGGTCGGTGGGGGAGGGGTGGGGAAGGGTGGGGCCCGGAGCACCGGGTCCACCTGCCTCGGTTACCGCGAGGCCGCAGGCAGGGTCCCGGTGGCCGACTTTAACCGGGCGCGCGGCCCGGTGCGGGGACCCTGCGCGCGGCCCGGGTCGGGCGCGCAGGTGCATCATTTAAAATGATTGGCTCCCGTCGGCCGCAGCCGTATGGGAGCCAATCAGGGAGGCTATTCTTGCGAGGTGGGGGGTGATTACTGGCCGGCAGCCTCCGCGTGTCAGTTCTTGTGGAGGCTGCGTTCCGGGTGCCGGCGTCCCTCCCTCCCTCCCTGCCTTTGGGCGGCGGGGGGCTATGGGGTGTTGCAGCTTTGGGGGGTGCGGGATCCCGGAGGTTTACGGGGTCCAGAGCAGCAGGTTACATTTGGGCAGGGGCGGGGTGCCCCTGACCCGGTCAAACCTCGAACGACTTTTGCTAAGGGCATGGCGAAGTCGGGAGAGGGGCATGGCAACTTGCCGGGTGGCAAGTTAGGGCATTAGCGGTGGCAGGCACTTTGCTAAGGTATGGCTGGTGGAGCCGGGTGCCGCTAATGGGGGATAGGAAGTTTAATGTTATCTTGTTCTAATTGCTGTTGGGTAATAAAGCTAAAAAATCCTCAAGTAACAGAGCCTTCACGTTCACTGCCCCCATGCTCTGGAATGAACTCCCTCTAGAACTCCGCACCATAAAAGACCTCTCCCAATTTCAAAAGGAACTCAAAACCTACTTATTCTCGGAACATTTCCAAATCCCCTACCCCCCCAAACCATGTCCCTCAACATCCACAGACACACCAACTCAGAACGCCCAAAACCACAACTAGATAACCTCACACAGCCCCCTCACACATCCCCACACACACACAAAAAAAAAATAAATGATAAAAACGGAAATAAATTCCACCACCTACACATGACACACGAGTATTCTGTAAAACATTATAAAGAACCACCTGTAAATACCTTATGTAAATAGTTCAAACAGGCTTCTACACCTGTCATCATTTGTAAAAAAATTAGAATGTTTATCTACTCTATGTATTGTATACATTGTTCCATGTAAATAAGTTAGAAAGTTTTTCTGTTCAATGTAACGTATACACAAGTTGTTGAATTGTTCCATGTAATCCGCCCCTGATCTCTGGGAGGGGCGGTATAGAAGAAATAAATAAATAAAATAAAAAATAAATAAAAATAAATAAAGCTGCGACCAGTTTGTGTTCCATGAATTTATGGTGTTATGTCTTTTGTCGGGGTTGGGTGGGGTGGGGGTAGGGTCGGTGGGGGAGGGGTGGGGAAGGGTGGGGCCCGGAGCGCCGGGTCCGCCTGCCTCAGTTACATCAGGACGTCTTCAATATATCTTTTCCAAAGGCGTATATTACATTTAAAAGGATGGAAACTAAGATATTTTTTCTCGAAATCTGCCACATAAAGGTTGGCTACGTCTGGGGCCATGGAAGAGCCCATGGCCACACCTTTAATTTGCTTATAAAAAATCCCTTTGAAAGCGAAATAATTCTCCATCATAGCTATAGAAGCCAGTTGTGTGAGGAAAAATGTTGGTGTACGTATAGGTTTATTTCTCTGAATTAAGGTGTTAAATATGACCTCTATAGCAGCTTTTTGAGGTATGTTAGTAGATAAGGAATTAATGTCCAGCGTGACTCATAATAATTCATCATGATACACCGGAAAATCTCATAGGATATTGATAATATGAGTAGAATCTTGTACATAGGATTCTATCTTAATGACAAATGGCCTTAAGAAAACATCTAGGAATTTCGATATCGGTTCTAGGAGCGATCCGATCGCAGAAACTATCGGATGTCCTGGTGGATTATGGAGAGATTTGTGAATTTTGGGAATCATGTATATTGTTGGAATAACCGGATGGGAGACCGTCAAAAATATTTTTTCTTTAGGGGTCAAGTAGCCTGCTTCTTGCCCTATGTATAAAAGAGTATCAATCTGTTGCTGTATAAGTGGAGTAGGGTCATCATAAACCTTTTGATAAAAATGAGTGTCATTAAGTTGACGTAGTACTTCGGTGATATAAGCTGTACGATCTTGTATCACTAGGGCCCCACCCTTATCTGCCGGTTTGATGATTATAGAATTATTGTTGCGAAGGTCATGCATTGCAGACTTTCTGACTTAGGAAGTTGTAAAAAACTCTAGTCTTTTTCTGATATAACTTATCTATTTTGGACAGCACTATGCTTTCATATGCTAAAATAAGTGGATTAGTGTTAGATGGAGGTATCCAAGATGATGAGTTTTTGATGACTGAAGGATCAATGTTGGTATCTGGTACATTATGGAAATAATCCATAATCTTGAGTTTATGGAAAAATTTGAATAATTCAACATGAGCTGTGAATCGATCATGTTTCTTGGTAGGAACGAACGAAAGTCCTTTTTCTAGAACTTGTATTTCCATAGGGGTGAGAGAGTGACTAGAAAGATTAATTATATTGCTCATAGATCCCAATCTAGCCGTCTCTTTGACATCAGGCCGTGTCCTCTTCCCCTCCCCCTTGGTGGATAGGATTCATAATCTCTGTATGTGGTTCGTGATTGTTGTAGAGGATGATGGGAGTCCCGCCCTCCTCCTTTCCAAAGGGAGTCCATTTGAAAACCCCGTTGGGGGCTCACAGGTTGCTGGCGGGCAGGTGCAGGGGCTCCAGAGAAAAGGGAGCCTGAAGGGTCAAGATCACCTGACTGATGCCTGCTTCTCTTATGACTTCTCTCCCGATCAGGGGAATGGGAGGGGGACCTGCCTCTAGATCTGACTTGGTTTCTAAATTGGTTCTTAGGTGGTTGTCTAGGGGAGTGCGGGAGTCTCCTATAAGAGGTACTTCTCTGTCTACTCTTAAAATCAGTTCCATCGTGAGTCCAATAATATATGGTGTTAAGCTTGTAGTCCTCTTCATCTCTCCTGAATTTATTGATTTTAACATCTTTAATTTCTTTCTTATATTCGATAGTGTTCTTATCAAACTTCTTTTTTTCTACTTCAAATTGAGTATCTTGCTTTTTGAGTTTATCCATAGAGGAATCCATTAAAGGCTTTAAAACGTCTGCCCTGCGTCTAGACGTGTTAATAAGTAAAATCATAATGTCTAAGGAACATTTATTCAGAATTTTTATCCAGTCTGACATGAAGGTCTTGTCGTCCCTAAACATGCCCGGTGCTTTTTGAACTCGTAGACCGCTTGGTATAATTTTCTTGCGACGGTATACTATTAGAGATGCAGCATGAAGGTCCTCTCGGATGTAGTGCTGTGTCATGCGGATTAAGTTCCCCCATTCTTCTTCCAAATCAGGTGTAGCCTCTTCTTCAGTGAAGAAGGGATCCTCCGGTAATAGAGATTTCAATTCATCCTCTTTAAAACTCAGGACATCCCTCCAGGGGGAAAACATGGCTCAAACCAGCAGGTAAGGCACAAAAAGAGCAGCAGCTCTCGCAGTATCAACAGGAGACACAAGGAGCAAGAGTGACGATGACACAGTTGCTTATGCCAGATACTTTTATTGCAGTTCCCCAACGCGTTTCGGCGGAACGCCTTCCTCAGGGGGGTAAGAAAGACTAACAAATGTAATATAAAAACACATATTAAAACATATTAAAAACATATAAAACTCGGAATAAAATTAATCAAGCTACACGGGCATGGATAAAAATCAAAACAATCAAAATTCAAAGTAATAGATAAATAAATAGCGGAAGCAGTTATAAATAAATAAAATGTTCATACTAAAACAATAAATAATATTGTACATAAGAACATCCTATAATACCACTATATACATAAATACTAAGGAAGAAACCATAAAAAAACATAAAAAACCTTTAAGAAACTACACAAGACGCAGGGCAGAACAGACTATCAAATAAACCAAATGGCAATCAATACTCACTGATATGTATCACAAGATGAACGTCTGTGTGTTAAAATATGGAGAGCAATCACCGTTGAACCAACGGTGAGGAAACCATATATGTAGACATCAATAAGCTATAACATAATCATATCGTGAGAATAAGATACAATGTAAGGCGTTTAGTCTAAAAAGGACTCACCATATTATCAGTTTTCTAGAAATAATAAAACTGGTACAACATCCATAATCATATTTAAAAACTAACCAAAGCGTGGAACAAGAATGCATAGCATCATACATAAAAATACATCATAATAATATAAAAGGACTGTAAAGCTAAAGGGCAGAAAAAATCAAGCGATATACTTACTTAAACAAAATATACCTCTTCCTTAGATCCCAATTTACAGTTTGAAGGCATGTTTAGTGCGGAAGAAATAGCGTACCTTGATATTAGGATCAAAAAAGGAGAAAAGGGATTTCTTACGGATCTATTTTGCAAACCTACTGATAGGAACACGCTTTTACAGTATAACAGTTTTCATACCACATCTTTAAAGAATAATTTACCTATTAGCCAATTCCTGAGAGTTAGGAGACTCTGCACCATGGATACAGATTTTGAAAAACATGCAATGGATATGCAGGATAGATTTAAACAACGTGGTTATCCAAAACGCTGTATAAAACAAGCATATTATAGGGCTAGCAATACAGATCGGGCGTCACTTTTATAGAAAAAAGAACGCCCAAAAATAGATAAGGTCATATGTTCTCTGACTTTTACTAACTACACTAAAGATATCACTAACATATTGAAGCAGCAATGGGATCTATTGACATCACTATCAGCCTTTGCGGCTAAAAAGGTCATGGTAGCTCACAAGCGTAACCCCAATTTATCAAATATTTTAGTACCATCTGCCCTCACATACCACAAACCACCTCCAAAGATGAAGGGCCATTTTAAGTGCGGTAATTGTTCCGTATGTGCCCATACAATTTCAGTTAAGGAGTTTTTTGTCCATCCAGTTTCTCAACACAAGGTTTATATACACGGTTTCACTAATTGTAAGACAGAAAACGTAATCTACATAATTCTATGTCCTTGCAACTTAGTTGATATAGGTAAAACTAAACGACAGGTACGCACTAGGATAATAGAACATAGGAGCTGTATACAAAGAGGTATTTCGGATAAGCCACTTGTAATGCACTGGCAACAAAAGAAACACATTATTAGTGACTTAAAATATTTAGTTTTGAAATCAGTAGTACCACATTGGAGGGGAGGGGACGTGAATAAACAGCTGTTGAAACTGGAGCAACGGTATATATATGAGTTTAACAGTTTAGAGCCTAATGGATTGAACCAGGAAACAGATTTATCAGTATTCCTTTAATGTAACACACATACCGAGCAGATTTATTCATATGATCCTGTTACCACTTTCCTTAAGTTGTCCAATTAGCATTCTCTTTGGAGTCTTCTATATAGATTATTTTTGAGTAATTTTAGCACATTACATAGAGAATACTTGCATCAGCAAGTATAGTGTAAAAGTATTCTGATTGATGGATTTTTGGTTTTATTCACATTTTCCAATGTTATTTATCGTTTCCAGTGTATTCCACAATTTACACTAATTATTTATGCAAGTTCTTTGCACAAATGTAAGGGACCTTTGCCTTGTAAGTAGGTTCCAATATGAATAGCACGGACTTCACTTTACAACCTGGTTGTTGTCTATTAGCCTCGTTCAGTGTATTTCGCCCCCCCCTTTTTTTAAGAGTTCACGCCTGTCAGCTGTTTCAAAATCGCGAGGGTTCGTTATCCTCTGCTGCTTAACTTTCATGTAACTTGACATTACCTTAAACCACGCCCCTTAGTTTTGGCGCGTTTTTTCAGTGGTTTTAAAACATCGGCGTCTTCACCAGATTACTCTTTGCTTTAATGGTAATGCTGTTTGCAAGATACCAGGTCAGTTTGCAAGTTTTAACTTTCCTTTAAGTAGTATCTCTATGTGGGATTTATATTCCTTCGTGCACATTGTTTTTCCACGTTGTGTTGTAACCGAGGCAGGCGGACCTGGTGCTTCGGGCCCGTTTCCTCCACCCCCCATCGCCCCCAATCTCCCAACCCCACAAAAGACACCACAACAACATTTCATTGAACACAACTGGTCGCAGCTTTATTAACCTTTAACAATTTCACAATATGCCAACATGCTACACCTTCTCAATCGATTAGCGGCACCCGGCCCGCACCAGCCATACCTTAGCAAAGTGCCTTGCCACCGCTAACGCCATAACTTGCCCCCCCGGCAAGTTACCTAACCCTTCCCCCGACTTCGCCATGCTATTAGCAAAAGTCGACCAGGGTTTGACTGGGTCAGGGGCATCCCGCCCCCGCCCAAGTGTAGCCTGAGGCTTCGGACCCCGGAAACCTCCGGGATCCCGCCAACCCCCCCAAAGCTGCAACACCCCATAATCCACACCCTCATAAATATGCGTGGGTGGGCGGGCGGGCGGGAAGCTGGCACCCCCGAGCAGCCTCTGCCGTGAATAACCACGCGGAGGCTGCCCGCCGGCCCCCACCACCCACCACACCGCCAGGATCCTCCCTGATTGGCTCCCACGCGGCTGCCACCGCCGGGAGCCAATGAATTTAAACTAGCTGTGGCCGCGCGCAGGGTCCTCGCACCGGCCGGCCCCCGGTTAGGGTCGGCCGCCGGGACCCTGCCCGCGGCCTCTTCATTAACCGAGGCAGGTGGACCTGGTGCTTCGGGCCCATTTCCTCCACCCCCCATCACCCCCAATCTCCCAACCCCCACAAAAGGCACCACACCAACATTTCATGGAACACAACTGGTCGCAGCTTTATTAACCTTTAACAATTTCACAATATGCCAACATGCTACACCTTCTCAATCGATTAGCGGCACCCGGCCCGCACCAGCCATACCTTAGCAAAGTGCCTTGCCACTGCTAACGCCATAACTTGCCCCCCCGGCAAGTTACCTAACCCTTCCCCCGACTTCGCCATGCTATTAGCAAAAGTCGACCAGGGTTTGACCGGGTCCCCGCCCCCGCCCAAGTGTAGCCTGAGGCTCTGGACCCCGGAAACTTCCGGGATCCCGCCACCGGCACAGGTAACAACCTTGTTCCTGTGCTGCCCTCCCCCAAAGCCAAGCTGCGACCAGTGAGCAACCCAACCAATGCACATTCCAAGACCTCCCGCCAGTCCTAAAACAGCAGAGCCAGCACTACTGGCGATAACTGCCCCATCACCCCCATACAGCCCCGGCCTCAACCTCCCCTAGAAGGCATCCTCTGGTACCCCCATGTCGGCCAAGCCAGCTGTTAGCCAGCCCCCGCGACCAACACCGCTGGCTCCATCATGCAGGCCTTGGAACAATGTCAGACCCCAGCAAAATTACACCCAGAAACGCCTGCAAAACCCAGGTCGTTGCCTCCAACACTGCAGGCAGTCGCGATATCCGCCCGTGGCACTGTAGCAAAGGAAGACGCTGCGACCCGCGGGGTCCGCGCTCACCTAGCCATGATATAGCCACCAAAACCAGGCTGCTCCCCAATTGGCATTCACCCGCCTCACCAGAACTCGCCGACCGGCTCAGCGGACAAAGGAGTGAATGATCCCCAACCTTCAGAAGGCTCCAGACCCCACCTGCAAAATAAATAAACAATGAAACTCCCCAACCCCACAACCCCCCTTAGCCGGTACAGCTGCACTTAACCCTTACACGCCCGAGAGCGCCATCCTTATGCTCTACAGGACCTGTGCAGCCACCCAGAAGGGAAAAGAGTGCAGCGCAAAATACGTAGGCTCATCACCCACCAAACACAGCGCCATCCTGACCACCTCGAGCGCCGGAATACCCCGTGCATCTGAAACAGACCAACACTTCCTCACTCTAGAAGAAGCCCCCCGCCTACCCGGGGGCACCCGCAGGTATCGCCACATGGCAGCCACAGGGCACATCAAAAAGCCTTCAGCCCACTTAGACGCACCCTCGAGCATTGTCGGAAACTTGCCCAAACATCCCAAACTGCCCCGAAACCCAAACGTGGGGCCGTTGAAGCTCTCCTCCGCCCCCTATCCCAACCGAAGCCGCCGCCCACTCCCCCCATACGAAAGGCCACGGAAAAAGGCAATACAAAACTGCCCAAGACATGGCGGCTTCATACCCCCATGCAGTCATCCGCAGGCTCGCCGAAAGGAGCCACACCGGCACATCATGCGCGAGGGGCCGCCTCGGATCCCGAGGAGATGGCCGAGCACGTACCCCCCTCGCAGTAACCTGCAATTTACCAATCCCCCAACCAGCGATCCGCACCCCCACCTTTGCAAATATGAAATCATCCCAACTGTGAACCCACCCCGGTCTGGAAACCCCCCCCCCCACACCCTTAGCCACCACTATATATACCCACCAAGCAATGCTTCTGGTTGCCGCCCGTGCGCGACCAAAATTGGACCACTTAGTCACAACCCTGATGACACCCAGACCACGGCCCCAGTGATACCGAATTCCGCAGTAAAATCCTCATGTCTCCAAGGCCAGTGCTCTATAAGGTCCCCGGGCCCCAGATCCCTCCTTGTCCGCTTCCATGCCAGAGCCCGAAACCGCTCCACCGGAAACGCGAAAGAGCCTCGGCAATTCTGGCCATACAGCCGGGGATAGGCCAAGCCTCCTTCAATACTTGCAAGTGTAGAGCTGCCAACACCACCACCCTCATTAACCCGCCACTGGCAAACCCCTGCGGGAGTAATGATGGACCACACTGCCCACAGCCGCATTGCCGCCCACCATACCACCTCACGGTTGCGGAGCCAATCAGGCCATAACTCCAAAACCACCCTGAGCAGAAACCGCTCCAGGAAGGAGATATCGGCAGCCGAACCGATACCAGCCAAGACTGCGTCCATCCGACCGCGCACCAGGCCCCGCCGAAGTACACGCTCCACCCGCCGCATCCGTGTAGAGATGCAACCCCTCACGGGACAACTCCTACTCCATCAAAACCTATGTCCCTTTGAAATTGGCCAAGAAGCGACTCAAGAGCCGCGAATCTGCCCACACGACTCCGCGGCCCCCAGCCGATGGCGCGGATTCTACGCCCCACCCCGTGGAAACAACCGTGCTGGCAACCTATTTCCGCTGCAGGCGAGCTACCACATCCACCGAGTCTAACTCCATACCCAAAGTTAGTCGCATCGTCGGACCCTCTGCCTTATCCAACGCCAAGGGCCCACCGAAATCCCACGATGGTTCTGCAAACCCATTTAATATCTCCTGGCACACCACCGACTAAGCCGCCCCCCAAACAGAATAGCCTACAAGCAATGCACCTACAAGCCCCGTGTTGCACAAGCAAGCCAAGCCCCATGTTGCACAAGCCCCGTGTTGCACAAGCAAGCCAAGCCCCGGGTTGCACAAGCAACCACTGCACTGAACAGTACCAAGTACGCACCAGAGACTGAGAAGCCCATAAGCATGCATTTGTAAAATAACACGGCCCTTGACGGAAACCCCGCAATGGAAACGCAGTTGGAGGCACTGGCAACATGCGAAAAGGCCGCATCAAGATCAACCTCGGCCCTCAATGCTACCCGACCCACCTCCGCTGTCCGAGCAAATGACACACACCCCACCGCACACAACGCACACGGAATGTGTACCGTCAACAACACCCCCAAAAGACAGGCCAAATTATGACTTAGCCTGAACTGCTCAGTCACCTTCTTCGGGACTATCCCCAAGGGGAAAGCATCGAGTTTGGGAAAGGCGGATCCTGGAACAGGCCCACAATGCTGCCCCCACACAACTCCCCAAAGAACCAACCCCACCCATGGTTCCAAACACCGCACTGAAGGTGAATTCCGAGGACAAGGCGCCACTACTACGCCCAGCACTGGCAAAACAACACCAAACTAAAACCGAACCCAGAGCCGCGGATACCGCTGAAGCCACCCCAGCAAAGCGTGACCCCTACGTGACCACACCTTATAGCAGAGCACAGTCCGGAATCGGGCAGGTTGACTTATTGAACCTCCAATCCGCGGTACCAACCCCCCCTGCCCCCTCTCCCCGCCCCAGCGTCCTGCTGCAAACTGGCCGGTAGCCCCACGCACCCCTCCTCCAGCACCCGACCAAACGGACATTTGAGTCGGCCAGAGGTTAACCTTGCGTGCCCCAAGATTACCATCCGGTCCCTGAACATTCCAACATAGCACAACCACGCCCATCCCTTGCGTGTCTGGGTTGCCCCCAATACGAAATCCGCGTACCAATAGCATCCCAGAATGCTCGAGTGTGTGATGTCCCCACACCCCGGCTATGCACTGAAGGATCGAGGCCAATGCACTACCTTGCACGCAACCTCCGTAACCCACCCCACATTATCATCCTCCATGCTCCCTTTCAGGCTCTCCCCCGAGCGCTTCCTGCCTCACAACAGTCGCAAGACAGCTATATAGCACCATTGACAGATCCTACGTCAAGTCAGTCCGGTACCCCTTCCCACAGCTCCGAGAACGCAACCCCGACGGGCCCCTCCCGCCCTAGGCCCCACCACCCCTGCGCTATCCATCCCCTCCTGCGGCAGCTCCACCACAGATGCCCACGACGAATCACCCGAGTAGGAGGAGGAGGCCGACTCCGAGCTCGCCGACAAGAATGCCGCCTGCTCATCCCCACCCTAACCCCCCCCCCCCCACATCCCCTAACCGTCCTGCCCATGCCACTCCTTGCCCGGTGGGCCCGACCACGCACCTGCCTCTCGACCCTCTGCCACCGGCAGCTGCAGTCCCGGCGTCCAGCTGGCTGACGTCGTCGCAGGTCTGTGCTGTTTCACTGCGCCTCACCGGATGCCTCTGCTGTAGCACCTCGCCTTGTGGCCGCTCCACCGCCCGGATCTAGCAGAGCGCTCGACCGCCAGCACCAGGCCTCCAAGACGACTGCACCATCGTCGGCCCCTGCAGAGACATAAGCAAAAAAACAGGGGGGGGGGGCTGCCGGAGACCACGCATGTGGTCAGGGCCCACCTCGAACAGATCCAGACGTACCCTGCCCACCCCCAATCCAATGCGCCCCAGGCGAAAGCCCACCAGCACCACTTAATCACCTTAAATCGTAGACCAGCCAGCAGGAGTAAGGTGTCCCCAACCCCACTGCCCCCTACCCGGCTGGAACCCCCCTTCCTGCCTGTGGCACTGTTCCTTCTACACTGTGCGCATGTGCGCGTGCACACACCTCGCTGAGCGAGAGCACATACGCCACAACAGAGCGCACAAAAATCACAGCTCTGCCCCTGATAGAAAACAACACAGACGTCTCAAAATTCAAAAGTTGCTGTGCACCTACGTTCCCCACAAGTTCTCCAACATTTTCCAGTGCAATCAATGTGGTGCACACACTGCACTCCGACGTGTTGTCAAATTTCAAAATATACAACTCCGAGTGTCGTCACGTGGCGCACAAATTCAAACCTTCAAAAGCTGCCCAGCCAACACTCCATGCGTACACCGCCCACAGAAAATCAAAGGGAACACTGACCTGTGACCCCCTCGCTCCCCTATTGCCAACCCAAATCACCCACAAATTCGCCACCCCGGACCCCCCCCCACCGCCCACAGTCGCACCCCGACCACCCAACACCCCCGAGCAGCGCACCCCCAGCCCGCCGGGAGAGGCCCAGCGCACAGCTCCCCCCCCGCGCCATCTCCCTCCCCGCCGGACATCCACATCGCTAGGGGGGGGCCCGCACGCCCCCGCCAGCCTCCCGCACTCCGAAAGCACCCCCACACGCAGCCCCATGCCCCCTCAGCCCCCTCCGAGCCACCGAACCCCCATGCACCCCCCCAATCCCAGCCCCAAGCCACATATCCTCCCCTCTTCTTTTTTTTTTTTTTATGACCCCACCCCACAAAAAACCCCACTGCTTCCCCAGCCATCACCTCCTCCCAGCACAGGAAGCCCCCCACCCTCCACGGCAGGGAACCCACCTGCTCTCCTGCAAGGGCCCCGCAGCGCGGGAATCCTCCGTCGCCACCCCAGACCACCTGCCCCCTTTCTCTGGGCGCGCCCACTGGACCCCACAGCCAGCGACCAGCTCTGCTCCGCGGCCCCGCTGACCGCCAGTCTGCTGCTGCCACTCGGCCGGTCCCCGCCGGGAGCCACGCTGCCTCCCGCAACGAACCCCGCCGACCAGGCCGCACACCCGAAGACCCGCAGCAAAAGCCGGCACCCCCGAGCAGCCTCCACCGTGAATAACCACGCGGAGGCTGCCCGCCGGCCCCCACCACCCACCACACCGCCAGGATCCTCCCTGATTGGCTCCCGCGTGGCTGCCACCGCTGGGAGCCAATGAATTTAAACTAGCCGTGGCCGCAGGCAGGGTCCTCGCACCAGCCGCGCGCCCGGTTAGGGTCAGCCGCCGGGACCCTGCCCGCTGCCTCTTCATTTCTGTAACACATTGTTTAACAATTTGATTGATTATAGATAGTCCAAAAACATGGCTATTTATGTACGCTTAGAAATATGGCTCTGTTCACACACATCCCTGGATACAGTGTTTGTTTTAGGATTTGTTATTTCTAATACAAAACTATTTATTAGCATTCCTTTAAGTACATACATATACTCCGATTGCCGGCGATTTTTTCTTATACAATCATTCCAGTTATAAAAGTATGCTTTCTATTCTATTTTATATATTCATATATTTATATTTATATTGTCATCCACCACTTAGAGCACAGTACAATAAGCCCGTCAGTCTAATATACATCTGTTAAGATGTCAGACATCGTGAGTTCCAGTGTAGCTTGTGATCCTCTTCACTCCTTTGCATTTTGACACCGTTATATCCTTTTTTGGTGTGTTTCCACAGCCTGGCTTTTCGTCATATTTATTTCAGAGCCAGTGCCGTTTTATATGAAACTCTGATGGGGCATTTTAAGCATTTTTAATTTGTATTTAACGATAGTTTCAGATGGTATACTTAATTTTTAAATGGCTTTATTTGCATCAGGAGTATAAACAAACCCCTCTTCAAATGTGAGTCCGGACGATACTTCTAAATAGCTTTTCTATACGGTTCCCACGGTTTCTCCAAGCACACGATGTTTTAATCTTTAGCTATTTGTATGCAGCCCTTTTTTAAACAAAACTTTACTTTATGAGATGTGATTGAATTTTCTTATGGACATCATTTTATTACTGAATGAAGTTGCCACATAAAAGTTCTCCAACTTATATCATTTATCCTTTTTAGTGTGCTTGCTACTGCGATTTTGTTTAGAGTACACGGTACCAATTGGGAGATTTTTTGTTTAAGTAAGTATATCGCTTGATTTTTTCTGCCCTTTAGCTTTACAGTCCTTTTATATTATTATGATGTATTTTTATGTATGATGCTACGCATTCTTGTTCCACGCTTTGGTTAATTTTTAAATATGATTATGGACTTTGTGCCAGTTTTATTATTTTTAGAAAAATGATAATATGGTGAGTCCTTTTTAGACTAAACGCCTTACATTATATCTTATTCTCACGATATGATTATGTTATAGCTTATTGATGTCTACATATATGGCTTCCTCACCATTGGTTCAACGGTGATTGCTCTCCATATTTTAACACACAGACGTTCATCTTGTGATACATAGCAGTAAGTGTTGATTGCCATTTGATTTATTTGATAGTCTGTTCTGCCCTGCGTCTTGTGTAGTTTCTTAAAGGTTTTTTATGGTTTTTTATGGTTTCTTCATTAGTATTTATGTATACAGTTGTATTATAGGATGTTCTTATGTACAATATTATTTATTGCTTTAGTATGAACATTTTATTTATTTATAACTGCTTCCGCTATTTATTTATTTATTACTTTGAATTTTGATTGTTTTGTTTTTTATCCATGCCCATGTAGCTTGATTAATTTTATTCCGAGTTTTATATGTTTTTAATATGTTGTAATATGTGTTTTTATATTATATTTGTTAGTCTTTGTTACGCCACTGAGGAAGGCGTTCCGCCAAAACGCGTTGGGGAACTGCAATAAAAGTATCTGGCATAAGCAACTGTGTCATCGTCACTCTTGCTCCATACAAGTGACATATATCCATGGTCCATACCCACAGTGGAGGAGTAACTTAGTAGTCAAAGCAAGAGCCTAATACACCAGAGATCTGGGTTCAAATCCCACTGCCACCATATGTGACATTGGGCATGTCAAGTTACCTCTATTGCCCTGGATGAAAAGGCCTGGCAATCAACCTCTGGTCAGACCTTGCCATGAAAACCCAGGGGCTCCTGGGTCCCCAAGAGTCAGCTGTCATGTTATGGCATAAAAAAAGGAAATAAATGTACCCACAGTACAGGCAGGGTGCATCACTGTGGGTATAAAGATGCTGATGGCTAACCAGGACTGTACCAGGATGGGAATGGCCAAGACTGAAGCAATGTCACAGAAATCATTAGATGCAACAGGCCTACACACTTCATATTTGTCTCAGGATTTATTGCCACCCACACCTCTTACACCCCCTCACCCATACCCATGTGCAACCATCACACCCCTTGCTCACCCTAATCCCACTAAACTAGACCTCAAACCACACATCCCATCTCATCCTCCCTCCCACAGACCAAGCACCATGCTGCCTCCTTCACACAAACAAGTGGCCAATCATTTGGTCCATCTATGGTCCCTGGCCCTGCCCTTCTCCATCACAGGGGGCACATGCACAATGGCCTGAGTTACAACAGGGTTTGGGGTGGAGGGTGATGTGGCACCTGAGTCAGAACTGTCCTCACTCTCCCCACTCCCTTCCACGATCCCCTTATAGAATGGGGAGAAGATCATGACTGGCCCTGTGCCCTGAGGAACAGGCCTCAGAATATAGGGGGTCTGTGTGTTGGCTGTGGCAGAAGTAGAGGCATGTCAAGTAAATCAGATACTCTGCAATGTAACCTGAAAGTATAAAGGTATCTGTCCTAGACTGGACACAATGTAGCAAACGTACTTTCACTTTGTTTCAAATAGCCGTAAGGTGTCAGAACTCGGGCTGCCACTGACGTTATAATATACCGTCTAGTGGACTAATTGCCACCATTACATCAACGACCTTTTTTATGATCAGCCGGCTATTACTAGTAAAGTTTTCTTAAAATATAGTTTATTCAGTGCTGTACGTAATTTGAATACTTAACGTTGAACATTCGACATACTTTTCATTTCGTTATCATTTTCATTGAAATAAATAAATATAGTGCTTAGCTTTGAGCAGAGGAGTTCAGCAAATAATACAATCCCACTAATAAAGCACTGTAAAATCGGAAAAACGTTCATGAAGTACCAACTTTCCAAAACATCTTATACACCAGATACTCAACTGAGGAATATAGTTCATACCTATGAGCATATTCAGATTCCTTCATACAAAGCACACTCTTTTCACTTCACTTCACCAACTGCTTTAGAACGACGCGCATGCGGACCACTTATATACCGGGACTGTCTATTACTTAAGGAGGAAGTCAGAGGCATACTTCCCATTCTATCCGTGCATTCAGCCCTTCAGGAATCAGTGTTTAATTTAAAGATCCATCGTTGTTCACAATACAGCAGAGTCTGATCCTTCGTCTTGCCGAATTTCGGTGTAACAATTTGATCAAAGCAAAAACACTGTAACTCGTCAAAAGTATGATTGAATTGTAAACAGTGCTCTACTATGGGGGTTTCATGCCAGCAGCACTTTAATTCGCTTTTATGCTCATTTATGCGTAGTTTAAAAAGTCTATTCGTCTTGCTGACGTACAATAGACCACACGGGCAACGAATGTAATAGACTACATTAGTCGATGAACAGGAAGTGTGGCATCTTAATCGATAAATCTTATCCTTATAACTAAATTCTGTTAGTTCCTGAGTAATCAAGCAAATATTGCATATGCCACATTTTTTGTGTCCCATCATCACTCCATCATTAGTTATTAAGGGCCGCAAAGCCGCTGGACTTAAAATCTCCTTTAAATTTCTTTGCCTCTGCCAAACACACCGCACATTGCAGTGTTCCAAACCTGGGATGCTATGTAAGACATTCTTATGACGTTGAATGCTACGTTTTAAATCAGTACTATACGGAGAAAAAGGCGTAACTAGATTGACGTGGTCATTATCATCATTCAAAGTTTCTTTGGCCCGAGGATGGAGCAGCAAATCACGATTAATGAACAATGCACTCTTATAGGCTCTATGAACAACCTTTTTGGGATATCCTCGCTGATACAAATTATGGCACAACATTCTAGATTGAATCTTAGAATCATATGAATCAGAGCAATTGCGTCTAAACCGAATAAATTGCAACAGCGGTAAGCTGTCTCTCAATGGTAAAGGATGCGCACTCGTGTAGTGAAGAAATGTATTTTTATCTGTGGATTTACGGTGAATCGAGGTGTTCCAACCAAAGTGAGTTTTCTTGACGAGAACATCCAAAAAAGTGATTTGCTCGGTATGATAATTAAGAGTGAAGGTGATGTTCACATCTCTACTATTGAGCCACTGAAAGAACTCTTGTAGAACTTCAGTTGTTCCCTGCCAGATCACACATTGGTTTGTGTTGCAGATATGGGAGGGGATTTTGTAGGTGTTTTGGGAACAGTTTCTTCGTTCCTTTGAAGAGTTAGGTGTTGTGAGGAGGACTGATAGTGGGGTTGTCGCAATGTTATTATGGTGCTTAAATATGATCATTAGGTATTTATATTTTATTCTAGAGGTGACTGGTAACCAATGGAGGTCATAGAGTATGGGGGTGATGTGTTCATCTCACCTTGTTTTTGCTGCTATGCGTGCATGAAGGTTTTGTGCTAGTTGGAGCTGGTGGGTAGTTTTTTGGGAAGTCCTTGTAAGATACTATTACAGAAATCTATGTGTGGCGTTATTAGAGATTGCAGGACCGTTCTGAAATCGTTATCTTCTAAGAGTGGTCTGAGCCATTGGATAGTTCTTAATTTGAAGTATATACTTTTTGTAACTGCTTTTATGTGTTGGGTCATGCATAGAGTTTTATCTAGAACTACGCCTAAGTATTTTACTTCTTCCCTGACTTTCAGTTCTGTCTCCTGTATGAGTATTTTATTGAGGGGGTGGGGTGAAGTTTGGGTTTCTTGAGATAAAGAGGACTTCGGGTTTTTTGAGATTGATTTTGAGGTTGTGCGTGTCAAGCCATTCTGTAATTTCGGTCATGCATGCTGTTATTTGGGAGAGATCCAGGTTTGTAGTGTCTATCGGATGGTGCATCATTATGTCATCCGCATAGAGATGATAGTTAATATTGTGTGAATTGAAAATGTTGCAAATGTTGTAAACATTGAACAATAGTGCGGATAATGATGAGCCTTGGGGGATTCCCTGTTTCTGTGAGAAGATTGAGGATCAATTTTGGCCTATTTTTACCTGCTGAGTTCTGTTTGTAAAATAAGATGTAAACCATTGTATGACTGTTCCTTGCAGTCCTATTTGTTTTAGCCTGTCTATTAGGAGGATGTGATTTATACTATCAAATGCTGCAGCTATGTTGATAAAAATTATTATAAAAGCCTGTTTACTAGAGTCTAGGCCACGTATCAGTTTGTCTAGCAATGTTAGCATAAGGGTCTAAATCCATGTTGATTCTCATCCAGTGGTGCATTTAGTTCAATGAAATCTTGAAGTTACAATTGTACAACTTTTTCTATCACCTTCATTAGGAATGGTAAGCTTGATATTGATCAATAAGAATTGGGTAGATTTTTGTCAGAGGATGCAGCTTTTAGTACGGGACGGATTGTAGTCTGTTTTAATGCAGATGGCATGTATCCTTGTTTCAATGAGGAGTTTACTATTTCACAGATGGTTGGGGTTAACACATCTTTAGTTGCTTTCAGCCAAATGACCGGGCAGGTGTCACTGGGAGAGGTTGTGGTGTTTATATTAGTTATTATATTTTTGAGATGTTTGTTGTCTATAGTGTAGAACATTGACCATGCTGCATTGTTATGTGGATTTGACTTTGTGGTCTGGGGGCTGCATGGGACCATAGTAGTCTTAATGTGGGTTTGTGGGTTGAGTTTGCTTATATAATAATTTTCTAAAATTTGTGGATGTAGTATTGTGTCATTATTATCTTCGGGGGGGGGGGGGGGGGGGTTGTTGGGGATTTCACTATGGAAAATAGTTTCCTTGGTCTATTAAGTGATTTTTTGATTAATGTATGAAATTCTTTCTTTCTTTCTATTGTTTATGGCATCTTTATACTGCTTTAATGTTTGCATATATTGTCGGTTGTCGTTTTCCAATTCTGTACATCTCCATCTGTGCTCTGTATTTCTTAATTTTTGTTTCAATATTTTTAGATCTGTTGTGTACCATTTATTTGTGTTTCCTTTTTTTTTGTATTTCTGTGAGGGTTTGAAGCTATGGCTGCTTTGGCTAGGGTTGTGTTCCAGTTTTGTATGATGTCCTCTAGGTTAGTGAGTGAGTTGTCAGTATTGGGTATGGTATCGTCTAGAAACGATATTTTGTCAAATGTTTTGAGTTTAGTGTATATTGCTTGGTTTTTGTCTGTCATATTTTTAATAGGCAGTGTTGATAATGCAACGGTTATAAGGAAATGATCTGTCCATGGTAGTGGGGTGGTTATTGGTGGGTAGTAGTTAATGTCTTGGGTGGTATCTGTTTGGAGGAATATGAGATCTAGTGCATTGCCTTTGTTGTGTGTTGGGCTTTGAACTACTTGATTAAGGCCCATGTCTGCCATTGCATTTAAGAAATGTGTAGAGTGTGTGTCATGTAACGAGGGGAGGTTAAAGTCACCAAGGATGTATTGTGTTTTATTAGTCTTTGTGGAGCATGCTAGTTCTAAGATGGAAGCTAGGTTGTAAGAGGAGGTTGAGGGGGGTCTGTAAATTAGGGTGAAGGAAATATTCTTATTTTCTATGGTCAAGATATCCATGTCCTCATCATTTTTGCTCATGTGTTGGGTTGTATTTAGCTCTTTTTTTGGCTAATATTAGCACACCTCCCCCATGTCTATTTGTTCTAGAGCAGTGGTATGGGAGTCAGGGAGTACAAGCTGATCCATTACTACCTGGTCAGTTTCTGGTAACCAAGTTTCTGTCAGGCAAAGTATGTCTGGTTCTTTATCTTTTATTAGGTTTAATAGAGTTGGGACTTTGTTTCTTGCTGATCTTATGTTCAGCAGGAGGCATTTTATAGGGTATGTTGGGCATGTCGAACTTGTGCAATTGTACATATATGGTTTTATGTATATGAACCATGGGTTGTGGATATTGTTGTGATTAGAGGTATGATAGTAATGGGGAGAGGGTGCATAGCTTCTGTAGCGATAGTGTATTATTGGGATGTTACTTTGGAGTAGAGGGGTAGGGTGGAGGGTTTGTATTAGAGGGGTTATGAAGATTAGTAGGGTAAAGATGTGTATTATATATTGTTTCTCCATGGCAAAGGGCTATGTTATTAGTATAGTGGTGTTCTGATATCAGGTAAACTTAAATTGGATCTGCCCCGCTTCCTAGGTCCATACAAATTTAGTCAAACAATAAACTGAGTAGCTTGGGGATGGGTACCAAGGTGGTGAACTGGATCAGAAATTGGTTGACTGACAGATGACAGAAGGTGATGGTAAATGGAGCTCACTCGGATGAAAGGAGGATGATTAACGGGGTGCCCCAGGGTTTGGTCCTAGGCCTGGCACTGTTCAATGTATTTGTGAGTGATATTGCTGAAGGACTGAATGGAAAAGTCTGTCTTTTTGCAGATGACACGAAAATTTGCAACAGAGTGGACTCCCCTGAGGGAGTGGAGAACATGATGAAAGATCTACAAAAGCTGGAAGAATGGTCTAATGCTTGGCAGTTAAGATTTAAAGCGAAGAAGTGCAGTGTTATGCACTTGGGAAGCAGAAATCCAAGGGAAATGTAGACGATAGGGGGCAAGAGGTAGGTGTGCACAGACCAGGAGAAGGACCTTGGTGTGATTATTTCTGAGGATCTCAAGGTGGAAAAACAGTGTGACAAGGTAGTGGCAAAAGCCAGGAGGATGTTGGGTTGCATAGCCAGGAAGGTATATGTAAGCAGGTAACATTACTGTACAAGTCACTGGTGAGGCCTCACTTGGAATACTGTGTTCAGTTTTGGAGACCATATCTTGCAAAGGATGTAAAAAGACTGGAAACTGTTCAGAGGAAGGCGACCAAAATGATTTGGAGTCTGCGTCAGAAGCCTTATGAGAAGAGACTTGAAGACCTAAATATGTACACTCTGGTGGAGAGGAGGGATAGGGGAGATATGATTCAGACCTTTAAATACTTAAAGAGAAAAAATGAACAAACAAACCTCTTCCAAAGACGGGGAAGCTGTAAAACTAGAGGGCATAACATGAAGCTGCAAGGGGGTAAATTGAAAGGCAATGTCAGGAAATACTTGGTGGGTGCTTGGAATGCCCTCCTGATGGAAGTGGTGGGGGCAAATACAGTGACAGAATTCAAAATGACATGGGACAGACACAGTGGATCCCTTTACAGCAACAGGATAAAATCAAAATAAACGTAACTATCTAATTTTGTAACAAATAGGGGTGTCCTACACGGAGTAGTGGGTTCACCCCTAAACAAAGACATGGGGAGGGGTGGCCTGCACGGAGCGGAAGGTGCACCTACTCTTGCCATCTTACTGGGCAGACTAGATGGACCATACTGGTTTTTATCTGCCGTCATTTACTATGTTACTATGAACAGTGCCTTTAAAACATTCTAGTTGATGTGGGGCTTAGTTACAATAGCGGTTTATAGAAACTCACAGTTTGTCTGACTTGAGGACAAAGGTCTGCAGTGCTGGAGCTGTTTGGTTGAATGCTCTATCAGGTGCAGCACTATTGTTCGCCTCCATGCCCTGCCTAAGGGCCACGCCAAAGGGCCCTCTGGCGCGGGCCCGCCAGGCGCAGGCACGCCTGGAGTGTGCTTGATTTTCAAGTGTTGAGATGGCTTCCAGAATGGGCTGTGGTGGTGGGAGCAGGAGGAGCTTGCTGCTGATGATTTCCTCCCCCAAAGCTGGAATCAGGACAGGAAAGCTGGAGAGTCCTGTGGTTCTTATGATTCCTAGCATTTTATTTGCTTTCTTGGCTGCCACTGCACACGGGGCGGAGGGTTTCAATGCGTTATCCACAATGATGCCTAAATCTTTTGCCTGGGTGGAGGTTCCTAATGTGGAGCCTAGCATTGTATAACTATAGTTTGGGTTATTGTTTCCTAGGTGCATAACTTTGCACTTGTCTACATTAAATTTCATCTGCCATTTGAACTCCAAGCCTTCCAATTTATCAAGGTCCTCTTGCAATTTTTCACAATCCTCTTGTGTTTTAACAACTTTGAATAATCTTGTGTCATCTGCAAATTTGACTGCCTCACTTGTTATTCCGATTTCTAGGTCATTAACAAATATGTTAAAAAGCAGCAGACCCAACACAGATCCTTGGGATACTCCACTATTTACCTTTCTTCACTGGGAAAATTGGCCATTCAACCCTACCCTCTGCTTTCTATCTTTTAACCAGTTCCTGATCCACAACAGTACACTGCCTCTTATCCCATGCCTTTTTAACTTTGCCAAGTTCTCATGATGGATCTTGACAAAAGCTTTCTGAAAATACAGATATACTATATCAACTGGCTCACCTTTGTCTACCTGTTTATTCACACCTTCAAAAAATATAACAGATTAGTAAGACAAGACCTTTCTTCCAGGGTAGCATCTCTGAAAAGGCATTTAGAGCTTCAGAGTTTCAATACGTGGATGAGATGATGGTACAAAGAAGAGGGTTTTGGATTTGTTAGGAACTGGGCAACATTCTGGGGAAGGGAGGGGCTCTTCCAGGGGATGGGCTTCTCCTTAACCAGGATCGAACCAGGCTGCTGGCATTAACCTTTAAAAAGGAGATAGAGTAGCTTTTAAACTAGATAATAGGGAAAAGTCGACAGGCGCCCAGAAATACAGGGTTTAGAAGGATGTATCTTTGAAGGATACTAGCAAAGGAGGGAAGTTAGGACATTCCAAAAGATAAAAGTAACCTTCAGTAGAGCTGAAAGATTCCAAATTACACCTACCAACTGATAACCAGATTAATATGAATAAAATACAACCTTTAAAATGCCTATATACAGTACAAATGCTAGAAGTCTAAAAAATAAGATGGGAGAGTTAGAATATACAAAATACACTGTAGAATCTCTATGGATGGAAATCCTATGTAAAAAGGGGAAGGCAATGGCAGTGGAGGGTGTACTACTGACTGCCTGGCCAGAATGAACAGAATGATGATGAAATGCTGAAAGAAATCAGGGAAGCTAATGAAAGTTACAACACAGTAATAATGGGTTATTTCAATTACTCCGGTGTCGATTGGATCAATGTTACAGCAGGACATGCTAGAGAGATAAAGTTTCTATATGAAATAAATGATTGTTTCTTGGAGCAGCTGGTTCATGAAAAGAGGGGAAATTATTTTGAAACTAGTCCTTAGTGGAACCAGGATCTAGTGCAAGAGATAGGGGTTTTGAGGCCACTTGACAATAATGATTATAGCATGATCACATTTATTTATATGTTTTTCTATACCTCTGTTTCATTAGAATCAAAGCAATTTAGAAAGAACAACAAGAATTACATTGAACTTGGTTAACATGAACTAAAACATTGAATTGCATGTAACGTAGTAAACATCAACTAATATTTAGCAAATGGAAATACCTGTATTATTTTATATATTGAGCAGGTTTTTTATACCGTCTTTCTACAAGTAAAGAAGGTTTACAAGTAACTTAGTGTAGTAACAGGTCAAACAGTAGTGCACGATACATTGAACATATTGAATATATTGTAACAAATGCTATTAACAAACTCTCAAACAAGTAGCCAAACTATGTACATCTTATGATGTGATAATGTAAATTTCTTAGTGCTCAAGTTGTATGTTCTGTGCGTGGAAGTGCTGTGCTGGTTAAATGTTGTTTGTTGCTGGGCCATAGTATTCAGTGAATAGGAGGATTTTCAAAGATTTTATGAAGTCTTGCAAAAGTTGAATGTCTCTTATTTGTGGTGGAAGTGAGTTCCATAATGCACGGGCATATATAGCGAAAAGGCCGCTATTGGTCCTTTGGCTGCATTTTGTTCTTTCTGCTGGGATAGTAGGTATAGAAGGTATAGAAGAGGGCAAACAATTTTGGATCCATGTTGATTCAAATCGAAGAAGGATGGCAAGGAAATCCACAACACTATCTTTTAACTTTCAAAAGGGAGATTATGGTAAAATGAGGAAAATAGTTAAGAAAAATTCAAAGGATCAGCTGCAAAGATTAAAGATTTACATCAAGCATGGACTTTGTTTAAAAGTACTATCTTGGAAGCCCAGACCAGATGTATTCCACGCTTTAAGAAATGTGGAAGGAAGTCCAAAAAACTTCCAGCATGGTTTAAAGGCGAGGTCAGAGAGGCTGTTGTTGCCAAAAAAGCATCCTTCAGGAAATGGAAAAAGGAGCCTAATGACGAACACCGGAAATAACATAAGTATTGGCAAGTTAGATGCAAAGCATTGATAAGGCAGGCAAAGAGAGAATTTGAAAAGAAGCTTGCCATGGAAGCAAAAATGCATAATAAAAACTTTTTCAAGTACATTTGGAGCAAAAAACCTGTGAGAGAGTCAGTTGGACCATTGGATGATAGAGGAGTAAAAGGGGTGCTAAGGGAGGAAAGGCCATAGTGGAGAGACGGAATGAATTCTTTGTTTTGGTCTATACTGAAGAAGATGTAGGGAAGTACCTGTGCCTGAAATGGTATATAAAGGTGGTGTAGCGGAAGAATTGAAAGAAATATCAATAAACTGGGAGGATGTATTACAACTGTTTGATAAACTGAAGAATAGCAAATAATATATCCAAGGGTAATACATCCAAGGGTGTGGAAAGAACTGAAATATGAGATTGCAGACCTACTATTAGTAATCTGTGAACTATCATTAAAATCATATGTAGTATCTGAGGATTGGAGAGTGACCAATGTAACTCCAATTTTTAAAAAGGATTCCAGGAGTGATCCGGGAAACTAAAGACAGGTGAGCCTGACGTCAGTACTGGGTAAAAAGGCAGAAATCATTATAAAGAACAAAATTACTGACCATGTAGATAGCCATGGTTTAATAGGAGAAAGCCAACATGGATTTAACCAAGGAAAGTCTTGTCTTACTAATCTGTTATATGTTTTTGAAGGTGTAAATAAACAGGTAGACAAAGGTAAATCAGTTGATATAGGGCCCGATTCTGTCCTGGATGTAGATCCCTTCTGTGCGTCTGGTCTGAACCGGACGCACAGAGGGGATCGCGATTCTGAACCCATGGGGCACGTCTAGCCCCGCAGGATCAGAATCGCGAACAAGCATGCACATGCAGGCCAGGACTGCAATCAATCATGGCCTGCACGTATATTATTAGCCCGACTAACTCATTCAGGGCTTTTAAATGGAGCCGCGGCTCCATGTCATCATGTTGCCATAGCACCGCTGCTCCATTTAAAAGCCACTATGCTGGCTGCCCAGTTAAAGTGTTTATTCCCTGCAGCCCAACCCCCAATCTGGCCTCCTAAGGCCAGGGTCAGGCTGCGGGGAATAAACCCTTGCCCCCCCCTGCTCCATCTGTGTTGCAGCAGCTTAAAAAAAAGTCCAGGGAAGTTATTCCACCTCAGAGGTGGAATAACTTCCCTGGACATTTTGCCGGCCCTGGATGTACAGGGCCGACATTAGAATTGACGCTGTATGTCCAGGGCTGACGACCGCCCACTGCCTGCCCACTCTCCGCCCCCAGGCCGCCCATTCCCCGCCCCTTCTAACTTCCCCGCACAACCGGCGGGGAAGTTATTCAGGGCAGGAGAAGCCACGGATAGTGGGGATGGATGTCCCGTCGGGCCATCCATCCTCGCTATTCGTGGCTCAGAATAACCTCCATAGTGTATCCAGATTTTCAGAAAGTCTTTGACAAGGTCCCTCATGACAGACTCTTGGCAAAATTAAAAAGTCATGAGATTGGAGGCAGTGTACTGTTGTGGATCAGAAACAGGTTAAAAGATAGAAAGCAGAGAGTATGGCTAAATGGCCAATTTTCTCAATGGAGAAAGGTGAATAGTGCAGTACCCCAGAGATCTGTGCTGGGCCCGCTGCTTTTTAACATTTCCTAAATGACCTAGAAATAGGAATAACAACTGAGTTGATCAAATTTGCAGATGACACAAAACTTTTCAAAGTTGTTAAAATGCAAGAGGATTGTGAAAAATTGCAAGAGAACCTTGAAAAATTGGAAGACTGGGCATCAAAATGGCAGATGGAATTTATTTATTTATTGAACAGGTTTTTTATACCACCTTATTATTTTTTTTTTACATTCTCTTATATACTGTGCTATTCTGCATCAGTGTGGTCTACATTGAACAAACTGAAATTACATTGAACAGGGCATTATAACTTGGAGATAACTGTTTTACAGGGAACATGGGCTATGGAGGGTTAAGTGGCTTGCCCAAGACCACAAGGAGCACCTGTGGGACTAGAAACCCCAGTCCTTCCAGCCCAAGGTTGCTTTCCTCTAGTGGGATTTGATCTCCTGACCTTCTGGCCTGAAGTACCTTGCCCCAACCACTAGGCCACTCCTCCACTCCTATTCTTTAATCAAAGCAGTTTACATTGCAACTTACACTTATTCTTTAATCAAAGCGGTTTACATTGCAACTTAGAAAAATATACATGATAACAGTTGACAGGGAAGGGGAAATGGCATGCAGAAATTGCAGAACAACACAACAAAACTTATATACATTGAGGCACATTCCCAAAGATGCATGGCCAGGCCGTCGGGACGCCCAAAACATGGATGGGTGAGACTTGTACCCGATTCTATACCTGTGGGAGCTGTATGTTCCCATGGTTGTGGAACTGGGGATTAGACTGCCTGGTGTGTACCCGATTCCATCGTGGGAGCCATCTAGAAACCTGTCCGTCCAGCCCACACAGTGATCCAGCTGGGGTGCTGATGCAGTGGCGTCCCGTCGCCATGGCACAGGCACGTGCAGCCACTGTTGCGAAATGGCATATTCTGGGGTGGGCCTCGACACACTGCTGCTCGACCATCTGTGGGCCCCCAAGCCCTGGATTGGATGGCTGGTGCTGTCTTGCGGCGGCAGCCTGACATACAGGGGGCTGCATCCGGCAAACGGCACAATGCCTGGGACTTATTCTTGCTCCTGTGTGGCTTAGAGAGGGATCTGTATGTTGAACTTTATGATGTGGTGGTTAGACCAGGGTGATTGAGGGCAGTGTTATGGCATTAACATCTAGGAGGCTTTTGGGGGCAAAAATGAGGTCAGGGTAGAACCCTGTCGATGTGTGGGTGCTGTTAGAAGTAATGCATGCTGTAGTGAATCCATAGTTCTCAGGAAGGTGACGGCCTCCTTATTGGATGTGGAGTTGAGGTTTCAAGTGTAGTGGATAGATCATCAGCTTTGGCATTAGGAGCTCTGTAGGTAAGGCATATAGAATGTGTTTATTTTCAGTGATGATCATGTTGGCATGTTCAGTGCTGGTAGTTGAGGAGGCTTTAAATCTGAGATTGTTTCTTGCCAAAATTAATACACCCCCACCCCTCTTATGTGTGAATAGGCAGTTGTGTGTGTGGGTGGGGTGACCTGGTTCAGAATGACTTGATCTGCGTCTGTTAGCCAGGTCTCGGTAATGCACATGATGTCAATCTATTGGGTTTGCAGGTGGTCGATTAGGGTGTTGGTTTTGTTTCTAATCGATCTAGCATTAATTAAATACACACTAATTGGTGTGTTCAGAGTGGGATTAGTGACCTGTGGCTCTGATTTAAATGAGTGTGTGATGTCTCCTGCTGGAGCGTTTGTGTAGATTCTGCCAGGGTGGCCAATGTTGTATTTCGGTTAGCAGTGGTAGCAGCACTGTGGTTTAAGATGCAGGGGTGTCTGCTGTGTATTGAGGGAGGAGATTTAATAGGAGCAGGGTGGCGAGGAGGTAGAGGTAGACCTTTATGGTGAGATCCTTTGTGCTGGGCAACGTGCGTGCAGTGCAGGTGAGGCTTTCTCTGTTGTGAAGATAGCTGGTGAATCAGTGACAGGCCTTAATATTCAGTTTTGGCAAAGGTGCTTACCTAGGGTCAGTAGTTTGTGAGGGTCAGTGGAGATGGATAGAATGTAGGTGGATATTTCACAGCCACTCTAAAAGCCACATCTAAGGGCTCTTTGGCATGGCCGATAGGCATGGGCTCACAAGTCCTGGGCATGCCTTGGTGGTGGATTCAAATCAAAGGAGCATGTGAGTTTTGAACGATGATGTCAGCAGCATGGGAGGCGCTTACCTCCATGTTGCTGAGTCCCGTGGGTCCTTTTTGAGCTGCTGAGGCTGTGCTGAGGCGATGTGGCAGCTCTGGGTGAGCAGGAATGAGTGTGTGTGTGTATGTGAGGCTCCTGCAGTTCTCTGTGTGCCTCAGAGGTGGATTCAAGTTAAAGGTGCCTGTGGGCGCTGAACAATGATGTCGGCAGCATGGGAGGAGCTTACCTACACGTTCCCCAAGTCCTGCGGGTCCTTTCTGTGCTGCTGAGGCTGTGCTGAGGTGATGTGGCATCTCCGTGTGAGCAGGAATGAACATGTATGTGTGTGTGAGGCTCCATTGGCAAGTGCAAGGTTATGCACCTAGGAAAGAACAACCCAAACTCTGGTTACATAATGCAAGGTACCACCTTAGAAACCACCACACAGGAACAAGATTTAGGTGTCATCGTGGATAATACATTGAAACCCTCTGCCCAGTGTGCAGCAGCAGTCAGGAAAGCAAATAGAATGCTAGGAATCACAAGGAAAGGAATGGAGAATAAAACAATGATATCATAATGCCTCTGTATCGTTCCATGGCGCAGCCACACTTTGAATATTGTGTGCAATTCTGATGGCCATATTTTAAAAAATGCCATAGAGAATGGAAAGATACCCTATGAGGAGAGGCTTAAAACGTTGGGACTCTTCAGCTTGGAAAAGAGAAGGCTGAGGGGGGATATGATAGAGGTCTATAAATTAAGGAATGTGGTGGAATGGGTAAACGTAGATTGGTTGTTTATGCCATCAAAAAGTAGAAAGACTAGGGGACTTACAATGAAGCTACAATGCAACCCATTCTCTTTGCCTATACAGGATTATATAGAAGATATCATTTCAAGCATTAATACTACCACATCACCTCTTGACCCCTGTCCCGTTAGCTAGATAAAGCATGCAAGACATGAACTTGCATCAATAATCTATAAAATAATCTGTTACTTCTTAGAGGATACCTTTCTTCTGAACTCAAAATGGCTTCCATTCACCCTCTAAGAAAAGGAACCAACAACGATGTTAACCAGCCAACCTCTCATAGATCAATTGCAAGTCTCCCAGTTATAACTAAGATATTGGAAAAAATTATACTCCACCAACTGCAAGACCACATTGATGCAATTCTCATCTTTATACTCATCAGTATGGCTTTAGACCCTATGATGGTGCTGAAACACTTATGATGGCACAGACTGATAACTGGCACTGATAAGCCAAAAACTGGCTTCATTTTCCTTGATACCAAAGCTACTTTTGACTCTATACCATACACACTGATAGTCAAGAGATTAAAAGAAATTAGTTTAGCTGATTCCCCACTACAATGGCTCCGCTCTTACCTATCAAATCGACAACTTCAAATTAAATTAAACTTCTCAAAATCTGAACCATATATTCAAACTCAAGGAGTTCCTCAAGGGTCAGCCCTCTCAGCTCTAATATTTAACATATTTATCCAACCAATCTGCTCTAGTATACGATCATCTAACACCTACTATCATATTTATGCTGACGATGTTATGATTTATTCACCAATTAATATACAAAACCCTGACTTCACAAATATTACCAACTGTTTCACCATGATAAACTCCTGGCTTATGACCCACAATGTATTCATAAACCTAAGAAGACTGAATCATTATTACTAGAGATGCAAACTTCATTCCACCAAACACAATAACTTTAAATGGAACCGCACTTCAAATAAAGCAAGAAGTACATTATTTGGGTATTATCCTCGAACAAAATTTAACATTCTCATCCCATATTAAGAACATAGTTAAGAATACTATTTACAAAATAAAAATAACTCAACCTGGAGAAGTGCTGTCTTTACCTGTGAATTGTTTCCTGAGATCCGACTGGTTCCCCGAGGCTGGAGGCAGCCCCCTGCGGTGGGCGGGGTCTTCTAAGGGCTATAACAGCAAGCCCTGCCAGCGGGACGTTGAGAAGTGCTGTCTTTACCTGTGAATTGTTTCCTGAGATCCGACTGGTTCCCCGAGGCTGGAGGCAGCCCCCTGCGGTGGGCGGGGTCTTCTAAGGGCTATAACAGCAAGCCCTGCCAGCGGGACGTTGAGAAGTGCTGTCTTTACCTGTGAATTGTTTCCTGAGATCCGACTGGTTCCCCGAGGCTGGAGGCAGCCCCCTGTGGTGGGCGGGGTCTTCTAAGGGCTATAACAGCAAGCCCTGCCAGCGGGACGCGAAGCGGGCGCGTCCCGAGGGCGCATGCCCGAAGGGGCGTGTCCAAAGGGGCACGCTTGCCCCTTTGGCGCCCCTTCGGCGTCAGTTCGGCGCAGGAGTTGTCCTTGTGATGGGGAAACGACGCAAACATTTTCCTTCAGTGGCTCAGTCTAAAGCAGTAAAAACGGTGGGCCCGATGGACGCCCATGTTACTATGGGAGAGAAATTGGTCTCATCTCCGTCTGCTGCTTTATTGAACCCGCGAGATGAAAGTCTTCTTTCTGTGAGTACTGTTTCCTCCTGCGATGATTCCCGCGGAATGGGGTTATCTCCCCCCATTCAAGAGGCCAAGTTATTGCCTGCATTAGAGTCATCTTTAAATTTAAGTGGTGTGACTGTTGGAGAGACTATTGATTTACCGGGTTCCTTTTTGCGTTTGGATACTGATCTTCCTCCTCCTATACCCTCTGTAATTACTTTTCCATTGCCTGGCGAACCTCAGGCCCCACCTGCAGATTTGTCCCTAAAAGATATATGGTTGGCTATTTCACGTATTGAATCGGTACTTGGGGCGTCTCTGCAGCGGGTTTCTGAGTTCTCCAAGACGACGGTTCAAAAATTAGTAGATCATGATAAAAGATTGACGTCGGTTGAGAGTAAGGTTGATTTACTTCAGGCGGACAGTTCCGTTAACAAAGGTTTTTTGGCTTCATCATTACAAAAGTTTAGTTCTTTACATTGTCAAGATGAGGTACTTGAGAATATGATGAGGGCCAAGAACCTTCGGTTACTGAACTTTCCTTGTACACATTATTTGTCCTCAATGATTTTATTTCAAAAATATTTGAAAGAAATTTTGATGATAAATGATGTGCCTGCTTCTTCAATTTCAAAAGTATATTATGTTCCTATGCGGAATTTAAATCAACAAGTTATGGGTGAGGGGAATGTTCCTTCTGTTTCTGGGAAGGCTGCAATCGATAAACCTTCCTCATCTACTCTTGATATTTCTGCCTTCCTGGAAACAACGTCTGAGGATATCTCTTCTAGAGCTACTCTCCTTGTTTCTTTAACATCTGAATTAGATAAAGATAAAATATTGAGGGCATATTTTCCAAAGAAGTTTGAAAAGTTTTGTGGTCAGGCAGTTCAAATTTTTCCTGACGTGTCACGGGCCACACAGGTGTGGCGCAAAGCGTTTTTAGAGTTGCGTCCACGTGTGTTGGCCATAGGGGCCGTCTTTCATTTGCGTTTTCCATGTAAATGCCTTATTTTATATCAAGGTAATCGATATATGTTTTTTGATCCTAAACATTTGGTTGATTTTCTTAAAGATAAAAGTTGATTAGTGTCTCTATTAATGGAGTATTTGTTAGATTCCTCTAGGAGCCATTTCGGTTTTGTTTTAGAGTATGCTGCACTCCTCCTTGAAGTGGTCTAAATATCTGATTTACCTTTTTGTACTTTTTTCTTATATAATTATCTAATGGATATTGGATTGTTTTCTTTGTAATTTTGAAAAATTTTATAAATAAAAAATTTAAAAAAAAAAATAACTCAACCTCTCAAGCCCCTTATACAACTACATGATTTTCACACTGTGATTCAAGCACTCATTTTCCCCCGTCTAGATTTCTGTAACATCATCTTCCAAGGCCTGACAAAAACATCAATTCATTCTCTTCAAATGGTCCTTAATATGGCAGCATGCACTACACATAATGCAAAATTTAGTGATCATATATCACCTTTACTAAAACAGCTTCATTGGCTCCCAAGGATTGAGCGTATAAAATTTAAAGCAAATCTTACTACATTCAAGATAATGAACAATTTGTCATCCACCTACCTTCACTACTTCAAGAGTGCAAAGACATCAGGTCAAGGAGAACAGGATCGCTCAACAAATTATCCCTGCCAGTATTTTTTGCTAAATTTAACTCAACTACTTCTAGAAGAACTTTCTCTCTTTATTCACCAAGTATTTGGAACTCAATTCCACCAAATGTACAAATCATCAAGGACTTACTTTCATTTTGTAAGGCCTTAAAGACTCATTTATTTGAAAACTATTTTGAAGATTAATTGTGTACAGAATATACTCTAATTTCTTGTTGTTATTTTTTATATTTATACTAACATTATTCCTACATCATCCTAGATCTATTGTTGCAGTATTTCAGGGGTTGGGGAACTCAGACAAAGATCAGGACACCCGGAGTCTCTTAGGAGAACAAGCCTTTATTATGCCAGCATAGACTCAGCCGAATAACTTCCAAAGACTGAGCCCTGGTCACGGGACTCTTACACATTATATAGACATTTCATAAGCTTACCATAGTATCTTTCTGATAGGTTATCTACTGCCGCATTCTGATTCGGAGAATTTTTGCCGTAGTATTGACGCGGCGGGACAGGGGGTGTGTCACTTCTAGGATCAGGGCCCAGCCACGTCCACCTCATTTCCCCCCTTTGATGCTTCCGCTTCCTCCCAAAGGGGGAAGCCCAAACCATCATACCAAGGATCCAGTTGCAGAAGGGGTTGCCCCTTCCTGAGTGAAAAAGTTCATCTCCTTTTTGGTATACCGGGGGTCCCATTCAGAAATGGGAGTTGGAAACAGGGGAGCTTGGATGATGGCTGGAGCTATCTCCTGCTGGGCAGCTAACTTGGCCTCCCTATCTGCCCTACGGCTGCCTTATATGATCAGGGTGTCTCCTTGCTGGTGGGCCTTGTAGTGGATCACAGCCATGGCTTTCGTTGTCCACACAGACTCCAGCAACTCCAGGATCTCTCTCCCATACTTTATAGACTTCCCACTAGAATTTATGAGTCCCTTTTCGCGATATAGGACCCCATGGGCATGGAGGGTAGTAAAGGCATACTTAGAATCAGTGTAGATGTTTGCCTTCAGACCTGCAGACAACTGGAGGGCTCGAGTGAGGGCAATGAGTTCAGCTTTCTGGGCAGAAGTCCCTACAGGCAGAGGCCCAGCCTCTATGACAGCCTCAGGAGTGACCACAGCATACCCAGCTTTCCGCTGCCCGTTTTCCACAAAACTGCTGCCATTGGTGAAGTACTGAATGTCCTGAGAGGCCAGTGGTATATCCTTCAGGTCAGGGTGGCTGGAATATACCTCATCCATAACCTGGATACAATCGTGTTCAGGTGGTCCAGGTGCAACAGGAAGCAGAGTGGCAGGGTTGAGCATCTGCACTATTTCCAGATGAATATGGGGATTCTCACACAGCATGCTTTGGTACTTTGTCATTCGTGCATTGGTAAACCAGTAATTGCCCTTGTATTCCATTAGAGTCAATACAGCATGTGGCACTTTAACATACAGTTCTTGCCCGAGGGATAGTTTATCGGCCTCTATCACCAGGAGAGCTGTCGCTGCTACTGCACAAAGACAGGAAGGCCAACGTCTGGCTACTGGGTCCAACTGTTTGGATAAGTAGGCTACTGGTCTCTGCCAAGAACCCAGACTCTGAGTAAGGACGCCAACTGCCATCCCTTTTTCTTCATGCACATACAGATTGAATGGTTTTTCAACATCTGGTGGTCCCGGACTGAGAGCCGATAACAGGGCTCTTTTCATATCCTTAAAGGCCTTCTTCTGACTCGGGCCCCAGTTGAGAGGTTCACGTTCTCCCCCCGTCGTGGCTTCATACAGGGGCTTCGCTAACACAGCAAAATTGAGGAACCAGATCCGACAGAAACCAGCAGCCCCAAGGAAACCTCACAGTTGTCTTCGGTTTTGTGGCTCAGGAATAGAACAGACAGCCTCCCACCACTCAGATCCCAGCCTCTGGAGACCTTGAACAACATGGAACTCCAGGTACCTTACTTCAGGTTGGCACAGTTGGGCCTTACTTCTGGACACCCGGTATCCGGACACCCACAGCAACTGCAAGAGTTCTGACGTGGCGGCTAGACACTCTTCCTGGGAGACAGCTCTGATGAGAAGGTCATCCACATATTGCAGTAATACACACTGGGTAGGGCATGACTGGAATTGATACAAGTCTTGGCTGAGGGCATCACCGAACAACGTAGGGGAGTTCTTGAACCCTTGGGGTAACCATGTCCATGTCAGCTGTCCCTTACTGCCGGTTTCAAGGTCCTCCCTTTCAATTGCAAATAGCGGTTGGCTTGGAAAGGCCAACCTCAAACAGAAAAAGGCATCCTTTAAATCCAAAACAGTAAAGTATGTGGCCTGGGCAGGGATCAAGCTCAATAAATTGTAGGGGTTCGGTACAATGGGGTGAATAGTCAGCTTCATTGACCCTCCACAGGTCCTGTACAGGTCGATAGTCATTAGTGCCTGGCTTTTGGACTGGCAACAGGGGGGTATTCCAGGGTGATGGACATGGCTTCAGGAGCCCAAACTTGAGTAGTCATTGGAGATGTTTATGAATACCCTCAACAGCTCTTTGGGGGCAGGGAGAACTGTCTGATGCGGATGGGGCAGGCATCTGGCTTTAACTCGACTAGAATTGGTGGGATGTTCTGGGCCAGGCCAGGAGGGTTACCTTCTGCCCATACTCCAGGAAGGTCTGGAAATTCAGGTGGTAGAGCTTGTCATGGGCTGGCCTGACAGTATAGTCTCCACTCTTCTTCCCGCAGAATTGTTAGGGAGAACAATCCCGATGCGGGGGGCTCCAGAACCATCTGAGCTTCTCCGGTGGGGGTAAAGGAGATCTCGGCATGCAGTTTTGACAGTAGATCCAGGCCTAAAAGCGGGACTGGACATTCAGGCATATACAGGAAATGGTGGGTGATTTGCTGTCCTCCTACCTCAGAGACACGAGTCCTGAGGAAGGACCAAACTGCCCAATTTCCTGTTGCTCTCACTACTGTAACTGTTCTTCCAGATGCACTTGCCAAGGTTTGGGACACAACAGAATGCTCCGCCCCTGTATCAACCATGAATGGTATTTGCTGGCCCCCAATTTTGACTGTGACCATGGGCTCATGGGGGCCAAGGGGAATCTTTGAGCCCGGTCTGTCCTATTCATCATCATTCTGGTATTGGTCAGTGGCGGCCATTCCCATGAATTCCATGGGACCCTCGTATTCATCACCGCCATCCTCATTCGTTCTCCGACTATACCTCCCTCCTTCGACCCACCCTCGGAGCGTCGGTCAGCTGTGGTTTCCTCTTTCCGCGCCGTTCCGCCTGCCTTTGTTGGGACATTCGTTCTTCCAGTTGCCCATTTCTTTACAATAGGCACATTGATCTCTTTCCAATAGACCCCTCCGGGTCACTCTACCTTGGCCTCAGCTGCTTGATTCCCTCATCGACTTTCCATGCCCTCTTTCGAACAACGCTGCTGCTAACATATCAACCTTCTTCTTCATTTTTTGATCGCTCTCACGCTTCGTCTCCTGGTCTCTATTCACGAACACCTTCATAGCAACTTCCATCAACTGAGTCATATTCATTCCAGCAAAGCCATCAAGCTTCTGGAGTTTCCTTTGAATGTCCCCCTGCGATTGCCCCACGAATGCTGCATTCACCATCCATTGGTTCTCGAGCGCTTCAGGGTCAAAGGGAGTATAGACATAGAAAGCTTCACAGAGTGTTTCATAAAACTGGCCGTGACTTTCTTCGGGGGTTTGGAGGACATCCAATATCTTCCCCACATTCATCACTTTCTGCCCCCCCCCTTTTTAAGGCCTTCAAGAAGGGCCTGATGATAATGATTAAGGGCTGTGCAACCAACTTTGTTGTTTGCATCCCAGTTAGACTCTAGGTCAGGAAAATCCCTCAGGGCCGATTGTCAGGGGTCTTGGCTTACTGGAGGGTTCTCTTACAGAAACCTCATTGATCTAAAGTGATCTAGTCACTCTGTATCTTTCTTCTGCACTGAGTAAGGTTAGAAGGAGTTGGCGGCAGTCTGCCCAAGTCGGGCGATGGGTTTGAATGATAGATGAAAACAAGTCTATCATAGCCCGAGGCTTGTCTGTATATGAGGAATAATGCGTTTTCCAGTTTAATAGGTCGGTGGTCAAGAAGGTCACATATACAAATGTCTGAGGCCCCTCGACAAGTTGTCCCTGGGCATCAAAGGCAGCTGGTCCACGAACCTCTTGGAGGGGTAAATGAAGACTGACATTCTGGGTCTGGGATTTGGTTCACAGCATGCTGTTGCCCTTCCTGAGGACATAAGGCTTGGACGCTCGGAAGGAGGGGGTGTGCGGGAATGAGGCTGGCCTCCTTCGGCCCCGGAAGGTCTCCGGGAGTCTTCTGGGGTATCGGGTGGGTCTGTATCTGAGGATTGTGTTCCTACCTCACTACTCTCCCGACTATCAGGGGAAGTCTCAGTTGAGGGTGGAAGGGAAACTGGGGCCGCCTGACTACTAGTCTGTGGCGTGGCCGGAGTCCCTGTAGGGCCAGGAGGAGGCTGAACTGGAGCCGTTGGTGCCGGTCTGAGAACATAAGGAGGAGGGAGTTTCACCGCCTCTGACTCTTGTGCTAGGATAGGCGGTTTTGATTTTACTTTGGGCCGCATTTCCTGCAAGCTACAGGATAGGAGTATGTGGCATTGCTCCTTGTAGCATTTCTGGACCCATTGGGGTCTCCTGCAACATACATCCAGCCAGGAATCAAAGTAAGGGAATTGGTCAGGATGATTAGTTGCCACTATTTGATGAACGTGACTAATCAGATCACAATCAAAGGTTCCTTCCGAGGGCCAGTCAGTATTGAAACTCAGCCACTCATTCTGATAGAATTTCTTTAACAGGGACGGGGTCATGTGAATCCCGTAGTCTGCTGAAAACCCTTTCCGTAAATGCTTTACCATACACTCTAGGGGGCTGATTCTCGATTCTGACCCACCCATAGCAAGGCAAATTAATCCCCATTAAAAATATCCCAGTCCCCGAGATCACAAAAACAAGTGGACAACAAGGGAAAGGAGATTTGGACAAGGGGTCCTGGTGCCTGACACAAGAGGGTAACCGACTGTCAATCACTTCCTCCATTTTGCGACCTGGGTGCGGTCGCCTGGCCAGGAACTGCGCTACTCAGGAGTCCGCTCTCACTCCGCAATCCTCTGATTAATTATTCCACACACACACAATCCTGTCGTTTATCAGCACACACACAATCTCCCAAACCCAGAAAAACCGTCTGACTAAGGGGAACGCGGCTTCACCCGAAACACTAGCTACTAGGGCGTCCCTTGGAAGGTGATCAGGCTCTCCTTCTTCCCAGAGGAAGGACAGATTTCTCCTTAACTGCAGATACAGAGACAGACTTCTCCTTCTCCCCCTCCCAAATCCACTTACCCTGTTCAGTCGTCTTCCAGAGACGGTTGGTTCCTGAACTCCTGTGGGGTTCACGGGTGCTGGTGGATCGGGACCTTGCCTTCGAGGGATGTCCCCGGAGGGCCTCCCAGAAACCATCTGGTGGCACCGTGACCCCTCTGGGGACTGCTGCAAGGGGAGCCCTGAGATGCTTGGACCCAGAGGTGGCAAAGTCCATCACCGATCCCGGATGAGCCCCTAGGAAATGTTGCGGTATTTCAGGGGTTGAGAACTCAGACAAAGATCAGGACACCCGGAGTCTCTTAGGAAAACAAGCCTTTATTATGCCAGCATAGACTCAGCCGGATAACTTCCAAAGACTGACCCCGGTCATGGGACTCTTACACATTATATAGACATTACATCAGCTTACCATAGTATCTTTATGATAGGTTACCTACTGCTGCAGCGCTCTTCTGATTGGGAGAATTTTTGCCATAGTATTGACGTGGCGGGACAGGGGGGTATGTCACTTCTAGGATCAGGGCCCAGCCTAAGTCCACCTCACTATTATTTTGGTACAAACGTTTGTAATTTAGTCACATGATTACATTGTTTTATGTTCTGTTTTGTTTGATGTACAAGGGATGATCAAGGGATAAAGCAGTATAGGAGATCTGTTAAATAAAATAAAGAACTAAATTTAAGATTAATAAGAGAAAATATTTTTTTACTCAATGCATGATCAAACTCTGGAATTCGTTACTGGAGGATGTAGTTAAAGCTGTTAGTGTTGCTGGGTTTAAAAAAGGTTTAGACAAGTTCCTGAAGGAAAGGTCCATAAGACATTATCAAAGAGGACCCAGGAAATCCACTGTTTGCTCCGGGACAAGCATTCTGGAACCTGTGTGCCTCTTTGGAAACTTGCCAGGTACTTGTGACCTGTATTGGCCACTTTTGGAAACAGGATACTGGGCTTGATGGACCTTGGTCTGACCTAGTAAGGCATTTCTTATGTTCTTTTATGTTCTGTTCCTTTGATTTGCGGAGGTTTTCCTTCTTCTTCTTTATAAATGGCACCAAAATAAGCACCTTCCTGCTCCCTTAACTTACGCACCTTTTTTAGGCACCAAAAATTACCCTTATTGTGTCTGTAAGTGTGATCTCAATGCTTTGACCTAGGCAATAGCTGCTCAAGATTAAGGTGACGGAATTACAACTTCTAGAAAGGTGTTTAGAAATAAAAGAAAATATTGAGAGGGATCCAGGAAGACAAAAAAGCTCACAAGAATTACCAAAACCTAACCACAATTGAGTCTGCCTTCTGCTGTAGTTATTGGAAGAGATTTTCATACATGCGTTATAACCATAGAAGAGCCTGCCTACCTAATGCTAAAAAGATGATCTGTACATATTCACAATTTTTTGAGACTGCAGCAGCAAGTTTATGTAACACAATAGAAATGCATTTACCACTCAAAGGAACTGGCTTAGTAAGATGGATAAATTCCCTTTCTTGAATGTGTATCTCACTTGATTGTGTATCTCTATGGCTGTAAATAAATATGTATGATTTTCAACTTTTTATTAACCCTGATGCTATCCCATTACTATTTTAAAGCATGCTGTTCTATAGAAAAATATATGCCCATAATGGACACATGGTTACACATAAAGAAGAATGGTTGAATTAATCCATGTTTTAGTCTTGTGATCAGTCATGCCCATCATCAAGGCTCAAGCCTTAGTTACTGAGCTTACTATGAATCTTTCAGAAATATTCATAATTCAATCTCCTTCACAAATACAATAAAATACAGATATTGTATTCATTCACCTCATGCTTGAAACTGGGGCTTAGGCTGGTGAAAAGTCAGGGACTATGAGTTCTGGGATTTTAAAGACTACATTGTGAAATTTAGAAATTTGTAGAGGAAGTTGATATCCTACAGGAAAGAAAATAGGGGGGGGGGGGTCAAGGAGAGGGATATTGAATGCTGAAAAAACTAAACTCCATGCATGAATGAAATGATTTCATGAGCTTATTTTGTTCCATTATACACAGTGGCATTATTTGTCAACTCGTATCTAGGAGAAAGTCCAGCCAATATTCCAGAGTTCCCAAAGTAATTGTAGGTATAGTAACTGGATATTTATGGGTAATTTATGCTTTAGCATGCAATTGCACATTGACTGCATTTATTTAGATTGGATTCCATGGGGCAGATACTCAACTTCCTTATCCATATACTGTCAGGAAATATGCAGATTGTATTGGCCATTTAAATTGCTAAATGGCCAGTTATTATACATATATCTGTGGGCCGTGTTAGGGGAGGAGCAAGACTGCAGGGCTAGGCAGGTCATGTACTTCGGTATCAGGGGCAACCCAAGGGGGGTGCGGGGCCATGTGCAGAGACTCATTGTAGGGCCTCATTTGCATAAGGAGCCTGATTTGCATAAATAGTTGCATAATGTTAACATACACTAACTTTTAGTAAACATGCCTTTTAATGAGTGTCTGGATAAAAAAAGCTACCAGATTCCTACATTACTATACTCCAGTGCCAACCGCCAGGCACATTAGGAAGTACTATAAACACTGCCCATTTAGAATCCATAGCAAACCCACAGTACGAGATAACAGCACTATGAAGTCTCAAAAAGCACCAAACCCTGCCTATCAAAAAGGCAACACTGCAAATATTAAACCAATACATCTGAGAGAATACAAATACATCTCCCACTGGGGAAAGAGAACAAGTGGCACTATCAAATTCAAAATAAAAAAGTATTTTTCCACCTTTTGTTTGGGCATTTTATTTTTCAGTTGCAATTGTTCCAGTCACTTTCTTCTGGTTTCTTCTTGTCTTCTGCTTTAACATACTTTTTGCTTTTTCCTCCATTTCTTTTTTTATTCCTTTATCATCCACTCAAATTTCACCCTTCCATACTCAATTCCCACTTACTCTCCCAATACTCGGACAATCCTGGATTTTTCTTCCTTTCCACACAAAATATCTTTTCCCCTCTCCATCCTCATTCCCCCAGCCCCATCCCCTTCTAGTCCTCTCCAACCCAGCATCCACTCCCTTCTAGTGCCATTCTCCTATGCCCCTGCATCAACCCATTTCCAATCCTAGCCCCACGTCAGTCCATTTCCAGTCTTAGCCCCCCCATAAGCTCATTTCCAGTCCTAGCCCCCCCCATCAGCCATTTCTAGTCCTATTCCAGCCCTCCATCAGCCCATTTCCAGTCAAAGCTCCTCCCATCAGCCCAGTTCCAATCCTAGCCCCACTCATCAGCCATTTCCAGTCCTATTACAGCCCCCATCAGCCCATTTTCAGTCCTTGCTCCCTCATCAACCCATTTCCCCTCCTAGCTGCCCATCAGCCCATTTCCAGTCCAAACTTCCCCATCAACCATTTCCAGTCCTATCCTAGCCCCCCATCAGGCCATTTCTAGTCCTATCCTAGCCCCCCATCAGCCCATTTCCAATTCTAGCCCCCCCCATTTCCAGTCCTATTCAAGACCCCCCCCCAAAGAGTCCTGCGCCTGTCTAAGCGGCTTCAGAGGGAGCCAGGGAAGCCCGCTCGAGGCCCCGACTCACCCTTGTACAGCTACTAGTGTGACGAACGACATTTTCCCTCACGCTGGCAGCTGTGTTCTAGTGAAGCACGCTGAATGCTGGGAAAGGTTAAAAGGCATTTCCCGGCATTCGCGCACTTCACAAGAACACAGCTGCCAGCGTGAGGGAAAACGCTGCTCTTCACGCTGGCGGCTGTACAGAGGTGAGCCGGGGCCTCAGGCGGGCCTCCCTGGCTCCCTCTGAAGCCGGCATTTCAAAGAGCACCGTGTGAGAATGAAGTTCGCGTGGGGCCCTCTGAAGCACGGAGCCCTGTGCGAACAACATTCTCACACAATGTACGGGCCGACCCTGTTCGGCTTTCACGGTATGCTGCTTCTGACCTCCCTCCAGCAGGAAGTTGTGTCAGAGGGGGTTAGAATCGGCACGCCATGTGTGCCAAAACACATGGCCTGTGGGGGCCACTGCCGATGCTGATGCTGTGCCAAGCTGAGCCTTCCCCTCTCCAACAACCTCACCGAAGGTATCAGTGGCAGTGGGTGGGGGGGGGGGGGGAGGAGTGATACAGGATGGCTTAGCTCAGAACATGTCCGGGGCTTCTGCCCGGGGTGGCAGAAACCTTTGGGCTGGCCCTGCAAGAATGAGCTTAAAAATTATCTATTTGGTGTTAATATTCTGTTACTAAATGGATGATTTATGCATTTAGTTTAGGCCTACTATTCACCCTCATCTATTAAGGGCTCAGTGATTTTGGTATTAGTATTTATGTTGACTAGATTATGTGTTGAGCACAGTAGAGCTTAAGGTCTTACAGAAAGGACTTTCTTTTGTACCGTCACATAAACATGATGCTTTCACTGCACATGCTTTTCAGCAAATGGAGGATAGCAGATTTTTTGGCAAATAAAGATGAATCAGTTCCTGATCCCTCTATAGTCAGGAAACCTTCATCTTTGAATCCAGAAAATATAGGCAATGTTATGATCGATGCTTTTGAGAAGCTTGTCCTGAACATAAGAACATAAGTACATAAGATATGCCATACTGGGTCAGACCAAGGTCCATCAAACCCAGTATCCTGTTTCCAACAGTGGCCAATCTAGGTCACAAGTACCTAGCAGTTTCCCCAAAAGACACAGGTTCCACAATGCTTGTATTGGGTCAAGCAGTGGATATTCTAGGTCCACTTTAATAATGGTTTATGGACTTTTCCTCCAGGAACTTGTCCAAACCTTTTTTAAATCCGACTATACTAACAGCTTTTACTACATCCTCTGTTAGCAAATTCCAGAGTTTGATTACAAGTTGAGTGAAAAAATAATTTCTCTTATTAGTCTTAAATAGGTTACCCTGTAGCTTCATTGCTTGCCCCCTAGTCTTTCTATATTTTGGTGGCGTAAACAATCGATCTACGTTTACCCATTCCACTCCATTCATTAATTTATAGACCTCTATCATATCTCCCCTCAGCCATCTCTTTTCCAGGTTAAAGAGCCCTAACCTTTTTAGCCTGTCTTCATAGGTGTATCCTTCCATCCCCCTTACCATTTTGGTGGCTCTTCTCTGTACCTTTTTTAATAACGCTATATCCTTTTAAGATACGGCGACCAGAACTGTAATAGTATTCAAGGTGCAGTCGCAACATGGAACGATACAGAGGAATTATAATATCCATTGTTTTATTCTCCATTCCTTTCCTTATGATACCTAGCATTTTATTTGCTCTCTTGGCCACCGCTGCACACTGGGCAGAGGGTTTTAAGATGTTATCCACGATGACACTTAAATCTTTTACCTGGCTGTTGGCTCCTAATGTGGAACCTTGCATCGTGTAACCATAGTTTGGGTTGTTGTTTCCTAGGTGCATAACTTTGCACTTGTCCACATTAAATTTCATCTGCCATTTCGATGCCCAGTCTTCCAATTTATCAAGATCCTTTTGCAATTTTCCACAATCCTCATTGGTTTTAACAACTTTGAATAGTTTTATGTCATCTGCAAATTTGATAACATCACTCGTTATTCCCATTTCCAGATAATTTATGAACGTGTTAAAAAACAGCAGACCCAGCACAGATCCCTGGAGTACTCCACTATTCAACTTTCTCCATTGGGAAAATTGGCCATTTAGCCCTACCCTCTGCTTTCTATTTTTTAACCAGTTCCTGATCCACAATAGTACACTGCCTCCTATCCCATGTCTTTTTAATTTTGCCAAAGGTCTCTCATGAGGGACCTTGTCAAAGGATTTCTGAAAGTCCAGATATACTATATCAACTGACTCACCTTTGTTTACCTTTTAATTCAAACATTCAAAAAAACATAACAGATTAGTAAGACAAGAACTTCCTTGGCTAAAGCCATGTTGTTGGCTGTCACCCATTAAACCATGATTATCTACATGTTCAGTAATTTTGTTCTTTATGTTCGTTTCTATAATTTTTCCTGGTACTGACATCAGGCTCACCGGTCTGTAGTATCCTGGATCACCCCTGAAACACTTTTTAAAAATTGGCGTTACATTGGCCATCTTCCAATCTTCAGGTATTACAGATGATTTAAATGATAGTTCATAGGTTACTAATAGTAGGTCTGCAATCTCATATTTCAGTTCTTTCAACGCCCTTGGATGTATACCATCCAGTCCAGGTGATTTTCTACTCTTCAGTTTATCAAATAGTTGTAATATATCTTCCTGGTGTATCGATATTTCTTTCAATTCTTCCACAGCATCTCCTTTAAATACCAGTTCAGTCATGGGTAACATTCCTACATCTTCTTCAGTATCTCCCTAGCATGTCCTGCCGTGACACTGACCGAATCGATACCAGGGTAATTAAAATCACCCATTATGCAAAGTTGCACAACAGTAGGTACTAAGGAACTTTCAATACGGGTAACCACTTTCCAAATATCAGCCAGAGTTACCTGCTCATCAGGCACCAAACTGGCTTCCTTTGGAACGGGTACCCATACCACAGGCTTCAGCTTTTCCCCTGTTATCACCGGGGTACTCTGCTGAAACCGCATACCATCTGAAGTGGATAGAGGAGGAGATACATAGACTGGAGGAGAAGGTGGTGTCCGGTCTGGAGAACTCAAAGACACCGGAGAGGGCCGGAGCACCAGAAATTCAGGGTCAAGTGTGGTATCTAGACCAGAAAGTACCTTCACATGTTTGTACATGGGGCCCACCGCAGATATAGCTGCCACAGCCGGCTCGATCTTCTTCTTACTTTTCCCCATTACCAAGCGATGACAAACCAGGCTCTTTGCTCCTTCGTTGCTCCAAGGGGCTCTCAAGGGGCCTGTAATGCCCCTTGTATCTAGCCCCTTCTATCGCTGCCCCGACTAGCGCCTCCGGCTGCGCCTATTCAGAGAACCTTTAAAACAGGTCCCCGATGACGTCGGGACCGTCGGAGCAGGTGCCTGCCTCCCCGGACCTCTGCGCCGGCTCTCTGCTCTCTCCCGAGGCAACTCTCACCACTGCTCCGAATTTCAGCAGGTCCCCGATGACGTCGGGACCGTCGGAGCAGGTGCCTGCCTCCCCGGACCTCTGCGCCGGCTCTCTGCTCTCTCCCTAAGTTCCTTAGTACCTACTGTTGTGCAACTTTGCAGTTTCTCTTCGGAGATTACAGCAAAAGTTTCTGAAGTGGATAGTAAGGTGGAGGCTATTTCTAAACAGATTACTAATTGTGAAAATCAATGTCAGGCCCTTAAAGATGTGAATGTGTCTCATATAAAAGATAGTTTAGTTTTGCACCACAAAATGGAACAGTATGATAATTTGCTACGAGTTAAAAATGTTAGGATGTTGAATTTTCCTCATTGTCGGTTGCTTTCAGCAGAAATACTTTTGCGTAAGTATTTTAGAGAGGTTTTGGGGCTGGCTTCGGCCGATTCCATTGGCCTTTCTAAATTTTATTACTTGACTGGTAGAACCCTGTCTCGGGGTTCTCCGGGTGGGTTTGACGAGGTTCAAGGTGCTGTTGACCTTGATCTCACCAAATTTCTGGAGGACTCACAAGATAATATTTCTTCTAGAGCCACATTGGTGGTTTCCTTTGTGTCTGATCAAGACAGAGCTCTTGTATTTCGTAGTTATTTCAAGAATATGTCTGCTCTTTTTTGTGGAGCGAAAGTGCAAATATTTCCTGATGTCTGCAGGGCGACTCAGACTAGGAGACAGGGGTTTCTGGCCCTTAAACCTAGGGTGATCGCCCTACCGGCTACTTTTTTTCTTCGGTATCCCTGTAAATGTTTATTAACTTTCCAGGGTTCTAGGTTTGTTTTCCTTGACCCTACTCAACTTGAATTGTTTCTTTCTGATAAAGAGGGGTCTGGCAAGAAGGGACTGGGATAGGTGGTATTGTTAGTAGCTGCTTAGGTATTCAGGAGTTTAGTCTCCTGGTTGTTTCCTTCTTTTATTATTATGTTTATTAATCTACCCTTATTGTGGGCTAGGTTCAGATGTATTGTTAATTTATATATTGTTAATTTATATATTTTCTTTTTCTTTTATGTATTTCTTCTTATATGAATTATCATTATTATCTGAAAGTTTCTTTATGCTTGCTTTGTAAGTTGTAAAAGTCTCAATAAATATTAAAAAAAAAAAAAATCACCCATTATTATTACTGTGTTGTATATTTTGTTAGCTTTCCTGATTTCTTTGAGTATTTCATTATCCATTTGTTCATTCTGGCCAGGCAGTCGATAGTACATCCCCTCTACCATCGCCTTCCCCTTCCCATTTTTGCATGGAATTTCAATCCATAGAGATTCTACAGTGAATTTTGTTTCCTGTAAAACTGTAATCCTTTGTGACTTGATGCCCTCTCAAACATAGAGCGCATCACCTCCACCAATTTGATCTGCTCTGTCATTACGATATAGTTTGTACCCAGGTATCTCAGTGTCCCACTGGTTGCCCTCCTTCCACTATGTCTCTGAGATACCAATCATATCTAACCTCTCATTTAGTGCTATATATTCTAACTCTCCCATCTTATTGTTTAGACTTCTAGTATTTGCATACAAGCATTTTAGAGGCTGTATTTTATTCATATTTATCTGGCTATCGGTAGGCAGGGGTAATTTGGAATTTTTAAGCTCTGTCTGCTCTGTATTCATGGGCATTTGGGCTACTTTTGTCTTTACTGGAAGCTCTCTGCTGATAACTTCAGTCTTTTGCTAGTATCCTTCAAGGATATATTGTTCCGAACCATATGCTGTTGGTTGACTGTCAGCTCTCCCCTATTAACTAGTTTAAAAGCTGTTCTATCTCCTATTTTAAGGTTTATGCCAGCAGTCTGATTCCATCCCAGTTAAGGTGGAGCCCATCCCTTCGGAAGAGCCCCTCCTTTCCTCAGAATGTTCCCCAGTTCCTAACAAATCCAAATCCGTCATCCTTGTACCATCGTCTCATTCATGCATTGAGACTCTGGAGCTCTGCCTGCCTTTTGGGTCCTGCGCGTGGAACAGGAAGCATTTCAGAGAACGCTACCCTGGAAGTTCTGGATTTCAACTTCCTACCTAAAAGCCTAAATTTAGCCTCCAGAACCTCCCTATCACACTTTCCTATTTCATTGGTATCGACATGTACCAAGACAGCAGACTCCTCCCTAGCACTATCTAAGACCTTGTCTAGGTGGTGCATGAAGTCTGCTACCTTTGTACTAGGCAGGCATGTTACCAGGTGATCCTCACGTCCACCAGCCACCCAGTTATCTAGATGCCTAATGATCGAATCACCAACTCTAACGCTGTCCTAACCCTTCCCTTGTGGACACATGGCCCCAGAGAAACCTCCTTGGTGCAAGAGGGTTTTACATCACCTGGAGGACAGGTCCTAACTACAGGATCCCTTCCTGCTACACCAGGGTGATGATCTCCTGTCACGTGACCTCTCTCCTCCATGGCAACAGGGATGCTGCCAGACTGGAGGTGTGACTTTAGTACTATATCCCTGTAGGTCTCGTCTATGTACCTCTCTGTCTTCCTTATGTCCTCCAAGTCTGCTATTCTAGCCTCCAGAGATCAAACTCATTCCCTGAGAGCAAAGAGCTGCTTGCACCTAGTGCACATGTAAGACCCCTCACCAGCTGGGAGATAATAATACATGTGACACTCAATGCAAAAGACTAGAAAACCCCAACTCGCTGCTGGACTGCTGTCTGCATCTTAGTTTTAAGGTTGTGTTTAGGTATTTAAGGTTCTTTACTTACTAAGGGTTGCTGTGGATAATTATATTAATAAAACTATACCTAATATGTTGAAAATATTTGTTCACCTGAAGCTTAATTAATCTCAGGTCCTTAATGTATGCCTGATGAGGATAAACAGCTGCATCTGAGAGTGAATATGGCACCTCCTTTCCTTTAAGAGATTTAAGCACCTATAAAGCTATGATTAACCTAGGAGTGTGTGGGTGCTGGGGAGGGAGGAAGGGAAAGAAGACATTAAAAACTGGCTGCTACACAGTACCCTGTCCTGTGTTTCTAAGGTAATCAGTAACCAATTTCCTTTGTGATTCACACAACCATTGCTTGGATTGAGGAATTCTTGGGTTCTAAATTTAACTAGAAAGCTCTCTGCTGTGTTTTAAATTTAAACTGAAAGCTCTTTGCTGCTACTAGGCCCTGACTGAGTATTAAATTTAAAGTAGAAGCTCTCTGCTGGGTTTTAAACTTAAACTGAAAACTACCTGTTGAGTTTTTAATTTAACTAAAAGCTTTTAGCTGATATTAGGCCCTGACTGATTTAACAAATACACTGGATTCACAAGATTAATCAGCTTTAATGTAAAGAATTTCTTTTTTCACCAAGATTTAGAAAAATTCCCAGAAGTAAATACTTAAAATTGCAGATCTCTCTCCAGAAGTAGCAGTCCCTTTTTGTAGTCCTTCAAGACTGAGAATCACAGAGATCTGGTTCACACAGCCCAGAGAGTGGAGAAGCAGTACAAGAAAAAGTACCTCATGAACTATAGTCTTTCCACTTCTGAAAAACAAGCGCTTGATATACTTAGCAAAATTACAAACACTATTATAAAACCATCAGGCAAAGGTTGTGGCACTGGTGATACAGAACTATACAGATTATGTCAATGAAGTTTATCGCCATATCTATAATACTACCTTCTACACCAAATTATATGAAGATCTGATTCCAAGACTCAAGCACAAAATAGATACTCTATTATATATTGGCTTGGAGGTGAGTTATTTAACACAGAAGGAGTTCGACTTTATGACCGTCACCCATCCAGTGACCTCAACAATATATGTTCTGCCAAGGATACACAAATTGCTGGAAAATACCTCAGGGCAGACCATTATATCAGCAATTGGTTCCCTTTTTGAACAAATATCAAACTTTTTGGATACTTTTTTGAGGCTCTTTATTACTTTGGCACCCTCATACATCAGAGATTTGTCCCACATCATTCAACTATTAGATCAATTTGTGGATTATCATGACAGTCTGATACTTGTGACCCTTGACATCAACTCTTTATATACAAATATCCCACAATCAGCAGCATTGACCATTTTGGAGGATGTTTTATTAGAAAGAGCAAGACCTGTGAGGATTCTCACTTTTTTCTTATCCAATTGGCAAGTTTAGCAATGACAGAAAATTACTTTTACTTTTTACTTCAGAGACTTTTTTTTATCAACAAATTAAAGGGGAGGCCATGGGGTCCTCCATGGCGCGTGATGGTGCGCATATTTACATCACAAATTTTGAAAACAAATATCTTATTAGGCATAGACACACATCCCACATTAAGCTATGGAGGAGATATATTGACGATGTTTTTATGATTTGGGATGGAAATGAAGTAGTTCTTTTAACATTTTTTAACTGGCTCAACTCACTAGATGAAAACCTTCAATTTCAATGTCACTACAGCTTGGATGAAGTTCTGTATTTGGACATACTTATTAAAAAAGACCACCATGGTTTCACTATGGATCTTTTCTGGAAGCCAACTGACAGAAATGTATTACTTCATTTTTCCAGCTACCACAACAGATCTCTCAAATATAATCTGCCAACCAGTCAATTTCTCAGAATTTGCAGGATCTGTGCATCCAATAAGGACTTCGAAACCTAGGCACAAGAAATGGAATGGCACTTTGTAGAGTGGGGATATCCAAAAGACTGCATAAGGAAAGCTTACAAGAGAGCCCAAGTATCGGACCATGCTTCTCTGTTATTGGGCACCTCATGCCAGACAGAAGACAGGATTGTGTGTGCCCTGACTTTTTCTAACCTTTTAAAATACATTTCTAAAATTATTAGACAAGAATAGCATCTCCTGTCTGCAGTGCCCTCATTACAATCACGATAATTAACCATAGCATATAAAAGGAATTACAACATAACTAATATATTGGTGCCCTCTGCACTGTCCAAACCCCATACTTCCCCCAAAGTATGGTGTACTGCTGTTGTGGTCATTGCTCTGTTTGCGAGAATTCTTTAGTTACAAAAGAAGTCATCACACATTCGGTCACCAATCAGAAGATTCCTTTAGAATATTTCTCCAACTGTGAGACCGCACAGGTCTTTTATTTGATCCAGTGCCCATGCAAGCTGCTCTATGTAGGCAAAACTCGATGCAACATTAAGACACACATCATAGAGCACAAGAGTTGCTTACGTAGGCAACTTATGGACAAGCCTTTGGTCCCTCCCTGGGTTGAATCTAATCATAACCTATCTGATCTCAAGTTCCTGGTCCTTAGAGTGCTACATCCCCACTGGAGAGGAGGGGACACAAACAACCTTTTGCTACGGATGGAACAAAGAAATATCTGCAATCTAAAACCATACACCCTTATGGCTTGATCCAATAATATGACCTTTCTGTTTTTTTTGTAATTGCCGCCATTCACATTTTACTTATTTATTCATTTGTTCTTTATGTTTTAATCTCTCCTCCATAGTGTTTTTTAAAAGCCCTGGCTACCCCTACTTTTTTACTTTATTTTTTTTATTTTTTTACTTTCATTTTTTACTTCTATGTTAATATCATTTAGCATTTTCAGTCTTCCCCTTCCCACTCCCCCTTCACCTTCCCCCCTCAGCCTTTCTTCTTCCCTCTCCCTCCCCTTACCCTTCCTTCCCCCTCCTTTAGCTTTGCTTCTTTTATCCTGTTTTTTATTACTTTTAATTTTTAGTACTTTTTACATATCATATTTTTGAACATATGATTTGTATTGCTTCTTATTCTTATTTTCATGAACAAACTAGATGGAGCATTTTTTGAAACAATTTAATTAATGTTGGCACCATCATTTTAAAATTATTTATTATTTTTTAGCACTCACTGCAATTGAGTTTTTATCACCCCCTCCTCTTTTTTCCACTCTGGTTCTTTTTCATTTTTATTTTTAACCCTTACTTTTTCTCGACATGAACTACATAGCACCAAATTGGATAACATACCTCATTCAACTACCATATTTTTTCTGGCTACGTCTCCAAATGCACTAACAAGAAAATTTTGATACAAATTTCAAACATATGGCAACTCTGTTCGTAAGCATTTTTATTTATACTGTGCAGTACTTACACTATTTCTGGATTTCCAAGTCCTTTAAACTACTATTGTTTTTCTATGTCCCTTTCCGCATCGCACCTAGTCTCCAACTAGAATCTCATAAAGTTGCTGTTTTTAGTAAAATATTTCGTCTATAGGTTACCATTTTAAACTTAGGACAATTTTGTTTTTTAATGGCCCCATCCACACTGCATAATATCTAGACCATTTTAGGTCCCAATGTGCCCATATTCCCTCTCTATAACTTTATCGTAGCCAATATCTATAGTCCTAAGCATTTCTTTTCATAACAGCTTGACAACAATCACTTCTGGAACAATGAACATCTGATGGCAGTAATGTTGCCGTAGTGGCTGTCCACCATGCTCATGTTTTCTTTTATCAGTTGCCCTTAGTTACCAAATTATTTACCATTCTTTATATCAGAGCTTATGTATGTCCTTATGCACCCTTAACCACATATTTTGAACTTACACATCACCATTGGATCTAAAGTTATTAATACACAGTACTTTATGTACATCCAGTTTTGTTGTTGCATTAATGACACATTCATTTTCAGCACAATGCACTTTTTAAATACATTTTTTCTTTTTACCTAGCTCTCACTTATATTCACACAATCGATTTCTCCTTGACATGCTTGGAGCATTTCGACCCTCCTTATCCCTCTTTTTCATTCGCTGTTTTTCATGCAGTTGTTTTTTATTCAGTTATCTTCAGGTCAGTTGCTATTTTATTCAGTTTATAGTCCTTCTCTGTACAATATGTTAGCTTTTATATGTATCCTTTATGTTTTAATGCCCTACAAACACAGTAACTTTCAAAAAGACAGTTAATTCTCCATTTTGGTTTCTCATGAGTAAATTCCTCTCCACAACTTTGAAAACATATTAGTCATCCCTAAGAGCATGATTAATGTAACCTCTTTATTTCATTTTTATCTTTATTAACATTATTTATTATGTATAATTTTATGATTTGGTGTTTGCTATGGTTTTATATGTGGTTTATTTATTTATTGATGCATTTAAAAGATGCATCTGTTTTTAATATATACATATGTTTTTATTTGAGGCTTGCACCCCCTGAGGAAGGCGTTAGCCAAAACGTGTCAGGATTTGTCTACAATAAAGTTTTTTAAACCATCTACTGTTGTCACACCTCACATCCTTTGCTCCCACAATCACCATACCATCCATATATTATTTAGAACTGCTAAATATACAGATAGCAGTGCTAAATATACCGATTAAGTTCATTGCTAGTTGGGCCACATGTCTGTGGTTTTTTTTCTTGTAACCTGATGATATAGCGTAGTTACTCACCTGTAACAGGTGATCTCCGGGAACAGCAGGAATTAAGTCTTCACATATGGGTATCAATGGTACCGACGGAGCCTGCGCGGGAACGCTCCCCAGCGTCAAATAGGAAAGCTTTTGGAAACATCCCACAGTGCCTGCATGCTGCCTTCCCGCCTTTCCAACTCTCCCTCTTCAGTTGAGTTTATAGCTGAGACCAAAGGAGAGAAGTAGACAAAGAGAGAGATTGATAGAGACAACTCCTAGGGAAGGTGGGTGGGTTGTGAAGACTTAATTCCTGCTGTTCCCGGAGATCACCTGTTACAGGTGAGTAACTACACTATCTCCAGGAACAAGCAGGAATGTAGTCTTCACATATGGGAACTCCCCAGCTGAGAGATGCCAGGGGGATGACCTCAGCAAGCTGCGAACCCCAGGAGAGATGGGTCATGCTTCCTCCCATGGATCTCTGGCATCAAAACCTGGGATGGCGGGTAGGAGTTGCACTAAGTCTGAAAGAGATGCTGGAAAACAGCCTGGCCAAACGAGGCATCCCGACGGGAGTCCTTGTCTAAGCACTAGTGGGCTGTAAAGGTGTGTACCGAAGCCCAAGTGGCTGCTCTACAGATGTCATCAATGGACACAGAGCAAAGATTAGCCATAGAGGCTGCCATTGCTCTCACATTGTGAGCTGTGACATGGCCTTGAGAGAAAGTCCCTTACTCTCATATGCAAAGGATATGCAATTTGCAATCCACCTAGAGAGAGTTCTTTTGGAAACTGGATGTCCCAAATGACTAGAATCAAAAGCAACAAAATGCTGAGAAGATTTTCTATGTTGCTTAGTTCTTTGAAGGTAAAAAGCTAAGGCTCTTTTACAATCTAAAGTATGAAGATTCCTTTCTGCATTAGAGGCATGAGGCCTAGGGAAGAATACAGGAAGGTAAACCGCTTGGTTTAAATGAAAAGGCGAAACCATCTTTGGCATAAAGTGAGGATGAGTCCTAAGAACTACCTTATCATGGTGAAATCTTGTATAAGGAGGATCCGCCACTAAAGCCTGTTACTCACTGATGCGTCTTGCAGAAGTGAGGGCAACTAGGAAGATGACCTTCCAGGAAAGAAACTTTAGAGCTGTAGTGGCTAAAGGCTCAAAGGGCGGTTTCATGAGCTGCCCGAGAACAAGATTCAGATCCCATGTCACTGGTGGTGGCTTAATGGGAGGTTTTGTTAAAAGTAAACCTCTCATAAATCTCACTACAAGTGGATGAGAGGAAATAGGTTGTCCATCCAGAGGTTCGCGAAAAGCAGCAATGACACTAAGATGGACCCTTACTGAATTAGTTTTAAGACCAGAATCTGATGAATGGAGGAGGTACTCCAGAAGTGATTCCACAGGCACTGTATGGGGGTTAAGTCCCCTTTGAGAACACCATAAAGAGAATCTCTTCCACTTAAATGCGCAGGGTCACCCTGTGGAAGGCTTCTTGGAAGCCACAAGGATATCCTTTACCTGTTGAGACAGGTTGATATCCAGAAATCCTAGGCTTTCAGTAACCAGGACCTGAGGTGCAGGGACTGGGGATGCGGCTGCAATAGCATCCCGTTCTCCTGGGAAAGAAGATCTGGAGCACATCCCAACTCCATAGGTGTGGCTTGAGAGAGACGCAGAAGCAGAGGATAACACATCTGCCGTGGCCAACTTGGAGCTATGAGTATCATGTGACCTCTGTCTCTCTGAAGCTTGAATAAAGTTTTGGGAATGAGGGGAATGGGTGGGAAGGCATAGAGGAAGTCCCGACCCCAGTGGAGGAGGAAAGCATCCCTTGCCTGACAGTTTTCAGCCAGAATTCTGGAACAGAATTGGGGAAGTTTGGTATTCTGTGGACTTGCAAAGAGGTCTATATCTGGCGTTCCCCAGATTCGAAACACTTGAGAAAGCTGGTCTGAGTGCAGAGACCATTCATGTGGCAGCAGTATTCAACTGAGTTTGTCTGCCCAAAGATTTTGAATGCCTGGAAGATATACCACTAGAAGGTGGATTTGAAGCTCTCTGGCGAGAGCCCACACTCGCAAAGCTTCGTTGCATAACGACAGAGAGCCTGTTCCGCCCTGCTTGTTCACATAGAACATGGGTACTTGATTGTCGGTCTGGACCAGAACTGTCTTGTAGCTGAGATGGGTCTGAAAAACTCGGATGGCATGGAAAATGGCTCTGAGTTCTAGGAGGTTTATGTGAAGACAAGCCTTCTGTGGGGTCCAGAGACCCTGAGTTGAGAGATCTGCAAGTGAGCCCCCCAACTCAACTTGGATGCATCTGTTGTTAGGGTGGTTTAGCATAAAGGCTGCTGGAAAGGAGAGCCTATGAGAAGGTTTTCCAGTGATTACCACCATTGCAGGGATGAAATGAGACGTGTGGAGTTTCTGATTTTGTCCGTTAGCCGACCCGAGGTCTGTGTCCACTGAGAGGATAGGGTCCACTGGGATGCTCACATATGAAGGCGAGCAAAGGGAACCACATGGACAGTGGATGCCATATGCCCCAGAAGCTGAAGCATCTCCCGAGCAGTCAGGAGGACTTTCATAGCTGCTTGGGAGGCCAGCTGTACTATACGAAGACAACGTGGCTGTGGCAGGAAAGCCCTTGACTGCCTTGTGTCTAGATGAGCCCCTATGAATTCTAGAGATTGAGAAGGGGTGAGGTGAGATTTTGGGAGGTTTATGACCAGTCCCAAATACCGAAGGATTCACATAGTGCAAGAAAGAGTGAAGCTAGCTTCTGGAGCTGTTGATGCTTGGATGAGCCAGTCATCTAAGTAGGGGAAGACGAATATTCCTAGAGTTCTCAGGAATGCTGCTATTACTGCCATGCATTTTGTGAAGACTCTTGAGGCAGAAGTCAGACTGAAGGGAAGAACTCTGTATTGGAAGTGTCTTCCCTGGAAAAGGAATCAAAGGAATTTCCTGTAATCTGCATGGATGAGATATGTGTATATGCATCCTTTAGATCTAGAGAACATAGCCAGTCCTGACTCTGAAGGTATGGCAGGAGTGTTCCGAGGGAGATCATTTTGAATTTTTCCCAATACGACGTGCACCGATGGAAACAGCAGAGGTTCTGCTAATGCATTCAAAGCAATCAAAGGTTGCATGGTTCATAAACTTAGAGACATCCTGGGCATGCTTGACCAGAGTAAGGAATTGCCCCTTTTTTTCCACAGGGAGAAGAGGGCTCATGAGCTCCAAGTCTCCTGCATCCTCCTTGAGGAACATTCCGATATAGAGAATGTAGGAACTGATCCTGGCTGACAACATGGAGGATTGGAAGCATCGACGCCCAAAGGTATCGAGTGTCCTCGATTCACGGCCTGGAGGATTGGAAGAATGCGTTTTAGCACTCTTAATCCTATGCATCGCCGATTCCACTACCATTGAATGGTGTGGTAACCGAGTCTTTTGAAAACCAGGACAGCTTGACAGTCGTCGAGAGTGTGGAGACACCGTTAACGGAGTTTCCCACATTCTTAACATAAGATCATGCAAGATCCTATGAATGGGCAGGGTAGCTGCCTCTTTAGGAGCCTTAGGGTATTGAAGAATTTCTAATTCTTCTGCTCTGGATTCCTTCTCCGGAGTCACTGTGATTAAAAGACTTTGAGCTAAATCACGTATGAAATCCTGGAAGGACATGTCTTCTGGAAGAGACATTCTGCATTGAGGAGAAGGAGATGGATCCTCCGGAAGGATTGCTCTGGTACCGGCAGAGTCATCAGAGTCATTGGAATTGGAGGATTCGAAGTATCTCTGCGCCGGGTGTTCCTGCAATGCACGGTACCGGTACCGCTCAAAGTCGGTATCGGGGTGTCTCGGTACCGGTCTGTCAATACTTGAGATAGACTCAAGGCTCAGCATGGGGGTAAGCATACCGGCCGAGGCGCTTGGTACTGGTACCGATATAGGTACCGATACCAGTGGAACCATCTGTAGCAGTCTTAGCAGTACCAAAGCAGCTAAGAAGGCCGCTAGACTGCGTTCGATAGTGAGGATTTTCTGATCCATTGCTCCTGCCGATGCCTGGGTGTTGGTACCAGCGGAAGTGGGTACAACTCCAGAACATGGCACCAGTAGTTCTGCAGAGGTGGAAGCCTCTGGAACATTCTGGAGCCCCGTTAATGCTTTGGAGACCGAGGCCTCCCGCCGGGGCTGTTTTGCCGGTGAACTTTCCTCGAGGGCCACGCCAGTGGCATCTCGATACCTCGAAGGAGATCTACCCTTTGAGGACCGGCCAGTCTTAGAAGACTTAGGTTTAGTTACCTGAGATCCATGGGAGGAAGATGAAGCCCTGGAAGATATCAATGCAACTGACTTTGTATCTGCGGCAAAAAGGGTACCGAGTTTTGCAGCTCTATTCTGCAGGCCCCTCTTGGTCATCTTTCTGCAGGAGAGACACTCCGATGGAGAATGGTCAGGACCTAAACACTTAAGACACCATTCATGGGTGTCGGTGACGGATATGGTACTGCCACATTTAGAACATTTCTTGAAACCACTAGCTGGTATCTTCCATGTTTGAAGAAAATTGGGCCTAGTGCCCAAAATGGTGCCTAGCACCGAGAGGGGAAAGACCCCTGAAAGAAAATATTTTAGAAAGCTAGGTTTTTTTTGAAAAAGAATAAAAGAGAACCGGCGGTACTGGTAGGCGTCGAATGAAGGCAGACGTGACCACAAAAAACAAAAGAATAAGAATAAATTTTCTGCGGTGACAGAGTATGCGTCCTGTCGGCTCCGCGGAAAATGAAAAACTGAAGAGGGAGAGTTGGAAAGGTGGGAAGGCAGCACGCAGGCACTGTGGGATGCTCACAAAAGCTTTCCTATTGGATGCTGGGGGGCGTTCCCACGCAGACTCCGTCGGTACCGACAATACCCACATGTGAAGACTACATTCCTGCTTGTTCTTGGAGATAGCCATTTACAGTGCCCTCCCATAATATGGTCAAGTCCTTGCATTACTTTAAGTTTTGTTTAAGCAAAATGTTCCTAGAAGGATGTTGTTTGGGGTGTGATTCTATTTTCAAGTCTGTGCACCAGGGCCAGCCCATCCACTAGGCTACTGCCTAGTTCGCCTAGGGCAGCAGACCCTGGTGGGTGATATCGTTAATACCCTCCACTAGGAAGTGGCTGCTGAACTGCTGCTTCAGTGCTCTAGTGGGCTTTAAAATGCCTGCGTGCGTGCATGTAGTTCTGGCATGCTGCTCCTGCCCCCTCCATGAAGGTTGCATCAGAGGGGGGCAGGAGCAAGTAGGTCGTGAGCGCATGAGCACTTTAAGGCCTGAAGCAATGCTAAAGTGTCAGTTTAGCCACCACTGCTTCAGTGCAAATAGAGGGGCTGCATGGTGGGCTGGATAGTGGTGCAGTCTTGGGGGGGGGGGAGGGCGCACTGAGGGTCGGCCTAGAGCAATAGAAACCCTTGGGCCACCACTGCTGTGCACCATATTATCTGTAGAAAATCCATCCACACAAGAAGTAGTTACAAACATCCGTAGGTACTCTCTATCAGCAGCAAGCGTGAAAGGGTAAACATATTTGTGAAAAAAACCTGTAGACCATGCCCCAAAAAGCATAATCTGAAAGATGTCTCCTACTAGCACCTTCCATCCAATACACAGATACGCCAAGAGAAGTGGTTAGGGTTGCCAATTAGCAACATGTTTCCTGGACAGGTTGTTTCAGTTCAGGTTCTGCCCCCTTACATTTATGGGCTTGCAGTTTGGATTTCTCTCATGATTTTGCTAACGAAAGCAGGATGACTCTATATACAATACAATATGTAGTGTGATAAAACAAGGATTACCTTAATATTCCCCTCCTTCCCCCCAAAATGGAGCCATTTGGCATCTCTGGAGATGGTGCCAGAAATCTTTCCTTGAGACTGAAGGATCCTAAAAGAACGGAGCAGGAAGTATATGCAAAGGAACTAGCTTACTAAGAAGATTTTATCCTCTTGAATACAACACTGTCTTAAATCACAAAGTAAAAATGTTCCTTGTCTCTTATCTGTTGTGATTCAAGAGTAAGTATTTAAAAGGTAGACTGTCAGCAAGCATAGACAGTAATACTCTGACACACATATTGTGCTGATAATAATGTGAAATTATTAAAATGAGTATTGGTTGGAGCTCACTCTGAGGAGAAGGATGTTACCAGTGGTGTGCCCCAGGGATCTGTCCTTGGTCCGATTCTTTTTAACATCTTTGTTAGTGATATAGCGGAAGGGCTGTCGGGTAAGGTTTGCCTCTTTGCGGATGATACCAAAATCTGCACTAGAGTAGACACCCAGGAAGGTGTAGATAACATGAGGAGGGATCTAGCTAAGCTTGAAGAATGGTCTAGAATTTGGCAGCTGGGATTTAATGTTAAAAAATGTAAGGTCATGCATTTGGGCTGCAGCAATCCAAGGGAGCAATACAGTATAGGACAGCGATGGCGAACCTATGGCACGCGTGCCAGCTGTGGCACGCGAAGGCCTTGCAGCTGGCACGCGGGAAGGTCCGCCATCGAAAAAAAAACAACAACCCTGTCTGCTGCCGTTGTCGGGGCCGCCGCGGCAGAATCGAGCGTGCCGCGGGGCCCCCCTGTACCCGGCACAGCCTCTCCTCCCTGTAGCAGCTCTCTCGTTGGAGCTGCAGTCAGGACTCGCCGGCTTGCAGAGCGCGAAGGGAAGGAGTTTCCCTTTCGCGACTCTGTTAAGCCCGCGGGGGCTGATGGGAAACTTCCCATCAGCCCCCGCGGGCTTAACAGAGCAGCGAGGGAAAAACTCTTCCCTCGCGCTCTGCAAGCCGGCGCGTCTGACTGCAGCTCCAACGAGAGAGCTGCTACGGGAGGGAGGAGAGGCTGTGCCGGGTACAGGGGGGCCCCGCGGCACGCTCGATTCTGCCGCGGCGGCCCCGACAGCGGCAGCAGACAGGTTTTCTTTTTTTTTTTAATTTTCCCTGGGCTGGGCTGGGCTGGGCTGGGGGTTGGGGGGTGGGGTTAGGAGTGGTGATGGGCTGGGCTGGGCTGGGCTGGGGGGCTTAGGAGTGGTGATGGGCTGGGCTGGGCTGGGCTGGGGGGGGTTAGGAGTGGTGATTGGCTGGGCTGGGCTGGGGGGGGTTAGGATAGTGATGGGCTGGGCTGGGCTGGGGGGTGTTAGGAGTAGTGATGGGCTGGGGTGGGGGGGTTAGGAGTGGTGATGGGCACTGGGCTGGGGGGTTAGAGTGGTGATGGACACTGGGCTGGGCTGGGGGGGGTTAGGAGTGGTGATGGGCACTGGGCCTGGCTGGGGGGGGTAGGAGTGGTGATGGGCGCTGGCTGGGGGGGGTTAGGAGTGGTGATGGGGGGCGCTGGGGGGGGGTTAGGAGTGGTGATAGGCGCTGGGGGGGCTTAAACTAAAAATTGAGTGATGGGGGATTAGGACTGGGAGTGGGCTGATGGGGAGGTTAGGACTGGAAATGGGCTGGTGGGATTAGGACTGGGAGTGGGCTATGGGGGGCTAGGACTGGTAATGGGTTGGGGGGGTTGCTAGGACTGGAAATGGGCTGAGTGGAAGGGGGCTTGAACTGCAAATAGCTGTTGGGGATGGGGCTTGGAATGGAAATGGGCTGAGGGGAAGTGGGGGGCTTGAACTGCAAATAGCTGATGGGGACGGGGCTTGGAATGGAAATGGGCTGAGGGGAAGTGGGGGCTTGAAGAAGGGAATGGATTGCTGGGTGAGACTGGAACTAGAAGGGAGCTGTGTTGGGGGAGGATAGAATGGGATTGGGGTGGGAGAGTAAAATGGAGAGGGGAAAAATATTTGTGTAGGAGGGATGAAAAATCTACAATGGCCAGGTATTGGGAGAGTAATTGGGGATTGAGGATGGAGGGGTAAAATTTGTGTGGATGAAATAGGAATGAGGAAAGAGCAAAAGGAGAAAGATTAGTATGTTAAAGCAGATGTAGAGAGAGAGAGAATGGAAAAAAAACTAGAAGAGAGAAGAAAGGACAAATGGACAGCAGACGATGGAGAGTTAGCAGAAAACATGAAGAACCAGAAGAAAATGGCTGGACCAATTGCAACTGAAAAAAAATGCACAAAGGTAGAACGATATCTCTTTATTTTGAATTTATTAACTGGAATATGTCAGCTCTGGGAAATGTGCATCATTAACATCTGCGCTTTGTTTGGTACAAGAGGAAATTCCTATTTGACGTTGCCACTTGTTCTCTTTCCCCAGTATTCACTGAAATGTATTGGTTTAATATTTGCAGTGTTGCCTTTTGATAGGAGGGTCATGGTGCTTTGTGAGTCCTGGTAATGCTGTCAGGATACGGGGGTTTGCTATGGGTTCTAAATGGGCAGCGTTTGTAGTAGTTCCTAATGTGCCTGGCGGTTGGCACTGGGATTATAGTAATGTAGAAAATCTTTTAGTCTTTCTTTATCCATACACTCATTAAGAGACATGTTTACTAAAAGTTAGTGTATGGTAACATTATGCAAATATTTATGCAAATAAGACCAACTTATGCAATGACGTGCTGGCACTTTGAGGAAATTCTTTGGTTTTGTGCGGCAGTTTGGGCACTCGGGCTCAAAAAGGTTAGCCATCACTGGTATAGGAGGTGAAGTACTTTTGTCCACTAAAGAAGAGCGGGACGTAGGCGTGGTTGTGTCTGATGATCTTAAAGTAGCTAAACAGGTAGAAAAGGCGACGGCAAAAGCTAGAAGGATGCTTGGGTGCATACGGAGAGGAATGGCTAGCAGAAAAATGGAGGTGATAATGCCTCTCTATAAGTCTTTGGTGCAACCTCATTTGGAGTATGGTGTGCAATTCTGGAGACCGCACCTTCAAAAGGATGTGAACAGGATGGAGTCGGTGCAGAGGGTGGCTACTAATATGATTAGTGGGCTTCATTATAAAGTATATGAGGACAGACTTAAGGATCTTAATATGTACACCTTAGAGGAAAGGCGGGATAGAGGTGATATGATTGAGATGTTTAAATACCTCCGTGGCATAAATGTTCAGGGAGAGAGCCTCTTTCAATTGAAAGCAAGTTCTGCTACGAGGGGACATGGAATGAGGGTGAAGGGAGATAGATTCAGGAGTGATATGCGGAAATATTTCTTTACAGAAAGAGTAGTGGATCCATGGAATAGTCTCCCAGTGGAGGTGGTAGAGATGAGGACAGTAACTGAATTCAAAAAAGCATGGGACCAACACAGAGGATCTCTAAAGGTAAAAAGTGGACTGTTGTAGTTGTTGTTATGGAAGGACAGACTAGATAGGCCATGTGGTCTTTTTCTGTCATCATGTTTTTATGTTTCTATGGTTGGTTTATGTTTTAAAGAGTAATTTGCAAAACCACTGCTGCGGGTAAAACTTTACCCATAGAAATGGGCATTTATAAAATTGTCCAGCATACAAAAACTATGTGCTTGGAGCTATTTTTTGCATACTTTTACCTCTTGCAGGGAGGGTTGGGGGGGAGGGGGCAGGGTCGTTCTGTCCACTAGGTGATCTAGGCAGCTACCTAGGGCAGCTGGCCCAGGTGGGGGCAGAAGTGGCACACAGGACTGGCCGTGCGGCAGTGGAAGTATTTCCAAAAAGGCTGCTTTTTGCTGCTGCTTTTAGCTTTTAGAAATATTGCCACTGCCACTGCCTGCCTCCCCTTCCCGATGTGGCAGCTGGGGCAGTAGTGGCGGAGGCAGCAGCAGCTGCAGGGGGGTGGAAGCAGTTGGGGGGGGGATGCAGCAGGGGTTTCTACCTAGAGTGGCAGAAACCCTTGGGCCGGTCCTGGGGGAGGGGGAGTTTTTTGAGTGGTGGGGTTTTGAACTAAGTAAATTCTTTATCAGGCTGAAGATATATGTGTCACCCCCTGTCTGTGACCCTTACAGCAGCTAATCTGGCAAACGGGGCCCACAACTTCCAAGAGCAATGTTGTCTTTTCACTCTTCACACTTGCAGGACCAGTATGCACTGGGAGGCCTTTGGCACTGTCACTCCACTCATTCCACCTCCTTTTTCTCAATAATTAGCCCAGGCCAGAATTTGTTTTCTGGACCAAACAGTTTACTTAAAGAAACAGGGTCTCTGAAAACAATAAAAATACAGATGTGGCAGAAGCAAAAATATAATACAAGCAGTTACAAATCCTCTCTCTCCTTACTCAAAAGCTATTAGAAACTGTTCTACTCCTCTCTCTCTCTCTTTCTCCTTGCTCTGTGGTTAATCCTGATGCGGGACCCCCTTCTACTGCACTATACGTATTCTTCTAGTGGACCGTTTGAACTGATGGTTGCTGTAAATGCAGATCCATGATACTACACTGTGGTCGCTCCTGGCTCTGGTGCTCTTGATGTTAACTCTCTATAATCTTTTCCCCTCATTCCCACAGTTCCATGGCCGTACTTCTCATTACCTGCTCCTTACTGTTCCCACCTCCCCTGCCCCTTTTTTCTTCTTCGTTATCATCTGCCCTTGAGCTTCGTCATTTCCTTCCTCTCATTCAGCCATCTCCAGTCTCTCTGAGGGAACCTCACCCTCGCTTCTGTCGTGCTGCTTCCTCTCTTCCCCTTTCTCTCATACTCCTCTCATCTGGAGATGTCGACCCCAACCCTGTCTCCCATAGACTTTTTTCACACTCTCAAGGCAGATCAATATGTAACCTCTCAAATCTGGTTCGTATCCCTCTCCTTTCTTTCTCTGCTCTCCCTTTTTCTTGTGCCTTGTGGAATACACATTATGTTTCCAATAAACTTGCCTTAATTCATGACCCCTTTATCTCTACTATTCTGCATCTCCTGGCTCTTACTGAAACTTGCCTTCTCCCTGTAGACTCTGCTTCAGTCACTGCCCTATGTTATGGAGGCTACCTATTTCCCATGCACCTTGGCCCATTGGCCGCGGTGGCGTGTTTCTACCCTCTCAGTCTTGCCAATTTCAGCCCCTCCTTCCTCCATCTAACTCCTTTGCTGCCTTTGAAAACCATGCCATCCACCTATTTTCTCCACTAACTCTCCAGGTAGCTGTCATTTATCGACCCTCCAACAACTCCACCTCTACCTTTTTCTCCAACTTTGACACCTGGCTCTCCTCCTTTCTGGATACAACTTCCCCTTCCCTTATTCTTGGGGATTTTAACATCCACACTGATGACCTTTCTGACCCTTATGCCTTAAAGCTCTTTTCCTTACCACCTCATTCATCCTCCAGTTGTGCTCTGTCACTCCTACTCACAAACATGGGCAGTGCCTTGACCTCCTTTTCTTCTCCAACTGCTCACTCTTGAACTTCTCCACCTCAGTTCTTCCCTTATCTGACCATCACCTGCTAACCTTCACCCTTAGCCACCCCATCCTGATCTCATCCGATCTCTGCCAACATGTTTAGGGATCTTCACAGTATCAGTTCTTCAGCTCTTTCCACTGCTGTCTTATCACCTCTTTCCTCCACTATGTCATATTTATTTATTTAACATTTTTTATATACCACCTGTGGATGAGGCAGTATCTTCCTATAACACTATCCTTTGCTTTGGATGCACTAGCTCCTCCCATTCCATGCCCTATGAGGTGTACCATACCTCAACCCTGGCTGTCCTCGACAACCCGTTACCTATGTTCTGGTCTGCTCAGCTGAGCACCTTTGGCTTAAATCACATACCCTTGCTGACTACCTACATTTCAAATTCATGCTAACTTCTTTCAGTCAGCCATAGCACTTGCCAAACAAGAGTACTATGTCCATCTGACTAACTCTCTTGCCTCCGACCCTCGCCATCTGTTTGTTACACTTAGGGGCTTGTTTACAAAGCCGCGGTAGTGGTTTGCGATCGTAATCGGAGCCGCGGCCCCATTGATTTCAAGGTCCCTCCTGTCCCAGTCACCCTTCACTTTTTGTCCAGACCTTGGCTGACTATTTTCATGACAAAGTCCAAAAGATTAGCCTTGAATTCTCCACAGGTTCACCTCCCCCTCCCCTCCCCCTCCTCCTACCCCTCTTCCATCCCAAATCCTTCCCTCACTTTCTGTCACCCTTTCTTCCTTTTCTGAAATTACTGAGACCCTCATCCACTCACTAGTCACCTCCCATCTTGACTGTTGTAACCCGATCCTCACTGGTCTCCCTTTGAACGGCCCCATGCCTATTGAGAGCTTCGAGCCTGATATTCAAAGGCATTTACATGGTTTACAGACCTGTAAACTGTGTAAATGCTGCTTAGAGGGATATTCAGCAGCACCAACATGGTTAGTGCTGCTGAATATCCCCGATTAAAGCCACTGCATGCCCGGGTGCTAACCACTTAGTACTGGGGTGTGTTGGGAGCATTCTGGGGCAAGGCAGAGGTGGCACCAGTTGCTAATCAGGCAACAGCAATATTGCTCCGCTGTCCAATTAGCCACCCATGGGTAAAGATAGATGCAGCAAAAGCTAGCCTGTCTTTACTCATGGGAGCTAATCGGGCAGCAACTCAATATCGCTGCTGCCTGGTTAGCTTCTTTGGTGTTTTTGGCTGTGTGGCGACCCCAGATATTCAATGCCGGGGCCACATATGACCCCAGCACTGAATATCTGGGGAAAAACGTTGATGGCGATGGCTATGTACCTGCCGTCACAAAGGCACAGCAGATATATAGCTACTGCATACATAAAACTGACAGGTCTATAAAGATTAATAACTAAGGGCCTGAGTTTCAGCACTGGGGCTAGGCACGAGCACAGCGCCTAGCCCTCGGTGCTGAACACTAAACCTGTATATTAAGTGCCGGGATCATATGCAGCCCTGGCATTGAATATCCGGGGTCACCGCATTGCCTCCACAGCCGCAGAAGCTAACCAATTAGCAGTGCTATTGAGCTGCTGCCCGGATAACTCCTACGGGTAAAGTTAAGTCAGCTTTTGCCGTGCCTAGCTTTACCTGTGTGTCGCTAACTGGGCATTGGTACAATATCGTTGTTATGCAGTTAGCGACTGTCGCTACCTACAACGTGCCCCGGAATGCCCGTCTCAGGCTCCGATGCTAAGCGATTAGCATCAGGGCGCGTAGCGTCATTAGTAGGAGATATTCAGCGGCACTAACCATGTTAGTGCTGTTGAATATCCCATTTAGCATTATTTACACAGTTTACAGGTCTGTAAACCATGTAAATGCCTTTGAATATCAGGCCCTAAAGAGCTACGTACAAACAATAAAAAATTAAAATAAGAGTAGTAAGAAAGAATAGTAAAATGGGGGCATTATAAATGTGAGTCATTGAAAATGAGCATGTTAAAAGGGGGCAGTGATAAGCTTACAAATGTAAATATAAGACTGAAAAAGCACTTGAAACAAAAAGGAAAACAACCACTAAAAAACAGCAAAAAATGCTGTGTGGTAACTAATATTTGTTACAACAATTATGAACAAGGGTGGCATGTGATACAAATGTGAGTGAGCCAAAGGAAAGAGAAAAATTAACATGCTAATTCCAAATAATGGAATAAAGATACTCATATGAAGCAATGTCAAAAAATGTATATAGCACAGTCAAAAGCTGCCCCCTTTTAATAGCTAATTTTTAATGAGCCTACATTTATATTGCCCCCATTTCACTATTCTTTCTTACTACTTTTATTTTTATGTTTTATTTTTTGTATGTAGTTCTTTAGTTATTCATCTTTATAGACCTGTCAGTTTTAAGTATGCAGTAGCTATATATCTGCTGTGCCTTAAAGATGAAATTCTCAATAGAAACATGGTAACATGATGGCAGAAAAAGACCACACAGCCTATCTAGTCTGCCCTTCCATATCAACCTTCCTTAAGAGATCCTCTGTGTTTCTCCCATGCTTTTTTGAATTCAGAGAGGGTCCAATTCCATCCTGCACGTAGATCCCCTCTAATCGTGATTCTGATCCCACAGGGCATGTCTAGCCCCGCGGGATCAGAATCGCGAACGGTCCTGCATGTGCAGGCTGGGACTGCGATTCAGTCCGGCCTGCACGTGCAGGACTGCCCAGAGCTAACTCAGTCAGGGCTTTTAAGTGGAGCCGCAGTGCCATGGCATCATGTTGCCATGGCACCGTGGTTCCATTTAAATGCCGCGATGCCGGCCGCCTGAAAAAGGGATCTAATCCCTGCAGCCCAAACCCCGATTTGGCCTCCTAAGGCCAGGGTCAGGCTGCAGGGAATAAACCCTGGCTCCCCGTGCCCCATCCGTGCACCAGCAATTAAAAAAACACGTCCAGGGAAGTTATTCCATCTCAGAGGTGGAATAACTTCCCCGGACATTTCGCTGGCCTTGAACGTACAGGGCCGACATTAGAATCGACTACCTACTGCCCGCACAAACTCCGCTCCCAGGCAGCCCATTCCCCGCCCCCATCTAACGTCCCCGCACAACCGGTGGGGAAGTTATTCGGGGAAAGGAGAAGCCACGAATAGCAGGGATAGACATCCCATTGAGACGTCCATCCCCTCTATTTGTGGCCCAGAATAACCCCCATACTGTCCTCATCTCTACCACCTCCACTGGGAGACTATTCCACACATTTACCACTCTTTCCATAAAGAAATATTTCCGCATATTACTCCTTTCACTCTCATCCTATGTCCCCTCGTAGCAGAGCTTGCTTTCAATCGAAAGAGGCTGTCCTCCTGTGCATTTACGCCACGGAGGTATTTAAACATCTCAATCATATCACCTCTATTCCGAGCTACATACCAACCCCCCTCCCTTTCTCATTCATGTACATAGCATTGTAAAGTAGTGCACGCTGTAAATAGCCCACCACGAATCAACTCCAACTTACACACACATACATTCACTGTATAACACTGCATGCACACACAGATGTCATTATACTTTGATTGGTTGCTGTGTAAACCGCCTTGATTACAGGAGAAGGTGGTATGTAATCCTTTTAAATAAATAAATAAATAAAATAAATCCAACCTTTCTTCTAAAGTATACATATTAAGCTCCTTAAGTCTTTCCTCATATGCTTTATAACGAGGAACACTAACCATTTTAGTAGCAACCCTCTGCACCGACTCCAACCTGTTGATATCCTTTTGAAGGTGTGGTCTTAAGAACTGCACACAATATGAGGTCACACCAAATGAGTTTGCACCAAAGACTTATATAAGATTTAATGTTAAAAAATGCAAGGTCATCCATTTGGGCTGAAGCAATCTAGTATAACATTAAATCTCAGCTGCCAAATTCTAGACCATTCTTCAAGTTTAGCTAGATCCTTCCTCATGTTACTTGCACCTTCCTGGGTGTCTACTCTATTGCAGATTTTGGTATTGTCCGCAAAGAGGCAAACCTTACCCGACAGTCCTTCTGCAATATCACTAACAAAAATGTTAAAAAGAATCAGACAAAGAACAGATCCCTGTGGCACACCACTGGTAACCTCCTTCTCCTCAGAGTGAGCTCCATTTACCTGTACCCTTTGCCACCTCCCACTCAACCAATTTCTAACCCAAGCAGTAATTTTAGGATCCATCCATAGGGTGCTCGGTTTGTTTATAAGTCGCCTGTGCGGAACAATGTCAAAGGTTTTACTGAAATCTAAATACACCACATCTAGAGCTCTCCCTCGGTCCAACTCCCTGGTCACCCAGTCAAAGAAATCAATCAGATTTGTCTGACTAGACCTGCCTCTGGTGAATCCATACTGCCTCGGATCCGGTAATCCGTTGGACTCCAGAAGCCTCACTATTTTCTCTTACAGCAGCATTTCCAATAATTTACTCACCACAGAGGTTAGACTAACCGGCCTGTAGTTTTCAACCACATCCTTACTTCTGCTTTTGTGTAAAGGGACTACATGTGCCTCTCTCCAGTTCTCTGGTACCATTCCCGACCAAAGAGGCATTGAAAAGGTCGGTCAGTGGAGCTGCTAGAAAGTCCCCAAGTTCCCTCAGTATTCTCAGGTGTATCCCATCTGGTCCCATCACTTCGTCTACTTTAAGTTTAGCTAGTTCCTCACAAACACAGGCATAGGCCATCTGATATCCCCGTTCAATTTATATTCTTTATTTTTTCAGATCTATTCTACAAGCAGCCTCTTGATTGTGTATATTGAGTGATTTCTCTTTTTGGTAATGTGGCCTTTATATGGTTTTGGCTTTTGGATTCTTGTCTGTTGTAATATGCATGATCTAATTATTTTTTAATCTATATTTATAGTTATTACTATTACTTTTTTAGTGTGTTCTTTTTATCTTTTTAGCATGTTTTATGTATGATTTTATTTGTGTTTATTTATCATTTTTGATGTTTGTTTTAATAAATTGCATATTTCTATGTTTTCAGACCTCTGATGCAGGGGAGTTTGCCGAAACTCAGTTGAGTTGGGTCTCTCATTTACTATGAAATAAATACATTGCACTGGAATTTCTTGGGCCTTGTGTCAATCTCTTTTTCCTACTCTTTTGATTTATTTCATTTCTTTTGGAGGCTTCTTCTCCTTTTTTGGACTTAAAAGTTGTTGTCAATTGCGATTGTATTGAATTCCTAAATAAATCTGTATTCACAAGTCTTTCTTTTTTTCTAAAATCTGAACAATAGTTATGCCTTATATGAACTGCCTGCCACGAGATTTAAAATTCTCTTTAAACTTTTAAGTTGGTTTGACAAGATACACACAACAGGAAATACATTATGTCATAGACAAACATACAACACATATAACATATACCATAAAATAAGACCCAAGCAGGGTTACTTTTTTTTTACCCTTCTTACTTACTCAGAATTTAAATAATTTGCAAGTTCTAATCTCATAGCCACTAGCTCTCTTGCTGCTCTGACAGAGCTCTCTACCTTTCCTTTGAAAGACAAAGGAAAGCAAAAACATTTTCCTTAGCTTCAGTAAAGAGCTCTGGTCAGTTCAGCAGAGGTCTAGTATCCAGGAGCTGTAGAGTTAGAGATTCCTGGATTTTTTGTCACAAAATTTTGGAATCTGAAATAAAGAATTATACTACACAATGCCAGCTTGAGCATTATTTTATGTTTTTATTGCTAGGAATGAGAGAAAAATAGATAGGGTAGATTGAATGCTTTTGAGCCACTCTGACTTAAATACAAAACAGATCAAAGCTTACAGATGATTTACACCAGACATCTGCCAGTCTTCAATTATTATACCTTATCTAATCAAAGGAAGAATGTTTCTGGAGAAACATTTACCCTGCACACTTGACTGGGCCTCCTGGATTACCTTGAGAAAGCATTATGTCTTTTATTAGCTTGGGAAAACAGAGATCTTGACAAAAACTAACAAACGGTTTCTTTTGTAATCTTCCAAGGATTTCCCTACAATTAATACAGTATAAGCTCTACAGAAAGAGTTATTTCTAATTTTTTTCCTTAGCTTTCTCAGTCTATAGTTAACCCTTCCTTTCCCCAGGGCTACAAAACAATTTTTGCATGTTATGGGTCCAATGAGTGTAGGGGGAAAACTGTCTTTAAGCTCCTACATAGCCACCCACTGTTCCTCAATAGTCCACTTTGGTTATACAGTATGTAGTGGGAGTTGTCTCTGCATCACTTCCAGCTATTCTCCATGCATACTCAATCACTAAGCCAGGTTCTGTTACAATCAGCAGGATTTTAGTAGCTGATTCTGGTCAGAACTCAGAAAAAGCTTCTTAGAATATAACATTTATTTATTTTATTTGACCATCTTTTTATGCCACTTTATCCTTCAGTCAAAGTGGTTTACATTAAACATGAAACTTATATAGTAGAATGAGTGAAAATATAGTAATAAATTAACGGTTATATTAAACAGAAGCAAAATTATTAACAAGTGATAAAACAACGTGGAACTTACTGTATATGCAGAAGAACTTATATACAGTAAAGAAGGCCGGGCATTAGTATATGAGAGATCAGCTTGGAGCTGCAATAGCAGGGTAAGAGGGTGAGCTGCAATAGCAGGGTAAGAGGGTGATGTGAGCTGCAATAGCAGGGTAAGAGGGTGAATATTTACTTAAGTAATGTGTACAAAGTGATCAGTGTAAAGGTGTGTTTTTAGCTTTTTATGAAAGTCCTTGATGACTGTAGTGGTTCTAATATCTTCTGGCCGATAGTTCCATAACACTGGGGCAAAGAGGGAAAGTGCCCTTGTTGATGTTGTTTGGTTGGATTTCTTGAATTCAGATGAGGCGGCAATCATGTTTTTATTGTTAATTCTCCTGGGACAGGTGCTGGTGTCTCGAGACATTAGTTGTTGTAGGATATCTACAGAGGAGTGGTGTAGGATTTTGACCGTTATGAAGACTGTCTTGAATTTGGACCAGAGGTGTATTGAAAGCCAGTGTAATTGGTTAAGTATGGGGGTTATGTGATCTTGTTTGGAACTTCCAATGATAATAAGGGCGGTTGTATTTTCTGCCAATTAGAGTGGGTGTATGAGGATATCGAATTGCAGTAGTCTAAGATTGGAGTGACAACTGCTTGAAATACAGTACGAAAGTGATCCTGGCTAAGTAATGGCTTTATGTTCTTGAGGAGTTTCATATTGTAGTAGGTGTCTGCAGTGGTTTTCTTTATGTGAGGCTGAGGTTTTGATCGAAGATGACACCAAGATATTTGACTTCTTTTTACAGAAAACATACAGGCTGATGCAGAAAATCTTAGCGTGGCATTTTTCTGGCATTTTTCCCATGCTAAGCTTACTCTCCAATACAGAAAGCAAGCTGATGCCGGAAAAACACCAGAAAAACGACCTCACTAAATTGCAGTGCAGTGGGCATGCAAATCGCATGCAAAGTGCTGCATAATTAATTGTGCCCAATGTAAAAAACTGTGCTGAAACCTAGGGCAGTTTTTTTATCCCCTTACCCCCTGAAACACAAAAACACCTAGTGGCCCAATGGCCCCATCCCCCACCCCCAAAACAAAAATACACCTATTGGCCCAGTGGATCCTAATGCTCCATCACCTTAAATCCTCCCCAGTACCTTAAACATGGAGTGGAGGAGTAGCCTAGTGGTGAGAGCAGCTGCCTAGTACCCAGCAGTTTAAGGGTTCAATTCCCACTGGCACTCCTTGTGACTTTGGGCAAATCACTTTACCCTCCATTGCCTTAGAAAAAAAAGGCTGGTAATCTGCTTCCAGTGATACATGGCCAAGAAAACCCAGAGGTAGCTGGGTCACTATGAGTCAACACTGAAAAAAATCCTTAAACATTGGGGCAAGGAACATTCCCCTGTATCTTTTGGGGAAACTGCTAGGTACGTACGACCTAGATTGGCCACTGTTAGAAACAGGATACTGGGCTTGATGAACCTTGGTCTGACCCAGTATGGCATATCTTATGTTCTTATGCTCCAGTCCTACCATCTCATAAAATGATGGCACTTGGCCCCACATGGTACATTCTAGGATGCACCTAGCAGAGTCAGACTGCCATATAAAAATGCCTTGTATGGCAGAGTGCCTGCCCCCCCCCCCCAATTTTGAATGCTAGGAAGCATCAACATGGGGTCAGCTGTCCCAGGATGCAAGATGTGGGGTCACTCTGCTATATAAGGCATTTTTTGCCTTTTAGGCAGTCTGACCCCACCCAGTACATCCAGGATGGACCGCACAGGACTGGGTACCACTATTTTGCAAGATGGCAGAGCGGGGGTTGGATGGCACTGGGGAGGGTTTGGGGCTACTGATCACCAGGTGCGTTTTTGTTTTGGGTATCGGTGGGATTGTGGCAACTAGGCTACTAGATCCATTAGTGTTTTGGGGGTGGGGGGTGGGAGGAGTTGGGGCCACCGGGCCACCACTGATCTTATTTATGTTGGGAAATCAATATCTGGGGTGGGGCACCGGCCCCCCAACATTGTGGAAATGGGATTGGGAGCTTTCCTTGATGCTTGGATCATCTGAGGTGACGTGTCAAACCCTGTTTGTCAGGGACAGCATGCCAAACTTGCGGCAACTCCTTTGCGCATGTTTTGGCTTGCTCTTCCAGTTTAATGCTGACTTTTTATGCACTGGTTAATTTGCATATTGCATTGCAGCACAAAAAGTCAGCATTAATCTCATGGTATGAACCCCTGCGCTAGAGCGTTAAGCACTGAGCTCCAGCATGGGGGTTCTGTATCAGCTGATAGTTCATGTAATGATTTTTAAAATTAACACAGAGAACAATAACACATAAGAAGCCAATCAATAACACATTTTTCTTACAAACAAGGCCAGTGTACTCCTGGACCCTTTAACCCAAAACTGAACACAAACAGGCTTAGGCAGGATTAAGGAAAATAAATCCTTTCCTAAGTGTTCTTTATGCTCAAGGAACAGGAAAGCCACTTAGCACCTCTTACCTAGTCAGAAGTCAAGAACAGCTTACCAACCTCTGACCCAAGCAGAATGGAAGAGGGAAGGGACAGAGGAAGAAGAGAGAAGCATTGGGGAGGTCAGAAGAATAGAAATTCCCCAGAATATTACTCAAACTGAAGTTGTACTTGCAAACAACAAAATTGTATTGCGCTTTGTTAGTGATATTTTCATATCATATAAACAGAATTGTGCTAAGGGGGCAAAGTTTACAGGTTATTCACAGAAATAAGCAGCCACAACGTACTGTGCTCTCCCTTTTTCAATTACACATTGGAATGGTCCCACAGTCCTCACTCTGGGCTGGAATAAAAATAGCTGAAACTTTCTGGCAGAACTCACTGCCCCCCCCCCCCCAACAAGAAAATACAAATTTCAGCAGAATATACAGAGAAAAAATATATTTTACATATTTTCTTTTTGTGTGTAACCAAAGCTCTACTTTATTGAACAAACTCGGAGCAACCACCGACAAATTCTTGGAATTCTTTGAAGTAAATTCTAAGCACATGTATAGTACTTCTAAGATGTTTGAGCAAAGAGCTTTCTTCTACCACCCCTTATCACATAGAATTCCTTTGGATTTCTGCATCCCAAGTGCATGACTTTGCACTTCTTCACATTAAATCTTAACTGCCAAGCATTAGACCATGTGTCCATTCCCTCAGAGAAGTCCACTCTGTTGCAAATTTTTGTGTCATTGCAAAAAGGCAGGCTTTTCCATTCAAACCTTTTGCAATATCACTCGCAAATACATTGAAAAGTATTGGTCCCAGGACCAATTCCTGAGGCACGCCACTATGCACCTTCCTCTTTTCTGAGTGAGTTCCGTTTACCACCACCTTCTGTCGTCTGAGAGTCAACCAATTTCTGATCCAGTTCACCACCTTGGGACCTATTCCCAGGCTGCTCAGTTTATTGATAAGCCTCCAATGAAGAACAGTATTAAAGGCTTTGCTGAAACGTAGATATATCACATCCATCGCATGCCCTTGATCTCGTTCTCTGTTTATCCAGTCAAAGAACTCAATCAAATTTGTTTGAATGATGTTCCCCTGGTAAAGTCATGTTGCCTCGGATCATGCAATCCATTGGTTTGCAAAAAGTCCATTATTCTTTCTTTCAAGAGCGCCTCTGTTACTTTTCCCACCACAGAGGTAAGACTTACCATCTTATAGTTTGTCACCTCTTTCCTATTACTACTTTTGTGAAGAGGTACCACATCAGTCCTTCTCCAGTCCTGTGGAACTTCTCCCGTCTCCAGGGATCCATTAAAAACATCCTTTAAAGGCCCTGCAGAACCTCTCTGAACTCTTTCAGTATCCTGGGATGTATCCCATCCAGTCCCATTGCCTTGTCCACTTTCGGTTTTGCAAGCTGTTCAAAAGCATCTTCTGTGAATAGTGTGGTATCTACTCCATTCCTATTTGTATATTTGTCAGTCATACATAGTCCTTCTCCAGGATTTTCTTTTGTGAATACAGAAGTATTTGTTTAGCATGTTCGCTTTTTCAATGCAATAACTATGCCTGGTTAACCGTAAGGTACACTATCTGCCATTTCCCTTCCCTTTCTACACCCCTTCTGTTTAACATGGAAACTACCACATGCTGTCAAGGCACCATGTTAACCGTAGGCCTGCAGTAATCCCCTCGTTAAACAGCCTGGTTTAGTAAGCAGATCCCGTGTCATCAATCCTCTCTTGATTAACTGCTTTCTCCAATTTACTATCACTGAAGATGTGGAGTTACTTTGCTATGTTTTGCCCTTTAACTAAAAGATAAACTGTGCTTCTGCAAGGCTATAGGGCTGTGAAATGATGCCATAAACATTAGCAGTTATTTTCTATATTATAATAAAACTTGCACAACTGGAAAACCTTTTGAAGTTTCAACTATTTTTTGGTTACCTTGATTGACACCAAAAAAAACAATTGAGGAGCAAGCCTTGCAGGATATCACAACACAAAGCACTGAAATCACACATTTCACAAGCTAGTGTGCGCGCACACACACATACACAGCAACACAGTTTTTGTTAACAAGAACAAAAAGCTGGGAGTATTTTATTGAAGGCAATGCCAGGAAGCCTTTTTCACGCTGGCAGCAGCCTGTATTTTCCGAATCTCCATGAATGTCATTATGAGCTATGGTTTTAATATTGTTTTCTTTTGCTCCATATGGAGCACTAAAGATTATTGTCTTCAGTTCTATGTGTACATTATAGTTTCAAACACTTCTAAGGGTAAAATAGAAAGCATAATTTGTCTGGCTATTTCTCAGGTTTGTATTCAGAATTCTCATCTTTAGACAGAATCTTGCAGCTTTTTATGTTTGGGCACAGACTTTGGAACTCTTTTTTTTTCACTGAAGAACATCTTTCCTTCTGCCTATCTAGAAATCCATCATTAGCGAGCCATTGCACACTGTCTGCAGAAATTTCCGCTTTTCTTTGGTATTCTCTCTTATGCATAGGCCAAATACTGTAATGAAATGCAACAATTTTATAAATATGCATTTTGTTTGGCTCTGGAGATTTCTCTTGCTTCCTTTAGGCGTTCCGAATGTGTCCCTGCTGAACTTAGGGCTCAATATTCAAAGCCCTTAGGTGGCTGACCAAGGGGAGGCTGGCCAGTGAAGGGTGCTAATGAGATATTCTGTGGCACTATCTGGATCGCGTTGCTGAATATCTCAACAGATCACCCCAGCGCTATCTATGGGCAGAGAGAAGGTGTGTGACTCTTACCAGATAAGTGCTGGCACTTATTTATTTAGTCTGATATTCAGCTGAGACTTCTGTGGACCAATTCAAGCCGCCTAAAACGCTCTCCTATGTTGCTATCCACAGAGATCCTGGCTGAGTATTGGGCTAAATGGTTACGTGCTGGCACTTATCTGATTAGCACCGTATAGCTGAGACACGCAGCAGCAGCTTCTATCTGCATATTGCTGCTGGACATCCTGCTGATATGTAAGCACCACAGCTGACCACTCTGGTGTTTAAATAGACTTTATTAATAATGGCAAAATATGTCTTAATTTATAGCCCATGAATGTTTTTGCCTGTGTTCACCCTCTCTTTTCTTTCCACCTAATCCAGTTTTCATAGCAGCTAGTTCTATGGGCAATGTGCGTGCTTGAGTGAAAATCGAGCAAATAGCTCTGTGTTCAGGAGATAATAGTTTGCACTGTATATACTGTAGTGAAGGAAGGCAGGAAGGAAAGGAGTGCGTCTCCCTGCTACGTTTCCAGCCTGTGCCTATAATCTATTGTCCGAGTAAAGAATGCCTGGCCAATGAATGGGCTTACCCTGTGCTGCAAGTGGAGAGATAGGACGAGCTCATGGAAAAAATAGGAAAAGGATGAGAAAGGGAAAAAGGGACGTGAGATAGGATGGAGGAGGGAGCCTTAGAGGAAGTGAAAAAGGAGATGAGAAATGGTTAGAGGGGCTGGGAAAGGGGGAGGGGGAAGGACGGAGGAGCTGCCACAGGGTAAAGGAACAGTGGTGCTGAAGAGATAGGAAAGGAGCTTGGAGAAATGGGGAGGGGATGAAGGAGGGGAAGAGGCAGAGGTGTAATTTTTTGGGGACCCAAGGTTAATGGGGGGGGAGGGTAGCATCGGGAGCCTGTCATGCTGCTCCTCACACTCTTCTTTCCTTCCCCTGATCTGCAGCGGACATGGTATGCATGTTAGTATCTCGTGGTAGCACATCCCACGACATCATGAACAGGACCTGCCTGCTGTGCCAGCTACAAATTGGGGGGAGCCCCTGGAAGAGGGGCTATGAAATGGGGCATATGAAGAAGGGAATACTGCTGAGAGGAGGCTTTTTTTCCTCATGCCGTGACTATGGGAACAAAGTTTAGTATATCAGACATGGTGGTTCACTTGAATGGTTGATAAACTAAAACAAAAAAAAAAGGAAAGCTAATGCTTTTTTATTAGACTAAGGGGTATGTTTACTAAACTGCGTTAGTGCAATTCGCGTTAGGAGCCGCGTTAGTGGAAGGATAACCGATAACGCGCAGTTGCGCGCGTTATTATGTGCGGCGCAGCAACGATCGTTACAGCGCGCGCGCTGCTGCGCACAAGCATAAGACAGCACGCAGACACCCAAATAATGAAACAGAGCTGTAGTACAATGGTTACTACACAGACTGATGGTACAAAGGTCATGGGTCCAATTCCCCAGTGTGCCTAATGAATAAGGCTGGCTGAGGTATCCTGTGTAACCCTTTGAAAGCCGACTATAATATTTTAATCCGCAGGCGGGTTACAGTTTGCATATGTCAGGAAAATTGTACCCGTCCTATAAAATATGTTCCAATAGTGACGTTCTCTCTGACATGGTCATGTATTATATACCAGTTGATAGGAATATTTAGGCGATCCCTATAGGGCGAAGTGTAAGGCGCGCCCTATAGGGAGCACCTAAATATTCCTATCAAATGGCATATAATACATATAATATAGGGCGAAGTGTAAGGCGCGCCCTATAGGGCGCCCTATAGGGCACCTTTTGAGCTACCCTAAGGTGATGGTACCTTGAGGGTGGTTGTGCTGGCAGCACTAATATACAGTAAAAATAGACAATGCCTAAGACAGCCCTATCAATGAACCCCACTGTGGGTTGTGACCCTATGACCTCTGGCTCCATGGGCAATGAAGTAACCAGTGGGCTAGAGCTGCTAATGAACACATGGCTGGCTACAGGAGGACTGCACGGCACCACACCCACATTCTGCTGTGGTTACCAGGGAGATTACATACCACCACCCAACGCACCCTCTAGGGCTCAGGGTGGAGGACAGGATCTCCCACCCACAGAGCCACTTTCAACCCCCTACAATGGTGACAGTAGAGGGGACATCAACCCAGTCCTACTAGGGATCAAACACCCTACAGGGCAGGCAATGCAGAGCAGTACACATCCATAACGCAATAGCAGACAGATGGCAGGTCTGGAAATGCTCAGCTGCCCCCCACCATTATCTGATATTCTCCAGCAGCAAGCCTCCAGCCGCTGCACGGTGTTCCAGCATACTAGCTGCAGACAGTCTGCCAGCTAGTCCATAGTGCATGGTCCTGGAGGAGATGCATGTACCCAGAACGGGGATATCAGCATACACACCAAGCAGATAAGTCAGTGATTGGGCCCCAAAAGGAAACCCATAAATATCACATAACAAAAATACTATATAGCACTATGGTGGAACCTAGCCATGCCATGGTCACTGTTCAGTCAGGGTGAGAGTGACCTCCCAGCAGGACATGCTATGGCCACCCTGTCCATGCAGGTGATACCGGGCACTACAATGTCCAGCCATTGCCTTATGCCCTGTGCAGATGCGGACAGGCCAGGCCACCCTATCCAGGCTATTCCCACGGTACCTTGCTCCTCATTATGCACATTGGCAGGCCAATACTGGCAACAGTGCTAGCAGTGTGGGCTGTGGAGGGTGTTGGCAGCCACCACACACTGGATAGACAGACACACACTTCCCTCACCTATGCCAGCATTGTGCAACTATAGAGGTGTTGGGCAGCCCAGGCCACCACACCAGTCCTGGGCACAGTGCAGGCATGGCTATGGTACGCAATACTGTAGGCGTCACTTCCCAGGTTGGTAAACACTGTCAGACACAAGACCAGTAGCACACTCCACAGACATCAGAAAGGTTGCTATGATGCAGCTCACTCCGAAAATTGTACTTAACCTAGGAATTGCTATCTGCCAGTACTCATAGCAACCTTTTCATAGCTGTGTACCATATTTCCAGGTTTAGGGTGGCATTACTAAGGTATGCAAGTGCTAGTATTGGGAGATGCACGCAGAGCCCAAAGTCCTGCCTCTCCAGGAGGCTTTGGATAATGGGGCCTGTGGGTGCGGGTGTGTCTGCCCCTGTTGGCTGCTGCTTTACGGCAGAGGCTCCCAACTCCAGTCCTGCGGTGCCAAACACTGTTCGGGTTTTCATGCTGTCCCTCATGAATATGCATGAGATACATCTGCATACCATGGGGGTGGCGCATAGAAATGCAGCACAGGCATCTTTATCAGAGGCATCATGGAACTGGGATGGTGTTTGGCCCTCCAGGACTGCATTTGGGAGGCTCTGCTCTAGGTACTGTGCATGTTTATGGTGTCTGTGCTCTGTAGGGTAAAATGTGGGTGTTCTGGGCATGTTTACGTTATTTGCAAGAACGGTTCTGTCTGTATTAGCACGTTATAGTAGTGGGTAAAATATGAGGACTGGTTTGGCGGAAATCACAGCTGGGACTTGAACCTGTGCCCCTCTGCTTCTGAATACACTGGTTCTGTGCACTGCACCACCATGTTCTCACAGAGATGGTGCATTCCCTGGTGATACCATGACTGTTGGTCAGACAGGGCCTGTCTGTTGCAGTGCATGCCACCCACCTACACAGGGATAGGCCACGGTCTGCTCTGGGCAGCTGCCACTGCCCCCTCCACCACCAGTATCCCTCAGCCACCATGCTGACATGCCCTTCCGCTGGTGGTGCTGGTGGTGTGCGGTCTCAAGCCATCCAGTGTGCAGGTAGGTGGCTGCCCATGGTGCATGTTCTGGGGTGGAGTTGCCTGCATAGCTGTCCATGCTTTCCCCCAGCACCGCCTGCCAATGTTCCGTGCCATTGGGGGTACCTGCTGGGTACTATTCCCTGTGACACTGTGGGAAGCACACTCTTGCCCATGTTGGGCCCTCAGCAGTTGCTGTCTGGCTGCTCTACTGTTTCAGCATTCCTATGGGCCAGCTAGGCATCACCCTAGTCCCCACTGTGGCCCAGCTGCACCACAGCATATGCTGCCTGCAGCCCTCTGTATTCCCTTTTCCAGAATCTGCCCGGTTGCCCATTCTGACATGCCCGCCCTGATGTTGCGGGACATGTGCCCACCATAGGAACCCTGTCCGATGGTGGGGAAATCCCTGAGCAGTGCTATTTCACTGTGGGCCCATGCACCTTGTATGGGGACGGAGTATGGACCCTTCCGCGATTTATATCTGTTTAATGGAGCTTACTCGGGGAGGGGGGGGAGTTGATATTTCTCATTGATACCACTATTGGCCAGCTTGGTTGTTGGTTTTTTCCAGTTTGTTGGGGTCATTTTCAGTGTTTCTGTGCCCTTTTTTTCTGTGCACATGTATCACACTTATCACCTTTTTTGGTTTCCCTGCCTAGGCTGTACATTGCTGACACTTAAATGGTTTCTCTTCCCTTTAAAGTGCTTTTACAGGTAGGTTTTCATTCGCGTTGGAATTCAGCTCTGAAATTCAGCGCGTTAGTGTAATGGGAGCCTCTCCCCACCCACTCCCCGCCCATTGACCCCTTCTCTCCGCCATCTCTCCACCTTCTGCGTTGTTTTACCTCGCCGCGGAGCATTACGATTGTTAGCGCGCTATAGCGCGTTTATGATCGTTAATGTGCTACAGCGCGCGCTATAGCATGCTAACGATCGTTAACATCATACAACACGCGTTATTCACGTTTACCGCAGTTTAGTAAACATACCCCTAAGTTAATACATATCTCAACCTTATTTCTTTTTTGTTTTATTTTATCAATCATTAAAGCAGAATAACACGGAAACTATTCTACTTTTCTCTTAGTGAGGAAAATTAGACCGACTAACTATCTGCTGAATTAGGACTGGAAACAGATTACTTGCTGGCTCTCATTTTTTTTTAAATGACAAGCTTATAAGGTTTTGATTTTACACACAGCATGTCCTGACTTGCTTCATATTTCCGTAAGAAAAGTGCATATATTCAATAAGCAATTTTGAAAGGCATTTATCCCATTAAAACTGCCTGACTAAACATTGACATCCTTGAATGCAGCTAAGAGTGATTGGGGTCCCTAGCACATACATTAGGATGTATTTAAAAGCATCATGCTTGTAGGTGGGTTTAGGTCTGGAGAGGAAACTGGCCTGCGTGCATTTCATTTTCAAATATACTAGCACTATTTTGCCCCTCCCCCCGTGCTCACACTATAACAGATTCAAAGTACATTCACTGAAGCTCTTTCCTGGTTCTCTGTAGAACTTTTTTTTCACCCTAAATTGTTTATTTTGATATTTTTCTTTCCTGTTTTTTTATCTCTTCAGTTTTTGTGCTTCTGCTGCTACTTTCAATTTATGATTAGGTTATAGGACTGTAAGGGTTTTTTCCTGTGAAACCTGGCAGCTATTAAGGAATTTCTACTTTCACACTGCCTCTTCCTGGATTCTACTCTCCCAACCCCTCAAACTACCCTACCCCTGAAAACTACTCTCAGATCGCCCCACCATCCCAAAACATCCCCCACAACATAAAAATACCCCCCAGCAACCGCTCCATCATCCTGCAGGCTACCACTGACCTCAAAAACTATACCTCACACCTGCCCTACTACCGCACAAGCTGGTGCACCCCTGTAAAATACTCCCATAATTACCTCACCACCCTGAAAAATTCTCCAGAGTAAAATCTACCCCTACAACTGCCCCATTACTCTGCAAAATGCCCCATCTCCAAAACTTACTCTCCTCCTGCAACTGCCCCATCACCCGATATAATGTCCCTATATGGCAAACTAGATCTTGCAACTGCCCCAACACACCACAAACTGCTCCACCCGCAATGCAGCAAGTACTATGCCAAGGATTAGCAGTAAATTTGAGAGATAAGATCATACTCTATGTAGCATGGCTTAGGCATGAGGTTCATGAATGTCATGGTATGTGCAAAAGTAACCCATTTGGAGAAATTACCTCAGAGTTATTTTATAAAGCTTTGTACACATGTCTAGCCATGTGGCCATAGAAGCCCTTATAAAAAATGGCTGCTGAAAGATTGCATGTAATTTTATGCAGATTATGCATAAAATTACATAATATAATATAATTTTGGACAGAGTTGTGGAGCATGTGCCTAGTTTATAAAATACTTACATACATGTGCCCTGTGATTCTCAGTCTTGAAGGACTACCAAAAGAAACTGTACCACTGGAAATAAATCTGTACTTGTATTTCTTTACTTCTGGGAAATTCTCTAAATTTTTGAGAATAAGGAATTCCTTGGGTTAAAGTTGATAAATCTGTGTATTAGAATCCAGTGTATTTGCTAAATCACTCAGGGCTCAGTAGCCCCAGAGAGCTTTCAGCTTCAATTTAAACCTCTATCAGTAGCTTCCGGGAGCTTTTAGCTTAAATTGAAACCTCAGTCAGTAGCCCCAGAGAGCTTTTAATATAGACTTAAACCTCAGTCAATAGCCCCAGAGGGCTCTAATATAAATTTAAACCTCAGTCAGTAGCCCTAAAGAGCTTTTAATTTAAATCAAATTAAAGTATAGCTTAGCATAGGAGGGTAAATATTCTTTGAGTAGAAAGAAATAATTGTTTATAGAGACCTTTACAAAGAAGCCTTCCCATTAGGGGACAAAAGACCCATGGAAGTGTTTTAAATAGGTGTTAAAGAGAAGTGACGGGTCAAAGGGGCAATTTGAAAGGCTCCCTCTATTAAACCAAGGGCTGTGTGAATCATCCAGGAAATTGTTAAGAGATTACTTAAGAAGCACAGGTCAGGGCACTGTATAGTAAGCCAGCTTTAACTAGGCATTCCTTTCCATCACACCAACCCTGACTCTCACCCACCCAAGGTATAATCTTAGCTTTATAGTCTCTTAAACCTATTAAAGGGAAGAGATGGTCACATTCACTTAAGGTTCATTTGCTTATCCTCACCAGGAATATATTGATTAATCTTGAGGTGAACTAAGTCCCTTAAACTTAATAGGTACAATTGTATCAGTACAAGTATCTCTAGCAACTTTAAGTAAGTAAACAACTTAAATAGCTAAACAAAACATTCAAACTAAGATGTAGGCAGCAGTCCAGCAGTGAGATGGGGGCTATCCAGTCTTTTGCATTGAGTGTCACATATACAATTTTCTTCCAGTTGGCGAGGGATCAGATGCAAGGAGCTTTTTGCCCTCAAGGAATGGGTCTGATCTCTGGAGGCTAGAGTGGCAGACTTGGAGGAAAAAAGGAAGACAAAGAGGTATACAGATGAGACCTACAGAGATGTAGTATTAAAGGCCACATCCAGCTGGCAGCTTCTCAGTTGTCATGGAGGAGAGAGGTCTCATGAAAGGAGAGCATCACCTTGACATGGCAGAAAATGATCCTGTAATTAGGATCTATCCTGCTAATGTAAACCCCTCTGGCACTGAGGAGGTTTCTCCAGGGTCATGTGCCCATGAGGGAAGGGTCAGGATGGCTGTTATAGTTGGAGATTTGATCATTAGGCATGTAGATAGCTGGGTGGCTAATAGATATGGTGATTGCCTGGTAACATGCTTGCCTGGTGCAAAGGTAGTGGACTTCACGTGCCACCTAGACAAGATTTTAGATACTGCTGAGGAGGAATCTGCTGTCTTGGTACATGTTGGTACCAATGACATAGGATAGAGTGGGATGGAAGTTCTGGAAGCCATATTTAGGCTTTTAGGTAGGAAGTTGAAATCCAGAACTTCCAAGGTGGTATTATCTAAAATACTTCCCATTCCACATACAGGACCTAAAATGCAGGCAGAGCTCTGGAATGTCAATGCACAGGTGAGACAATGGTGCAGAGAAGAGGGTTTTGGATTTGTTAGGAACTGGGCAACATTCTGGGGAAGGTAGGAGCTTTTCTGAAGGGATGGGATCCACCTTAACCAGGATGGTATGAAGCTGCTGGCATTAACCTTTAAAAAGGTGATAGAGCAGCTTTTAAACCAGATAATAGGGGAAAGCCGACAGTCACCCAAGAGCGCATGGTTCGGAAAGATGTATCCTTGAAGAAGAAGACAGAAGTTAGGGCATCCTGACAGAGAGATTCCAATAAGGATAAAATTAACCCTGATGTCCTTAAGTACAAAGATGAAAGATTCCAAATTACCTCTATCATCTGATAACCAGATAAATATGATTAAAATACAACCTCTAAAATGTCTGTATGCAAATGCTAGAAGTCTAAAAAATAAGATGGGAGATTTAGAATATATAGAACTAATTAGTGGTTAGATATGATTTGTATCTCAGAGACCTGGTAGAAGGAGGACAACCAGTGGGACTCTGTGATACCTGGGTACAAACTATATCACAATGATAGAGCAGATCAAATTGGTGGAGGAGTTACGCTCTGTTACAGAGGGCAGTGAGTCACACAGGATTAAAGTTTTACAAGAAATAAAAGGCACTGTAGAATCTCTATGGATAGAAATTCCATGTAAAAAGGGGAAGACAATGACAGTGGGGTATATTACTGACAGTTTGGCCAGAAGGAGAAGATGAATGATGAAATGCTAAAAGAAATCAGGGAAGCTAACTAAAGTTACAGCACAGTAATAATAGGTGATTTCAGTTACCCCAGTTGACCGGGTCAATGTCAGTGCAGGACATGCTAGGGAGATAAAGTTTCTAGATTAACGAAATGACTACTTCTTGGAGCAGCTGGTCCATGAACTGATGAGAGGGGAAGCTATTCTGGACCTAGTCTTTAGAGGAACACAGGATATGGTGCAAGAGATAAGGGTATTGGGGCCACTTGGCAATAGTGCTCATAGCATAATCGTGTTTGATTTAGTAAATGAAAGAAGGATGGTAAGGAAATCCAGACCAGATGCATTACACACTTTAAGAAAAGTGGAAGGAAGGCCAAAAAACTACCATCATAGGTAGGTCAGAGAGGCTGTTGTGGCGAAAAAACATCTTTCGGGAAATGGAAAAAGGAGCCAAATGATGAAAACGGGAAACAACATAAGCATTGGCAAGCTAGGTGCAAGGTATTGATAAAACAGGCAGGGAGAATTTGAAAAAAAGCTTGCCATGGAAATAAAATTGTATAATAAAAATGTTTTCCATAACATTTGTAGCAAAAAAACTGTGAGTCAGTTGGACCACTGGATGATAGAAGGGTAAAAGGGGCGCTAAGGGAGGACAAGGCCATAGCGGAGAGATTGAATGAATTCTTTGCATCAGTCTTTACTGAAGAAGATGTAGGGAAGTTATCTATGCCTGAAATGGTATTTAAAGGTGATATATCGGAAGAATTGAAAGAAATATCGATAAACCGGGAAGATGTATTACAAGTATTTGATAAACTGAAGAGCAGTAAATCACCTGGTCCGGAAGATATACATCTGAGGATATTGAAAAAACTGAAAGATAAGATTGCTAATACTAGATCTGAAATCTGTGAACTAGCATTAAAATCATCTGTAGCAGCTGAAGACTGAAGAATGGCCAATGTAACACCAATTTTTACAAAGGGTTACAGCGTGATCCGGGAGACTACAGACTGGTGTGCCTGACATCAGTATCGGGCAACATGGTAGAAAACATTATAAAGATTAAAATTACTGAACGTGTAGATAGTCATGGTTTAATGGAAGAAAGCCAACATGGATTTAGCCAAGGAAAATTTTATCTTACTAGTCTGTTATATTTTTTTTGAAGGTGTGAATAAACAGGTAGATCAAGGTAAGCCGGTTGATATAGTGTACCTGGATTTTCAGAAAGGCTTTGACAAGGTCCCTCATGAGAGACTCTTGGGGAAATTAAAAGTCATGGGATAGGAGACAATATACCATTGTGGATCAGGAATGTTTTAAAAGATAGAAAGCAGTGAGTAGGGCTAAATGGCCAATTTTCTCAATGGAGGAAGGTGAAAAGTGGAGCACCCCAGGATCTGTGCTGGGACTGCTGCTTTTTAACATATTCATAAATGATCTGGAAATGGAAATAATGAGTGAGGTGATCATATTTGTAGATGACATAAAATTATTAAAAGTTTTTAAATGCAAGAGGATTGTGAAAAATTATAAGAGGACCTTGATAAATTGGTAGACTGGTCATTCAAATGACAGATGAAATTTATGTGGACAAGTGCAAAGTTATGCACCTAGGAAAGAAGAACCCAAACTACAGTTACACAATGCAAAGTTCCACATTAGGACCCACCACTCAGAAAAAAGATTTAGGTGTCATTGTGGATATGTTGAAAGCCTCTACCAGGTGTGCAACAGTGGCCAAGAAAGCAAATAGATTGCTAAGAATCATATGGAAAGGAATGGAGAATAAAACCAATGATATTATAATGCCTCTGTATCATTCCATGGTGCGATCCTATCTTGTATATTGTGTGCAATTCTAGTTGCCATATCTTAAAAAGGATATAGCAGAATTAGAAAAGGTACCTATTGCTAAGGAGGGAGAAAATCTTCCTTTATCTCAATCGTTAGATATTTCCGCTTTTTTGGAGTCTTGTACTGACGAGATTACTCAGCAAGCTACTTTGATATTTTCTTTTTTGTCTCTTAATGATAAAAAATTAATATTGCGACTATATTTCTCTAAGAAAGATCAGGTTTTTTGCGGTAATCCAATTCAGATTTTTCCAGATGTATGTAGGCTTACTCAAAAGCGTAGGAAAGTGTTTCTTTTGTTAAAATCTCGTTCCTTGGCAATAGGGGCTTCTTTCTTTTTGAAATATCCTTGTTAACTCTGGTAACCCGGAAGCCCTCCTCGCCTCCTTCCCAGAATTAACCCCCCCCCCCACCAATAACGCTCCCACCCCCCTCCCCCCAACAAATTCACAAACAACTGTATTTTGGTATAAACTTTTTGGTCGCAGCTTTATTTACAACTTGTAAACAACCGACCCAACATGGGCCTGAATATAAAATACTTGAACATAACCCCAACCCCGCACCCCTTTGCCGGAGGATGCCCCCCCACCCGCCATCTTAGTAGCAAGGCGGAGCATCCTCCTCCCCCCCAAACCCCACCGCCTGCCTCGCCATGCTAGTAGCAAAGGCCGGCTCCCACCCCCCCCGCTACCGGGCCGAGACCCCCAACCGGGCTGTCTCGCCCCACCCCGAGGAGCAATTAGCCCCCACTGCTCGTCAACCAGTTCAAGCCCGCGCCGCTCCTGCGAGCGCTGGCTCTGTACCCCGAAACCCCCCCCCCAGCTGCAACATCCCCCAAACCTCCTCCAAACAAAGGGGCGGGCGGGCGGGAACGCGACCGCTTCACGAGGAGCCGCGGCGAGAAAGAGACAGCCACGCGGCTCCTCGCCACCACTGCCCAGCCCCCCCCACTCTGGCAGCCAATGACATCGCTCCGACATCGCGCCGGAGCGATTTCAAATGCCGCACAGCCTTGCCTCCATAGCGCCCCCCGGCCCCGGGCCCGTGCGGGAGGCCGGGGCCGGGCCCGGGCCCAGGTTACTGACGGCTGCGGGACCCGGCCCGCGGCCTCGAGCATTAACTCTGGTAACCCGGAAGCCCTCCTCGCCTCCTTCCCAGAATTAACCCCCCCCCACCAATAACGCTCCCACCCCCCCCAACAAATTCACAAACAACTGTATTTTGGTATAAACTTTTTGGTCACAGCTTTATTTACAACATGTAAACAACCGACCCAACATGGGCCTGAATATAAAATACTTGAACATAACCCCAACCTGCACCCCTTTGCCGGAGGATGCCCCCCACCCGCCATCTTAGTAGCAAGGCGGAGCATCCTCCTCCCCCCCAAACCCCACCGCCTGCCTCGCCATGCTAGTAGCAAAGGCCGGCTCCCACCCCCCCCCCCGCTACCGGGCCGAGACCCCCAACTGGGCTGTCTCGCCCCACCCGAGGAGCAATTAGCCCCCACTGCTCGTCAACCAGTTCAAGCCCGCGCCGCTCCTGCGAGCGCTGGCTCTGTACCCCGCCACCGGTGTGAGGTATTCACTATCCTCACACCGCCCCCCCCATAAAGCTGTGACCAATCATTTCCAGTGCTTCCTGCCAATCATTAAGCAATAAGTCCTGTCCGACCGGGGACAAGTGCACCCCGTCGGTACAGTACAATCCAGCGCACTGGGGGTCCGCCCAAGGGTGCCGGACTTGCCATGCCCCGGCCTGCTGCACCCAACGGCCAATCTGCCTGTTGACCTTGGCGAGCCCTCTCGACCACCGTCGCTGAGGCAAGCAGGCCGGTCGTGGGATGATGTCTGACCACACAATCGCTAGGTCTGGCCACTGCTCCGCAGCGCCCACCCGAAAAATCCCGCTGCACAGCCCGAATGAGCTGCCGGCACGTCCAACTGGAAAGGTCGTTCCCACCAAGATGTACCAGGAGTCCCACCGGACGCTGCCTCTGCTCCGTGTGCTCCTGAACCACTGGAAGTAGCTGCCACCAGCGCATTCCCCGCTGGCCGAGCCACACCAGCCGGAAATTGCAGGAAACCAAGCCCAGGTGCGGACCCAGCGGACGAGTAGAGGCTCTGCGCTCCGCCCAGTAGACGAACGAATGTCCAAGTATCCACCAGATGCCTGGCGGGCCCCGTGCAGCACTCCCTGTCGACCCGCTCTGCAGTACACCTGAAAAAGAGACACAGCATTAGTACCCCCCCCCCACACCCTCCTACCCCAAGCATATCACACCTGGTCAAGGCGCACCTATCCCACATAGGCTCCGGACCGCCCACGCCCGATCCGTTGAATGACCTCACCGCCCAGGCCAGCGGCCGCAGCCTCGTCGCCGCACCTATCCGGAAGGAATGAGATGCATAACAGCACTCATCCAATCCCAAGCGCGCCGCAAGGCCCAGGCGGGAAAACTGCCGTGAATTGGAATTGGGTGACTGCCATCCCATCCGCATGGCAGAAGAAATAACCGGCCTGCCCCGGACGCAGACGTTGATAAGCCGCCAAATTCTGAACCGGACAGGAGCCCAGACCCGGAATTGCTCGCAACAGCACCCACCGACCCCGCCCCTGCGGGTCGGTCTTCGAATGAGCCAGGAATATACGCACTCGCGTCTCTTGCAGGTCCACGTGCTGAGCCTGCAACCCCCTCCGCCCCCCCTGTCCACCCGACTGAGGGACGAGCTCGCTAACCCGGAAGGCCCCAAAGAAAGCCGTGACAAACAAAGCCCAGAAAAGAACAGCCTCAAACGGGGTAGCCGCTACCTCGGGCAGAACCGCCCAAAGTCACAGCAGCAACTCATGCGACACGGGACGGCGCCAATCCGGGGCCGAGGGCTGCGCTCGTGCCCACCCGGCCAACAGCCTTCTCACCACATACGACGAGCCGGGCTGCCCCAGCCCGCCGCCCTACTGAAAAAGGAGAACCTGGCCAAGGCAGCCCGCGCCGCCGCTCGGGACCAACCACACCCCTTCGCCCACGCCACGAAGGAACCCGCCAGGACGTCCCCCACTCTACCCCCCCTCCAGCCCTTTCCCCGTAAAAAATCCTGAACCCTCGCATACCCACGCTGATAAGCCTTCCACGTACCTGGAGCCAAGGAGGACCGCAACAACGAGATCATTCCGGCGTCCCAATCCGCCAAAGGTGCTCCGGCACCACCGCCGAAGTCTCGTCCGCCCCGGGGCCAGCTCCCGAAACCGCTCCCACTTGAAACGAGACAAAGCGTCAGCAATAACGTTCTTAAACACCCGGCACATGACGCGCCCGAGCCGTGACATTGAGACGAAGACAGGCCAGCACAAACACCCGCATCAACGCAGCCACCCGCGGACACTTGGGCGAATGGCGATTAATGACCTGCACCACCGCAGCATTATCACACCAGAAAACTACCCGCTTATCCCGCAACCTGTCCGGCCATACCCAGAAGGCCACTACAATCGGGAACAACTCCAAGAACGTCACATTACGCGTCAACCCGCTCGCGGACCAAGATGCCGGCCACGGCGCCGCACACCACGAGCCCTGGCAGTACAAGCCCATGCCCGAACAGCCTGCTGCATCAGAGAACAATTCCAAATCCCAGTTGGATAGTTCCAGAGACTGTAACACCGAGCAGCCGTTATACTCCGCCAGAAACGCGTCCCATACCTGCAGATCTGCACGCATCCCCGCAGTCACTCGGATGCGATGGTGCCCACAGCGCACCCCAGCCATCACCAAGGACAGCCTCCGCGCAAACGGCCTCCCCATTGCAATGACACGACAAGCAAAATTCAAGTGGCCGACTAATCTCTGAAGCTCTGTTAACGTCACCTTACCAGCGGAGCCCACCGCCGCCACCAAGAGCCGCAGCCGCTCAACTTTCTCCGTAGGTAAGCGGACCACGCACTCAACCGAGTCGATCTCAATCCTCAAGAAGGAAAGGCACGTCACCGGTCCCACCGTCTTACCCTCAGCCAACGGGATACCGAACTCCTCCGCCAGGCCTTGGAAAAGCCGCAGCAAGGCCCCACAGACGGCGGACTGGGCTGGCCCTACGAATAAAAAATCATCGAGATAATGCACTATAGAACGGCGCCCCGACCTCCTCACCACTACCCAGTGCAAAAAAGAGCTGAAGGCCTCGAAGTAAGCACACGAGATCGCGCAACCCATGGGCATGCACTTGTCGTAATAGTACTTGTCATCGAAACGAAATCCCAGCAATGGAAATGCTGACGGGTGAACCGGCAAGAGCCGAAAGGCAGATTCAATATCCACTTTCGCTAACAAAGCCCCCGTTCCACATTGGCGCACCAGCTCCATAGCCTCGTCAAATGACGCATAGCGCACCGAGCAAAGTTCCCGTGGGATATGGTCATTCACCGAGGCCCCGAGGGGGCAAGACAGATTGTGAATCAGCCGATAACGGCCTGGCTCCTTCTTCGGGATAACCCCCAGCGGGGAGACCATAAATGGCGAAAAGGGTGGCCGCTCAAACGGCCCGGCGACTCTGCCCAGCGCACACTCCGCCGCGATCTTCGCACGGGCCACATCCGCCAACCGCATCACCGAGCCAGCATTCCCCGCCCCCAACTCCCGGACCTCCCCCTGAAAAGGGATACGAAAGCCCTCAGAAAAGCCTGCCCACAACAAAGTCCCCGCCTTGCTATGCCTGGTAGCCGCGTAAAGCTCCAGCCACGGCTGCAACACCTGAATCCTAATGGGGGTAGGCGCCATCCCCCCGCTATCCCGTCACTTACTCGCGCCCCCTGCACCGCCCGCCGGCTGCATTTGAGGGCTGAGTGACCGGCACCGCAAAGCAAACAGGCATGCCGAAACTTACAGTCCGGGAATGGGCAGGATGTTTTATTGAAGCGCCAGCACAGATCCCCGCCGGGACCGCTCGCTCCGGGTTTGCTCGTCTCGGGCACGGGGCCCGCTGGCCGAAAGGCCCGAAAGCCCGCCGGCGCTGCATTGCCTACCGCCCTACCCGAACCTTCACCCCACCCGGGTACACCCTTCTTGGCTGACATTTGCGTGAGCCAAAGGTTTATATCCTTCATTCCCCACGACAGTTGCCGATTCTCCTCCATCATATCGCGAAACTCCTCGTCATAATTAAGCCAGGCCCACCTCTCGTGCGCCTGGGACGCCGCCAAGATAGCGTCGGCATACGCCAACAGCTCCCCGTAGCGACTCGGGTCCGCGTGCCCCCAAACGCTCGCCAAACGCAAGAAGGCCCGGGTCCAATTCAAGGTGTTCCGGGACACCTTCCGCACCCTCCCCGCCTTCTCATCCTCCTTACGTTTTTTGCGACTCTCCCCCGAGCGTTTCCTCCCCTCCAATAGCCGGAAAATATCAATGTAACGCCGCTTCACTATCCGCCGCCTCAACTTGTGCGGAACGCTCTCCCACAATTCCGCGCACCGCACAACCGAGGACCCCGCCCCCTCACCTGTCCTCGGCCCGACCGTGGAGGTCTCCGAAGAAGTGTCCGATGACCCCGACGACGAAGACGACGACGACGCGCTCCGCCTCCGACGCCGCCGATGCTTTCGCTTCGCCTTGGCTTTACGAGCCGTCGTGGCCCCTGCACTGGACGCTACCAGCCCCCCAACCTCCCCCACCACCGCCCCGGCAAACTCACCTGCTGCCGCCTGCTCCGCTGTCCCCTGGACCATCGAGGTGGACTCAGTCTGCTCCCCCGAGGGCGGGCCGGCATGGCCCACACTAATCGACATCACCGTCGAGCTGACGCCCGCTCCCCCTGCCGCAGCTGCCGCACTCCCGGGCACCTGCAAAGGGAGAGAAGAGCCAACACACGGGAAAGGAGGCGCGCCGCCTCCCATAGGCGCCATCCCGCACGGCCCCGCCCCCCACCCAGCCCCCCCACCCTGCACCCCCCCCGAGGACCCCAATCCCCCGGCTGCCCATCCTGCCACCCCCCAAGGAAGGTGCCCCCCACCACTCGGGGAACCAGCCCCCCACCACTCGCCACCCCAGCCCCCCCCCCCTGGGCCACCACTTGTAACCTGTCCGGGAACCGGGACCCAAGCCTGCCAGCCGTCGGCATGCCCCCCCTGCCGGCCCCTCCCCAGCGGACCGGGCCCATAGGCTCCAGCCGGGGCCAGAACCCACCCACGCCCCCCCCACCCATCTTCTCCCCCCGTCCCCACCCAACCCCAGAGCAACGCTGCCCTCTGCACATCCCCTTCCCCCAACCCCCACCCCCCCCACACCCTCAGTCTCCCCCACCCCCGGTCCCACAACCACCGCCGGGGGGCCATCCCCCTCCCCCGCACCAGGCAACCCAGCAACCGTAGCCTGAAGCGCCCCACGCTTCCCCGCCACAGCCCCACGCTTCCCCGACCTCCTACCCACCCCACTCAAGCCCCCACGGCCTGCTCTGGCCCCCGGTGCAGAACCCAGGCCCCGGGCCCCCCTCGAACGTCCCCCGGCCCTGCCCTCCAAGGCCCCTTTCTTCCTACTCGTGCCTGCCATGCTGCAAACCTATCTTCAGTGGTTGTTAGCTCACCGCAGTAACCACTAGGCTAATCCGCCCGTCTGGCCAAGCAGAACGGAGCTGGCTGCCGCGGCAGGAGAGCAGTCTGCGGTGGGGTTATTAATCAAAAAAAATTTTTTTTTTTTTTTGTATGGGACCCCGCTCCTCAGGGATCGCCCGCCACCCCGCAAATCGCCGTCCAGCTAAGCCACCCCGGAGCACCCTGCAACCCCACTCACCGGACCGGCAAACGCCACCGCAACCAACGCGACCGCTTCACGAGGAGCCACGGCGAGAAAGAGACAGCCACGCGGCTCCTCGCCGACACTGCCCAGCCCCCCCCCACTCTGGCAGCCAATGAAATCGCTCCGACAGCACGCCGGAGCGATTTCAAATGCCGCACAGCCTTGCCTCCATAGCCCCCCCCCCTACCCCTGTCACGTGCTGGAGGCCGAGGCCGGGCCCAGGCCCAGGTTACTGCCGGCCGCGGGACCCGGCCCGCGGCCTCGAGCATAAATGTATTTTGATTTATGAGCGGGCTACGTATATATTTATGGAATCTGTTCAGTTAGAAGCCTTTCTATGAAGTAAAGAAAATGGTTAAATTTATCTCCTTACTTTCCAAGTGAATAGGGCTAAATGTAATTACACTGGCCCAGCTTATATATATCTTCAGACATTTCTTCCTTTTTCTGTAAGCAGTAGATGCTAATTCTATGTGTTTATTGTTTAGATGTATATTACTCCAGCAGTTTTCCTCTTGATGTGGACTTGATTGTAATTCCTGTTTATTTTTTCAAATAAAGATTTTGTGAAACAAAAAAAAGCAGTCACAGAGATATTCGCCTGCTTTTCTGCAGGCACTTTTCCAGGCTGAACAACAGAAATGCACGTTGTTGCCTCGCCTGTCCTAACACTACCCTGAGAATGTCTGTGAAAATTAGGAGTATGGAGGTCCAAAACATTTGTTTCATTTTGTTTCTTTTTTTCTTTTTTGCTTATTTTCATATCGTATTGTTTCCATTTGTAAATAGTTACCCTTGTTCTCCAAGTTCTAAATACCTGTTCATTGTAAACACAAAGTACCCAAGGAAATGTGTAGCTCTATGTTTATTGTAAACCGCGCTGATGTTGAATAGCGCGGTATAGAAGAGACTGGAAATAAATAAATAAATAAATAAATAAAATACCCTATTGCACAGTTGTACACACACTACTACTACTATTTATCATTTATATAGCGCTACAAGGCATTCACAGCACTGCAGAGATACACATAAAAGACGGTCCCTGCTCATCAGAGTTTACAATCTAATCAAGGCAGACAATACAATAGCCAAGAACAAGGGTACAAATAGGGAAGGTAAGGAGACACAAGGAAACAAAGAATCAGGATCCAAAGCAGCCTCAAAGAGGTGAGCCTTTAGCATGCACTATTCGCACATGCATGATGAGTGTATGCTCTTGCTCATTAGTGCATGCTTTTGTGCAATAGTGTACACTATGGCACAATAGGGTGTACTAATGAATGGAAATGGGGAAATTTCATCATTTCCTGTTTTACCTGATCGCTACTTTTGTTCCAAATGAAAGCACAGCCCAAGTGAAAATGTGGGAAAATATGTTTGTTGTGCAACAGCAGGAACAGATCTACCCACATATAGGGTAAGCTTTTTCAAGCATCCTGTTTATCTGGAAAATTAGCTATTTACATGGATAAATGACTTTTGAAAATTGTCAAAGTTCCATTAAAGTGCCTAATTTATAAAGGCAAAACAGGCCCCTATCTGTCTTTATAAAATAGTGTGGTGAGTAGACAGGGCTAATTGACAAACAGAGAATGTGTCAGAGGCTACTGGATCTCCCCCCCTCACACCATCACCTTAACAGGAAACCTGACTATGAAGAGCAGTACTGTCTGTACTTGATTAGATTGTAAGCTCTAATGAGCATGGACCATCTTCTATATGCACTTGTACAGTGCTTCATATGCTTTGTAAATGCAATGTGTGGCTTTGAGTCAGTCCTGACTCCTGGGTTTTCTTGGCAGTGTCACCAGAAGTAGATTGCCAGGCTTTTCTTCCAAGGCAATAGAGGGTTAAGTGACTTGCCCAAGTCCACAAGGAGTGACAGTGGGAATTGAACCCTGGTTGTTTGGTTATTAAGCCAGTGTTCTAACCACTAGGCTACTCCTCCACTCCCATATGCTTTGTAGCACTATATAAATGTTTACTAGTAATAGTACCACCTTAAATAGAGAAGGCTGGAAAGAGCTCTATTTTTCTGACTTATTTATTTATTTATTTAATTTATTTATTTAATGTTTCTTCTATACCGTGCTATTTAACATCAGTGCGGTTTACAGGTAACACATTTGTGCAGTGCAGGCAGGTCTACACTGGACTTACAATGAAACAGGGTTATTTAAACAGGGCTGACAGGGAAACTATGTACAATTTGGCTGTCACAGGCTATATGGGCAGCTCAGCATTATTTACAGATCTAACAACGTAACTATGTAAATTCTAGCAGTGTGTCGCAGCAGGGTGTGTGGGCAGTTCGTCATTATCTACAGTTAGGGTCAGCTATACACATGGAGGTGGTTTCCAGGGGGTGGGGCTCAGATAGGCGGGCTGAAGGTGTGTGAGGAGGCTATGCTGGGGGTGCTTATCCTCCATTTCCTTTTCTCTTTATGTCCTATATGAAAATTGGTGTTCCTTTCCTGTTTCTTTCTTTTATGCAGTCCTATGTATTTTGTACACTGCTTTAATGCCTCGGCCAAAGCGGTCTATCAAGAATCGCAATAAAGATAAAGATAAAGATAATACACTATTGCCACCAGGAGGGACTACAGCTCCCATGAGCCCATGGGTCTGGGCCAGGGGGAATAGGTTGTGGGTGGAGCCCAGAAGTTAAGACCAACAACTCCAAGCTTAAAAAGAGACATTTATTCCCTAAGGAAAATGGGTCATTTGCAGCAGAGGAGGTTTACTCCCATGAGAGGCAGCTTAGGGCCTGCAGCCAATGAGGGAGAGATTTCCTCCACCTAATGAGAAGGACTTTGCCCACACCCTTAGGAGGCAAGCATAAAGATGCACTTGGGATGCAGAAACCCAAAGGTGCTGTATGTGATTGGGACAAAAGGATGGTCTGTATGGACCAAGAGATGGACCTCAAAGTGATAGGGTCTGAGGATCTCAAGGTGGTGAAGCAGTGTGACAAGAGGGTGGCCAAAGCCAGAAGGATATTAGGCTGTACATGGAGAGGGATAACCATCAGGAAGAAGAAGGTATTAGTGCCCCTGTACAGGTGAGACCTCACAGTATTGTTTTCCATTTCGGAGACTGCTTTACCAAGGATATAAAAAGACTTGAAATCGTTCAGAGGAAGGTGTACAAGATGATATGGGCCTGCACCTGAAGCTTTATGAGAAAAGACTTGAAGACCTAAATATGTATACCCTAGAGGAGAGGAGAAACAGGGGGGAGGAATATGATACAGACCTTCAAATACTTGAAGAGTAATAGTGAACAAATAAACTTTTTTCAAAGATGGAGAAACTGTAGAATTGGAGGACATGAAATACAGCTACAAAGAGGTAAACTTAAAAGCAATATCAGGAAATACTTTTTCATGGGAAGTGTGGTGGATGCCTGGAATCCCTCACAAAGGAGGTGGTGGGAATAAAAACAGTAACGGAATTCAAAAAGGGATGGGACAGACATAGAGGACCACTACATAACAAGAGGGTGGAATCAAAGCAAATGTAAATAACTTCATAAATAGAGAGGGGTCACCTGTCTGTAGTGGCAGGTACAATCTTAAGCAAAGGCATAGAGGGGAAGTAACCTGCACAGAGCGGCAGGTTCAGCTCTACAACTCTAGCCACCTTACCGGGCAGATTAGGTGAACCATGTTGGTCTTTATCTGCTGTCATTTACTATGAAAGACTGAGAGGCTAAAGGAAGCTACTATTTGTGAAGAGCAGAATGTAGAGGTTATGAATGTTTGTTTTTCTCTGCTCATTGTGTGAGAAATAAGGGACTCTTTTTCTTCTTTGGTGGGATATTGGCAACACATTAATCTGTTGCGCTTCTGAGGGTGGTGGCATAATTTATCTTTTCTATAGCAGTGTTGCCAAGTTACCCAGTTCCAGGAGTGAGATTTTAAGTCAGTCCTAGATTTCTGGCACGCTCATTCTGATGCATTATGGGACTTGCAGCACTGACTTCAATGGATAAAATCAGGGACTTCAAATACCCTACTGCATTGCAATGCAAATTTAAAAACAGAGCTGTAAACAAATCTCACTCCTGCAATTGGCTAACTTGGCAACTCTGCTGTAGTCAAAAGGAGAAAGGATTTAAGAGAGTATAAGTTTTGTGCATGAGTCTGGGTTTAAGGAAAACCTGGGCTAGATTTTTTAGACTGAAAATGCCTGCATTGCTATTGTTTTTTAAAAAGAGTCTTGAACTGTCTGACATAGACTGAGGCTGTAGCCTGGCTGGAATAGAGAGTGCGACTGTACTTTCAGAAGAGGGGCTGCATCTGAATTCCAGGGCAAAATAACTGTTTGGAACATGCTTATTTTGCCTTGCTAACATTGCTGATGGATTTAGGCACCTTACCCCAATGTGCTAGAGGGATCCAGACTAGAAGATTGATACCCACTTGAGGATTTACAGACCTCTGATTGGAAGATGAAATACCTGGATTCATCAGCAGGAGGCATTCTGGCACAATAGCAACCTAAAACTATCCCCAATACTGTGCAAGTGTACTTGCATCAATATACACCTGTTCTGAAAACTCTATAAATGCATGTATTTATTTAAGCATGGGTGCACGCATTTTATAATATGCATGTACATTGCAACATTACTCCTGCTCCACTCTAAGTGTGTCCCCTGTGGAGATCTACATACTGTGCATATAAGTGCACATGATCATATCATTGTCGGTTAAGTGCTCTTTTCCACATAGAAACCTGCTTCACGTGTGGAAAAAGCTTTATAAAGTTATCCCCTGAAGCTCTACAGTGGGCGTACTAGACATACACAGTACTAGCAATGGGCATTCATTCTTTTTAGCCTTCTGGGCCACTTATTAATTGACAGGATAGAATTATATAGGAGATTTGAAAAGATCTGTGCTGTAAGGTGAACTGTAAGAATATATAGCACAGTAAGGAGAAAGGAACTCAGAAAATCACTCTTCCATAGTTGCAATATCTACGTGAATATAATAAAAGATACTGGGCCCACTAGTCAAAACCTTTAGCTGGACAGCTTATGTGCTGACTGAAAATCACTGCTGTCCAGATAAGGTTGGCACTTATCCAGATAGTGGTGCTCAATTTTGGATCTTTAGCCGTAGCAGCTATCTGGATACTGCCGTTAAATATCTGGCCAATATTTAGGTGTCACAGCTGACCACTGTAGAATTTAAATATTGGCCCATTTCAAAATCAGGTCCACTATGTCTATTGCCAGTTTCCTTTGACACAGAATGATTAGAGTCAGAAATCTTAAAAGGTAATTACATTTACAATACACTATTAAAGAAAGGTTCTTTGCAGGACTATTAAATGAAAAATGGTATAAAGCAGTGGTGCCCAAACTGTGGATTGGGACACCAAATGAGGTCACTTCATTAATGGATGGGGTCACAGAAAGGGAGCTGCTCCCCATCTCTGTAGGCCTCCGCTGTGACCTATGCCTAGTAACTTCAATCAACATGGGGCCTGTGAGTCAGTGAACATTCACAGATCCTGCCCTTCTCCTTTGGGGGCTTCCTGTTAGGATGGAAACCCATGCGCAGTACTAGGGTCTGCGATTCCACCATGACACGGTACCATGCTGACTGCTCTTGCTATGACTGCGACCTTCATGCTTTGGAAATGCAGTGAAGAGGGAAGAGGGTGGAAGAAGTAGATAAATGAGCAGAGGGAAATGGAGGTTTACTATTTTGTTTTCCTCAGCATCTGGGGTCATCTGAATCTTTACATGTTAAAATGGGGTCCTATTGGCTTAATGTTTGGGAAAGGATGGTATAAAGTGAGGTTTCAGAAGATAGGACTTCACCTAATGCATCAACCACATGCATATGCTTTATGGGCTATGTCCTGCCTGGGCTAACTGGTAACATCACACTCACCAAGGAACCCAATTATTTTCTTTATTAAGCTGATCAAGTGAACATAATTGACTCTAAATTTACTCCTGAAGCCTCCAAGGATGACAGAGGAGGCAGTCTTAATTCCTGGAAATAGATATTTCTTTTTTTCAGTTTCTAATCAACTTACAGGAACAAACTATGGTGCAAATGATCTTGAGAGTTTGTAGGATGGATGTCACAGGGAGGGGGAAGGGTTGCCATGCCTGCAGTGATGGCACTTGACTGGTTTCAGTAATAGAGCAGATAATTTCCTTGCAGAGACTGAGTTCAACTGACTCTGGGCCTTGTTTAATAAGCTGTGGTAAAACCGTGTGTTACAAAGGTATTTTAGAACATGGGAATTGCCATGAGATTTAAGGATAACTTTGTTTATTAAGTACAAAACAAGCAACAACATCGCCGGCGTGTGGTGACACTTATACACACCAGAAAAAATCAGTAACAACACTTGTGAGGTTTTCTTGTTATCCCACTTCAGCCCCCCACCCTCCCCTCCCAATCCTCTATAAAGATATATCAATTCAACCAAAACACAGGTATATTACAGGGATAATTACAACCATAGGTACAATTTGTCCCCAAAGTATTCCCCGACCATACCTCATTACTTAAACATTGTGAGGTAGATGCCCTTATTATCCAACATAGGAGTGGGCTTCTTTAGCATCATATGACTCTATGTGACCAGGTATACACTTACAACAGAACAGGGATCAATGATGTTATTATACACATAGGTTAAATATATCCCCAGAACAAAGAAGAAACCTGTGGGTCAGAGCAAGAGCTCACAGTAAGTAACTCCTATCCGAGAAGAGGCCATGCCAGCACACCTGAGTACCAGGGTTGTGCAGGCAAAATCATTTCATTTTGTTTAGTTTCCTGTGTTGTTTGCAGGTTTGCTTTGTTTTAATTCATTTTCATTTTGTCATTGGTTTTATAAATTTTCATTTCAAGGAACCTTTATGGCTGCTGCCCAAATAAGAAAAATCACAACAGAAAAAAACTCTAAACAAGTGATTCAAATTAAACAATGTAACCATCAATGAAACACTGTAATAAAAAATGAAGTTAAAAAATGGGTACCCTCAGACCGAACACAATCAAAATTGTTACTTTGGGAAAGAAGGGATCTCAGTGGGGGAGACCCAAAGCATATGTATAATATATATAATCTCCAGTTGCTTCCTACTGCTATTTTTGGACATCTCAGCAGCATTTGACACAATTTTCCCATCAAACACTGCTCAACCAACTCCACACATTGGTATTCAACTGGATCCACTCTTATCTGTCCCAGTGTACCCTGTAGATAAAAATGGGACACTGCACCTCAGCACCCTTCACCCTACCCCAAGAAGTGCACCAAGGGTCTGCATGCTCGTCCTTACTCTTCAACATTTACGTATGGCCCCTATGCCCAACCATACAGAAGTTCTGCGTCTGCTATCAAATCTACGCTGATGATATAATGATCTATATTCCATTCTCCACAGCTGCTCCTGACAACTCAGAGCTTACAGCCTACTTCAGAGAAATAGTCTACTAGCTAAGGCTCCCCAACCTGGCAGTCAACTTCAACAATATTGAAATCCTCTACATCATAAATGACTCCGCCTTCTTGCCCCCACCTCCATCAAAATAGACAACACAGACCAAAACCCAAGTCAAATACTTTGGCATCATACTGGATCAGCAACTAACCTTCCAGCCCCACATCTGAAACATTACCAGGACAGTTTGCATCAAGCTCAAAATGCTATAGAACCTACGCCCCCTTCTCCCCACCAAACACTTCCGTGCAGTATGCCAGGCCTCCATTACTCCAGTCCTGGACTAATGCAACTGCATATACCAGGACCTCCCAAAATCCACCATTCTTCCCCTACAGCTAGCCCAAAACACTGCCACACGCACCATTTTTGGAGTCTACAGATGCAACCACGTAATGCCCACACTAAAATCCACTGGCTGCCAATCACTTCAAGAATTAAGCACAAAGCCCTCACCATTATTCACAAAGCCCACTACAACACCACATCAGAACAACTCGATACTCTAATCAGCACTCCCTGAACTAACAGGCCATAAAGACAGAGCACTCAAAACCTTCTGGACCTGCCCTCACAAATCTGCAAGAGCACCCAATATGCTTGCCTAAGGGCCTTCACATTTTATGCTCCCACACTCTGGAACGCATTGTGTCATGAGGTAGACAGCACTGAGCCTGGGATAATAAAGGGAAATGGAAAAGAAGAGCTTACCTCACAGCCACATGAGCAGTTAATACATTCAGGTTGCAGAGAAGCAAAGAACGGAGGAACAAACTTTCCTCATAGCATTAGTGACGCAGTAGAAACTCAGAGTCCTAATCATGCTCACCTGAGGAAAGAATCACGTACAACGTACAACAAGCAGGGAGATAAAACCAGGTGGGAAATCCCACAGAGAAGGTAGGAGAGGCAGAGTCAGGGAAGCCAGAGGAGTCAGATCCAGAAGGGGATTGAGACTCAGGAGCAGACACAGAGAGACACGCTGTCACGGAGAGAGGGGGCAGAGTGGAAGCAAGCTGTTGAACCAGAGAGTGCTGGGAGAAGCAGTGCAAGAGACTTCTAAGCCAGAGGGGTCCTCGTGCCGGGGAAGGCAACCAAGCAGGTAGAGAGCAAACGTCACACCCAGGAAAGCTCACTGAAGCCAGGAAGTGATTACAGCTCAGCTAAGCCTAATGCTTGGAACTCCCGGAGAAAGGCAGCTTACACCCCAGAGAAGAAGCCCTGGCTAACAGAGGAAGGGCTGGAAACTTTCTATGCCAGAAAGAAAGATAAGTACCCTGCTTTCTACAGAGGGAAGGAAGGGGGTCCTTTTATAAAGAGCCAAGCTTACAGTGTGTTAGAAAACCCTTATTGGAAGGGGTATTGGAAAGAAACCCCAAGCACAGCTCCTTATGTCCATGTCGGCACAGAACAGTCTCCTCTCATAGAAACTGAGGTCTCTCAGGGGCAAGGTTGTGAAACCAGCAATGCTGAAGCATGGTGCCCGTTTACAGGACCAGGTCCTGATTTGATGCAGTGGGAAAGTTCAAACCCGGAGAGTATTCCAGAACCCATGGATTGTGCTCTATGTATTTCTGACGAGATAGACTCTCTATGTTAAAAAGCAAGAAGAAGCATTGTTATCTTTTGAAAAGCTTTTATTTTTCTGTGAAGCAACAGTTTATTTTTGTTACCATTATCTGATGTATCCAGAAGGCAATCCTCAAAGGAAGGGGAATAAAGCCCAGCTTTAATTATACTCGGACACACGACTACAGAGTATTCTTTTAAGAAACAGAGCTATACCCCATATCTAGGTGGTCGCCTAAGGAGGGTATAATCTCACAATTGACCCCAACATTTCAGGGCATCCAATCGCCTCATACCTTCAAGAAGCACCTCAAAAGATACCTTTTCCGGGAGCATTACAGCATAGACATGCAAATCGGACTTCCACATGAACAACCCATCCAAAAGCATAACATTCCTCCTTTCACTGAACCTTCTCATTTGGAGATTTTCTTAAAACTCACTCTTTGGTTTGAGTATGTTTTGTCAAGAGGTTCAATGTTTCGCTAGCATGTTTAGCGAAATCTGAGTCTGTATAATGAGATTTTCTGGGCAATCATTTGTTGCTTTAGATCTTTATTTGATTTTTGTATAATTGTTACCAATGGATATTTGTATCAGTCTTCCCATGATGTGGACTGTTGAGCTATTATCTGTTTTCATTATAGTAAACATGATGTGTTTTTTCTTCTTTTTTCTCTTGTCTGCTGTTTTTATTTTATTGTAAATTACTGAAATATTTAATAAAAAAAAGTGTCTTCTGCAGCAGACTGGCTAACCTATTGAAGAGAGCTTTAAACTAGATTTGTTGGGAATGGGTGAAGAACATAACATAAGAACATGATATGCCATACTGGGTCAGACTAAGGTCCATCAAGTCCACTATCCTGTTTCCAACAGTACCTAGCAAGTATCTAGCAGGTTCCCAAAAAGGCAAACAGGTACCACAATGCTTGTCCCAAGGCAAGCAGTAGATTTCCTGGGTCCTCTTTAATGGTTTATTGAACTTTATCTATTTAACATTTCTTATATAACATTTCTTATATAACCTTTCCTCCAAGAACTTGTCCAAACCTTTTTTAAACCCAGCTACACTAACAGCTTTTATTACATCCTCCAGTAACGAATTCCAGAGTTTGATTGCACGTTGAGTGAAAAAATATTTTTTCTTATTAGTCTTAAATGGGTTATATTGTAGTTTCATTGCATGTCCCCTAGTTTTTCTACTTTTTGATGCCCTAAACAATTGATCTACGTTTACCCATTCCACTCCATTCATTAATTTATAGACCTTTCTCATATCTCCCCTCAGCCATCTCTTTTCCAGGTTGAAAAGCCCTAACCTTTTTTAGCCTTTCCTCATAGGGGTATCCTTCCATCCTCTTTATCATTTTGGTGGTACTTCTCTGTACCTTTTCTAATTCCGTTGTATCCTTTTTAAGATATGACGACCAGAATTGCACGCAATATTCAAGATATGGCGACCATAATTGCACCATGGAACGATACAGAGGTATTAAAATACCCTTGGTTTTATTCCCCATTCCTTTTCTGGTGATTCCTAGCATTCTATTTGCTTTCTTGGCCACCCCTGCACACTGGGTGGAGAGTTTCAATGTATTATCCACAATGATGCCTAAATCTTTTTCCTGGGTGATGGTTCCTAATGTGGAACCTTGCATTGTGTAACTACAGTTTGGGTTGTTCTTTCCTAGGTACACAACTTTTCACTTGTCCACATTAAATTTCATCTGCCATTTGAACATCCAGTCTTCCAATTTATCAAGGTCCTCTTGCAATTTTTCACAATCCTTTTGGGTTTTAACAACTTTAATAATTTTGTGTCAATTGCAAATTTGATCAACTCACTCATTATTCCCATTTCCAGATCATTTATGATTATGTTAAAAAGCAGCAGACCCAGCACAGATCCCTGGAGTACTCCACTATTCACCTTTCTCGATTGAGAAAATTGGCCATTTAGCTCTATCCTCTGCTTTCTATCTTTTGACCAGTTTCTGATCCACGATAGTACACTGCCTCCTCTCCCATGATTTTTTAAATTTCGCCATGAGTGTCTCATGAGGGACCTTATCAAATGCTTTCTGAAAATCCAGATGTTGTTGTTGTTAAGTGCCGTCGAGTCGGAGTCGACTCATGGCGACCCTCTGGATAGCTATCCTAAATTGTGTTCGGTCTTCAGTCAGGCGGCTCATTGTTGACAGACTGGTACCCGTAGCTGCTGTTATTGTATCGATCCATCTCATTGCTGGCCTTCCTCTTTTGCGTTGACCTTCTATCTTGCCAAGCATAATGTCTTTCTCTAATGATCTCTCTCTTCGCATGATGTGTCCAAAGTATGAAAGTCGAAGTCTTGTCATCTGAGCTTCTAAAGAAAGCTTAGGTTTGATCTCCTCTAGTACCGACTGGTTTGTTCTTCAGGCAGTCCATGGTATACACAGTATTCGCCGCCAGCACCATAATTCAAAGGCATCAATTTTCTTCCTGTCTATCTTTTTCACTGTCCAGCTTTCACATCCATATGATGTTATTGAAAATACCATGGCTTGAACAAGTCGAATCTTTGTATGGAGAGAGACATCTCTGCTCTTGAGAATCTTATCTAGGTCTTTCATAGCCATTCTGCCAAGAGCAATGCGTCGTCTGATTTCTTGACTGCTTGTTGCTTCTTTATTGATAGTTGATCCAAGTAGGCTAGAGTTGTTCACAATTTCAATTTCTTCTCCTTCAACGATGAACCTGTTGATTATGCCAGTTGTGAAGATCTTTGTCTTCTTTACATTAAGGTGCAGGCCCATTTTGAGACTATGTTCTTTGATTGTGAGAAGCAAATGTTTCAGATCATCTTCACTTTCAGCCAGTAATGTGGTATCATCAGCATAGCGAAGGTTGTTGATGAGTCTTCCACCAATCTTCACACCTCTGTTGTCTTCATACAATCCTGCTTCTCTGATGATTTGTTCTGCATATAAATTAAACAGGTAGGGGGAAAGTATGCAGCCTTGTCTTACACCTTTGCTTATTTTAAACCATTCTGTTTCTCCTTGTTCCGTTCGAACTGTTGCTTCTTGATAAATGTACAGATTGCGCAAGAGAACGATCAGGTGTTCTGGTATACCCATGCTTCTTAATGTGGCCCAGAGTTTCTCATGGTTTACACAGTCAAAAGCCTTGCTATAGTCGATAAAGCACAAATAGATATCCTTTTGGTATTCTTTAGTCCAGATACACTATCTCAACTGGGCTGCCTTTGTGTACCTGTTTATTCACACCTTCAAAAACATATAACAGATTAGTAAGAAAAGACTTTCCTTGGCCAAATCCATGTTGGCTTTCTCCCATTAAACCATGACTATCTACATGTTCAGTAATTTTGTTCTTTATAAAGGTTTCTACCATTTTGCCTAGTACTGACGTCAGGTTCACTGGCCTGCAGCTTCCCTGATCACCCTTGGAACCCGTTTTAAAAATTGGCGTTACTTTGACCATCCTCCAGTCTTCAGGCACTACAGATGATTTTAATGATAGTTCACATATTACTAATAGTAGGTCTGCAATCTCATATTTCAGTTCTTTCAGTACCCTCAGATGCATACAATCTGGTCCAGGTGATTTGCTACTCTTCAATTTATCAAATAGTTGTAATATATCTTCCTGGTTTATCGATATTTTTTGCAATTCTTTTGATGCATCACCTTTAAATACCATTTCAGGCATGGGTAATTTCCTTACATCTTCTTCAGTAAAAACCAGAGCAAAGAATTCATTCAGTCTCTCTGCTATGACCTTGTCCCCTCTTAGAGCCCATTTTACCCTTCTATCATCTAATAGTCCAACTGACTCTCTCACAGGCTTTTTGATATAATGTACTTGAACAATGTTTTATTATGTGCTTTTGCTTCCATGGCATGCTTTTATTTTCAAATTCTCTCTTTGCCTGCCTTATCAATGCCTTTCATCTAACTTGCCAGTGCTTTGTTTTTTTATCCAGTTTTCACCATTTGGCTCCTTTTTTCATTTCCTGAAAGATGCTTTTTTGCCTGCAACAGCCTCTCTGACCTCACCTTTAAACCATGCTGGCAGTTTTTTGGACTGACTTCCACTTTTCTTAGGGGTATGTTTACTAAAACCCCGGTAAAGTGCGGGCCGCAGTAGTGTGCGGGTGCCATATAAGGAGTGGGCGTTCCCCGTTGAAGAAAAAATGCCGTAATTTACATATGCGCTAAGGTGCGCGGCGCCCATGTTCGCCCCGCACCTTAGCGCATGGGATAGCTGCGCGAGAGGCATAAGTGGCGCGCTGAAGTGCAAGAAAACGAACAGAGCCACAGCACAATGGTTAAGACACTGACCAACAGTGCAAGGATCAGGGGGTTCGATGCCCCACAGTGCCCTATGAAGACGGCTGGCTAAGGCAGCAATTTATGGGGCATAGTAAGGCAACATGCTGATGTTTTTGGCGGCATATTAATACTGGGCGGCATAAGGCGCTGATGTCTATGGAGGCAGTATAATACTGGGAGGTATAAGTGGCGCGCTGAAGTGCAAAAGAAAGAACAGAGCCACAGCACATTGGTGAAGACACTGAACAACAATGCAGGGATCAGGGGTTCAATGCCCAAAGTGCCCAATGAACAAGGCTGGCTGAGGCATTACATATTATGGGGAAGATTGCTTTAGGAGACATTTTATGCATATTTTAATTACCACTACTAGCAAACGCACTCCCAAAGCGTGTTAACAGCAGGTGCCCTATAAGGCACATTTTAAAGTGCACTGTCAGCCAAGGCACCCTAGATTGTTGCTTAAAGGGCACTTTAGAGGTTGCCGTATGAGATACCGCAAGGTCAGTGTACTGTTTTTTATGGCAGCACTGTGCAGTTTAAGGAATGAAAAGCATACGTAGGTGCGCTGACAGGCAAGGAGGAGCAGCAGTGGAGCACAATGGTTAAGGCACTGACTGCTGATACAGGGATCATGCGTTTGCTCCCCGTGTGCCTAATACGTAAGGCTGGCTGTGGCATCAGCTTTGCATTGTACATATTTTGTCCTGCAGCACTTTATATTTATGTTATTAATTGCTGCCAGCAAACACGCCCTCATGTGCCGTAATTGAAGGTGCCACATAAGGCACCCTATAAGGCACTCCATAGGGCACATTAGAAATTGCACTGTCCGCCACAGCACCCTAAAATGTCCCCTATAGGGCACCCTATAGGTTGCGTCACAGGAGAATGTATAGTGCACCTTATATGGACGGGAACCATAAGGTTCCCTATAGGGCGCCCTAAAAAGCACCCTCAGAGGCATCTTATGGGTACAGTACGCTGAGGGTGTTTTTGCTGGCATCAAAATATGTACATTAAAAAAAAATAATGCATTGGACAACCCTATCAAATAACCCCACTGTGGGTTTGAACCCATGATTTCTAGCTTCAGAGGCAGTGCAGTAACCATTGGGCTACAGCTCTATAGCTGCTGGCAAGCCCCTGGCTGGCTGCAGAGAGCATGCATGTCACCACACAGACAGTCTGCTGTGGTCACCAGGATAGGGTTAGCCTACCCATACCCATGATGCACTGCACATGCAAATCATCTGTTTATGTTCTGTCCTGTCTTCCTCCTTCTCTCTCACTGTCCTTTTAAAAGATTGTACATTTCCTTTCCTTTTCCATGGGCCTTGGCCTCCTTTTATTGCTTTGTTTTTACTTGTACACCGCCTTGGTTCCCGGAAAGGCGGTTTTTTATCAAATACAATAAAACATAAAACATAAAACATAAACATAAGATGGGCAATGCACCCCACAGCACCTCGGCCCGGGAGAGGGAAGTGACCATGTGCACCCACACACCACCTCGGCCTGGTAGGGGGTACTGACCATGTGTTTTACTGGCACAGAGTAGCTACACACATCACATTGTGCGGGTACTGTGCTCACCCTGACGGTGCAATGAGGCGGCCAGGACCAGGTCCATAACACCTTCCATGACTGAAAGAGGCCATGCTGGTGGTCTAAAGCAGTGGGAATGTGTGAGATATGTAGCTTCTGCACAAACACCTTGGATATCTGTCTGTTTCATTCAGGTGTAGCCCCCATGGACCTCTAGGTGGGCCATGTACCACCCCCCTCCTCCTCCTCCAGGGCTGAGGGCAACAAACAGGGTCTCCCATCAATAGATCTACATTCTACCTCCCTGCAAAGGTGGCAGTAGAGGGGACCATCAACACGGGTCCTGCTGAGGATCAGACACCCCACAGGGCAATCAATGCAGCTCTATACACATCCATACCACAATAGCAGACAGACATTAGGCCTGGATATGGTGAGCTGCACCCCACCACTATCTGATATTCTCCTGCAGCAAGTCATCAGCCACTGCACCCCCACAAGCTGCTCCATCAAGACACATACCAGCTGCAAACAGTGTGCTAGTTAGTCCACAGTGCATGTTCCCAGTGGAGATGTATGCACCCAGAACTGGGATGTCAGCATACACAGCAAGCAGTTACATCAGTGACTGGGCCCCAAAAAGAAACCCATATCTATCACATGAGAGAAACACTATATAGCACTATGGGGGTGCCTAGCCATGCTGTGGTCACTGCACAGTCAGGGTGAGAGTGATCTCTCAGCAGGACATACTGAGGTCACCCTGTCTGTGTAGGTGGTGGCCGGGCACTAATATGTCCCAGTCAGTGCCCTATGCCCTGTGTAGATGCACCCTGGCCAGGCCACCCTGTCCGGCCTATACCCATGGTACCCTGCTCCTCATTATGCACATTGGCAGCCCAATACTGGCAACATTGCTGGCAGTGTGGGCTGTGGAAGGTGTTTGCAGCCACCACATACTGGATAGGCAGACAGCCACCCCCACACCTATGCCGGCATTGTGCTACTATAGAGGAGTCCAGCAGCCATACCCACCACACCAGTCCTGGGCACAGTACAGGCATGGATATGGGATGCACTACTGTTGGGGGTCACTCCCCAGGGTAGTAAACACTGTCAGAGACCAGACCTGCAGCGCACACCGCAGACATCACAATGATTGTTATGGTGGAGGTCAATGAGCAACATGTGCTTAACGTAGGAATAGATATCTGCCAGTTATCATGGACAACGTTTGATAGCTGTGTACCATATACCCAGGTGTAGGGTGGCAGTGCTAAGGTATGCAACTGCTAGTATTGGGGGATACAGGCAGGGCCCAATGTCCTGCCTCTCTAGGAGGCATTGGCCAATGGGGCCGGGGGGGGGGGGGGTGTCTGGCCCTGTTGGCTGCTGCTTTACGGCAGAGTGTCCGAACTCCAGTCCTGGTGTTCCAACCACTGTTCGGGTTTTCATGCTGTCCCTCATAAATATGCATGAGCTACATCAGCATACCATGGGGGTGGTGCAGAGATATGCAGCACAGGCATCTTTAGAAGAGGCAGCATGGATCCTGAATGGTGTGGGGCCCTCCAGGACTGCATTTGGGAGACTCTGCTCTGGGTAATGCGGCTGTTTATGGTGTCTGTGTTTTGTGTGGTAAAATATAGGTGTGTGAACCATGCGTATGTTCTCAGCCATAAAGGTTTCTCCTTACTATCACGGTTTAGTTGTAGGAAAAATATGTGGACTGAATTGGCAGTAGCCCCAGCTGGGCTTTGAACCTGTGACCTTCTGTTTCTGCACATGCTGTCTGTGTGCACTGCACTACAGTGTTGCCACAGATATGCTGTGTTCCCTGGGGAGTCCATGACTGTACATCTGACAGAGCCTGTCTGTTACGGTGGACAGTGCCAGCCTGCACAGGCCTAGGCCACTGTCTGCTGTGGTTTGCAGCCACTGCCCCCTCCACCACCTGTACCCTTCTGCCAACATGCAGACATGTCCCTATCTGGAAAAAGCATATGACCTGATTGAGTTGTGGCACTCCAGGACTGAATTTGGGGGACTTGGCTGTCGGTAATGCCCATTGTTATGGTTTGTGTGCGGTGTGGGGTAAAATATAGGTGTTGGAACCATGCTTATGTTCTCTGCCATACAGGAGTGTCTGTACTATCACTGTTTAGTGGTGGGTAAAACAATGGGGACTGGGTTGGCAGGAGCCCCAGCTGGGATTTGAACCTGTGACTCTCTGGTCCTACAGGCACTGGCTGTGTCTGCTGCACCACACTGTGGCCACAGAGACAGTGCAGTCTCTGGAGATAGGAAACCTGCCCGCACAAGTCAGACACCCTGCTCTGCACAATTTTACTGTGGGCTCTTTTACCTTGTATGGGGACAGGGGTGCAATTAAACCTCAAAAATGACCTCCAAAAAAGGGGAACAAACAAAACCAAGCTGGGCAACAGTGATATTAATGGGCAACCAGGAAAAACACTCCCAGGAAAGCTCCATTAAAATGCAGTGATTTTTGAACGAGTCTACGGAGCGTAGACCCTTCCAAAAATCATTTCTTTCTTTTGGAGCTTTCCTGGGAGTGTTTTTTCTGGTTGCCCATTAATATCACTGTTGACCAGCTGGATTATGGATTATTTGGAATGTTTTGTGGTCATTTTCAATTTATATTTGCTGTTTTGTTCTGTGCACATGTATCACACTGCTCACGTTTTTCAGGTTTCCCCGGTTTTGCTGTACATTGCTGACGGAAATGGTTTCTCTTCCCTTTAAATGGGCTCTAACGTGAGGGTTTCACTCGCGGTATTTTTAATGCCCAGATTCAGCCCCGCTCCTGTGCGGGGAGCCTCTCCCCTCCCACTCTCCACCCATTGACCCCGTCCCCTCGCCCCTCGGGAGCCTTCCTCCACCCTCCGTAAGTGTTTCCCCGCCTCTATCGCACATGAGTGCCCCGCACACGTGCGCCGGCCCGTTAATGTGACGCGCACGCGTGCGCAGCACTTAAGAGCACTTAAGTGCATCATTAGCATCCGCTCTTGTGTGCCGTGCACGTGTGCACGGTTTAGTAAACATACCCCTTAAAGTGTGGAATATATCTGGTTTGGACTTCCAAGATAGTATTTTTAAACAATGCCCACGCTTGATGTAATCTTTAAATTTTGCAGCTGCTCCTTTTAGTTTTTTTCTTAGCTATTTTCCTTATTTTATCATAGTCTCCTTTTTCAAATTTAAAAAGTAGTACCGTTGATTTCCTTGCTGTTCTTCCTCCATTTATTACATCAAATGTGATCATGCTATGATTACTGTTACCCAGTGGCCCCAACACCTTTACCTCTTCCACCAGATACTGTGTTCCACTAAGGACTAAGTCTAAACTTGCTTTTCCTCTTGTTAGTTCATGAACCAGCTGCTCCAAGAGGCAGCCATTTATTTCATCTAGAAACTTATCTCTCCAGCATGTCCTGCCATGACACTGATCCATTCGATACCAAGGTAATTTAAATAATCCATTATTATTATTGTGATGTAACTTTTGTTAGCTTCCCTGATTTCTTTTAGCATTTCATCATCCATGTGTTCATTCTGGCCAGGCAGTCAGTAGTACACCCACTGACATCATTCATGAAATGGTAGTGTCTTTTGTTTCCTGCAAAACTTTAATCCTGTGTGACTCAATGCCCTCCCTAACATAGAGCACAGCAAAAATTTGATCTACTCTATCATTGCGATATAGTTTGTACCCAGGTATCACAGTGTCCCACTGGTTGTCCTCCTTCCACCATGTCTCTGATATTCCAATCATATCTAACCTCTCATTTAGTGCTATATATTCTAACTCTCCCATCTTAATTTTTAGACTTCTAGCAATTGCATACAGGCATTTTAGAGGTTGTATTTTTTTCATATGAATCTGGTTATCAGTAGACAGGGGTAATTTGGAATCTTTCAGCTCTGTCTGCTTAGTACTTAAGGGCATCTGGGTTACTTTTATCTTTATTTGAACCTCTCTGTTGGGATGCCCTAACTTCCCTCTTTTGCAAGTATCCTTCAAGGATACATCTTTCTGAACCATACACTCTTGGGCAACTGTCAGCTTTTCCCTATTATCTAGTTTAAAAGCTGCTCTATCTCTTTTTTAAGAAAGCCTCCAGGTAAGTAGAAGCCCTCAGGAAAGTGAAACATATAATACCTCTGTAGAAATAGGTAAAAGGGGCAATGTCTAGAAAGCAGTGGGCATGAATGCCCGTAGTATGAGAAATAAGATCCCAGATGTTGAGACTTTAATGGAAGAGGCCGATTTGGATTTACTGGCAGTAACAGAGACATGGTTCATGGACAACCATGACTGGGATGTAATTATATTGGGTGATACTTTATTCAGGAAGGATAGGGTAGGAAAAAGGAGAGAAGGAGTGGCACTATATGTAAAAAATAATATTAAAGCTACAGAATTTCAGGGAAGGAGGAAGCGCTGTGGGTTAAAGTAGAAAGAGGGAATGGGGAATACAATTGCATTAGTGTGATATACAGATCTTTACAGGCAGAAGTGGACAGAGATTTAATTGAAGACATTTGCAGTATTGCCATGAAAGGAGAAGTGCTACTAATAGGTGATTTCAATATGCTGGACATCATTTAGAAGGAGATCCTGGATTCCCTACAGGGAGAATTATTCCAGCAACTGGTAACAGAACCCACAGGTGAGGGGGGGGGGGCATACTGGACCTGGTGCTTACCAATGGGGAAAGTGTTTTTGTTGTTATAGTGGGAGTTCATCTCACATTCCAGTGATCACCAGTTGGTGTGGTTCAGCATTAGGACCAGGGCTTATAAAGTCCATTCAAAACTGAAGATCCTAGACTTTAGCAAAACTAACTTTGCCAAAATGGGACAATACCTCAAGGAGTCGTTAGTGGGATGGGAACAGCTGGAGGATGTAGAAAACAATGGGCAAAACTGAAAGGGGATATTTTAAGGGCAACAAACCTTTTTGTTAGGAAATGTGGCAGAGACAGCCTGCCTCTGCGTCCAAGAGGAAGAAGACCTTCCCAGCCCTGAGAATTCCCCAGAGCCAGGGCTACCAATGCAGAGTGGAGGAAGAAGAGCCTAGGGTCAGCCAAAGTTGAAGGAGCTGTGTGGGATCCATCCTGAGATTTAGAGATTACCCTGCACCTTGGAGAGATCTAGGTCAGAGGGTTGGAACTGGGGACCTGGGGAAATGGAATGGGCTGATATTCCTCCCTGGAAGGGCAAGGAGAATATAATGCAGCTTCCCCAGTACCAAGGGGCTTCTCTGTCCTGGAGTGAGCCCCCACGTGAGTTTACAGCAATTTCTGAGATGCCAGAATCTATGGAGCTGGAACAAGCCCAACCCTGGGATTGTATTTGGGAGGACATGGGCTACCAGGAAGTTGGATCCTCAGGTGTGTGAATTTATTTTTAGTGACTTTGGGCTGGGCTGGAGAATGCCTAGGGGAGGTGTGGGCGGAAGGCTTCCCCAATCCTACATTAGCCTATTGAGGAGTAAGGGTTTTGCCCAGGTTTGTATTAATGGTTTGAAACTGTGGAATGGATTGATGAACTGATGTGGATATTATGAACTGTTTCTTATTGAGGAAACAGCAGCAAGAAGCCCTTTGGATGGGGCTGAGCTGATATGGACTTATAGCCTTGTGTGGTATCCAGGGTAGTGTGACTGGCTAAGTTTGGGTATTGCACTAGGAGGAAAAACCAGACCAACTTAGTTTGAGGCTTTGCTAGTTACTCCACAGACTGTACCCATAGTAGCTGAGTTTTTTAAATTTTCTTTTGTCTAATGGGCTGATTTAATTCTGATGGATGTCTACTGGGGTGGCAGAATGGGGATGCACTCTAAACCCTCCAGCTGATGCCAGAGCATCTCAGCAGAGCACTCAGGACCTTGAAGCCAGGGTTGCACACATCAGGCCCGGACATGTGACAGTAAATAAATGTAAAAAGAAAAGGAGGCCACTATGGTTCTTGAAAGAAGTAGTTGAAAAGATGAAGAAAACAAGGGTGACCGTCATAAAATACAAGAGATCACAAAAAGTAAAAGACAAGCATCAGTATTTGGGAAAACTTAAAGAAGCTAGAAACGTAATCAGGAAAGCAAAGATACAAATAGAAGAAAACATAGCCAATGCAGTAAAATGGGGGTAGGGTGGGGGGACAAGACATTTTTCAGATATGCTAGTGAGAGGAGGAAGGGCAAAAGTGGTATTGTCAGACTCAAAGGTGAAGGGGAGGAATATGTAGAAGCTGATGAGGATAAAGCTGAATTGCTTAGCAAATATTTTTATTCTGTGTTCACAGATGAAGGGCTAGGAGCAGAACTTCAGAAAACATCCACAAATAGGAACAGTAGAGAAGGGGATCTTGAACGAGAGTGTGTTTGCGAGGAACTAGCTAAACTAAAAGTAGACAAAGTGATGGGGCCAGATGGGATACATCCCAGAGTATTGAAGGAACTTGGAGAGGTTCTAGTGATTATGCTGTCTGATCTTTTCAATGCTTCTTTAGAGTCGGGAGTGTTCCCAGAGGACTGGAGAAGGACACAAGTGGTCATTTTACACAAAAGTGGAAGTAAGAATGAAGTTGGGAACTACAGGCTGGTTAGTCTGACCTCTGTGGTGACTAAATTAATGGAAATGCTGCTAAAGCAAAGGATAGTGAGGTTTCTGGAGTCCAATGGATTGCAAGATCCGAGACAGCAAGGATTCACCAGAGGCAGGTCTTTTCAGACAAATCTAAATCATTTTTTGACTGGGTGAACAGATAGTTGGACTGAGGGAGAGCCCGAGATGTGGTGTACTTAGAAGTCTTTGATACCATTCCTCACAGACGACTTATAAATAACTTGAGCATCCTAGGAATGGACCCTAAAGTGACTGACTGGGTTAGAAATTGGTTGAGTGGGAGGCAACAAAAGGTACAGATAAATGGAGCTCACTCTGAGCAGAAGGATGTTATCAGTGATGTGCCGCAGGGATCTGTCCTTGATCCAATTCTTGTTAACATTTTTTGTTAGGAATATTGCAGAAGGACTGTCGGGTAAGGTTTGCCTCTTTGCATATGATTCCAAAATCTGCAATAGGGTAGACACCCAGGAAGGAGTAGACAACATGAGAACGGATCTTGCTAAGCTTGAAGAATGGTCAGCAATTTTGGCAGCTGAGATTTAATACTGAAAAATGCAGGGTCATGCATTTGGGCTGCAAAAGTCAAAAGGAGCAGTACAGTATAGGGGGTGAAGTACTGTAATTCTGTCCACAAAAGAAGAGTGGGACCTGATTGTTTCTGATGATCTTAAGGTGGCTAAACAGGTAGAAAAGGTGATGGTAAAAACCAGAAGGATGCTTGGGTGCATAGGGAGAGGACTGGCCAGGAGGAGGTGATAGTGCCTCTGTATAAGTTTTTGGTGAGACCTCATTTGGAGTATTGTGTGCAATTCTGGAGACCGCACCTTCAAAAGGATATAAACAGGATAGAGTATACCAAAATGGTTAGTGACTTCATCACAAGACATATGGGGACAGATTTAAAGATCTTAATATTTATACTTTGGAGGAAAAGTGGGAGAGAGGAGCTATGATAGAGATGTTAAAAAACCCCATGGCATAAATGCACAGGAAGAGAGCCTCTTTCATTTTAAAGAAAGCTCTACAATGAGAGGTCATGAGATGAAGGTGAAAGGGGATAGACTCAGGAGTAATATGCAAAAATATTTCTTTATGGGAAGAGTGGTAGATGCGTGGAACAGTCACCCAGTGGAGGAAGTAGAGACTAGGACAGTATCCGAATTCAAGAAAGCATGGGACCAACACAAGAGATCACAAGAGGCAAAAAAGGAACTATATTAGTTGGTATGGAAAGGAAGACTGGATAGGCCATATGGTCTTTTTCTGCTGTCAATTTCCATGTTTCTGTTTTGCATTTATTTTTAATTTTTTGGGTTTCTGACGGTGAACATTGATTTTAGAATATTTGCAGATGACATATTGTTGTTTTGTACTTTTATGATCACAGATGATGTCCAAACAACTAAACTAATTACTGATTTCAGTTACATTATTGGTGTACTGAGAATGAGTTAACTATAAATTTAAAAAAAATGAGACCTTAGTCGTGTTTTTAGACAAGTCATATGTTCTGCCTCAAAAGATTCAGCTTGCAGGACATAACATTTCTCTCTATGATGAGCTTTAGTACTTAGGAATTATGACAGATAAAAGATTGACCTTTAAAGGCCGGCTGAATTATAAGGTTGCTGGTTGCCATTCTGAAAGTACTCACATCAAGTCAATAGTACATACTTTCAATGTGAGTGAGCACATGGGTGGAGCATAGTCAAAGTGTGTCATTTTGCATGTATTTTATTTATTTAACTAGGCTTATATACCGCTTTTCTACCAGTCAAAGCAGTGTACATTCAAGTACTATATATATATTTTTTTAACTTGTCCCCAAAGGGCTCATAATCTATGTTTTTGGACCTGAGACAACAGAGGGTTAAGTGGCTTGCCCAAGGCCACAAGGAGCACGTGTGGGTCTAGAAACCCCAGTCCTTCCAGCCCAAGGTTGCTGTTCTCTAGCAGGATTTGAACCCCTGGCCCGCCAGGCCAAGGTAATTTGCCCCAACCACTCCTCCCTCCTAGAATAAAAAAAAGAATGTGTGTAAAATAGGTGCAGTCATTTGCACTAGCTCTAGGGATGTTGCTAGTGACTGCAGCTTTATTTATGTGCTTTAGTGACCACTTCTACTATTCTTTTTTTTTTTTTTTAAACTTTTATTTTCATTTTATAACAATAACAATACACACAGTAATAAAACAAGGATGATTGCATCAAAATAAAATGGAATAAACCGGAAAATAACCCCATCAACCCTCCCCCCCTATGCTTCTTCTCTAGATAATAAAAAAAAAAAGAAAAGAAAAGATATTAACCCAGGCATGGGGTCCATAGCAATTATGTTAGAACATAAACATAACAGTCATGATATACTATGGATCAAGAGAGAGATATAACTAGACAGTCAAGTGCGAGCATTTGGCCGACTGCACGAAATCTGTGAGTAATTTCCATTTAGACACCTGGTAGCGGGCCTGAAGGGAAGGGGTAGCCCTACGAGGAATTTGTTCAAACTTACTATATAGACAGACACAATTCCACCATTCTAGAGGACTCAGTGAAGAGCTATTTTTCCAATATTTCATGATTAACGATATGGCAATACCCATTAGAAAGTCAAGGAGGAAGTAAGCAGACTTCGGGAGAGAGGGGATGCCCGCTGCAGAACGGAGTCCCACTATTTTCCAGGAGAGTGGTTCAGTAAAGTGTAAGATGGATTGAATACGACCCCAGACCCGGCTCCAGTAGTGTTGTAGTGCGGGGCATTCGTACATGACATGAGTGAGGGTGCCTGTAGCTGCATGGCAAGTCCAACATTGATTACTCAGAGTGGAAGTCCATTTGGCCAGTCTATCAGGGGTATAGAAACAGCGATGGGCAAAGAAGAAAAGCGTCTGGGTTAAGGAAGCCGAGCGGGAAACACGAACCACTTTGCTCCAGAAGAGGTTCCAATGTTCAGGGGTTAGAGTTACACCCAATTCTCGCTCCCAAGTCTGCTGTGCAGAAGGGGGGACAGCATTCTGAGGAGCACAAAGAGTTTTATAAAAGGTGGAAGCAACACCGGACTGAGCCCCAATAAAGGAGACCACCTCAGTTATCCCTTGGTCATGAGGAGTTAGTGGGGGAAAAACCCCAGCACTCTTGAGACAGTGCTGCAACTGAAGCAGTTGAAAATAGTATTTAGAAGGAAGGCCAAACTCACAATGGAGCTCATTAATGGACTTCCAGCGAGCATTGTGAAACAGTTGATTGGGAGTCCAGATGCCTCTGGAATACCAGGGACTCCAGGCCACCGGCTTATGTTGAATTTGGAATCGAGCATTATGCCAAATTGGAAGCCTATCTAGTGGGCAAGCTAGGGAATCTAGGGAGCTGATGAGAACATTGAAGGAGCGAAGTGTATCCAGGAGCATTGGTGGATAGTGGGCATCCAGTGGGAAAGTCATTCCAGGGAGATAGCTAAGTGGAATGGGCTTACAGAGGTCTTCTTCTATATCTAACCATATTGGTCTGGACGGGAAAGAAGCGTCCAACCAACGGGCACCCTGTTTGAGAAGAAAAGAGAGGTGATAGTTGAAAAAATCAGGAAATCTTATCCCACCATGTTCCTTATCTGACTGAAGTTTATGTTTCGCTATTCTAGGCGGTTTGTTCTGCCACAAAAATCTGATCAACAGGCCCTCGATATCTTTGTAGGTATGTCGAGGGAGAAGGCACGGTAACATTTCTAAGACATAATTAACCTTGGGAACAATCATCATCTTTATGGTATCCATACGGCCCCACCACGTAAGAGTAAGTGGAGACCAACGTTGGGTGAGCTCACGGACCTTGGTGATTAAATTTTTGACATTAAAAGCGACGGTTTCTTCGAGAGGATAACAGTAATGTACCCCTAAATATTTTACCATACGGGGCTGCCATACAAAAGGAAAGGTTTGCAAGTCTGCTTGGTGAACCTGGTGGTTTAGGGGAAAGGCGACTGATTTGGTCCAATTAATTTTGTAACCTGAAAGTTGAGAATAGCGGTCAATTAGATCCAGAACAACAGATACGGAGTCTAAGGAAACAAAAAGCATAAGATCATCTGCATACGCTGAGACTTTTATATCCCGACGGGGAAAGGGAGCGCCGTGGATATGTGGAGACTGACGGATTAACAGGATTAGGGGTTCTAACGCAAGATCAAAAAGTAAGGGGGAAAGTGGGCACCCCTGACGGGTGCCTCTTTGCAGTAAAAATGGCTGGGACTTCAATGTGTTGGCACAGACACTAGCAGTTGGTTGAGAGTATAGCACTTGAAGGCAACGGAGAAAATTATCGCCGAAACCAAACCAACGGAGGGTCGCAAATAGGAATGGCCATTCTAGCCGGTCAAAGGCTTTTTCGGCATCTAGGGAAAGGCCAACCAATGGACGATCGTGGGAGGCCATATTAGTTAGTACATGACAAAGAGTCCTGGCATTATCAGCAGTTGATCTGCCGGGAATAAATCCACATTGATCTGGATGTATTAAAGTGGTCATTTTGTGAGAGAGCCGAGTAGAAAGAATAGTGGCGAAGATTTTATAATCTGCGTTAAGCAGGGAGATGGGTCGGTAATTGGCTGTCAGGTGTGGGTCTCTCCCCTCCTTCTCAAAGACCACTATGTTGGCCTCTGAAAAGGAACCAAGGGAGGATCCGTCGGCTACTAGGGTAGTAAAGTATTGCTGCAAAAACGGGGCCAGATCAGAGCTGAAAGTTTTGAAGAACTCAGCCGGAAGGCTGTCTGGACCCGCAGCACGGCCGGAGGCACATCTTTTAATTGCATCCTGTATTTCCACAAGAGTAAACGAATGATCAAGGGCCGTGCATTCCTCAGCCGAGAGAGTAGGACGCTGTACACCAGCTAACAAGCGGTCGAAATGTTCAGGAACAAACTCACATTCAGATTTATACAAGCTAGCATAAAAATCGCGAAAAAGCTCTAAAATCTCATGATCTTTTGTGACAAGGCCATTCCCAGATGGGCTTCGGAGAGCTGCTACCCGTTTGGCTTCTTTTTTCCCCTTCAAAGCATTAGCTAGTAGTTTACCAGCGCGATTATTTTCCCGGTAATACAATCCCTGCTGGGATGCTATATTTCTAACAGCGGCATTATGCAAAATCTTGTTGTACTGAAAACGGAGACGTTGCAAACGAAGCAGAACACATGGGTCTGTTCGGGACGTAAGAATACGTTCACCAGCCTGTATCTGTTGTTCAAGGATCACCAATTGTTGCCTTCTTTGTTTCCCAAGACGGATTTGATAACTAGTCACCGTGGCTCGAATAGACGCCTTAAAACCCTCCCACCAGGCCCAGTTCGTTGTGTCAAGGGGAGAGTTAAAATGAAAGTAATCTTGTATGGCAGCCCGTATTACAGTTTGAAAATCCTGTTGGTCTAGGAGAGACCTATCAAAAGACCATGCTCGGGGACTTGCATTTTGCGCAGCAGTGTGTATCGTAAAAGATATGGCAGCATGGTCTGAAATGTGCAAGGGGTGAATCTTAGCCATACCAATCTGCGATACCAATGTTTTAGATAAAAGAAAAAAATCTATTCGGGATTGTGATTGGTGAGGAGCGGAGAAAAAGGTAAAATCCAAATCAGAAGGATTCAATAACCTCCATATGTCCACCAAAGCCAAATCAGCGATCATAGCTGTAAGTATGGAGAGACTCTTGGGTGGACCACAGGTTCTAGGCGGCTGCCGATCCACCAAAGGGTCGAGGACCTGATTAAAGTCTCCTCCCAGTATTAGTGGGGTATGAGCGGAGGCTTGCGCAGCTTGTGCAATTTTAGCAAAAAAACCAGGATTGTCAACATTTGGAGCATAAATACAAATACACGTGAATTCTAGATCCCCCACTTTGAGATGAGCGCGAGCCCATCTACCCTCATTATCTGAGCTAATATCTAGCACGGTGGCCTGCAGGGATTTCTTAACAAGTATGGCAACACCACAGCGTTTAGCAACAGCGGGAGAATACGCCACAACAGCATAAGGCTTGACATTAAGCTTTAGTGTTTCTTTAGCATTTAAATGCGTTTCTTGAAGCAGTACTAAATCAGCATGCTCAGTATTCAAATAGCTAAGAATTTTCTTCCTTTTGATTGGACTATTGATACCTTTGACATTCAATGATAAGAGCTTACAGAAAGCCATCTAGTAATATACAAAATTCTGAGAGAACATGAAGTTGCACATTATTCCCTAAACTATGCATATTGGTAGCAAATGACTGTACACACGACATGAAATAATAAACTTTTGGTAGAAAGCATAAATAACCCCAAAAAAAAAAAGAGACAGGCACCGAAGTGCACTAGAGAAGAATCAAAAACCCCAACTATTACTGGCGACCATGAGTCTGCGGGGGGAAGCCCCAGAGAAGGCCCGATACTGGCCATACTCCCTGCAGCAGGAACAAGTCCCGGGAGCCACCGAAGGGTGCAGAGAAGCAGGATGGCGGTTCAAAGAAGTAGGTCAGGAGAGCAGTCCAACCGCGTCCGCAGCGAAATCACTGCGATAGGCCCCAATGAGGTAGAGATTTAAGAGAGCTTTGAACAGCAACACAGCTTGATGGTAACATCAACGCATCAGTTCAGCTTCTTTAGAGTCCAAAAATGCAGCGAGGAGGTCAGGATCCTCGAAGGTCCTGGTATGGTTATGCAGCGTAACGCGTAGCTTTGCCGGATACAGGAGACCAAATCGGGCCTGCAGTTGCTGAAGGCGAGGGCGATAAGCAAGAAGCTTCTTTCGGCGGTCCATCGTGGGCTTAGAGAGATCAGGGAAGAAAGACACTTTATGCCCATCTATCTCGAGGTGATGATTAGCCCGGGCAGCAGCCAGAATTTGCTCAGCTTGTTGATAGCGCAGTAGCCGAAAAATGATGGGCCTGGGAGTCGTCCGGTTGAGCGCCATATTAGTGGGGACACGATGTGCCCGATCTATCTCCAGGTCCTTAAGAAACGTCGTCTTCAATAGAGAGGGTAGAATATTGCCCAGATATTCCCGCAGATCTCCTGCTTCTACGCCCTCTGGAGCTCCAATGAGTCGAATGTTATTGCGACGAGCTCTATTATTGCTATCTTCAAGTTCCTTTTGAAGGAGCAAAATCTGGCGTTCAGCTTTATCGATCTTCCCCATTCGCACCGCGTGCGATTCAAGAGTCTCCGCCATTTTGTCTTGGCGCAACGAGAGGCCCTCGAGCCTTTCCTGCATCATGGTAAGGTCCTCACGCATGGCGCGGATCGCTTCTCCGTTGGATTGTACCAGTTCCTTTACACCACGAATCTCCTCGAGTATCACCCGCTGCATTTCAGGGCTCTCACAGAGCGGCGCCATCTTATGCGGGGAAGGCAGTTCCGTTTTGGAGCGTTTGCCGTGCGACGAAGTGGGGGAGCCGAAATCTAGGCGCTGTGGTTTAGGTCCCGCCATCCCTCCGATGCGCCCCGGCGATTTTAAAGCAAAATAGTGAAGTTTTGCAGGAGTTTAGTCAGGATGCTGTGTAGGCCTCTCGGGAGCTTCAGCACCAGGCGTCTACCCCGTTGGACATCAGGCTCCGCCCCCCCCCACTTCTACTATTCTACAAAATTAAATCCGCATGGATTTGGCTTTATAGACTAGGCATGATTTACATGCATAAATACATGCGTTAACTCAGCCGGCCCTTAGAGACTTACCCTCCATGAGCTCAGGTATGAAAAGTGGTTCAGAGTGTTTTTTTTAATTATATATGATTATGAGAATTTCTTGAACCTTCAGATTTTTATGTTGATGTGCAACATTTTACCCTTCTGCAATTCAATTATTATAAATTAATCTACAGTGATCTTCCTAATTGTACTTTGCATCCACTTCAAATTGAGCAGAATGCAGCAGTGCAAATTATTGCTGGGGTAAGAAGAACTAATCATATTACCCCTGTTTTGATGGACTTAACAATTCGTTGCCTGTGAAACTATGTACACATTTTCAGATTGCTGTTTAGTTTTAAGATTTTACATGTTCTTATGGTCATAGGGCTACAATATCCTGTTCAAGATTATGCCCCAGGTCAAGAACAACAATCCAGTCAATAGCATCTTTAAGTATTCCTCCAACAAACGTTTTCGATTTTGTGCTTTTTCCTTGTATAGCGCCAAATATATGGAATTTGTTACTGTTCTCTTTATATCAAGACTACTACTACTATTACTACTGATCATTTGTATAGTGCTACAAGATGTACACAGTGCTGTACAGACACATGTAAAAGCCAGTCCAGCTCTTCAGAGCTTACAAGCTAGTCAAGACAACACAACAGCTGAGGACAAGGATACATCAAGGGGAATGGTAAGAAAACACATAGGAGAAGAATCAAGACACAGGGGCATGTTTACGAAACACCGAAATTGTGCGGGGCCCCGTTAGTGTGCCTGTGCCATATAAGGAGTGGGCGGTTCAGGCAGAAAAAAGGAATAAAAATGACCGTACCTGTGCGCGGCGCGCACATTTGCGGGTCCACATTAGCGCGTGGGAAGGCTAAGTGGGGCGCTGCTGGGCACATATAGGAACAGTGCCGTAGCACAACGGTGAAGATACTAACCAATGGTGCAGGGGCCATGGGTTCAATTCCCCATTGTGCACCACAAAAACACCAGCTTGAGGCAATAACGTTAATGGTTAAAGGTGCACTAGAAGGCACATGAATCCTGTACGGCAGAAAGGGGAACCCTGCTAACCTTTTGCAGCAACAGGCGTCACACTGTTCATATCTGGGCGGCAGAGTGCGCCGCACTGTTAATATTGGGCTCAGAATGCTTTGCGCTGCAAATTGTGTGCATTAGGCGATGTGCTGTTAAGTCCTTGCGGTTTGAGCGGCAGAAGGCGGTGCGCTGCAAATTTGGAAGGCCGAAGGCAGTGCGCCAACAGACAAACACAGGAAGAGAGCCACAGCAGAATGGTGAAGACACTCACCAATGATGCATGCATCAGGGGTTCAATCCCCCACAGTGCCCAGTTAACCAGCCTCACTGAGGCATAATTTTAGGAGGCATAGAAATAATGGGCAGCAATAGGCGGCGCGCTAATGTCTTACGAGGCACTTGAATAGTGTGAGGCTAAGGCGGCGCGCTGATGTGGAAGCATTTGAACAGAGCCACAGCACAATGGTGAAGACACTCACCAATGATGCATGCATCAGGGGTTTGATCCCCCACAGTGCCCAGTTAACCAGCTTCACTGAGGCATAATTTTAGGAGGCATAGAAATAATGGGCAGCAATAGGCGGCACGCTAATGTCTCACGAGGCACTTGAATAGTGTGAGGCTAAGGTGGCGTGCTGATGTGGAAGCATAGGAACAGAGCCACAGCCCAATGGGGAAGACACTCACCAATGATGCATGCATCAGGGGTTCGATCCCCCACAATGCCCAGTTAACCAGCCTCACTGAGGCATAATTTTAGGAGGCATAGAAATAATGGGCAGCAATAGGCGGCGCGCTAATGTCTTACGAGGCACTTGAATAGTGTGAGGCTAAGGTGGCGCGCTGATGTGGAAGCATGTGACCAGAGCCACAGCACAATGGGGAAGACACTCACCAATGATGCATGCATCAGGGGTTCGATCCCCCACAGTGTCCAATGAGTAAAGCTTGCTGAGCCATTATCTGTCATGATGAATATAGCTGAAGGAGGCATGTTAAGCTTTTATTGTAGTGACTGCTGTTAGCAAATGCACTCTCAAAGCACTGTAATATAAGGTGCTGCATAAGGTGCCCTACAAGGTACCCTAGAGGGTACATTATAAAGTGCACTGTCCACCAAGGCACCCTACAATGTTGCCTATAGGCCGCTTTATAGGGTGCCGTATGAGGCAGGGCAAGGTACGAGCACTGTTTGTGCTGGCAGCACTGTGCATTGTAACGCATGGAAATCCTACGTAGGTGTGCACACATGCAAGAAGGAACAGCAGTGCAGCACAATGGTCAGGAGATTGACTGATGGTGCAGGGGTCATGGGTTAACATCAGCAGTGAATAAGGTTGGCTGAGGTACGTATGTTCCCTGCATGCAACTGAACAGCAATCTGTGTTGCCATCTAAAAAGAAGGCCTTCCTAGTGCCATACATTAATGCACCCTCCACGGTGCAACAGAACGAACATCAGAAACAACCATGTCAGCAAAGGCGAGTTATAATGTTACCCAGCGGCCATGTGGAAAGGGTGGCAACTCCCAGGGCACCATAGTTGGTATCTCATAAGCTGCCTGAAACGAAGGTGTGACATAAGATGCCCCAAGGATGTATAGGTGAACCCAAAAACATTTGCTAGGAGCAGTAACATCCCACAATGTGAGGGGCAACAGAGGTATGTGCCAAACGCACATGTAACCCAAACACTGCACAGAGCTGAAAGGAAAGACAATGCAGAGGTAATAGAAGGATGTAGATCAAAGCTGCTGTAGTACACAACTGAGCCCCAGGCCATGTGGCTGCTAGAGAAATGGACACACATATATATCCAGTTATTTAGTTATGTTTATTTATGTCCATGTCACTATGTGGTAGGAGCGTGGTTTACAGAGAACAAAAGAAAGACCTGAACAACAGGCTGGTTGTTGTTACATATAACAGGAACATATACCTGGAATAACATGGGAAAACTATGTACATGGAATATATGATTGGTGAACAAGATAACATACCCAAACTATTTACACAAATTAGCAAGGATGCTAGTAAGAAGGAGACAGCTGTGGTTAAATATGTGCTGTGACTGTTTGGTTATGTGATCGGGGCCATCTGTAGCTATGCACAGAGTGATGGTAATGTACCATGCTATAATGTCAGTGTTTGACAGAGGATGGGAAGATGTGTGCAGCGAAGGAGGCTGAAATGGCAGGATAGATGAAATGTCAGGATGACAGTGGAGTAGCAGTGTTATGCAGAGCACACACACGAGAGGCAACCAGGGAGAGATGAAATGCAGGAATGTGTAGGAGTGCAGGACGTGGTGTAGCAGCATGCACGTCAGGATACGATGGCCAAAAAGCTGGGAGACATAAGATGGGCAGAAGGATGATTCCCATCTCAGATGAGGGTACAATGTTCTCGCAGCACAAATCTGCACATATATGACTGTCATACAAATCGAAACCACCTATGCAGGACAAGCATACACATCAAAGAGAACAGAGAGGAATCAAACCTATGACCACCACCACAAATGCCAAGGCAACAACTGGTAGGCCACACCACCAACATCAGTGCATTAGCAGAGGCTGCATACAGAAATACTGAAGCCCATCACACAAGACGCATGCTGGCTGCCAGGACAGGCAAACCCCCAACAGTAATCATGACCAAATGGACATGCAGGTCATCTGAGTACAGATCAGAACCTAGTCTGTATGTGGGACCAGGGACACATGCACACACACACAATGAAATGTTATGCAGTGCATACAGCATGCGAAAGAGGAAGGAAACCAAATCCTGAGGGCATCAGAGGATGCTCGCTGGAGATGGGTACCAATCTGGGACAGGACAGGAGAGAACACAACATGAAAACAGGTGTACCACACACCAGCTGAACCACAGCCAAACCCCCAGGTGCACTGCCATGTAAACACCATAAAGAAAGAGACATATGTGACTGATAACATCTGATGGCTAAACAGCACAGAGTGCACACCTTGCTGTACAGTGAAGAGAGGGAAGGGTGTGTGTAGAGTTGATGAACCTGCTGGTACCAAATGGTCCAGGTAGCACAACAGAAAAACAACAGAACAACCACATGTGGGGATCAAACCTGCACACTACTGTGTTAAAACACATGCCTCTAACCACTACCACAAACAGCACACTGAGTACAAGGCAGAACAAATAGTCCAAAGGGAGGGTCTATGTGGGAACCTGTCAAACCCACTGATGTTGCAAATGGGTGACATATACACACCTGTCACTCTACAAGGATGTGAGCACAGGTGGGCCATGGACATGACCAGCAACCAGTCTATAGAAGTGCACATGTGCTCAAAGAGTGGAGGAGTAGCCTACTGGTCATAAACCTGTTGTGGACATCAAGTAACCAGGGCCTGATTCACACTAGCACTCCTTGTGGCCTTGGGCATGTCACGTAACCCCCCATTACCGTGGACGAATGACCAGAAAACTGACATTGACCAGAACACCCTGGAGTTTCACGGTCACAGGGAGTCAGGTCAGGACCGACTCGAAGGCACACATTGCATTGCATGTGTGTCACCATGATCAAGGAGCAAAAGAGACAGATGTGTGTCAAATACATATCTTTATTTGGGTCACCCCTCACAGACACTGTAGACCGTGTTATCATAATATCAAGGTGAGTGCAGCCCTGGTGAGAGACAGAAACACATTTAGCATGGCACCAACCCACATCCCACAGAAAGGTCACTTCATTGACTGTAAGTGAAGGGCACGAGATATAATGTGCAACAGGTGCACGCTATGCACTGGCCATCAGGTCCCCACCCCCCACCTGCTGCTGCATCCCTCAAATGTGTCACGCACATATGAGTGCATGAAAACCGTAGGCGTTGCTGGATGAGGACCCAAAACACATCACCTGTCCCTCGCAACATAGCCATCAGGCAACACAGGAGGCTCACAAATGAAAACATCATATGTTGTCAAGTGAAAATAACTCCTGAACGTAATGTGCAACCTCTCACCTAATGCCTGATCTAGGAATCAGAAATGCGATAATGTAGATCACAGCAATCATCACCAGCACAATGAGCATATGCTAACAGGTCGCAGAGGCACATGAACCCAGAGCGAATACAAACAAAACAACCTGCAGAAAGCTCCAGAGATAACACCATGCAGGAGTGCCCCTTCCAGTGTTTGTTGGTTAGACAGTGTGTGGACACATATAACACGGTACATGGAATGCACAATTGAAGGAGGGCAATGGACACCCACAATGCCACACACCAAATATAATGGCGCAATGAGAGTGTCATTACCGCGGCGGATAAACAGGACCGTACAGATGTGCAATGTAAGGTGTGTACATACATGCAGAGTGTCACGTCTGTGCAGTAAGCAAACACAATGACCAGCATGTTAAGATGGACATGATGGCCAAACATCCTACAGTGAACTACACAAAAGCCATAGGTCCACATGCTGTGGTTCACAAACATAAGCAGTCAGAACCACAAGCACCATCCGTATACCAACATGATACAGTGATGCCACTCATACATGTAAACACCCTTGCCCATTGCAAACATCAATCAATGATGTTGTTGGGCATGAAAGGGTTGGTGTGGGAAAAACGGTATCATGTTCAGGTGGAGGGCAGGTGGACATAGATAATATGACCGCTCCATCGTCACCCCCATGCCACTAACATGGCTGTATGCTCGTGTTGAAACTAACAGATGACCGTATCCTGGGTGCCATGTCACACACATGGCCAACCCACAACAACTACACAACTGGGGAGGAATGTACAACATACACTGACAATGTCAGTCCCTGCTACACCCAGCGTCCAAAAAGCAAGGTGTATCTGTAATCCAACAGGTGAGGTCAAACGTCTCCATGCAACCCTGGGCTTGCATAGCCAAGTGTCACATTCCAATATGCCACAGTCCGTGAAAGTTCATCTGTGTCCCCTGCAATGCGCAGGACCCCCAGCCCCAGAATGGCAGAAACAGTGTGGTGTACAGGTCCGTCATGGCCAAAGCAGCGGTCCAAAAGCAATACTGTCCATCACAGGCATGTGTTCCACTCGCATAAGTCAAACATCCAATGGCACCATTCCCCAGAAACAATTCCATGGTGGTCTGTTCCCCAAAAGGTGTGTGATGGCGACGCCAGATGCACTGTAGGAAATGTGTCCGGGATGCCTTCTGTCCTGTGTCAGGAGAGGATACGTATGGTCGTGTTGGACACCTTGTACAAACAACACAAATTGCAGAGAGTCGCACCTGTGAAAATACAGATGAAACGGATGAAAAGGCAAACATGACATAATATGAACATGAAATAATATGCATATTGTTGACACATCAAATGTCAATGCAGAATGGGTGTCACATGGATATGGGCATGTCCATATCCATGTCACACTGCTACACACTATATGCATCTGTTCGTGTGCATAGACAGGCACCATGACATGTACATGAGACAAACAGTAACTCATCAACAGGTACAGCCACATGTACCCCCAAATAACAAAGGTCCAACATACCCTGTGTGTGCATTATGTGTACGTCATCGATCCCTTGAGCGACTCCACAGCCACATCAGGTCACAGTGAAGGGAGACAATGTCAGCCAAACAGGTAGAATCACCATGTCAAGTCACTGTTGATGCATGTCCACATCATGCCGATACCTGAAATAAAAAAAGGTTGCTCAACAGTGGTCCCTCAGAACACAATACACAGTTATGCTCACAACGCACACCACATGTTGAGAATGTTGACAATGTAAACAGCACTACGGTACAGGTAGCACAGTCACCACTGCCCCCCAGGTGCTCCCACCCCTCACAGCACATGATAATGTACCATGACTGGACACTGCATCAGCACACAGTCAACGCATAAACATGCACCCACACAGTATGCGTCGGTCTGCGGGACAGCTGTGATACATGGCATGTATGTGCACAACTGGCAACTTGTGGACATAAAGGCGCAGTGACCTGCCCTGATACCCCGGTGATGGCTGAGATAACAGTGTTGGGGAGGCAGCAAGTGCATTTTCCTGTAAGTCAGACGAAAACACATACACATGTAGCTATGTCGTACAAATGCCATAAACAGTTTTGCAGAAGACATACTGTACACAAACACATAGGGATATGTCTGACAACAGCAAGATATATGGGTAAGGGAGGCCTAAGGAAATAAAACCACCACAACATCTGCACAGTATGACACATACCATACGACATGTTGGGCCCATGACTGCAGGCACAATGTAGCTGTAGATCCAACTACCCCGGACCGCAGCATCGTGGCTGCTGTCCAGTCAGGTGGCACTGCACCACAGAAACAGCTTCCTCACAAAGTATGTCCTGTGCAGTGGAAAACACAAGAGAAACAAACATATTTCATGTCCAAGGTGTGAAACACACACTGCACCTCTCTGTCCCCCAGCTGTCACACCCCACAACATGACCTATGGACTGGCTGTGCACTATCACACTGTACAGAACTGTGACATGGGAGAGGCAGCATGGAAGTGTCCGTTGCTATATAAAGGTAACCCCAATCCCCCTGTCATCTCCCTTACCACTCTGTTGTTGTACACACTGGTCAAGATAGGTGTTTGCTCCCCCATGTCTATGGCCCATCCCAAGGTCACAATATCAGGCTGTCTCCCCCATGTTGCCACCAATACCCCCTCTCCGTGTGTACTGCCCTTCCACTGTTCTATGTTACCCCACTGTACATTGCTGTAACACATGGAGATATGCAGTAACACCTCCTGTATCCATTGGCCAAAGACATATCCTGCAGTGTACCTCGCACACCCCAAATATTATTGACAGCTGTGTGCTGATGATGCGCTCAAATAGATGGCAATGTCAGCGCCACGTCTGTAAAACCACACCCCCATGTCTGCCTGTGACCTGACCATAATGGCTGCATGTCATCCCACTGTGTGAGAGTGCGAATGTCAAACCATGGATGGCCTATATGTGCACCATAACCAAATAACTGTCATCTAGGTGTCTGTGTGTATGTGGACGTAACATCCCTTGCAAGGTCCGTAAGGTACTTGCTGATGTGGACTGTGCTTTCCTGCCCTACACACATCCACAGCATGTAAGATATGCCATACGTCATACTGGGTTTTTCCGAGCAGCAGACATCACAGTATCCTGTATCCAACAGTGGCCAATCTAGGTCATACGTACCTAGCTGTATCCCCAAAAGACACAGGTCCCACAATACCTGTACTGTGTCAAGCACCGATTATCCGGGGTACCTTCTTCTATAGTGGTCTATTAACCTGTCCTGCAGGAACATGTCCAAACCTCCATTCAAAGTCAGCTACAATAACAGCCCTTACCATATCCTCTGCATACAAATCCCAGAGTCTGATGACACATCCAGCAATGTGGCATATGTTGAGATAGCATCGGCTACACATGCCATGTTCCTCATGGACAACCTCTAAACTGAATATACACACACACATGCAGCGTACCACTTGGCTACTGTAACCCACCCTTTGCTGATCTGACGTCCATCACCTCTGTATGTGTGTACATATGCAACAATGCACTGACTGGCCACTCCACAATACAGCTTCTATCAATGATATGGCCTCCTGGCTGCACACAGCGCAGGTCCCCCTCCTGCCACACATCCATGTCAAGGCTACGTGATAAGGTATACATCAGGGCACACTGTGGGGTTGCATTAACAACCGTCGCACATAATTAATAACATCATTGGAAAGCAGTCATAAGCATGTGCTCTGTGCTATGTATGACATGTGTCACCACACCTAGCCAACATACACACATAGCCAGCTCACACAAGCATAACACCCACACAAGTGGACAAAAGGTGTACAATATAAACAAATACCCCGCAGGGGAACTGTCCACAAACAGGGTCATCCCTCCCACTGTGACTACCGCAACATATGCCTGCCACCGTGCTCCATCCCGACCATGAAACCAACGAACTCTTCTTTTCACAGCAACTGCTATCACCACCACCAACTAACTGGGAATGTGACCCACAAAGTATCTGAAAGGTGTAGCAACACCCACACACATAATACACCAACAGCTGCTGTTGTGCCGCGGCCACATTGTTGGTCACACACGCATGGCTATATGTGACCGTGGGATGTTAAGTTGAATGACAATGCAGTGTTGCACCTGAAGGTGATATGTTCCGACACAAAAACCTTTATGACCATCACACACACAGAACAGCACATTTATGTGGGAATATATGCAATACGTACCAGAGAAGATCTCTGCAATCAACCTCCGCCTGACCGCTGTGCCCTCTTGTGTGTCACCACTGGCACGTACAGGGGGGCATGGTGGATCATCATCCAGATCCTCATTAATCTCTTCAGGAATATTGTGCCTGAGAGCAATGTTGTGCAGGATGCAACAGGCAATGATAATCTCTGCCACAGTCATAGGTCTATATTGTAAGGCCCCGCCTGTCCTATCCAGACACCTGAAGCGACTTTTCAACACGCCAAAGGTGCGCTCTATGACAGAGCGGCTGGAGGCGTGGGCCTCATTGTACCTCCGCTCTGCATGTGTCCGTGGATGACGCACAGGGGTCAGCAGCCAGGGGCGACACCCATACCCTGCATCACCTGCAGAAAGAAATGTTGCATGTCAATGCATGAGTGCATGTTACCTCTCATTTACACAGGTATGGACGTGCGAAACAAATGCAGAACACATCCTGACAAACATATATGACACACCAACTATGCATTTGTGAAACATATACATATGTTGATATAAATGGTAAACATGGCCTATGGAGCCTGTACATACTGCCATAAAAAAACCAGTCCCAGTTGTACCTATAGAAATCCTCTATGTGTGGCACATGCGTATTGTACTGCAGTTCCTGTCCTCATCTCGACCACCTCCAACGTTAGACTATACCACCAATACACATATCACCTGTTCAAAGTATATGTCAGCAATGTACACAACCCAAAACTGTGATGTAATCCGATGGAGCCTCGCACCCAGACCATGTATGCCAGGGAGGTCTGACAAGGTCACAACCATATCACCGCTATACCCCCTGTCCTCCAAGGTCCACATCTCAAAAATGAGCATATTGACTCCATATGCTGGTTCCTGCTAATCACCTATCCTTTCAGTAGCCACCCTCTGCACTGTCTCCATCATGTTCAGAGCCTTTTTAAACTGTGGACCACAGAAGTGCACACCGTAGCCCACATGAGCTTGCACCAATCACATGGACAGAGGCAGAGTACCTACCTGGGTATGTGCGACCAATACCTCTCTGTATTCACCCATGTAGTCCCTTGCCCCTGCTGTCACCTGTCCACAATGCTCAACAACATTAGGATCAGCACATACAACGTCGCCTATGTCCCACACATCTGCAGTGGCCAAAGGTATCTCTCCTGCGGTGAAACAGGCCAAATGCATGACCATCCATATGCAAAACTGTACTCGCAGTTGCTAAGGTCAGGGAAACCCATCATATGTAGCCCCCCCCCCCCCCAGTATATACGCGACCTCCGGGGTGACAACCCAGTACTGAGTGAGTGTGTGGACCTCACACACACATGACAAGGGTTAGGTGTATGGATTGTCCAGAACATAAACGTTACATGAAATAACAAAAGGACCAGAAAATGAGCCGCCATCACAGGTGTGTGTGATGGGCAGCAACCTTCCCCCCCCCCCTCATGTGGGCAGATGTCACACACACACACTAGTACCAATCCACCAACAGGACACACATCTGCACCTGAGCTTAGTTTCCAGAACAACATGAGCAGGGTATGATCAAACCGTATCACAATCCTGATGTCTCAATTCAAATTAGGTCCCCTGTTAATCCACATATACACTCCTGTAACAATGTAAACACATAACAGTCATATGTCTTTTGAACGTGAGGTACGTTTTCAAATGCAAAGCTGGCAAACAGCGCCCTATATAACAGATGTTACATAAACCAATACATATATGCAGCACATAATAGGTTAGATGGAAATACTCACCCAGCAATATACAGTCCCCATATTGTCCCTCCTCAAATTGCCTGAACAGTGCTGAGTGATGCAGGATATAGGAGTCATGGGTGGACCCTGCAAACCGCGGGACCACATTCAGAATATGCAGATTAGCATCACATACAACCTGAACATTCAGGGAATGGTAGTGTTTGCGGTTGCGGAACACCACCTCCCTGTCTCTAGGCGGGACCAGGGCAACATGTGTGCAATCAATAGCTCCCATCACGTGTGGTATCCCAGCTAACGCCTCAAAGGCCTGGTTCAGGGTCCCCCACTGTTGCCCAATGTGAGGAACGGCTATGTAATTCCCCACCCGGCTGACCATGGCACGCAGTACTTGGTGGAGACAGCGTGAGAAGGTGGGGCGGCTCATGCCACCCACTGCAGCCACAGATGACTGGAAACAGCCAGAGGCAAAGAAATGTAAGGCAGCAAGGAGCTTGACTAAACCTGGTATGGCATGTGACCGATCAGTCAGGGGCTCGAGGTCAGGTCGCAGATCCTCATAGAGCTCCCGAATAGCCCTTGTGCTCAGTCGGTACAGGGAGATGACCAGGTCCTCACGCATGCCCTGGAGCTGGGCTCTGGGCCTGTAGAGGCGAGGCTGCCGAGCCTGCACCTCAGCACGCCGTCTGCGTCGTCCACGCACCGCACCTGTGTGGACCACCCCCACAGCTGCAGGTCTGAGTTGCTGCGGGTCTACACCCATGCCCTGTGCCTCAGCCCCATGGGCACCATCTCCCCTGTCCTGCAACCGCAGCATCCGCCCACGTCTCAGGGCACATGCAGCAACATAAACAGCCGCCATGAACTACAGACACACACAAACACACACAACAAAACACACCCACACCTGCCTAAACACTGGACACCTTACAACCCACACATGAAAGGAGACACACAAAACAGCACAATACAATGCAACGTACAGCACAACTACAGCAGACACCACACAAGACTAGATCCACACAATACAGCACAGTAAACGGAGAAATACAGAACAATACCATACAGACACACAGAATCCAATACACTACAGCTGCCTTTCTCTCCCTGTAACTCACAACCAACATACACCGCGCCTACGAAACAACCCTCAATGTGGACCCAATCTGCAATCATATTTATCCAGGTTATGTTGTACGTACCTTGCGCATGCGCGGTTATGGCCGTGCGCGGCGCGCATGTGCAGCAATGCCCTAATTTGCGTCTGTGTGTGTGTTGCGCGCATGTGCAACCCCTTACGCATGGGCGTCTGTCTGTGGGCGGCGCGCATGTGCAACTCGTTATGCATGGGCGTATGCGTCGCCTGTGCGTATGCGTCACCTGTGCGTGACGTCACACGCACTCAAACGCACATGCGCTAACAGCTGCACATGCGTATCGCGCACACACACATCCACCAACGCACGCCCATGCGCAATGTCACATACGCGCCGTGCACAAGCATCGCCGTCGCACAGTTGCACATGCGCAATGTAGGTAACCGTCTAAAACGTATAAATCACCCTGCGCGCCTGTTGCACGTTGAGGGATGAGTGAGGAGTGAGAGGTAGGATAGCAAAGTGTGAGAGCAGGAGGTATTGGAGCAGGTGTCAGTGTAGTGGATTGTCGTCAATTGTCTCTGTATTGTGGTGTGTACTGTTCAGTTTATTGTGTTGTGTTTGTAGTATTGTGCTCATATCTGTTTTGTCTGTGACGTGTGTGGCGTAGGAGAGGGAGAAGGGGTGAGGTGAGGTGAGGTTGCGTGTGGCCAGGGGAGTGGGGAGAGGAGGGCGATGGAGCGGCAGGGGGAGAGTGAGAGCCATAGGGAGAGTGGAAGTGGCACGGTGAGGGTGAGAGTGAGGGAGAGAGAGAGGGACATTGAGAGGGATAGAGGGAGGGTGGGAGAGAGGGAGAGAGAGAGGGAGAGAGAGAGGGATAGAGGGAGTGATAGAGAGAGTGACAGAGAAAGGATGAGGGAAAGGGAGGGTGAGGGAGTGCAGGAGGTGCGGCAACCAGTTGCGCAGGAGGCAGGGGCTATGGTGGCTGAGCCAGACGCAGGGCCATCAACACAGGGCCAGGCTGCACCCAGCCGCCACACTGGGAAGAGGAAAAGGGCCCCTGTACCTGAGACCCAGAGGAGGAGGGCCACACGGTTCTCAGATTCTGAGAACCACAACCTCCTCGCTACGGTCCTCGAGAACTATGAGGCTCTGTTTGGGAGGCAGAGCAGCCGCACAAGTACAGCAGGCCGTAATGCGGTGTGGGAGGAGATACGCAGAGCAGTTGCCGAGGTAGGAGGCCCTCTGCGAGACATTGACTGTCTAAAGAAGAGGTATTCTGATATCAAAAGAGGGGTGCGCCAGCACCTGTGTGCAGAACGACAGCATGCCAGTGGCACAGGTGGAGGGGGCCCCCTACCATCCATGCTCACGCCCCTAGAGCAGCAGCTTGCAGACAGGCTTGGGCCAATATACACATATGGCCTTCCTGTGGCCCTGGATACAGCAGATCCGCATGCAGGTACGTATGCTACGCATATATTTCACCTCTCCATACCTTGGTGAAATAGCCATTGTGTAGATGGCAGACATTTGCACATGCACCCCCATAAATCTCTACCAAGCCCCATCATGTACCCATGCTGGTGTCAGAGGTCTGTGCTGTACCCCTGCACACTCCTGTCCAACACAAACACACACGCGCACCCCAAAGGTAACATCAAGCCAATACAAAGACTCTGGGAGACCTGTAGGACAAATACATAGTTGTGGCAAACACAAATGCCACGTACCCAACATATGCTTGGTTGTGCTGGCAGCCGCAGGGGCAGTACGTGCCCCTGACAAGTGCTCCTCCACCTCATTCATACATGTACACCTACACCCTGGCCACAAACCTTTAACAGCGGTCGAACGGAACGGTTCACCTACATCATGGAGCAGTTGGAGACTGAAGATATGGCAGGCGTAGAGGCAATGCCTATCACTTGGTTTGCAGCTTGTCGTGCTGTGAGGGCTTGCGTGCATCAGTGATGCTGAGAGCTAAACTATCGGTAGTTTAACTACTGGCAGGGTCTCCCAAGATGGACAGGTCTCAGCTGAGGTGCCAGACGAAGACAAACCACCCATCTGGGCAGCAGCAGAATGGGATAGTGTTGACGGCGGAGGATCACATTTCTGTGACAACGGCAACAACACCAAACTCAAACTGCGCAGAAGGAAGGCCCGGCAATCTACTTCTGTATCTTGCCATGAAAACCCAATGGATAGTTACAACAAAACAAATTGTGCTATGGTGCTGAAAGATGAGACTCCCAGGTCGGAAGGCACTCAACTAGCTACTGGGGAAGAGCTGAAGACTTTTCAGAGTAAAGCCAGCATTTATGATGTGGTTGGATCAAAGCCCTCGGGAAGTCTGACTGCTGATGTAGCTGCGCATGAAATGAGAGTCAGAAGCTGTAAAGATGTCTTACACATTGGAACATGGAACGTACGCAGCATGAACCAAGGGAAGTTGGAGGTGGTCAAGAATGAAATGGAACGTGTACAACTTGATCTGTTGGGTGTCAGCGAACTGAAATGGACTGGCATGGGGCACTTTGCATCAGATGATCACATGGTCTACTATGCTGGAAATGAAAGACAAAGAAGAAATGGTGTTGCATTTATAATAAAGAAGAAACTTGCAAGAACTGTAATGAAATACAATGCAGTCAGCGAACGCTTAATCTCTATTCGTCTACGAGGATTGCCTATCAACACAACTATAATTCAAGTATATGCCCCAACAACAGCTGCAGAAGAGAATGAAATTGAAGAGTTCTATGAACAAGTACAAGCTGAAATTGACAGAACATGCAAACAGGATATCCTGATAGTCATGGGTGACTGGAACGCAAAAGTTGGCAACAAAGAAGAAGGCAAAGTAGTTGGAAAATATGGACTTGGCAACAGAAATGAAGCTGGAGAAAGATTGATAGAATTCTGCAAGACCAATGATCTATTCATCTCAAACACCTTCTTCCAGCAACACAAGCGGCGACTGTATACATGGACTTCACCCAATGGATTGTATAAAAATCAAATTGACTACATCTGTGGAAGTCAACGATGGAAAAGCTCTGTAACATCAACAAAGACAAAACCTGGAGCTGACTGTGGTACAGATCATCAACTACTAGTATGCAAACTCAAGCTAAAGTTGAAAAAGAGCAAACCACTCATGAATGCAGCAAAATATGACCTTGAGAATATACCACTGGAATTTAAAGACTGCCTGCAAAATCGATTTGCTGCTTTAGATACAAATGACAGAACTCCGGAAGAGTTATGGAATGACATCAAGAAGGTTGTGCTGGAAGAAAGCGAGAAGTCTCTACAAAAGGTGAAAAAGCAAAAACGGCCAAAATGGATGACGGAAGAAACTCTGAAAATTGCCCAGAAACGCAGAGAAGCTAAAGCCAAAGGAGAAAGAAAGACAATCGCAGAACTCAACAGAGATTTCCAACGTGCAGCAAGACAGGACAAGGAAAAGTACTACAATGACACTTGCAAGGAAATAGAAGCAGAAACTATTAGAGGAAGAACAAGATCGGCTTTCCTAAAGCTGCGAGAGTTAAAGAAAAAGTTCCAGCCTCGAATTGGAATGTTACAAGATGCTCAAGGTTCTATGTTGAATGATGCTGAGAAGATCAAGAAAAGGTGGAAGGAATATACAGAGTTTTTATATGATAAAGATCAAGTGGACCAACAGCCGTTTCAACCTATACCTTATGATCAGGAACCATTGGTGATGAAAGAAGAAGTTGAAGCAGCATTGAAAGCCTTATCAAAGAACAAAGCACCAGGCATTGATAGCATTCCCATAGAAGTATTGCAGCAATCTGATGCAGCTGTTACTGTACCTACAAGGCTCTGCCAAGAAATATGGACGACAACATCATGGCCAACTGACTGGAAAAGATCTGTGTTTATACCAATACTAAAGAAAGGTGATCCAACTGACTGTGGAAATTATCGCACAATCGCTCTGATCCCACATGCCAGCAAGATTCTACTGAAGATTATTCAAAAGAGACTACAGCCATACCTAGAACAAGAACTACCTGAAGTGCAAGCAGGGTTCAGGAAAGGGCGAGGAGCGAGAGACATCATTGCGGATGTGAGATGGATCCTTGAAAAGACTAAAGAATACCAAAAGGATATCTATTTGTGCTTTATCGACTATAGCAAGGCTTTTGACTGTGTAAACCATGAGAAACTCTGGGCCACATTAAGAAGCATGGGTATACCAGAACACCTGATCGTTCTCTTGCGCAATCTGTACATTGATCAAGAAGCAATAGTTCGAACGGAACAAGGAGAAACAGAATGGTTTAAAATAAGCAAAGGTGTAAGACAAGGCTGCATACTTTCCCCCTACCTGTTTAATTTATATGCAGAACAAATCATCAGAGAAGCAGGATTGTATGAAGACAACAGAGGTGTGAAGATTGGTGGAAGACTCATCAACAACCTTTGCTATGCTGATGATACCACATTACTGGCAGAAAGTGAAGATGATCTGAAACATTTGCTTCTCACAATCAAAGAACATAGTCTCAAAATGGGCCTGCACCTTAATGTAAAGAAGACAAAGATCATGACAACTGGCATAATCAACAGGTTCATCGTTGAAGGAGAAGAAATTGAAATCGTGAACAACTTTAACCTACTTGGATCAACTATCAATAAAGAAGCAACAAGCAGTCAAGAAATCAGACGACGCATTGCTCTTGGCAGAATGGCTATGAAAGACCTAGATAAGATTCTCAAGAGCAGAGATGTCTCTCTCCATACAAAGATTCGACTTGTTCAAGCCATGGTATTTTCCATAACATCATATGGATGTGAAAGCTGGACAGTGAAAAAGACAGACAGGAAGAAAATTGATGCCTTTGAATTATGGTGCTGGCGGCGAATACTGTGTATACCATGGACTGCCCGAAGAACAAACCAGTCGGTACTAGAGGAGATCAATCCTAAGCTTTCTTTAGAAGCTCAGATGACAAGACTTCGACTTTCATACTTCGGACACATCATGCGAAGAGAGAGATCATTAGAGAAAGACATCATGCTTGGAAAGATAGAAGGTCAACGCAAAAGAGGAAGGCCAGCAATGAGATGGATCGCTACAATAACAGCAGCTACGGGTACCAGTTTGTCAACAATGAGCCGCCTGACTGAAGACCGAACACAATTTAGGATAGCTATCCAGAGGGTCGCCATGAGTCGACTCCGACTCGACGGCACTTAACAACAACAACAGAGGCAATGCAGATCACATAATGCGTTAAATCTATAACTGTGCTATCACCCTCCTTCACCGCACACGTACATCTGAGCAAGGTAGAAAAGATGTGGACATATATGACGTTGTTGTAAAGGATGTGGATAGCACAGTGAATGACGGTAAAAGCGGTCTCCACAGCATTGTATGTACGCCTGGCATTACAGCAGTCCCCCAAGAACAGCATACTGTATGGGGACCTTCCCTGTCGCCGGCATATGACAATGCATTGGCAAGGTGTAGTAATACACGGTTGCGGATGCGATAACGGCAGATGTGTTGTCGACCCTCTGCCCCTGTGGAAGTCACGGAAACATGGCCTGTGTTGGGACAATGAGATATGTCGCTAAAGATAATATGTGTCTGTCCCTCAGAGCTCCACACGTCTTTGTATTGTCTGGCGTCACACTGTTTGCCTGCCATGCTGCAGGGACACATTCAACATGTGTCCCTCATCCCCTCAGTCCCCTGACCTGTCACAAACATCTCCACGTGTACCAGGCCCTTACCTACCCCCCCCCCAACAGTGCTCCTCATCCCCTGTAATATAGCATTGGCCTGTGAGGGGTGCATGTTTATGTGACATACCATACGCACATTGATACATGTGCCTGTCAATGGGCACAAGATGCTTTACATTAGCTGCTCGATGCACAGTAGGTCACTGCCAGACACATGTAGCAGTATGCTCACAGTATGTCCCAGGGACATATGGCCTGCTCAAGGGCATGCACAATCAAACAGGGGGTAGAAAATACAGGTGGAAGTGTGAGAAAGGAGCAGCCGTGAGTGGACAGATGTTGGCCAGATGGGGTGACAGACGGCATGGGGGATCACTGCACAATTATAGCTGTAGCTGAGGCATGGGAAACAAACTAGGTGTGCGGACCTAAAACACACACCTGTTCCCCTGGGGCAGGTACATGTTGGCTACAGACAGGTATGGGGGTGTGTAGGGGGCCCTGTATGCAGCACACATGCTGGGTCCCCACACCATCAGGTATGTGTTGTCTGCAGCACACACGTGTACATAGCTGTAGTGCGTAAACATATGTGTGCTATCTGTGTTTGCCCACAATACAGGTGACTACAGCACCATGCTGACACATGCGGAGGAGGGTGCGGTGGACGAGGAGGGTGCGGAGGAGGGGGATGATGTGGCCGTCCCTCACATCCTGGAGGGGGAGGAGGAGGAGGCGGAGCCTGTAATGTCGGTGGCACGGCCATGTTCCGGGGAGAGTCCCCTGCAGCCACAGATGAGCACCTACCCACCAATGGTGTCTAGTCGAACAGGTACCGGCCTACCACCACAGCAGGATGATGTGGTCGAGGATGACCTCATGGGGGAGCTCAGAGCCCATGCAACATCCTCACGGCAGGATGCAGAAGGTGGGTGAGAAGCAATGTCACCCCCAATGTTCTGTATGCTGTGTGCCCATTAGATATCAGCTGTGCATCCCATGGCATTAATGTTAATGTGTTACACACCACAGAGAGGCAATGGGGTGTACACAACCTACCTGTGGAGTACATGTCCGGATGCAGTATGTGCAGCACATTGCATGCAGTACAAACTATGGTAGAACCTGTGCAAACCATACCTACACACACATCTAGACATCTGAGCACGTAGTTGTTGCTGTTGAGCTGACTCACATACCTTCTCTCCGTGGGCTATGTCATACAGTAGTGTGATTGCTCGGCAAGTCGTGTGCGCACACACATGTGCACAGCTGAGAGGGACCACTGGTAAAAACGGAACGTGACAGGCACAACGCACAACCCACTACTCTCTGTGTGGGGTGTGTCTGTGCTGGATGTGACAAAATACCGTCCAAAGCTGTCACATGTGTGTCTCCAGTAGACGGGATACATTTGCCCAACAAGCAATGTTACGACGTATGTTAGCGGATGTTAATGTGACACACACCATAACAGCCTAGGCACTGTTCCCTCTAAGCTGTGCGCGTGTGCACGCGCACACACCTCGCCGAGTGAGCGCACATACTTTACAGCAGAGCGCACAAAAATTATGGTTCTGATTCTGATAGAAAACAACATAGTCGTCTTAAAAGTTAAAAGTTGTGATTGTAATTACTAGACATATTCCGCTTCATTTAGTAATTGTCCATTTTCATTTCATTTAATTAAAATCAATGTGGTGTACATACTGTATTCTGACGTGTAGTCAAATCTTAAAGTATATAACTCCGAGTGTCGTTATGTGGCGCACAAAAATTGAACCTTGCTTCAAAAGCTGCACAGCTGATATGTTATGCGCACACAGCCTACAGACAATTAGAGGGAACATTGAGCCTAGGGTGAGTGTACACCTACGGATGCAGACCTACTAGGTATGCAGTTTCAGCTGCATCATGTTGTGTGACAATACCCCACGAATAGCATAGCACTTGCACAACTGAGCTTCATCACTGTAGCCCAGCCGTGGCCCAGTAACTACTCATGTTAACTGTCACATGGGCCATGGGGAATCAGAGATGACATACCTAGACCCAAGAAAAGAACATTCGCCTTCTATGCCCCAAAATGTTGGTATGAACTTCCACCTGAAATTAGATCCATCAAAGGCCTTATGCAGTTCCGTAAGGCAATTAAACACCACATCTTCCTACTTCACTTTGCTCATGCATCCACCCCACCTCATCTCACCCACCTGCCAATGTCTACAAACCGCACCCTGTCACAAGTATCTTGAACCCGCCTTAGACCTCCTGTATATACAATCCAAATCTAATTATATTTTGTACATATGTTTATAGTTCCCCTGTTGCTCCAGGTTTATGCTCCTGTTACAATGTATGTTCCAAGTTTAAACTCCTGTTACAATGTAAGCACAGAACAGGCTTCTGACTGTGCACCCTTGTTGTATGTAAACCGCACTGATAACAAATAGCGCGGTATATAAACGTTTTAAAATAATTAAAACAAAAAGTAAATAAACATACATGTATGTCATGCACCGTCACACAGACCCCATCCCCTACGGTCTGCATCACCAGGTGTAGACCACTCCTACCACATGACATTTTCAGTTGGAATGACATCAGACACACATATAGCACGATGTACAGACAGGACACGGTCTAGGATCCTGTACCCATGGTTTGGGAGGCTTACAGGTCCCTGGAGGCAGCATGTATGTCCACAATTACGTTAGGCTGGTGGACATACAGACAGGGCTCGCAACATGTCCCGTTCATGTATATGTGACACTGAGGTGCACAATGCATGGTTTGTGATGAACCCCCCGGATCACACAGGTTATCTGGTGCCCCATGCTGGGTCCTGATGGACTAGACAGCTCACAGGTGGCACCCCTGCTGCCAAACACATTAAGGGAGGGCCCCCCCCTATCTCTGTGACTCACTCCTCCCGAGGGCTCACCACATGCTGTTGCATGCTCAGCATGACCCTGTAGTCGCCATTTTGCGTTGTGTCACCCTGTGCTGCACCATCTGGTCCTCTCCATGCTCGTTGTGCAGCCTCCACATGTGTACCAAGGTGTACATGCACTGTTATCTGACCCCAGGTCCTTAACCACTGGGTGTATGTGGACCCCTCTGCCGTCAGACACATGTGGCATTGGTGGACCTGCCCATGTACGGGATGTGATCCTGCTGCGCCAACCCCATCCCTCATAGTCAATGGCGCTACACCTGTACCCTGTCCATGCTGTGTGTATCCCCCCAAATGTGGTCCCACATGGGTTGGCTGTGCACATTCTATCTCTCTGCATCATGACGTATCCACAGGTGTGTTTGCTGTCCATCGAACACGCTCCGCCACACTGCACAATGGACATGTGTGTGCTATGTGTCCACAGGCCTATTCCAATATCTGCAGCACGTGGGGGTGTGTGGGCAACCTGTGTATCCCTGTGTGTGCCACCCACATCACATAGATCAACCATGTGCTGTGTGTGGCATTGACATACACCTTTCTGACATTGCGTGTTCATAACCATATCCGCGTGCATACTATAGTTTGTACAGTCACAATGACAATCATGTGTTATATGAGTCATCTTGTTGTGTGTTTCTTGGGAGGTATATCACACACCACCCTTGCTTCCCCCCTACAGGCATCTGTCGTGAATTGGCAGCTGTGCGCCAGTCTATCGATGCCAACACGCTGGAGATTTGCCACTTGCGGCAGGATATCAGGGACATGCCACTTGAAAGAATGTGTGTGGCCCTGGAGGGGATACGTGCCATACTGCAGAGTTATGCACAACCACCGCCACCACCACCGCCACCACCTCCACAAGCACAAGATGAGGGGGAGGGTGCAGCACAAGGGGGTAGGGTTTTGCGACGTGCCAGAAAGGGCAGGCCACGCCGTGGTTCCTAGGTGTGTAAATAAATGTTTTGAACAACATACATGATACGTGTCATTGCAATTTGTGTCCCTTTGGTCCCCTATGTGGTGTCCACATGCATGTCGTGTCGCTGATCAGCAGACCCTTGCTGTCGCATTAGCTGCTCCACCAGGTGTTGCAGAACAGATGGCACGACATGCTATGTGTCACCTACACAGTCCATAGTCACAGCCCCTTGGCTGTAGGGGTCCTCCTCACACACACTGACCCATGTTGTCTCAGGTGTACTGTTCCCATACCTCATGGTCTGTCGTCAGCGGCATCACCCCCCTCCCCCCCTCTGCCAGCATACCTGGTTCCATATTTGTGGTCATAGCCTATATCAAAGACAACAGTGGGAACATGTCTGGCCCCCCCCCAAGGCATGCATGTGGCACAGGCAGACATGCGTAGCATGCTTATGTTGGCTTCCTCCCTCCGCTGACACATTTGTTAGCAGTTCAATCCACCCAACAGCATGGCTGTTTCTGGGATCCCCCTCACACTTCAACATCCCATGCGGCTTCCCTGGCCCTTAGCCACTGCACACGTTTACGCCCCATGATGGCATGTGTAAGCAGTCCATGTCTGCCAGCCATGTCAGCCTCCACAGCCTGTCCAGATGCACAGACATATCCAAGGCATTCATCCATGGTGGGTGGTTGAGGGAGACACATGACCATGTTTCCACATAACAAAAACAAATGTTTATTATAGAACATTTAAACATTGGCAACATGCCACCACACAAACATCCCCATTTTGTGCGTGGAACACAGCACAGCACAGGGCACATGTGCACATCACAGGTGTTCTCAGAGGTGCCTGTGACGCCCTTCGGCAGATGCCCGCCGACATTGCAGCTGCGCAACATCGGCGGACACCTGCCGGACAGCCCCCGTCAGACACTGCAGTGCATGAAAGACTAGGCGTACGTCGCGCCGCACATCATCAATTGACCCCAGCACATCATGCATGCACCTGCCAGCACATAGGCAAATTGTGCCCGTGGTCTGTGTGCTGGCATGTGCATGCAATATGCCGTGGGCCGTGGATGACATGTTTGTGCGACGACGCCTATCCCCAGCTTCCACCTGCAGTGTCTGACGGGGGCCCACGTAGCCCTGTGCTGTGCTGTGTTCCCCCGCACCCCCCCAACCCTGTCCTCTCCCCAAAACACTCTCAGCCACCCTCCCGGCCCAAACCAGCACACCCCCACCACCCGGTTGCACATGGCCCCCCTCACCCGCAGCCGCCCTCCTGCCAGCAGCATCACCCTCTGGGTGTGCCTGTGGGGGCCTCTCCTCCTCTCCCATCTCGTCACCCCCCACCCCCGGCAATTGCTTCCTCCTCCCTCTTCTCCTCCCCCCCCTCCCCCATCTGCTGCTCCTCCTCCGTCTCCTCCTCCGCCAGCTCGATCTGGGATCCCTCTTCCACCTCCGTCTCGCTTTCCACCACCACCACCTCCACCTCCCTTGCACGGTGGGTGGTGGGCCGCCGGAGTGAGTAGGCCGATGTGTGGCCCTCGCCGCTGCTTTCCTCTCCCCCTGTGAAAGTTAACAGACATATCAAAACGTACATGAGTGTTACGTTACACATCTACAGATGCATTAAACACACACGTTGGTGGGCCAATGTGACATTATAAACTGAGAGTCATGCCTGTCCAGTCTCACCATCATTGGGTGTCTGTGACCCCCTGCTATAGCGCGCCAGGAAGTCTCCATGGAACTGCCGTAGTTCACGCGCCTTCTTCCTCAGATCCTCCACCTGTTGATAAACAAACATTGTTTGGGGTCATTACCTACCCTTCTGCACAGGTGGATAGTTAACATACCCATATTCATGGTTGGCCACTGTCACCCTGCTCCCTGTGCCCTGCTGTGTGTTCTGTATTTCCTGCACAGTCACACACTTGTGACAGGTGATCCCTGGGAAATGTGTGCATAGGCCTGCCTATGAGTGTGAGGGCGGGACCCACGGAGCCTGTCGGGGGTCTGCAGGCATCATCATATGGGACACCAGCCAGCAGCATTGCCCAGCACCTACAGGCTTCCCCACCCCCCACCCCATATCATCACCCTAGGCACGTCATGTTTGCAATGGTGGGGGAGAGAGGGAGACAAAGGGGTGGGGTATAGGGGGTGGGAGAGTGTGAGAGGGACAGGGAGTGTGTGCGAGGGTGTCACATCCCCTGGGGGCAATGTTGTGTATGTGTTGACAAATCCCTTATTTTCAGGGTTATCAGCTGATACAGGTATGTAGGTATGTGTTGGACGTGGAGGTGTGGAACATGGTCCCCACTGGTGGGGGCACCCTAGTTGTGCGAGCATGGGAGAAGATCCCATTGTGTGTGGGCCCTGTGGAGGTGTTATTTGACCATCCATGGTTCCCTGGTCAACACAGTGCAGTGCGATTCAGAGTCCGGTATGGATGGGATACCTGTTGGACTGCGCCTGATCAAATATTGCACCCCTGTGTGTGTCTCCACATGAGTTGAAATGGCTGTGGGAGGTGTGAGATCATCACTATGTGAGTGCTCGTCAGCTGTCGTTCTCACAGGCCGACTGTCGTGCACCCCAAGGACTGTGTGAGATGTGCAACCTACCCACCATAGCCTAGAAACATATCCGACTGACATACCCTCCGTCACAGTCTGCTTTCCCACCCCCCTAGGTCTGGTGTGTCCTACAGCACCACATCAGCAAGATACAAACTGAGAACAGGGTGTTGCCCAGGAATAATTAGGCAGCTATCAGGTCCCCTGGTGATGGAGGGACAGGTTCCAACAGCATAGGCATACTGCACCATATCCCCATGGTGCTTGCTGCCCGACCCAGCTGGGCTCCGTGTACACCTGGTGATAGGGGGGATGGTTTAAACCACATTGGCAAACAGCCCCATATCCACAGGGTGATAGAGGGCCCACTTTGAAGGGTTCTCTGTACCCCTGGGGATAGGGATGATGGGTTAAACAACATTAGTAGACATCCCCATATCTCCAGGGTGGGTGAGAGTGTACTTTGAAGGCTTCTCTGTACCCCTGGGGACAGGGATGATGGGTTAAACAACATTAGTAGACATCCCCATAACTCCAGGTTGGGTGAGAGTGTACTTTGAAGGGTTCTCTGTACCCCTGGGGACAGGGATGATGGGTTAAACAACATTAGTAGACATCCCCATATCTCCAGGGTGGGTGAGAGTGTACTTTGAAGGGTTCTCTGTACCCCTGGGGACAGGGATGATGGGTTAAACAACATTAGTAGACATCCCCATAACTCCAGGGTGGGTGAGAGTGTACTTTGAAGGCTTCCCTGTACCCCTGGGGACAGGGATGATGGGTTAAACAACATTAGTAGACATCCCCATATCTCCAGGATGACAGAGGGCCCACTTTGAAGGCTTCTCTGTACTCCTGGGGACAGGGATGATGGGTTAAACAACATTAGTAGACATCCCCATAACTCCAGGGTGGGTGAGAGTGTACTTTGAAGGGTTCTCTGTACCCCTGGGGACAGGGATGATGGGTTAAACAACATTAGTAGACATCCCCATAACTCCAGGGTGGGTGAGAGTGTACTTTGAAGGCTTCTCTGTACTCCTGGGGACAGGGATGATGGGTTTAAACAACATTAGTAGACATCCCCATATCTCCAGGATGACAGAGGGCCCACTTTGAAGGCTTCTCTGTACTCCTGGGGACAGGGATGATGGGTTAAACAACATTAGTAGACATCCCCATATCTCCAGGATGACAGAGGGACCACTTTGAAGGCTTCTCTGTACACCTGGGTCCGGGGATGATGGGTTAAACAACATTTGTAGAAATCCCCTTATCTCCAGGATACAGAGGGCCCACTTTGTAGGCTTCTCTGTACTCCTGGGGACAGGAATGATGGGTTAAACAACATTAGTAGACATCCCCATAACTCCAGGGTGGGTGGGAGTGTACTTTGAAGGGTTCTCTGTACACCTGGGGACAGGGATGATGGGTTTAAACAACATTAGTAGACATCCCCATATCTCCAGGATGACAGAGGGCCCACTTTGAAGGCTTCTCTGTACTCCTGGGGACAGGGATGATGGGTTAAACAACATTAGTAGACATCCCCATATCTCCAGGGTGGGTGAGAGTGTACTTTGAAGGGTTCTCTGTACCCCTGGGGACAGGGATGATGGGTTAAACAACATTAGTAGACATCCCCATAACTCCAGGGTGGGTGAGAGTGTACTTTGAAGGGTTCTCTGTACCCCTGGGGACAGGGATGATGGGTTAAACAACATTAGTAGACATCCCCATAACTCCAGGGTGGGTGAGAGTGTACTTTGAAGGGTTCTCTGTACCCCTGGGGACAGGGATGATGGGTTAAACAACATTAGTAGACATCCCCATATCTCCAGGGTGGGTGAGAGTGTACTTTGAAGGGTTCTCTGTACCCCTGGGGACAGGGATGATGGGTTAAACAACATTAGTAGACATCCCCATAACTCCAGGGTGTGTGAGAGAGTACTTTGAAGGCTTCTCTGTACTCCTGGGGACAGTTATGATGGTTAAAACAACATTAGTATAACGTCCCATATCTCCAGGATGACAGAGGGCCCACTTTGAAGGCTTCTCTGTACTCCTGGGGACAGGGATGATGGGTTAAACAACATTAGTAGACATCCCCATATCTCCAGGATGACAGAGGGCCCACTTTGTAGGCTTCTCTGTACTCCTGGGGACAGGGATGATGGGTTAAACAACATTAGTAGACATCCCCATAACTCCAGGGTGGGTGGGAGTGTACTTTGAAGGGTTCTCTGTACTCCTGGGGACAGGGATGATGGGTTAAACAACATTAGTAGACATCCCCATATCTCCAGGATGACAGAGGGCCCACTTTGAAGGCTTCTCTGTACTCCTGGGGACAGGGATGATGGGTTTTTATTTATTTATTTTATTTATTAACAATTCTTATATACCGCACTATTAGACATCAGCGCGGTTTACATTGAACAGAAAACATCCGACAATTTACATATGTCTGGTCATTACATTTAACAGGAAGTATAAACTTGGCAAATAGGGGAAACTATATACAAAGGTGTGTTATCTGACAAGGGTGGGTGAGAGTGTACTTTGAAGGGTTCTCTGTACCCCTGGGGACAGGGATGATGGGTTAAACAACATTAGTAGACATCCCCATATCTCCAGGGTGGGTGAGAGTGTACTTTGAAGGGTTCTCTGTACACCTGGGGACAGGGATGATGGCGTAATAACCAATAGTAGACATCCCCATAACTCCCCGGGGTGTGAGAGAGTACTTTGAAGGGTTCTCTGTACCCCTGGGGACAGGGATGATGGGTTAAACAACATTAGTAGACATCCCATAAACTCCAGGGTGGGTGAGAGTGTACTTTGAAGGGTTCTCTGTACCCCTGGGGACAGGGATGATGGGTTAAACAACATTAGTAGACATCCCATAACTCCAGGGTGGGTGAGAGTGTACTTTGACGGGTTCTCTGTACCCTGGGGGACAGGGATGATGGGTTTAAACAACATTAGTAGACATCCCCATATCTCCAGGGTGGGTGAGAGTGTACTTTGAAGGCTTCTCTGTACACCTGGGGAGAGGGATGATGGGTTAACAACATTAGTAGACATCCCATATCTCCAGGATGACAGAGGGCCCACTTTGAAGGCTTCTCTGTACTCCTGGGGACAGGGATGATGGGTTAAACAACATTAGTAGACATCCCCATATCTCCAGGATGACAGAGGGCCCACTTTGAAGGCTTCTCTGTACTCCTGGGGACAGGGATGATGGGGTTAAACAACATTAGTAGACATCCCCATATCTCCAGGGTGATGGTGGACCCACTCTGATGGGCTCTCAAGGGTCCTGGTGATAGGGGTTTTGCCCTGACCAACATTGGCACACACCCCATAGCTCCAGGGTGGCTGCCAGACCATGTGATGCACGTTTCACAACCCCTGAGGGTGGCCAATGTGTGCAGCCCTGAGGATGCAGGACACGGCCAGTTGCACATGATGTCTCTGGACCCATCCCAGGCAGATCTATGGGCTAGGTGTGTTACAGTGTTTTGTAGCACAGCAGCAGCAAGGACTCCAGGATGGCATCATGCCCTTTGTGACTACGTCCCTAAACACCTGGGTTAGATGGCAAAACACTCATATGTGCTACATATAGACCTTTCTTTTGAATGTTTGGTGGTTTCACTATTTAGTATAAGCTCAATTTAGATGGTTTAGTTGTTTTCATTACATATAGACCTTGGCATGTGGGTCCCCCAGCTACACTTTACTGATCTGGAATACCTACACACAGCACCATTGACAGCTGCAAACAACCCTGTCTATGCCTATGGTAATTATGACCTGTGGCAATGCACTCACCTCCCTTTGGTTGTCTGCCACACGATTGAAACGCCTTTTGATTCTCTCCCAGGCCCTCTGGACCTTTTCTGTGTCTTTCCCCTGGCGGCCCCTGGGAACAGCTTCTCCATCTTTGGCCCAACCAATGCGGCCAGGTGGCAAAGTTCGCAGTGGCTGAATGCAGGTTTGCGCATTCTTCTGGCAGCCATTTGTTTTCTGCCCTTCTGGACGTGACGACGCTGACGACGCAACCTCCGCATTTGCGCATTGAGGCTCGCGCACATGCACTCCGCATGGCTGCGCTCCAGACATTGTGTTGCTATTGCGTTCCTCATGGCTGCGTGGATGTTATGTTATACATTGGAAATGCACACAACTTGCACACCCAAGGGTTAGGGTGTTGGAGATATGTATGTTGCATTGATCTCAGCAGTCACACATGGCACCAATGGAGTATGTTTAGTGCACCCTGAGATTGTGCGTGGCCGCGTTGGTGTGCCTGTGCCATATACGGAGTGTGGGGTTCAGGCCGTGGAAATAAAACATGGGGTCGAACGCGACCTGACTGGTGCGCCAGGCGCTAATGGCCGGGGTCCACATTTGCGGCCCGGAAGGCCACGTGGCGCGCTGTTGGACACACACGAAATGTAGCAGCAGATAAGCATGCAATAAATAAAACCAGGAGTCGTTTCAAGGATCAAAGCCAGTTTAAAGTGCACATGGCTCAAGCAATAAGCAATTCAAAATGGCTGCGCAATGGTTTCTAGCAACACAGAACTTTTATAGCGTTCTTCTCCATTCTAGACATAGGCAAACCTTTCATCCAAGTAACCCCTCTCACCCATCTATTTGTACTGATATGGCTACCCAATCGGGACCCTGGTCTGGGCTCAGCACTGGTTCCCCCTTCTAGTCCCAATTACAATGGTCCAGTGTCTCTAACTTTTTACATCTCTCCTCCAAGGTAGCTAGCTTGTTAAAACATATGGGAAGCAGGGCACTGTAACCTTGCTTTTGCAGAGTTAATTAATTCCATAGAAGCATAGCACACCTTATCAGTACCAATTAAACTTGTTTTCTATATTTTCTAAGTTTTCGTTTCTGCTTAGCTATGTTCAGTTAAACTGAGTTAAGTTTCAATTCTATGGTGTCATCATTCAGGGGGTGTTTTCATTCCTCTGGGCCTAACTACAGGCTTCAGTTTCAGGTCAAGCTGCGTAGGCCTGCTGCTTAGTTCAATTAGCATGGATCATAGGCCGTCGCCTACCACAATATCAACAGAGCTGTGGTACAATGGGGACACCGACCAATGGTGCAGGGGCCATGGGTTCAAACCCCTTTGTGCACAACGTAAACGCCTGACTGAGGCATCACCTTTAATAGGTAAGGGAGTTGTTTTAGGGGCATCTTACTTTTGCACTGCAAAGGGCGGAGCAGTGGTAATTTTGAGCAGCAGCAGGCGGCTCACAATTCATTCTAGGCGGCATGAAGCGGCGCACTGATTTGTGGGGCGGCAGTGAGCGGCAAACTGTTCATGGTGAGCAGCTTAGGCCGCGCGCAGATGGCCTGAGGCGGCGTACTGATGTGTCAGCACAGTAACAGGGACACAGCACAATGGTGGGTACACTGACCATGGTGCACGGATCAGGGGTTCGATCCCCTCACAGTGCTCAGTGCACAGGGCTGGCTGAGGCAGTATGTTTTTGGTGAGTAGTGCTGTAGGGTGGCTTTTAGTTTCCTTTATTTAGCACAGCTACCAAACGCACTCGCACATCATGTTGAACATGAGGCAGCTCATGAGGCACAGGTTAGAGTGCACTGTCCGCCAAGGCACCCTTGCATGTCCCCTATAGGGGCACCATATAGGTGTTTGTCTCCGGATACGAGAACTAGTGGCCAAACCTCATATGGACCTAAACTAAAAGATCGGCCCTTATTGTGTGCCCTATGCAAACCACACCTCAAGGGCACCATGTGGGGTTATTAGTACGCTGTGGGGTTGATTTGCTGCCAGCAACATCTGCACATTAAATGTTAAATAACCTAGGCACCGCCTAACAAAATTACACCACTGTGGGTTCTGAAACCCATGACCTTCTGACTTCACAGGCAATGAGATACCCACTTGGCTCTTACAGCTCTATAGGCTTGCCAGCAAGCCCCCTGGGCTGGCTGCAGAGAAGCCTGCATGTCACCATGCACAGACAGGTCTGTTGTGGTAGCCATGGGGGGGTTGTGGGGATAGGTTAGGTCCACCCATACCCATGATGCACTGCACATGCAAATCAACTGTCCACAGAGATAGACACAAGGATCGGGAAATAGTGCGCACCCCGGCCATCTCCACAGGCTTGGTAGGAGGGGAGTGGTCCTGTGCACGCACACACAGCACCTCGGCCTAAGGGCTAGGGTGTTTTGTACTGAGTGGTGTGTTGTACTGGCACAGAGTAGCTACACACCGTCAGAAAACAAAAAAAAAAAAAAAAAAAAAAAAAAAAAAAAAAAAACATTGTTGCGGGTACTGTGCTCACCCTGGAGTGTGCGTGGAGGCACCCAGGACCAGGTCCACCACAACCTCCGTGGCAGGAACAATAATGAGGCCAGGCCAGAGCTTCACAGCACTATTACTCTGTGAGATAGGTTGTTTCTTGGATATCTCTGTCGGGGCAGAGTCAGGGGCACCCCTTATGTGAGACCTTAGGTGGGGCTCCTTTACCACCATTCTCCCCCTCAGGTTGTGCAAGCAGGGTCTCTTATCATCATGCTAGCCTCTCCTGCAAATCGGTAGCAGTAGGGTGAACCATCAACACCCAGTCCTGCTGTAGGAGAGAGACACCCTCCAGCGCTGTCACAGCAACTCCTGATACACATCCATAACACAATATCTTGACAGACATTTAGGCCTTTGATATGCTAAGTTTGCACCCCACCCACTATTGATCTTCGCCTACCAGAAGCCATCAGCCACCTGCACGGCGCTCCCCTCAGGACACACCCAGTGACATATGTCTTCTCAGTTAGTCCTGTTGGGAAACTGCATGCACCGGCAGGAACTGGATGGCAGTGCACACCAGCAGTTAAAGTCATTGCTGTGGCCCCGACACAAAACCCATATATATCACATGGGAGACATACTATCATTCACTATGGGGGTGCCTAGCCATGTTGTCTTCACTGCACAGTCAGGGTGGAGTGCACCCCAGCAGCACATACAGAGGGCCACCATGTATGTGTAGGTGGTGGGGCAACCACTACACTATCACAGTCAGTGCCCCTCTGCCCTGTGCAGATGCATCCTGGCCAACCCCGCCCTGTCAGGAGCTATACCCATGGGTACCTTGCTGACTCATTAATTGCACATTGGCAGGGCCAATAAGTGGCAAACAGTGGCTGGCAGTGTGGGCTGTGGAAGGTGTTTGCAGCCAACATCACACTGTATCAGACAGACACACACTCCCACACGTATGCCTAGCAATTGTGCTACTGTAGAGGCGTTTGTCAGCATTAGCCACCACACCAGTCCTGGGCACAGTACAGGCATGGATATGGTAGCAATACTGTTTTGAGGCACTCCCCAGGGTGGTAAAACGCTTATCAGAGACCAGACCTGATGCACCCACTGCAGTCAACAGAACAGATTGTCATGATGGAGCTCAAGGAGCAGAATGTGCGTTGACGTAGGGATATCTATCTGCCAGTACTCAGAGCAAGTGTTTGGCAGCTGTGTACCGTAATCCCAGTTGTAGAGTGACATTGCTAAGGTATTCACATGCTAGTATTGTGAGATGCACACAAGGCCCGATGTCCTGCCTCTCCAGGGGGCATTGGCCATTGGGGCCTGTGGGTGTGGGTGTGGGTGTGGGTGTGTCTGCCCCTGTTGGCTGCTGCTTTACGGCTGAGGTTCCCAAATCCAGCCCAGGGTTGCAACACACTGTTCGCGTTTTCCTGCTGTCCCTCATGAATATGCATTAGCTACATCTACATGCCATGGGGGTGTTTCCGTAGATATACCGCACTGGCATTTGTATGGGCGGCAGCATTGAACCTGAATGGTGTGTGGTATCTGGGACTGCATTTGTGAGAATTTGCTCTAGGGTAATGCACCCTCATCATGGTGTCTGTGATCAGTGGGGTGTAAAATTGGCGTATGAGCAATGCGTATGTCACCAGCAATAATGGTTGTCTTACTATCACGGATTAGTTGTGGGTAAAGATATGTGGAGAGGATTGGCAGGGCTTTGAACCTGTGACCTTCTGTTCTTTCACACACTGTCTGTGTGCAGTGCGCCACTGTGTTGCCACAGATGTGCTTGATTCCCTGGGTAGTCCATGACTGTACATCCGACAGGGCCTGTCTGTTGCAGTGGACGGTGCCAGCCTGCACATGGCCTAGGCCACTGGCTTCTGTGGCTAGCAGCCACTGCCCCCTCCACCACCTGTACTCGTCCGCCACATGATGGCATTTCCTACTCTCAGGGAATGCTATGCCCTGATTGCATTGTGGCACTCCGGGGACTGGATGTGGGGGACTGGGCTGTGGGTAATGCCCATTGTTATGGGGTGTGTGCGGGGGTAGGGCAAAATATGGGTGTTTGCACCATGCTTTTGTTCCCTGCCATACAGGGGTGTCTGTGCTATCCTGTTTAGTGGTGGGTAAAAAATAGCAAATGGGCTGGCATGGGCCCCAGCTGGGATTTGATCCTATGCCTTATGGTCCTAGAGGTCGTGGCTCTGTCCGCTGCACCACAGTGTGTCCACAGAGACAGTGCTGTCCCTTGAGATATTTAACCTGGCAGGATGGAGTCGCACACCCTGCTCTGCACATTTTTACTGTGGGCTCATTCACCCAGTCCTGGGTGTGGACAAACGTGCAACTAAAAACCCCGGAACGTGAACCACCGCAGACGGGGGGTTGATATATAAACAAACTGGGCAACCTTGCTATTGATGGGGCAACCATAAACACCACTCACAGGGGCAAACTTACGTTAAACAAGGAAATGTGTGTTGGGAAAGGTCTTCCGCCTCCGTAGGGAAACCGTTCCATAATTCATTATATTTTGGTGCTTTCCTGGGGGTGTTTTTTGTGGTTTTGCCCGTTTACTATCACTGTTCCCCAGCTGACCTCCTCTTGTGTACTATTTCTGTGCGTGGTCATTTGATATTTGTAATTGCACTTTTGTGCTGTGCACATGTATCACACTGCTCACGTTTTGTAAGGTTTCCCCAGGTTTAGGTGTACATTTTGCTGACGAAAATGGTTTGCCCTTCCCTTTACATGGCCTGTGTACCGCTAGTGTTTCACATCGCGCTCTTGTTTTTCACTTGCGGAATCAGCCCCGATAATGTGCGGGGCGCCCTCTCCCCTCACCCTTCCCTGCCCATAAGCCCCGTTCTCTCCGCCCCGCCGTCACATAACCTTCCTCCGCCCCTACCGTTAGCCTTTCCCCACGCCTCTATAACCGGGATACAAAAGTTTGTCGGGCCCGTACTTGTGCGGGGCGCGGTTCGTTTTCGGGTGACGCGCACGGCGTGCGGTGGTGAACCCGCACGGTTACGCGGCCATTTAATTGCTCCTTAAAGTACCGCTTTTAGTGAGCGCTATTTTTGCGGCGGCGCAAATTAAGCGGTTTTTAGTAAAGCATGCCCCACAGAGTACCTCCCTCCATTTCATAAAAAATTTGTAATATCTTTATTATTTGGAGAAGCTTCAACTGTTTAGTGAGATATTAATGTACACCGTACCTTTATTTGCTAGTTGATTATATTATTTTTATTACAAGTATTATTGGAAAGCACTTAGAAGGTGTATGATAAAACGGTCCTAAAAATAAACTAAATGACATGAAAACAATGAAATGAAAATGAATGATAGGGGCAAATCACAAAACGCACTCACTAAGGGCCGCTTTTACTAAAACCCATTAACTGGTTAAAACATATTTTAATGTGCTGCAACTGGAAGTC